>OY759172.1:61474485-62146985 GCA_963662145.1 Sturmia bella
TTGACAAATACTCCAAAAACCACATAGAAAACCCTCCCACTGACGCACAACTTGTTTCTTCTGTATTTTCTAAAATCCTTCTTGCTCACAAAATTTGAAAACGGAAATATTTAGAGACAAAGACGAAGAAACGACCTGCATCGCAGATTCCTCGGCACTTTCCCGTATAACTCGTTAATTTGACAAATACTCCAAAAACCACATAGAAAACCCCTCCCCACGGACGCACAACTTGTTTCTTCTGTATTTTCTAAAATCCTTCTTGCTCACAAAATTTGAAAACGGAAATATTTAGAGACAAAGACGAAGAAACGACCTGCATTCGCAGATTCCTCGGCACTTTCCCGTATAACTCGTAATTTGACAAATACTCCAAAAACCACATAGAAAACCCCTCCCCACGGACGCACAACTTGTTTCTTCTGTATTTTCTAAAATCCTTCTTGCTCACAAAATTTGAAAACGGAAATATTTAGAGACAAAGACGAAGAAACGACCTGCATTCGCAGATTCCTCGGCACTTTCCCGTATAACTCGTAATTTGACAAATACTCCAAAAACCACATAGAAAACCCCTCCCCACGGACGCACAACTTGTTTCTTCTGTATTTTCTAAAATCCTTCTTGCTCACAAAATTTGAAAACGGAAATATTTAGAGACAAAGACGAAGAAACGACCTGCATTCGCAGATTCCTCGGCACTTTCCCGTATAACTCGTAATTTGACAAATACTCCAAAAACCACATAGAAAACCCCTCCCCACGGACGCACAACTTGTTTCTTCTGTATTTTCTAAAATCCTTCTTGCTCACAAAATTTGAAAACGGAAATATTTAGAGACAAAGACGAAGAAACGACCTGCATTCGCAGATTCCTCGGCACTTTCCCGTATAACTCGTAATTTGACAAATACTCCAAAAACCACATAGAAAACCCCTCCCCACGGACGCACAACTTGTTTCTTCTGTATTTTCTAAAATCCTTCTTGCTCACAAAATTTGAAAACGGAAATATTTAGAGACAAAGACGAAGAAACGACCTGCATTCGCAGATTCCTCGGCACTTTCCCGTATAACTCGTAATTTGACAAATACTCCAAAAACCACATAGAAAACCCCTCCCCACGGACGCACAACTTGTTTCTTCTGTATTTTCTAAAATCCTTCTTGCTCACAAAATTTGAAAACGGAAATATTTAGAGACAAAGACGAAGAAACGACCTGCATTCGCAGATTCCTCGGCACTTTCCCGTATAACTCGTAATTTGACAAATACTCCAAAAACCACATAGAAAACCCCTCCCCACGGACGCACAACTTGTTTCTTCTGTATTTTCTAAAATCCTTCTTGCTCACAAAATTTGAAAACGGAAATATTTAGAGACAAAGACGAAGAAACGACCTGCATTCGCAGATTCCTCGGCACTTTCCCGTATAACTCGTAATTTGACAAATACTCCAAAAACCACATAGAAAACCCCTCCCCACGGACGCACAACTTGTTTCTTCTGTATTTTCTAAAATCCTTCTTGCTCACAAAATTTGAAAACGGAAATATTTAGAGACAAAGACGAAGAAACGACCTGCATTCGCAGATTCCTCGGCACTTTCCCGTATAACTCGTAATTTGACAAATACTCCAAAAACCACATAGAAAACCCCTCCCCACGGACGCACAACTTGTTTCTTCTGTATTTTCTAAAATCCTTCTTGCTCACAAAATTTGAAAACGGAAATATTTAGAGACAAAGACGAAGAAACGACCTGCATTCGCAGATTCCTCGGCACTTTCCCGTATAACTCGTAATTTGACAAATACTCCAAAAACCACATAGAAAACCCCTCCCCACGGACGCACAACTTGTTTCTTCTGTATTTTCTAAAATCCTTCTTGCTCACAAAATTTGAAAACGGAAATATTTAGAGACAAAGACGAAGAAACGACCTGCATTCGCAGATTCCTCGGCACTTTCCCGTATAACTCGTAATTTGACAAATACTCCAAAAACCACATAGAAAACCCCTCCCCACGGACGCACAACTTGTTTCTTCTGTATTTTCTAAAATCCTTCTTGCTCACAAAATTTGAAAACGGAAATATTTAGAGACAAAGACGAAGAAACGACCTGCATTCGCAGATTCCTCGGCACTTTCCCGTATAACTCGTAATTTGACAAATACTCCAAAAACCACATAGAAAACCCCTCCCCACGGACGCACAATTGTTTCTTCTGTATTTTCTAAAATCCTTCTTGCTCACAAAATTTGAAACGGAAATATTTAGAGACAAAGACGAAGAAACGACCTGCATTCGCAGATTCCTCGGCACTTTCCCGTATAACTCGTAATTTGACAAATACTCCAAAAACCACATAGAAAACCCCTCCCCACGGACGCACAACTTGTTTCTTCTGTATTTTCTAAAATCCTTCTTGCTCACAAAATTTGAAAACGGAAATATTTAGAGACAAAGACGAAGAAACGACCTGCATTCGCAGATTCCTCGGCACTTTCCCGTATAACTCGTAATTTGACAAATACTCCAAAAACCACATAGAAAACCCCTCCCCACGGACGCACAACTTGTTTCTTCTGTATTTTCTAAAATCCTTCTTGCTCACAAAATTTGAAAACGGAAATATTTAGAGACAAAGACGAAGAAACGACCTGCATTCGCAGATTCCTCGGCACTTTCCCGTATAACTCGTAATTTGACAAATACTCCAAAAACCACATAGAAAACCCCTCCCCACGGACGCACAACTTGTTTCTTCTGTATTTTCTAAAATCCTTCTTGCTCACAAAATTTGAAAACGGAAATATTTAGAGACAAAGACGAAGAAACGACCTGCATTCGCAGATTCCTCGGCACTTTCCCGTATAACTCGTAATTTGACAAATACTCCAAAAACCACATAGAAAACCCCTCCCCACGGACGCACAACTTGTTTCTTCTGTATTTTCTAAAATCCTTCTTGCTCACAAAATTTGAAAACGGAAATATTTAGAGACAAAGACGAAGAAACGACCTGCATTCGCAGATTCCTCGGCACTTTCCCGTATAACTCGTAATTTGACAAATACTCCAAAAACCACATAGAAAACCCCTCCCCACGGACGCACAACTTGTTTCTTCTGTATTTTCTAAAATCCTTCTTGCTCACAAAATTTGAAAACGGAAATATTTAGAGACAAAGACGAAGAAACGACCTGCATTCGCAGATTCCTCGGCACTTTCCCGTATAACTCGTAATTTGACAAATACTCCAAAAACCACATAGAAAACCCCTCCCCACGGACGCACAACTTGTTTCTTCTGTATTTTCTAAAATCCTTCTTGCTCACAAAATTTGAAAACGGAAATATTTAGAGACAAAGACGAAGAAACGACCTGCATTCGCAGATTCCTCGGCACTTTCCCGTATAACTCGTAATTTGACAAATACTCCAAAAACCACATAGAAAACCCCTCCCCACGGACGCACAACTTGTTTCTTCTGTATTTTCTAAAATCCTTCTTGCTCACAAAATTTGAAAACGGAAATATTTAGAGACAAAGACGAAGAAACGACCTGCATTCGCAGATTCCTCGGCACTTTCCCGTATAACTCGTAATTTGACAAATACTCCAAAAACCACATAGAAAACCCCTCCCCACGGACGCACAACTTGTTTCTTCTGTATTTTCTAAAATCCTTCTTGCTCACAAAATTTGAAAACGGAAATATTTAGAGACAAAGACGAAGAAACGACCTGCATTCGCAGATTCCTCGGCACTTTCCCGTATAACTCGTAATTTGACAAATACTCCAAAAACCACATAGAAAACCCCTCCCCACGGACGCACAACTTGTTTCTTCTGTATTTTCTAAAATCCTTCTTGCTCACAAAATTTGAAAACGGAAATATTTAGAGACAAAGACGAAGAAACGACCTGCATTCGCAGATTCCTCGGCACTTTCCCGTATAACTCGTAATTTGACAAATACTCCAAAAACCACATAGAAAACCCCTCCCCACGGACGCACAACTTGTTTCTTCTGTATTTTCTAAAATCCTTCTTGCTCACAAAATTTGAAAACGGAAATATTTAGAGACAAAGACGAAGAAACGACCTGCATTCGCAGATTCCTCGGCACTTTCCCGTATAACTCGTAATTTGACAAATACTCCAAAAACCACATAGAAAACCCCTCCCCACGGACGCACAATTTGTTTCTTCTGTATTTTCTAAAATCCTTCTTGCTCACAAAATTTGAAAACGGAAATATTTAGAGACAAAGACGAAGAAACGACCTGCATTCGCAGATTCCTCGGCACTTTCCCGTATAACTCGTAATTTGACAAATACTCCAAAAACCACATAGAAAACCCCTCCCCACGGACGCACAACTTGTTTCTTCTGTATTTTCTAAAATCCTTCTTGCTCACAAAATTTGAAAACGGAAATATTTAGAGACAAAGACGAAGAAACGACCTGCATTCGCAGATTCCTCGGCACTTTCCCGTATAACTCGTAATTTGACAAATACTCCAAAAACCACATAGAAAACCCCTCCCCACGGACGCACAATTTGTTTCTTCTGTATTTTCTAAAATCCTTCTTGCTCACAAAATTTGAAAACGGAAATATTTAGAGACAAAGACGAAGAAACGACCTGCATTCGCAGATTCCTCGGCACTTTCCCGTATAACTCGTAATTTGACAAATACTCCAAAAACCACATAGAAAACCCCTCCCCACGGACGCACAACTTGTTTCTTCTGTATTTTCTAAAATCCTTCTTGCTCACAAAATTTGAAAACGGAAATATTTAGGGACAAAGACGAAGAAACGACCTGCATTCGCAGATTCCTCGGCACTTTCCCGTATAACTCGTAATTTGACAAATACTCCAAAAACCACATAGAAAACCCCTCCCCACGGACGCACAACTTGTTTCTTCTGTATTTTCTAAAATCCTTCTTGCTCACAAAATTTGAAAACGGAAATATTTAGAGACAAAGACGAAGAAACGACCTGCATTCGCAGATTCCTCGGCACTTTCCCGTATAACTCGTAATTTGACAAATACTCCAAAAACCACATAGAAAACCCTCCCCACGGACGCACAACTTGTTTCTTCTGTATTTTCTAAAATCCTTCTTGCTCACAAAATTTGAAAACGGAAATATTTAGAGACAAAGACGAAGAAACGACCTGCATTCGCAGATTCCTCGGCACTTTCCCGTATAACTCGTAATTTGACAAATACTCCAAAAACCACATAGAAAACCCCTCCTACGGACGCACAACTTGTTTCTTCTGTATTTTCTAAAATCCTTCTTGCTCACAAAATTTGAAAACGGAAATATTTAGAGACAAAGACGAAGAAACGACTTGCATTCGCAGATTCCTCGGCACTTTCCCGTATAACTCGTAATTTGACAAATACTCCAAAAACCACATAGAAACCCCTCCCCACGGACGCACAACTTGTTTCTTCTGTATTTTCTAAAATCCTTCTTGCTCACAAAATTTGAAAACGGAAATATTTAGAGACAAAGACGAAGAAACGACCTGCATTCGCAGATTCCTCGGCACTTTCCCGTATAACTCGTAATTTGACAAATACTCCAAAAACCACATAGAAAACCCCTCCCCACGGACGCACAATTTGTTTCTTCTGTATTTTCTAAAATCCTTCTTGCTCACAAAATTTGAAAACGGAAATATTTAGAGACAAAGACGAAGAAACGACCTGCATTCGCAGATTCCTCGGCACTTTCCCGTATAACTCGTAATTTGACAAATACTCCAAAAACCACATAGAAAACCCCTCCCCACGGACGCACAACTTGTTTCTTCTGTATTTTCTAAAATCCTTCTTGCTCACAAAATTTGAAAACGGAAATATTTAGAGACAAAGACGAAGAAACGACCTGCATTCGCAGATTCCTCGGCACTTTCCCGTATAACTCGTAATTTGACAAATACTCCAAAAACCACATAGAAAACCCCTCCCCACGGACGCACAACTTGTTTCTTCTGTACTTTCTAAAATCCTTCTTGCTCACAAAATTTGAAAACGGAAATATTTAGAGACAAAGACGAAGAAACGACCTGCATTCGCAGATTCCTCGGCACTTTCCCGTATAACTCGTAATTTGACAAATACTCCAAAAACCACATACAAAACCCCTCCCCACGGACGCACAATTTGTTTCTTCTGTATTTTCTAAAATCCTTCTTGCTCACAAAATTTGAAAACGGAAATATTTAGAGACAAAGACGAAGAAACGACCTGCATTCGCAGATTCCTCGGCACTTTCCCGTATAACTCGTAATTTGACAAATACTCCAAAAACCACATAGAAAACCCCTCCCCACGGACGCACAACTTGTTTCTTCTGTATTTTCTAAAATCCTTCTTGCTCACAAAATTTGAAAACGGAAATATTTAGAGACAAAGACGAAGAAACGACCTGCATTCGCAGATTCCTCGGCACTTTCCCGTATAACTCGTAATTTGACAAATACTCCAAAAACCACATAGAAAACCCCTCCCCACGGACGCACAACTTGTTTCTTCTGTATTTTCTAAAATCCTTCTTGCTCACAAAATTTGAAAACGGAAATATTTAGAGACAAAGACGAAGAAACGACCTGCATTCGCAGATTCCTCGGCACTTTCCCGTATAACTCGTAATTTGACAAATACTCCAAAAACCACATAGAAAACCCCTCCCCACGGACGCACAACTTGTTTCTTCTGTATTTTCTAAAATCCTTCTTGCTCACAAAATTTGAAAACGGAAATATTTAGAGACAAAGACGAAGAAACGACCTGCATTCGCAGATTCCTCGGCACTTTCCCGTATAACTCGTAATTTGACAAATACTCCAAAAACCACATAGAAAACCCCTCCCCACGGACGCACAACTTGTTTCTTCTGTATTTTCTAAAATCCTTCTTGCTCACAAAATTTGAAAACGGAAATATTTAGAGACAAAGACGAAGAAACGACCTGCATTCGCAGATTCCTCGGCACTTTCCCGTATAACTCGTAATTTGACAAATACTCCAAAAACCACATAGAAAACCCCTCCCCACGGACGCACAACTTGTTTCTTCTGTATTTTCTAAAATCCTTCTTGCTCACAAAATTTGAAAACGGAAATATTTAGAGACAAAGACGAAGAAACGACCTGCATTCGCAGATTCCTCGGCACTTTCCCGTATAACTCGTAATTTGACAAATACTCCAAAAACCACATAGAAAACCCCACCCCACGGACGCACAACTTGTTTCTTCTGTATTTTCTAAAATCCTTCTCTCTCACAAAATTTGAAAACGGAAATATTTAGAGACAAAGACGAAGAAACGACCTGCATTCGCAGATTCCTCGGCACTTTCCCGTATAACTCGTAATTTGACAAATACTCCAAAAACCACATAGAAAACCCCACCCCACGGACGCACAACTTGTTTCTTCTGTATTTTCTAAAATCCTTCTCTCTCACAAAATTTGAAAACGGAAATATTTAGAGACAAAGACGAAGAAACGACCTGCATTCGCAGATTCCTCGGCACTTTCCCGTATAACTCGTAATTTGACAAATACTCCAAAAACCACATAGAAAACCCCTCCCCACGGACGCACAATTTGTTTCTTCTGTATTTTCTAAAATCCTTCTTGCTCACAAAATTTGAAAACGGAAATATTTAGAGACAAAGACGAAGAAACGACCTGCATTCGCAGATTCCTCGGCACTTTCCCGTATAACTCGTAATTTGACAAATACTCCAAAAACCACATAGAAAACCCCTCCCCACGGACGCACAACTTGTTTCTTCTGTATTTTCTAAAATCCTTCTTGCTCACAAAATTTGAAAACGGAAATATTTAGAGACAAAGACGAAGAAACGACCTGCATTCGCAGATTCCTCGGCACTTTCCCGTATAACTCGTAATTTGACAAATACTCCAAAAACCACATAGAAAACCCCTCCCCACGGACGCACAATTTGTTTCTTCTGTATTTTCTAAAATCCTTCTTGCTCACAAAATTTGAAAACGGAAATATTTAGAGACAAAGACGAAGAAACGACCTGCATTCGCAGATTCCTCGGCACTTTCCCGTATAACTCGTAATTTGACAAATACTCCAAAAACCACATAGAAAACCCCTCCCCACGGACGCACAACTTGTTTCTTCTGTATTTTCTAAAATCCTTCTTGCTCACAAAATTTGAAAACGGAAATATTTAGAGACAAAGACGAAGAAACGACCTGCATTCGCAGATTCCTCGGCACTTTCCCGTATAACTCGTAATTTGACAAATACTCCAAAAACCACATAGAAAACCCCACCCCACGGACGCACAACTTGTTTCTTCTGTATTTTCTAAAATCCTTCTCTCTCACAAAATTTGAAAACGGAAATATTTAGAGACAAAGACGAAGAAACGACCTGCATTCGCAGATTCCTCGGCACTTTCCCGTATAACTCGTAATTTGACAAATACTCCAAAAACCACATAGAAAACCCCACCCCACGGACGCACAACTTGTTTCTTCTGTATTTTCTAAAATCCTTCTCTCTCACAAAATTTGAAAACGGAAATATTTAGAGACAAAGACGAAGAAACGACCTGCATTCGCAGATTCCTCGGCACTTTCCCGTATAACTCGTAATTTGACAAATACTCCAAAAACCACATAGAAAACCCCTCCCCACGGACGCACAATTTGTTTCTTCTGTATTTTCTAAAATCCTTCTTGCTCACAAAATTTGAAAACGGAAATATTTAGAGACAAAGACGAAGAAACGACCTGCATTCGCAGATTCCTCGGCACTTTCCCGTATAACTCGTAATTTGACAAATACTCCAAAAACCACATAGAAAACCCCTCCCCACGGACGCACAACTTGTTTCTTCTGTATTTTCTAAAATCCTTCTTGCTCACAAAATTTGAAAACGGAAATATTTAGAGACAAAGACGAAGAAACGACCTGCATTCGCAGATTCCTCGGCACTTTCCCGTATAACTCGTAATTTGACAAATACTCCAAAAACCACATAGAAAACCCCACCCCACGGACGCACAACTTGTTTCTTCTGTATTTTCTAAAATCCTTCTCTCTCACAAAATTTGAAAACGGAAATATTTAGAGACAAAGACGAAGAAACGACCTGCATTCGCAGATTCCTCGGCACTTTCCCGTATAACTCGTAATTTGACAAATACTCCAAAAACCACATAGAAAACCCCTCCCCACGGACGCACAACTTGTTTCTTCTGTATTTTCTAAAATCCTTCTTGCTCACAAAATTTGAAAACGGAAATATTTAGAGACAAAGACGAAGAAACGACCTGCATTCGCAGATTCCTCGGCACTTTCCCGTATAACTCGTAATTTGACAAATACTCCAAAAACCACATAGAAAACCCCTCCCCACGGACGCACAACTTGTTTCTTCTGTATTTTCTAAAATCCTTCTCTCTCACAAAATTTGAAAACGGAAATATTTAGAGACAAAGACGAAGAAACGACCTGCATTCGCAGATTCCTCGGCACTTTCCCGTATAACTCGTAATTTGACAAATACTCCAAAAACCACATAGAAAACCCCTCCCCACGGACGCACAATTTGTTTCTTCTGTATTTTCTAAAATCCTTCTTGCTCACAAAATTTGAAAACGGAAATATTTAGAGACAAAGACGAAGAAACGACCTGCATTCGCAGATTCCTCGGCACTTTCCCGTATAACTCGTAATTTGACAAATACTCCAAAAACCACATAGAAAACCCCTCCCCACGGACGCACAACTTGTTTCTTCTGTATTTTCTAAAATCCTTCTTGCTCACAAAATTTGAAAACGGAAATATTTAGAGACAAAGACGAAGAAACGACCTGCATTCGCAGATTCCTCGGCACTTTCCCGTATAACTCGTAATTTGACAAATACTCCAAAAACCACATAGAAAACCCCTCCCCACGGACGCACAACTTGTTTCTTCTGTATTTTCTAAAATCCTTCTTGCTCACAAAATTTGAAAACGGAAATATTTAGAGACAAAGACGAAGAAACGACCTGCATTCGCAGATTCCTCGGCACTTTCCCGTATAACTCGTAATTTGACAAATACTCCAAAAACCACATAGAAAACCCCTCCCCACGGACGCACAATTTGTTTCTTCTGTATTTTCTAAAATCCTTCTTGCTCACAAAATTTGAAAACGGAAATATTTAGAGACAAAGACGAAGAAACGACCTGCATTCGCAGATTCCTCGGCACTTTCCCGTATAACTCGTAATTTGACAAATACTCCAAAAACCACATAGAAAACCCCTCCCCACGGACGCACAATTTGTTTCTTCTGTATTTTCTAAAATCCTTCTTGCTCACAAAATTTGAAAACGGAAATATTTAGAGACAAAGACGAAGAAACGACCTGCATTCGCAGATTCCTCGGCACTTTCCCGTATAACTCGTAATTTGACAAATACTCCAAAAACCACATAGAAAACCCCTCCCCACGGACGCACAATTTGTTTCTTCTGTATTTTCTAAAATCCTTCTTGCTCACAAAATTTGAAAACGGAAATATTTAGAGACAAAGACGAAGAAACGACCTGCATTCGCAGATTCCTCGGCATTTTCCCGTATAACTCGTAATTTGACAAATACTCCAAAAACCACATAGAAAACCCCTCCCCACGGACGCACAACTTGTTTCTTCTGTATTTTCTAAAATCCTTCTCTCTCACAAAATTTGAAAACGGAAATATTTAGAGACAAAGACGAAGAAACGACCTGCATTCGCAGATTCCTCGGCACTTTCCCGTATAACTCGTAATTTGATAAATACTCCAAAAACCACATAGAAAACCCCTCCCCACGGACGCACAACTTGTTTCTTCTGTATTTTCTAAAATCCTTCTTGCTCACAAAATTTGAAAACGGAAATATTTAGAGACAAAGACGAAGAAACGACCTGCATTCGCAGATTCCTCGGCACTTTCCCGTATAACTCGTAATTTGACAAATACTCCAAAAACCACATAGAAAACCCCTCCCCACGGACGCACAACTTGTTTCTTCTGTATTTTCTAAAATCCTTCTCTCTCACAAAATTTGAAAACGGAAATATTTAGAGACAAAGACGAAGAAACGACCTGCATTCGCAGATTCCTCGGCACTTTCCCGTATAACTCGTAATTTGACAAATACTCCAAAAACCACATAGAAAACCCCTCCCCACGGACGCACAACTTGTTTCTTCTGTATTTTCTAAAATCCTTCTCTCTCACAAAATTTGAAAACGGAAATATTTAGAGACAAAGACGAAGAAACGACCTGCATTCGCAGATTCCTCGGCACTTTCCCGTATAACTCGTAATTTGACAAATACTCCAAAAACCACATAGAAAACCCCTCCCCACGGACGCACAACTTGTTTCTTCTGTATTTTCTAAAATCCTTCTCTCTCACAAAATTTGAAAACGGAAATATTTAGAGACAAAGACGAAGAAACGACCTGCATTCGCAGATTCCTCGGCACTTTCCCGTATAACTCGTAATTTGACAAATACTCCAAAAACCACATAGAAAACCCCTCCCCACGGACGCACAACTTGTTTCTTCTGTATTTTCTAAAATCCTTCTTGCTCACAAAATTTGAAAACGGAAATATTTAGAGACAAAGACGAAGAAACGACCTGCATTCGCAGATTCCTCGGCACTTTCCCGTATAACTCGTAATTTGACAAATACTCCAAAAACCACATAGAAAACCCCTCCCCACGGACGCACAATTTGTTTCTTCTGTATTTTCTAAAATCCTTCTTGCTCACAAAATTTGAAAACGGAAATATTTAGAGACAAAGACGAAGAAACGACCTGCATTCGCAGATTCCTCGGCACTTTCCCGTATAACTCGTAATTTGATAAATACTCCAAAAACCACATAGAAAACCCCTCCCCACGGACGCACAACTTGTTTCTTCTGTATTTTCTAAAATCCTTCTTGCTCACAAAATTTGAAAACGGAAATATTTAGAGACAAAGACGAAGAAACGACCTGCATTCGCAGATTCCTCGGCACTTTCCCGTATAACTCGTAATTTGACAAATACTCCAAAAACCACATAGAAAACCCCTCCCCACGGACGCACAACTTGTTTCTTCTGTATTTTCTAAAATCCTTCTTGCTCACAAAATTTGAAAACGGAAATATTTAGAGACAAAGACGAAGAAACGACCTGCATTCGCAGATTCCTCGGCATTTTCCCGTATAACTCGTAATTTGACAAATACTCCAAAAACCACATAGAAAACCCCTCCCCACCGACGCACAACTTGTTTCTTCTGTATTTTCTAAAATCCTTCTCTCTCACAAAATTTGAAAACGGAAATATTTAGAGACAAAGACGAAGAAACGACCTGCATTCGCAGATTCCTCGGCACTTTCCCGTATAACTCGTAATTTGATAAATACTCCAAAAACCACATAGAAAAGCCCTCCCCACGGACGCACAACTTGTTTCTTCTGTATTTTCTAAAATCCTTCTTGCTCACAAAATTTGAAAACGGAAATATTTAGAGACAAAGACGAAGAAACGACCTGCATTCGCAGATTCCTCGGCACTTTCCCGTATAACTCGTAATTTGACAAATACTCCAAAAACCACATAGAAAACCCCTCCCCACGGACGCACAACTTGTTTCTTCTGTATTTTCTAAAATCCTTCTCTCTCACAAAATTTGAAAACGGAAATATTTAGAGACAAAGACGAAGAAACGACCTGCATTCGCAGATTCCTCGGCACTTTCCCGTATAACTCGTAATTTGACAAATACTCCAAAAACCACATAGAAAACCCCTCCCCACGGACGCACAACTTGTTTCTTCTGTATTTTCTAAAATCCTTCTCTCTCACAAAATTTGAAAACGGAAATATTTAGAGACAAAGACGAAGAAACGACCTGCATTCGCAGATTCCTCGGCACTTTCCCGTATAACTCGTAATTTGACAAATACTCCAAAAACCACATAGAAAACCCCTCCCCACGGACGCACAACTTGTTTCTTCTGTATTTTCTAAAATCCTTCTCTCTCACAAAATTTGAAAACGGAAATATTTAGAGACAAAGACGAAGAAACGACCTGCATTCGCAGATTTCTCGGCACTTTCCCGTATAACTCGTAATTTGACAAATACTCCAAAAACCACATAGAAAACCCCACCCCACGGACGCACAATTTGTTTCTTCTGTATTTTCTAAAATCCTTCTCTCTCACAAAATTTGAAAACGGAAATATTCAGAGACAAAGACGAAGAAACGACCTGCATTCGCAGATTCCTCGGCACTTTCCCGTATAACTCGTAATTTGACAAATACTCCAAAAACCACATAGAAAACCCCTCCCCACGGACGCACAACTTGTTTCTTCTGTATTTTCTAAAATCCTTCTCTCTCACAAAATTTGAAAACGGAAATATTTAGAGACAAAGACGAAGAAACGACCTGCATTCGCAGATTCCTCGGCACTTTCCCGTATAACTCGTAATTTGACAAATACTCCAAAAACCACATAGAAAACCCCTCCCCACGGACGCACAACTTGTTTCTTCTGTATTTTCTAAAATCCTTCTCTCTCACAAAATTTGAAAACGGAAATATTTAGAGACAGAGACGAAGAAACGACCTGCATTCGCAGATTCCTCGGCACTTTCCCGTATAACTCGTAATTTGACAAATACTCCAAAAACCACATAGAAAACTCCTCCCCACGGACGCACAACTTGTTTCTTCTGTATTTTCTAAAATCCTTCTCTCTCACAAAATTTGAAAACGGAAATATTTAGAGACAAAGACGAAGAAACGACCTGCATTCGCAGATTCCTCGGCACTTTCCCGTATAACTCGTAATTTGACAAATACTCCAAAAACCACATAGAAAACCCCTCCCCACGGACGCACAACTTGTTTCTTCTGTATTTTCTAAAATCCTTCTCTCTCACAAAATTTGAAAACGGAAATATTTAGAGACAAAGACGAAGAAACGACCTGCATTCGCAGATTCCTCGGCACTTTCCCGTATAACTCGTAATTTGACAAATACTCCAAAAACCACATAGAAAACCCCTCCCCACGGACGCACAACTTGTTTCTTCTGTATTTTCTAAAATCCTTCTCTCTCACAAAATTTGAAAACGGAAATATTTAGAGACAAAGACGAAGAAACGACCTGCATTCGCAGATTCCTCGGCACTTTCCCGTATAACTCGTAATTTGACAAATACTCCAAAAACCACATAGAAAACCCCTCCCCACGGACGCACAACTTGTTTCTTCTGTATTTTCTAAAATCCTTCTCTCTCACAAAATTTGAAAACGGAAATATTTAGAGACAAAGACGAAGAAACGACCTGCATTCGCAGATTCCTCGGCACTTTCCCGTATAACTCGTAATTTGACAAATACTCCAAAAACCACATAGAAAACCCCTCCCCACGGACGCACAATTTGTTTCTTCTGTATTTTCTAAAATCCTTCTCTCTCACAAAATTTGAAAACGGAAATATTTAGAGACAAAGACGAAGAAACGACCTGCATTCGCAGATTCCTCGGCACTTTCCCGTATAACTCGTAATTTGACAAATACTCCAAAAACCACATAGAAAACCCCTCCCCACGGACGCACAACTTGTTTCTTCTGTATTTTCTAAAATCCTTCTCTCTCACAAAATTTGAAAACGGAAATATTTAGAGACAAAGACGAAGAAACGACCTGCATTCGCAGATTCCTCGGCACTTTCCCGTATAACTCGTAATTTGACAAATACTCCAAAAACCACATAGAAAACCCCTCCCCACGGACGCACAACTTGTTTCTTCTGTATTTTCTAAAATCCTTCTTGCTCACAAAATTTGAAAACGGAAATATTTAGAGACAAAGACGAAGAAACGACCTGCATTCGCAGATTCCTCGGCACTTTCCCGTATAACTCGTAATTTGACAAATACTCCAAAAACCACATAGAAAACCCCTCCCCACGGACGCACAACTTGTTTCTTCTGCATTTTCTAAAATCCTTCTTGCTCACAAAATTTGAAAACGGAAATATTTAGAGACAAAGACGAAGAAACGACCTGCATTCGCAGATTCCTCGGCACTTTCCCGTATAACTCGTAATTTGATAAATACTCCAAAAACCACATAGAAAACCCCTCCCCACGGACGCACAACTTGTTTCTTCTGTATTTTCTAAAATCCTTCTTGCTCACAAAATTTGAAAACGGAAATATTTAGAGACAAAGACGAAGAAACGACCTGCATTCGCAGATTCCTCGGCACTTTCCCGTATAACTCGTAATTTGACAAATACTCCAAAAACCACATAGAAAACCCCTCCCCACGGACGCACAACTTGTTTCTTCTGTATTTTCTAAAATCCTTCTCTCTCACAAAATTTGAAAACGGAAATATTTAGAGACAAAGACGAAGAAACGACCTGCATTCGCAGATTCCTCGGCACTTTCCCGTATAACTCGTAATTTGACAAATACTCCAAAAACCACATAGAAAACCCCTCCCCACGGACGCACAACTTGTTTCTTCTGTATTTTCTAAAATCCTTCTCTCTCACAAAATTTGAAAACGGAAATATTTAGAGACAAAGACGAAGAAACGACCTGCATTCGCAGATTCCTCGGCACTTTCCCGTATAACTCGTAATTTGACAAATACTCCAAAAACCACATAGAAAACCCCTCCCCACGGACGCACAACTTGTTTCTTCTGTATTTTCTAAAATCCTTCTCTCTCACAAAATTTGAAAACGGAAATATTTAGAGACAAAGACGAAGAAACGACCTGCATTCGCAGATTTCTCGGCACTTTCCCGTATAACTCGTAATTTGACAAATACTCCAAAAACCACATAGAAAACCCAACCCCACGGACGCACAATTTGTTTCTTCTGTATTTTCTAAAATCCTTCTCTCTCACAAAATTTGAAAACGGAAATATTCAGAGACAAAGACGAAGAAACGACCTGCATTCGCAGATTCCTCGGCACTTTCCCGTATAACTCGTAATTTGACAAATACTCCAAAAACCACATAGAAAACCCCTCCCCACGGACGCACAACTTGTTTCTTCTGTATTTTCTAAAATCCTTCTCTCTCACAAAATTTGAAAACGGAAATATTTAGAGACAAAGACGAAGAAACGACCTGCATTCGCAGATTCCTCGGCACTTTCCCGTATAACTCGTAATTTGACAAATACTCCAAAAACCACATAGAAAACCCCTCCCCACGGACGCACAACTTGTTTCTTCTGTATTTTCTAAAATCCTTCTCTCTCACAAAATTTGAAAACGGAAATATTTAGAGACAGAGACGAAGAAACGACCTGCATTCGCAGATTCCTCGGCACTTTCCCGTATAACTCGTAATTTGACAAATACTCCAAAAACCACATAGAAAACTCCTCCCCACGGACGCACAACTTGTTTCTTCTGTATTTTCTAAAATCCTTCTCTCTCACAAAATTTGAAAACGGAAATATTTAGAGACAAAGACGAAGAAACGACCTGCATTCGCAGATTCCTCGGCACTTTCCCGTATAACTCGTAATTTGACAAATACTCCAAAAACCACATAGAAAACCCCTCCCCACGGACGCACAACTTGTTTCTTCTGTATTTTCTAAAATCCTTCTCTCTCACAAAATTTGAAAACGGAAATATTTAGAGACAAAGACGAAGAAACGACCTGCATTCGCAGATTCCTCGGCACTTTCCCGTATAACTCGTAATTTGACAAATACTCCAAAAACCACATAGAAAACCCCTCCCCACGGACGCACAACTTGTTTCTTCTGTATTTTCTAAAATCCTTCTTGCTCACAAAATTTGAAAACGGAAATATTTAGAGACAAAGACGAAGAAACGACCTGCATTCGCAGATTCCTCGGCACTTTCCCGTATAACTCGTAATTTGACAAATACTCCAAAAACCACATAGAAAACCCCTCCCCACGGACGCACAACTTGTTTCTTCTGCATTTTCTAAAATCCTTCTTGCTCACAAAATTTGAAAACGGAAATATTTAGAGACAAAGACGAAGAAACGACCTGCATTCGCAGATTCCTCGGCACTTTCCCGTATAACTCGTAATTTGATAAATACTCCAAAAACCACATAGAAAACCCCTCCCCACGGACGCACAACTTGTTTCTTCTGTATTTTCTAAAATCCTTCTTGCTCACAAAATTTGAAAACGGAAATATTTAGAGACAAAGACGAAGAAACGACCTGCATTCGCAGATTCCTCGGCACTTTCCCGTATAACTCGTAATTTGACAAATACTCCAAAAACCACATAGAAAACCCCTCCCCACGGACGCACAACTTGTTTCTTCTGTATTTTCTAAAATCCTTCTCTCTCACAAAATTTGAAAACGGAAATATTTAGAGACAAAGACGAAGAAACGACCTGCATTCGCAGATTCCTCGGCACTTTCCCGTATAACTCGTAATTTGACAAATACTCCAAAAACCACATAGAAAACCCCTCCCCACGGACGCACAACTTGTTTCTTCTGTATTTTCTAAAATCCTTCTCTCTCACAAAATTTGAAAACGGAAATATTTAGAGACAAAGACGAAGAAACGACCTGCATTCGCAGATTCCTCGGCACTTTCCCGTATAACTCGTAATTTGACAAATACTCCAAAAACCACATAGAAAACCCCTCCCCACGGACGCACAACTTGTTTCTTCTGTATTTTCTAAAATCCTTCTCTCTCACAAAATTTGAAAACGGAAATATTTAGAGACAAAGACGAAGAAACGACCTGCATTCGCAGATTTCTCGGCACTTTCCCGTATAACTCGTAATTTGACAAATACTCCAAAAACCACATAGAAAACCCAACCCCACGGACGCACAATTTGTTTCTTCTGTATTTTCTAAAATCCTTCTCTCTCACAAAATTTGAAAACGGAAATATTCAGAGACAAAGACGAAGAAACGACCTGCATTCGCAGATTCCTCGGCACTTTCCCGTATAACTCGTAATTTGACAAATACTCCAAAAACCACATAGAAAACCCCTCCCCACGGACGCACAACTTGTTTCTTCTGTATTTTCTAAAATCCTTCTCTCTCACAAAATTTGAAAACGGAAATATTTAGAGACAAAGACGAAGAAACGACCTGCATTCGCAGATTCCTCGGCACTTTCCCGTATAACTCGTAATTTGACAAATACTCCAAAAACCACATAGAAAACCCCTCCCCACGGACGCACAACTTGTTTCTTCTGTATTTTCTAAAATCCTTCTCTCTCACAAAATTTGAAAACGGAAATATTTAGAGACAGAGACGAAGAAACGACCTGCATTCGCAGATTCCTCGGCACTTTCCCGTATAACTCGTAATTTGACAAATACTCCAAAAACCACATAGAAAACTCCTCCCCACGGACGCACAACTTGTTTCTTCTGTATTTTCTAAAATCCTTCTCTCTCACAAAATTTGAAAACGGAAATATTTAGAGACAAAGACGAAGAAACGACCTGCATTCGCAGATTCCTCGGCACTTTCCCGTATAACTCGTAATTTGACAAATACTCCAAAAACCACATAGAAAACCCCTCCCCACGGACGCACAACTTGTTTCTTCTGTATTTTCTAAAATCCTTCTCTCTCACAAAATTTGAAAACGGAAATATTTAGAGACAAAGACGAAGAAACGACCTGCATTCGCAGATTCCTCGGCACTTTCCCGTATAACTCGTAATTTGACAAATACTCCAAAAACCACATAGAAAACCCCTCCCCACGGACGCACAACTTGTTTCTTCTGTATTTTCTAAAATCCTTCTCTCTCACAAAATTTGAAAACGGAAATATTTAGAGACAAAGACGAAGAAACGACCTGCATTCGCAGATTCCTCGGCACTTTCCCGTATAACTCGTAATTTGACAAATACTCCAAAAACCACATAGAAAACCCCTCCCCACGGACGCACAATTTGTTTCTTCTGTATTTTCTAAAATCCTTCTTGCTCACAAAATTTGAAAACGGAAATATTTAGAGACAAAGACGAAGAAACGACCTGCATTCGCAGATTCCTCGGCACTTTCCCGTATAACTCGTAATTTGACAAATACTCCAAAAACCACATAGAAAACCCCTCCCCACGGACGCACAACTTGTTTCTTCTGTATTTTCTAAAATCCTTCTCTCTCACAAAATTTGAAAACGGAAATATTTAGAGACAAAGACGAAGAAACGACCTGCATTCGCAGATTCCTCGGCACTTTCCCGTATAACTCGTAATTTGACAAATACTCCAAAAACCACATAGAAAACCCCACCCAAGGAAGCACAATTTGTTTCTTCTGTATTTTCTAAAATCCTTCTTGCTCACAAAATTTGAAAACGGAAATATTTAGAGACAGAGACGAAGAAACGACCTGCATTCGCAGATTCCTCGGCACTTTCCCGTATAACTCGTAATTTGACAAATACTCCAAAAACCACATAGAAAACCCCTCCCCACGGACGCACAACTTGTTTCTTCTGCATTTTCTAAAATCCTTCTTGCTCACAAAATTTGAAAACGGAAATATTTAGAGACAAAGACGAAGAAACGACCTGCATTCGCAGATTCCTCGGCACTTTCCCGTATAACTCGTAATTTGACAAATACTCCAAAAACCACATAGAAAACCCCTCCCCACGGACGCACAACTTGTTTCTTCTGTATTTTCTAAAATCCTTCTTGCTCACAAAATTTGAAAACGGAAATATTTAGAGACAAAGACGAAGAAACGACCTGCATTCGCAGATTCCTCGGCACTTTCCCGTATAACTCGTAATTTGACAAATACTCCAAAAACCACATAGAAAACCCCTCCCCACGGACGCACAACTTGTTTCTTCTGTATTTTCTAAAATCCTTCTTGCTCACAAAATTTGAAAACGGAAATATTTAGAGACAAAGACGAAGAAACGACCTGCATTCGCAGATTCCTCGGCACTTTCCCGTATAACTCGTAATTTGACAAATACTCCAAAAACCACATAGAAAACCCCTCCCCACGGACGCACAACTTGTTTCTTCTGTATTTTCTAAAATCCTTCTTGCTCACAAAATTTGAAAACGGAAATATTTAGAGACAAAGACGAAGAAACGACCTGCATTCGCAGATTCCTCGGCACTTTCCCGTATAACTCGTAATTTGACAAATACTCCAAAAACCACATAGAAAACCCCTCCCCACGGACGCACAACTTGTTTCTTCTGTATTTTCTAAAATCCTTCTTGCTCACAAAATTTGAAAACGGAAATATTTAGAGACAAAGACGAAGAAACGACCTGCATTCGCAGATTCCTCGGCACTTTCCCGTATAACTCGTAATTTGACAAATACTCCAAAAACCACATAGAAAACCCCTCCCCACGGACGCACAATTTGTTTCTTCTGTATTTTCTAAAATCCTTCTTGCTCACAAAATTTGAAAACGGAAATATTTAGAGACAAAGACGAAGAAACGACCTGCATTCGCAGATTCCTCGGCACTTTCCCGTATAACTCGTAATTTGACAAATACTCCAAAAAACCACATAGAAAACCCCACCCCACGGACGCACAACTTGTTTCTTCTGTATTTTCTAAAATCCTTCTTGCTCACAAAATTTGAAAACGGAAATATTTAGAGACAAAGACGAAGAAACGACCTGCATTCGCAGATTCCTCGGCACTTTCCCGTATAACTCGTAATTTGACAAATACTCCAAAAACCACATAGAAAACCCCTCCCCACGGACGCACAACTTGTTTCTTCTGTATTTTCTAAAATCCTTCTTGCTCACAAAATTTGAAAACGGAAATATTTAGAGACAAAGACGAAGAAACGACCTGCATTCGCAGATTCCTCGGCACTTTCCCGTATAACTCGTAATTTGACAAATACTCCAAAAACCACATAGAAAACCCCTCCCCACGGACGCACAATTTGTTTCTTCTGTATTTTCTAAAATCCTTCTTGCTCACAAAATTTGAAATCGGAAATATTTAGAGACAAAGACGAAGAAACGACCTGCATTCGCAGATTCCTCGGCACTTTCCCGTATAACTCGTAATTTGACAAATACTCCAAAAACCACATAGAAAACCCCTCCCCACGGACGCACAACTTGTTTCTTCTGTATTTTCTAAAATCCTTCTTGCTCACAAAATTTGAAAACGGAAATATTTAGAGACAAAGACGAAGAAACGACCTGCATTCGCAGATTCCTCGGCACTTTCCCGTATAACTCGTAATTTGACAAATACTCCAAAAACCACATAGAAAACCCCTCCCCACGGACGCACAACTTGTTTCTTCTGTATTTTCTAAAATCCTTCTCTCTCACAAAATTTGAAAACGGAAATATTTAGAGACAAAGACGAAGAAACGACCTGCATTCGCAGATTCCTCGGCACTTTCCCGTATAACTCGTAATTTGACAAATACTCCAAAAACCACATAGAAAACCCCTCCCCACGGACGCACAACTTGTTTCTTCTGTATTTTCTAAAATCCTTCTCTCTCACAAAATTTGAAAACGGAAATATTTAGAGACAAAGACGAAGAAACGACCTGCATTCGCAGATTCCTCGGCACTTTCCCGTATAACTCGTAATTTGACAAATACTCCAAAAACCACATAGAAAACCCCTCCCCACGGACACACAACTTGTTTCTTCTGTATTTTCTAAAATCCTTCTTGCTCACAAAATTTGAAAACGGAAATATTTAGAGACAAAGACGAAGAAACGACCTGCATTCGCAGATTCCTCGGCACTTTCCCGTATAACTCGTAATTTGACAAATACTCCAAAAACCACATAGAAAACCCCTCCCCACGGACGCACAACTTGTTTCTTCTGTATTTTCTAAAATCCTTCTTGCTCACAAAATTTGAAAACGGAAATATTTAGAGACAAAGACGAAGAAACGACCTGCATTCGCAGATTCCTCGGCACTTTCCCGTATAACTCGTAATTTGACAAATACTCCAAAAACCACATAGAAAACCCCTCCCCACGGACGCACAACTTGTTTCTTCTGTATTTTCTAAAATCCTTCTTGCTCACAAAATTTGAAAACGGAAATATTTAGAGACAAAGACGAAGAAACGACCTGCATTCGCAGATTCCTCGGCACTTTCCCGTATAACTCGTAATTTGACAAATACTCCAAAAACCACATAGAAAACCCCTCCCCACGGACGCACAATTTGTTTCTTCTGTATTTTCTAAAATCCTTCTTGCTCACAAAATTTGAAATCGGAAATATTTAGAGACAAAGACGAAGAAACGACCTGCATTCGCAGATTCCTCGGCACTTTCCCGTATAACTCGTAATTTGACAAATACTCCAAAAACCACATAGAAAACCCCTCCCCACGGACGCACAACTTGTTTCTTCTGTATTTTCTAAAATCCTTCTTGCTCACAAAATTTGAAAACGGAAATATTTAGAGACAAAGACGAAGAAACGACCTGCATTCGCAGATTCCTCGGCACTTTCCCGTATAACTCGTAATTTGACAAATACTCCAAAAACCACATAGAAAACCCCTCCCCACGGACGCACAACTTGTTTCTTCTGTATTTTCTAAAATCCTTCTTGCTCACAAAATTTGAAAACGGAAATATTTAGAGACAAAGACGAAGAAACGACCTGCATTCGCAGATTCCTCGGCACTTTCCCGTATAACTCGTAATTTGACAAATACTCCAAAAACCACATAGAAAACCCCTCCCCACGGACGCACAATTTGTTTCTTCTGTATTTTCTAAAATCCTTCTTGCTCACAAAATTTGAAATCGGAAATATTTAGAGACAAAGACGAAGAAACGACCTGCATTCGCAGATTCCTCGGCACTTTCCCGTATAACTCGTAATTTGACAAATACTCCAAAAACCACATAGAAAACCCCTCCCCACGGACGCACAACTTGTTTCTTCTGTATTTTCTAAAATCCTTCTTGCTCACAAAATTTGAAAACGGAAATATTTAGAGACAAAGACGAAGAAACGACCTGCATTCGCAGATTCCTCGGCACTTTCCCCTATAACTCGTAATTTGACAAATACTCCAAAAACCACATAGAAAACCCCTCCCCACGGACGCACAACTTGTTTCTTTTGTATTTTCTAAAATCCTTCTTGCTCACAAAATTTGAAAACGGAAATATTTAGAGACAAAGACGAAGAAACGACCTGCATTCGCAGATTCCTCGGCACTTTCCCGTATAACTCGTAATTTGACAAATACTCCAAAAACCACATAGAAAACCCCTCCCCACGGACGCACAATTTGTTTCTTCTGTATTTTCTAAAATCCTTCTTGCTCACAAAATTTGAAATCGGAAATATTTAGAGACAAAGACGAAGAAACGACCTGCATTCGCAGATTCCTCGGCACTTTCCCGTATAACTCGTAATTTGACAAATACTCCAAAAACCACATAGAAAACCCCTCCCCACGGACGCACAACTTGTTTCTTCTGTATTTTCTAAAATCCTTCTTGCTCACAAAATTTGAAAACGGAAATATTTAGAGACAAAGACGAAGAAACGACCTGCATTCGCAGATTCCTCGGCACTTTCCCGTATAACTCGTAATTTGACAAATACTCCAAAAACCACATAGAAAACCCCTCCCCACGGACGCACAACTTGTTTCTTCTGTATTTTCTAAAATCCTTCTTGCTCACAAAATTTGAAATCGGAAATATTTAGAAACAAAGACGAAGAAACGACCTGCATTCGCAGATTCCTCGGCACTTTCCCGTATAACTCGTAATTTGACAAATACTCCAAAAACCACATAGAAAACCCCTCCCCACGGACGCACAACTTGTTTCTTCTGTATTTTCTAAAATCCTTCTTGCTCACAAAATTTGAAATCGGAAATATTTAGAGACAAAGACGAAGAAACGACCTGCATTCGCAGATTCCTCGGCACTTTCCCGTATAACTCGTAATTTGACAAATACTCCAAAAACCACATAGAAAACCCCTCCCCACGGACGCACAACTTGTTTCTTCTGTATTTTCTAAAATCCTTCTTGCTCACAAAATTTGAAAACGGAAATATTTAGAGACAAAGACGAAGAAACGACCTGCATTCGCAGATTCCTCGGCACTTTCCCGTATAACTCGTAATTTGACAAATACTCCAAAAACCACATAGAAAACCCCTCCCCACGGACGCACAACTTGTTTCTTCTGTATTTTCTAAAATCCTTCTTGCTCACAAAATTTGAAAACGGAAATATTTAGAGACAAAGACGAAGAAACGACCTGCATTCGCAGATTCCTCGGCACTTTCCCGTATAACTCGTAATTTGACAAATACTCCAAAAACCACATAGAAAACCCCTCCCCACGGACGCACAATTTGTTTCTTCTGTATTTTCTAAAATCCTTCTTGCTCACAAAATTTGAAATCGGAAATATTTAGAGACAAAGACGAAGAAACGACCTGCATTCGCAGATTCCTCGGCACTTTCCCGTATAACTCGTAATTTGACAAATACTCCAAAAACCACATAGAAAACCCCTCCCCACGGACGCACAACTTGTTTCTTCTGTATTTTCTAAAATCCTTCTTGCTCACAAAATTTGAAAACGGAAATATTTAGAGACAAAGACGAAGAAACGACCTGCATTCGCAGATTCCTCGGCACTTTCCCGTATAACTCGTAATTTGACAAATACTCCAAAAACCACATAGAAAACCCCTCCCCACGGACGCACAACTTGTTTCTTCTGTATTTTCTAAAATCCTTCTTGCTCACAAAATTTGAAAACGGAAATATTTAGAGACAAAGACGAAGAAACGACCTGCATTCGCAGATTCCTCGGCACTTTCCCGTATAACTCGTAATTTGACAAATACTCCAAAAACCACATAGAAAACCCCTCCCCACGGACGCACAACTTGTTTCTTCTGTATTTTCTAAAATCCTTCTTGCTCACAAAATTTGAAAACGGAAATATTTAGAGACAAAGACGAAGAAACGACCTGCATTCGCAGATTCCTCGGCACTTTCCCGTATAACTCGTAATTTGACAAATACTCCAAAAACCACATAGAAAACCCCTCCCCACGGACGCACAACTTGTTTCTTC
This sequence comes from Sturmia bella, assembly GCA_963662145.1. Classification (NCBI taxonomy): domain Eukaryota; kingdom Metazoa; phylum Arthropoda; class Insecta; order Diptera; family Tachinidae; genus Sturmia; species Sturmia bella. The sequence goes on from OY759172.1 coordinate 61,499,701, forward strand.
TGTATTTTCTAAAATCCTTCTCTCTCACAAAATTTGAAAACGGAAATATTTAGAAACAAAGACGAAGAAACGACCTGCATTCGCAGATTCCTCGGCACTTTCCCGTATAACTCGTAATTTGACAAATACTCCAAAAACCACATAGAAAACCCCTCCCCACGGACGCACAACTTCTTTCTTCTGTATTTTCTAAAATCCTTCTCTCTCACAAAATTTGAAAACGGAAATATTTAGAAACAAAGACGAAGAAACGACCTGCATTCGCAGATTCCTCGGCACTTTCCCGTATAACTCGTAATTTGACAAATACTCCAAAAACCACATAGAAAACCCCTCCCCATGGACGCACAACTTGTTTCTTCTGTATTTTCTAAAATCCTTCTCTCTCACAAAATTTGAAAACGGAAATATTTAGAAACAAAGACGAAGAAACGACCTGCATTCGCAGATTCCTCGGCACTTTCCCGTATAACTCGTAATTTGACAAATACTCCAAAAACCACATAGAAAACCCCTCCCCACGGACGCACAACTTGTTTCTTCTGTATTTTCTAAAATCCTTCTTGCTCACAAAATTTGAAATCGGAAATATTTAGAGACAAAGACGAAGAAACGACCTGCATTCGCAGATTCCTCGGCACTTTCCCGTATAACTCGTAATTTGACAAATACTCCAAAAACCACATAGAAAACCCCTCCCCACGGACGCACAACTTGTTTCTTCTGTATTTTCTAAAATCCTTCTTGCTCACAAAATTTGAAAACGGAAATATTTAGAGACAAAGACGAAGAAACGACCTGCATTCGCAGATTCCTCGGCACTTTCCCGTATAACTCGTAATTTGACAAATACTCCAAAAACCACATAGAAAACCCCTCCCCACGGATGCACAATTTGTTTCTTCTGTATTTTCTAAAATCCTTCTTGCTCACAAAATTTGAAATCGGAAATATTTAGAGACAAAGACGAAGAAACGACCTGCATTCGCAGATTCCTCGGCACTTTCCCGTATAACTCGTAATTTGACAAATACTCCAAAAACCACATAGAAAACCCCTCCCCACGGACGCACAACTTGTTTCTTCTGTATTTTCTAAAATCCTTCTTGCTCACAAAATTTGAAAACGGAAATATTTAGAGACAAAGACGAAGAAACGACCTGCATTCGCAGATTCCTCGGCACTTTCCCGTATAACTCGTAATTTGACAAATACTCCAAAAACCACATAGAAAACCCCTCCCCACGGACGCACAACTTGTTTCTTCTGTATTTTCTAAAATCCTTCTTGCTCACAAAATTTGAAAACGGAAATATTTAGAGACAAAGACGAAGAAACGACCTGCATTCGCAGATTCCTCGGCACTTTCCCGTATAACTCGTAATTTGACAAATACTCCAAAAACCACATAGAAAACCCCTCCCCACGGACGCACAATTTGTTTCTTCTGTATTTTCTAAAATCCTTCTTGCTCACAAAATTTGAAAACGGAAATATTTAGAGACAAAGACGAAGAAACGACCTGCATTCGCAGATTCCTCGGCACTTTCCCGTATAACTCGTAATTTGACAAATACTCCAAAAACCACATAGAAAACCCCTCCCCACGGACGCACAACTTGTTTCTTCTGTATTTTCTAAAATCCTTCTCTCTCACAAAATTTGAAAACGGAAATATTTAGAAACAAAGACGAAGAAACGACCTGCATTCGCAGATTCCTCGGCACTTTCCCGTATAACTCGTAATTTGACAAATACTCCAAAAACCACATAGAAAACCCCTCCCCACGGACGCACAACTTCTTTCTTCTGTATTTTCTAAAATCCTTCTCTCTCACAAAATTTGAAAACGGAAATATTTAGAAACAAAGACGAAGAAACGACCTGCATTCGCAGATTCCTCGGCACTTTCCCGTATAACTCGTAATTTGACAAATACTCCAAAAACCACATAGAAAACCCCTCCCCATGGACGCACAACTTGTTTCTTCTGTATTTTCTAAAATCCTTCTCTCTCACAAAATTTGAAAACGGAAATATTTAGAAACAAAGACGAAGAAACGACCTGCATTCGCAGATTCCTCGGCACTTTCCCGTATAACTCGTAATTTGACAAATACTCCAAAAACCACATAGAAAACCCCTCCCCACGGACGCACAACTTGTTTCTTCTGTATTTTCTAAAATCCTTCTCTCTCACAAAATTTGAAAACGGAAATATTTAGAGACAAAGACGAAGAAACGACCTGCATTCGCAGATTCCTCGGCACTTTCCCGTATAACTCGTAATTTGACAAATACTCCAAAAACCACATAGAAAACCCCTCCCCACGGACGCACAACTTGTTTCTTCTGTATTTTCTAAAATCCTTCTCTCTCACAAAATTTGAAAACGGAAATATTTAGAGACAAAGACGAAAAAACGACCTGCATTCGCAGATTCCTCGGCACTTTCCCGTATAACTCGTAATTTGACAAATACTCCAAAAACCACATAGAAAACCCCTCCCCACGGACGCACAACTTGTTTCTTCTGTATTTTCTAAAATCCTTCTCTCTCACAAAATTTGAAAACGGAAATATTTAGAAACAAAGACGAAGAAACGACCTGCATTCGCAGATTCCTCGGCACTTTCCCGTATAACTCGTAATTTGACAAATACTCCAAAAACCACATAGAAAACCCCTCCCCACGGACGCACAACTTGTTTCTTCTGTATTTTCTAAAATCCTTCTCTCTCACAAAATTTGAAAACGGAAATATTTAGAGACAAAGACGAAGAAACGACCTGCATTCGCAGATTCCTCGGCACTTTCCCGTATAACTCGTAATTTGACAAATACTCCAAAAACCACATAGAAAACCCCTCCCCACGGACGCACAACTTGTTTCTTCTGTATTTTCTAAAATCCTTCTCTCTCACAAAATTTGAAAACGGAAATATTTAGAGACAAAGACGAAAAAACGACCTGCATTCGCAGATTCCTCGGCACTTTCCCGTATAACTCGTAATTTGACAAATACTCGTAATTTGACAAATACTCCAAAAACCGCTATTAACATGTGTAGGTTTATCATTACATTTCATTCATATTATTCATTTCTTAAGAAATCGACATCTCGTTTTCACAATGAACCAAATAAAACTACTAAAATTTTAACGACGCATCACACGTGTTCTTTCAATACAAAGAAAGAAGCCAAAAACACACACAATCCAACGGTATTTGCATATATGGTTTCGAATATTTGTCAAATTACAACTTATACGGGAAAGTGCCGACAAATCTGCAAATGCAGGTCGTTTTGTGGTCTTCTTCTCTAAACATTTCCGTTTTCAAATTTTGTGAGGAAGAAGTATTTTAGAAAATACAGTAGAAACAAGTTGTGCCTCCGTGGGGAGGGGTTTTCTATACAGTTTTTTGGTTTTGAATATTTGTCAAATTACAACTTATACGGGAAAGTGCCGCCAAATCTGCAAATGCAGGTCGTTTTGTGGTCTTCTTCTCTAAACATTTCCGTTTTCAAATTTTGTTAGGAAGAAGTATTTTAGAAAATACAGTAGAAACAAGTTGTGCCTCCGTGGGGAGGGGTTTTCTATACAGTTTTTTGGTTTTGAATATTTGTCAAATTACAACTTATACGGGAAAGTGCCGGCAAACCTGCAAATGCAGGTCGTTTTGTGGTTTTCTTCTCTAAATATTTCCGTTTTCAAATTTTGTGAGGAAGTAGTATTTTAGAAAATACAGTAGAAACAAGTTGTGCCTCCGTGGGAAGGGGTTTTCTATACAGTTTTTTGGTTTTGAATATTTGTCAAATTACAACTTATACGGGAAAGTGCTGGCAAATCTGCAAATGCAGATTTGTAACGATTTTTTAAATGTATTTTGCTTTGCCATTCGTTAAATCGAGATTTATTTTTTTTTTTTTTGTCATTCGCTACATAAGACAGTTAATGTAAAAATTTCGCCATTCGTTATATCCGATATTCGTTAAACTGAGTATTCGCTATACCGGGCTTTGACTGTATTTATATGTGTACGCATAATTTTTTTTTCATTTAGTTATTAAAAAAATATATTTTATAGGTATTATTTTTTTTCCAATATGTTTTTCGTCTTCCATATCTCGCCAACAAACTCAAGAGCTGATCAACGTGAACACGGTGTTGCATGTGTATTAATATGTACATACATATGTATATCACATATAAAATAGATATTGATTAAAAAACCTGGGGCCGAATACCGGCATTGGTGATCGAATGAATTCATGATTAAATGAGGCGTGCTTGTTTTTGCTTTACGCTATTTCCACTAACGAGTCTGTGCTATCTCGAATGCCGGAATTCGGCCCTGGAAGTTAAATTTAACAAATAATCAAAACTATTTTTCACTTTTTTTCTTTTTGTTCAACTTTGCAACACAACTGTTTTCTCCTTTAACAACATAAAATGTACAAAAAACAGCCATGTTGTTACAATTACTCAACAAAACCGTATTATTTTATTGACGGCGGCAAAGTAATGACACATTCGCGGGCACAGTGGCTGTGAAGAACGGACACATTTTTTAAACTGCGCGCGCAAAACTGTAGTAGATTCAGGCACTGTTTTTTTATGCAGTATTGGTGCAACATTTAACTTAATGTTGCACAAATGTACTACACACACACATATAATGTACTACACATGAAAAGCTGCTATGGCGAGTGTTTTTTTTTCATTTCTAGGATTTGAAAAGTTTTACAATATTTCAAAAATGAAAAACGCTTATTTTATGAGTATGTAGAACTGGTGTTGACATAAATGTTTATTAATAAAAAATAGCTCCATGCAAATTAAACATATACAAAACACAAACAATCCAAATGAAATAATAAATAAATAATACTATTTATTATTACGTCCACGTTTACGTTGAGGTACATCATCTTCAGAGCTGCCTGTTTCTTGAATAACTTTGCTGCGCGCTGCTCCACCTCCGGCACGTTGAGAAGTGGCAGTGGTATTCTTTGAAGCTGGTTTTTTACTACTCTTGGCAGCATTAGTTCTTGCATCATCAGACTCACTAGAAGATTCGCTCGCCGATGATGTGACAGCCGGTCTTCTGCCTCTTGTAGTGGACTTTGACTTATTTGCAGGCCTTTTGTTTACTTCCTCCTCTTCTTGCGAAGAAGACTCTGAAGAAGAAGCCTCTTCTTCCGAAGTTGATACTCGTCTTCTTCCTCGGCCACGGCTGTTTTTGTTAGAGGTTTTATTTGAAGATTTTGTAGGTTTAGACTTCGATTTAGTTTTCTGACTATTGCCATTGGTAATTGCATTTTCTTTGTCCCTTTCATTGTCTTCAGTGCCACCTTCATTGGGATCATTCACTTGTAGGCACTCATTAATGCGTGTCTCCAGCTCTTGTACCACAGTCTTTAATTCCGGTTTGGCCAGCTTCGCAGTATTGCTTATGATCAACTTGAAAGATTGATACACTTCATCGATTTGCACTTTATCCTTGAAATATTGTATATTGTCGATTAGTTTCTTGATAGTTTTCTCATTATAAGACAACAGACTCAAGCAGTAGGCAATATCACGCCACTGACGTTCTTCCCGCGTAACTGGGAAACGCAAACACAATTTTTCTACCAAAGTCTCCACTTGGCGATCTTTCTGTATCAAGCCTAAAATGTAGCGCATAATAATATGATACTTCTCCTCCTCTAGATTTAAACCTGTGTCGCTCAATTTCGATATAATATCGGGCAAAACGTTATACAAAATATTCGATTTATTGGCAATTTCTTTAAAGAATTGCTGTGTTATGTTTTTAATCTCGGCATTGGGATCCACGATGCACATGGCCAAGTCAGCTATTTGACCCTTGACGCGTATCATTTCATGCAGAATCAAGTGCGACAACATTTTCACGGCTGTCAGTCTAAGTTCGGTATCTTTTTCGTGCAGAGTGGAATAGAAATGTCCCGTCCACGGCTCTATAATATTCGGAAAACGAAAAGTCAAATCGGAGAGCCCAATGACAATGTTACATTTGATTTTGATGTTTTTCGTGTGAGTGAGAATGTTCATCAGGAAGGGCATGTTTGTCTCACAAAATTTCGATGAGACCGACATGAAACGGATGAGGGCCAATGTGGCTGCCTGTTGCAGAGAAGCATCACGATATTTTGCAGGATATTTGCAAATTTCCATAACGAAGGGAAAAATTTTGGCCAGCAGAGAATTTTTTGCGTACAACAGAACTTCTTCGCATATGTGATTGATGAGTTCTGCAATATTGTCCTCAGCAGTGGCGCCGACCAGGTCTTCATCGGGCTAAAAATTTAAAATCATTTAAGCCAACGTACATGATAATCAGCACAGTCTTATTTTGTAAATCAATAGCACAATAATTTTTTAAAGAAAATTTATCGATGACAAAATATGTGTATAAAAAATTAATCGATAGCAAAAACTGATAAAAGTTTGATTCAAATAATAATAAAATCCGTGGAAAGTTTATCACAAAAAAATTATTATGTATTCATCAAAAAAAAAAATCTGTAGAAAATTCATTTATCGATAACGCAAATTTTTTTATACAAAAAATTAATCGATAACAGCTGTCTATAGAAAAGGTTATTAATAAAGAAACAAACTTCTTATGTGCAACAATTTTCAATAGAAAATTTGTCGATAACAAAATATTAAATATAAATATTTACCGATAACAAAACACTAGCATATATTATCGATAGCAAACAAATTTCTATATGAAATTTTTTTTTTATAATTTACTAACGATAGAAAAAATTCAATAGAAAATTTATCGATTAAAAAGGGGCGCATATAAAATATCGATTGAAAAATTTTCCTTTGAGGAAAAAGATTTTTTTTCATATCGATAAATTTGGTATAGAATCGATTACAAAACTTTTTACATTTAAAAAATTTTAATAGTAATAAATATTTTAATAAAAAGTTTTTCCATCGATAGCAAAAATTTTTGAATACAAAAAGTTTATTGATAACAAAAAATTTTCCATAAAATATAAATTTATAATATACAAATTTTCTATAAAATATAAAAATTTATTAAAATTTATCTAACGATAGAAAAAATTCAATAGAAAATGTATCGATAAAAAATGGGCGCATAAAAATATCGATTGTAAATTTTTTTCAGAAAAAAATTTTTTTTTTGTATTTAAACATTTTTAATAGAAATAAATACTTAATAAACGTTTTTCCATCGATAACAAAAATTTATTGATAACAAAACAATTTTCTATAAATTTTTTTTTTAAATTCTAACGATAGAAAAGTTCTATAGAAAATTTATCAAAAACAAACGGGGCGCATAAAAAAATTCCTGAGAAAATTTTTTGTATCAAAAATATATTCTGTATCAAATTTATTGATAACGAAAAGGCCAAAATATGTTCCATGGAAATTTTATCGATAACAAAAAATTTTCTTTAAGAAATTTTTTAACAAGAATTTTTTTAAAGCTTTTCTAACGATGGACAAAATGCATAGAAAAATGTTCGATAACAAAAAGAAACGCATAAAAAATAGAGATTGTAAAGTTTTATTTTTTAAAGAAAAAAAATTATATCAAAAATGTATTCTATAGCAAATTTATCGATAACAGAAAGTTTTGCATTTAAAAATTTTTAATGAAAATAAATATTCAATAAATGGTTTATCCACTGATAGCAAAAAGCGGCGTATAGAAAATTCATCGATTATAAAAAAATTTCTATAGGAAAATGTATGTTAACATCAAAATTATATTTTTTACCAAATTTATCAATAGCCAATAATTTTCTATTTAACATTTTTCAACGAGAATAAATTTTCAATAAAAGCTTTACCCATCGATAGCAATAATTTTGCAATATAAAACATTTATCGATAGCGAAAAATTTTCAGTACAAAATTTATCGATAGCAAAAATGCCCGTTGAAAATTTATCGATAACAAAAAATTAAAATTTTTTCTTGTTAAATTCTTTACAAACCTTTTTATAGTTTATCTAACAATAGCAAAAACAAAAAGAAAACGTTTCAATGAGAAAAGAAAATTGTTCAATGAGAAAAAGTTTTCTATACTAAATTTTATAGCAAAAATTTTTCTATTCAAAATAATTATGAATTTTTAACGCTTTTCTATACAAAATTTCTATTTCTATCAATAATTGAAATTTATCAATTTTAAAATAAATTGTCTATGGAAAATTTATCGATAACAAAAACTTTTCTATAAAAATTTTGTTAACAAGAAGTTTTTCCCACCCATAGAAAGTTTATCCAGCGATAGAAAAATGTATTCATAACAAAAAGGTCTCTATAGAATATGCATCGATAGCAAATAATTTCCATATAAAAAAAATCTATTGATGTAAAAAATTTATTCTACAGAAAATTTATCGATAACAAAATAAAAAAAAAAAGCACTTGCTTACCTCTTGTTGGGGCTCAGCTGCTGCTCCTGATAACCTCTTCAACGATTCTGTAGCCGACATATTCATTGCTGCTGTTTTACGTCTGTCGTGATTGAATGCATTCAAAGCATTTTTCTTCTTTTTCTCTTCACACTCGGTCAGTTCTTGACGATATTTCATATTATTGTAGACATCTATATCCAAGAATATCATCTCTTTCAAAGTCATGTAGCCGACCATAAATATGAAGCGTGTTAGCAAGAAGACGGGCATGCGCATTTGCACGACATTTGCAGTCTCATTGTTTTTGTTCTGTGTCTCGGTCTGTGTTTGCGTTTCGGGTATTTGTTGTGAAAAAGGCGTGTCAAGAGCTTGAGCCTGTTGCGAGGCAGTGATTTCACACAATTTCATGGAGAAAGCTTTGAATTTCTTCAGCAACTCTATAACAATATTCTGAGCAATCACATCTGGAGTTTGGCACAAAGTATAATAGAATTGTAGTGTTTTCATGGTTAACTTGTCGAAATCGGGAGCACGCGGATGAAAAAAGAAACTCAAAAACATGTTTGTTACTTTCTCTACAATCGGCGAGTCGGCTTCATAACGTTTATAGTATTTAGAACTCAAAGATTGATCAATGGAATTGAGAAGAAATTCTAAGCAGCTCGTATAAATGCGGGGATCTGACTTGCCCCGTGGTCCCAGGCCAATTGTTTCAATGACGTTTATATTGGACGAGGCCACAGACGATTTGGCATACGAACACATTATCAATAGTTGTAATGCCAAACGAGATTCATTCTCAGTGGTGCCCTCGAGTTTTAGAGTAAACCGTTCAAACAGTACCTGAATAATTTGAGCATCAATGTCGCCACTGCTTACCCACTCATTTACCAAACACTCCATGGCGGTGTAGTGGCCATATTCCAAGCCCTCCAGGAAAATCGACAGATTTTGTACCACGCGCAAGGCATGGGCCCTGAAAAGTAGCATATTCAAAGATTACTGCAGTGTTGAGGGGCGTTTTGAGTTCCCTTATTTACCTGCCAGTTTGATCGGTGGTAAATAACACCTTTTTGTAGGCATCTGAGACAGCATCGCGCTTCTCTTTGTCCGAAGACCACACCAAATACAACATTTGTCGCATGCCACTCTCGGTGCCTTTGATGCCAAACATGTAGCCGGTGGTGAAGAGGTCCACTGCTTCAAACACATCCGAATTAGTTTTGGACAGCAACATTTCCTGTAGTTTGGGCATGGCCCGCGAAACTACTTTAGAAAACTCTATGGAATCTTGCAGGAATTGCACTGTCTTAATTTGTGTGCCCAATTCCTCGTTCTAAACAAATTAATAAGAAGATTTTGTAGTTTATAGTGTTTGCTAATTTCGGTATTGCACCAGAACAAACTTACGCTGTCCTTGCAGCCATTAGCCAGGAATATATAAGATTTCAGCAAGGCCATGTAGTAGGCACATTGTTCCTCATGGGTTAGGGACAACCTCAAATCCGAGTTGCCAGCAACATGATCAGCTTTTCTGACCAAAACCACAGCCTCTTTGTAGTTCTTTTCCAGCAACATGGTAGAAATTCTCTGCACTAAGTCTTCATAGTTCTCTTGTGTTTCTGGCGGAGCACTGTGTAGGCGCACACTTTCCTCAACAAAAGGCAAGATATCTGGTATAACCACATTCCACTGCTGTTCCAGCTCTTCGGCCTTCTTGCGCTCCTCTTCCAATTGTTCGGTGAGTTCTTCCATTTTCTTCACTTCTTCGTCGTGTTTCTGCAGCAATTCTGCCAAAGTTAATTTGGCCGAAAATGGATTTCTTTCCAGAAAAGCCTTAATCAATTGCACAGCATGCTTTCTCACGGAAGAGGTCTTGTCCTCCAAACGCTCTACAGCTTCGCAGAGAACTTTCAATTGAAATGACAACGGCACGGCCTGTTGTTCTTTCATGTGATGCCAAATTTGCAAAACTTTTGCTCTCACATGAGCCGAAACATCATTGATATGCATTAAGAGATTCTCCAAGAACTCATTGCGTGCTTCCTTTAACTCGTCAGACAACTCTTCAGAGGTTAATTCGCCCACTATGGCATCACCCATGATTTGCAAAATGCAATTGCGCAAAACATGGGACTCACAGTTCAACAACTCATCGCATAGCGTGGAGAGATGTGGTATCATTAGTTTCGGTGATATGGTAGCCAGTTCCATTAAGAAGTTAGAAAAGTTTTTCGATATAACAATGTCACCAGAGTCCAAAGTTAAACTCTCCAGAATTTCCTTTACTAACACCGAGAAAACGCTGGTTATGCCATAATCTTCGTGCAGAATATTTATGCCATTGGCAACGGAGACAGCAGCGTGCTCGGTGGTGCGGAGAATTTGTAAAATGCGCACAGGGAAATTGATAGCATGTTGGTAGCGCTTGATGGCAGTTCCAAAAATTTGGAAGATTGTATCGACCATATGCCGGTTATCGGATCTCACATGTAGAATTTCCAAAGTACGGTAGCAAATATCACACAACAAACTGCAGACAGATCAAGAAATACATATGTATTTAATCATTCTCTGAAAAACAAAACTATTCGCTGGCAAAAATGAGAGCTTACTTGACAAAATTTTCCTCTGCCATTGGAGGACTCCATAATTTTTCCAAAGGAAATTGCATTACATTGTACAATTGCACCAGAAATTTTCCTCTTTTTACATCCCAGTCCGGATACTGGTCCACAGTTTCCGCCTGTTTGCCCCTTTTCTTTTGCAGATTGGTTTGCTGTTGCTGCTGCAGACGAGCAATGTTAGCATCAATCTTACGTACCACATTAACAACTAAGAATAAACTCATTTTGGTCAAATTTAAATAGCTGTTGCGCTCCTCTTGTGTGGGTGGTTCGCTGACGGCCAGAAAGGGTGCCAATTGATTGCCCAGCTTGTCCACGGTCAGGTACAGTAAATCAAAGCTGCGCATTAAATTGGTCATGGCCGCCGAATCCGTGTTTTTATTCTCAATGACCGCATAGTAAGTGTCGAAATGGTCAAATAAATAGAAAGGATCACCTTGATGGAGCAACTGCTTGCAAGCTACAAAAATTGGAAATTACACTCTTTTTTTTTTTGGTCGCAGATCAAATCAAAAATTATTTTCATACTTTTAAGCTTCTCGGGTATTTCTCCAGGACTGTATAGATATTTGACATAGTACGTGTTATGACTGGAATTCAATAAGTCACTATTCACTAGAGGTAATATAAATTGAAAATCCATTTTTTCAGCCAGAATTAATCAGTTTAATTAATATTTTCACAATATCTTTTCACAAATAATTTCAACGGATAAATGTTGTGCTATTTGACAACTTTCAATAATGACGCCAAAGTGTAAACACAGGGTTGTATCGTGATTGTTGTGTTTTTGTGGTGTAGAAGCGACCTGCTCAATACAGTGACTTCGTTAATTATAGTTATTTGACTAAATTATACAAACATATATATTGTTGCATGTGCAAACAGCAGACCAGCGTAAAAAATATACGCTGTCCGTTGCAAAGCATAAAAAGAAAATTTATTACTTTGATTCTAAGCAGACCTTTTTCAATTGTTGTTTGTCTTTTTCAAAACTATCTTGATATTTATTGCAGCGTTAAGCCGTTTCACGTTTGCTGCAATAAATGTTAAAAACGGTATATATAGACGGCTGAGAGAGATAAAAAAAATGAAAACACAATGCTGTTTTCATGGTTAATAACCTTTTCAGCCTTATGAACGCTTAAAATAGAAAAAATTCAAATGGAAGCCTTCTAAAATTAAACGATTACTCGATCCCTTTTTTAATAATATTAAACTATTTTATTTTTTCGAGCTTTAATTTATTAGTTTTACTTGCCGAATTTTCTCTCTCCTTCGATTAGCTTCTTCGAGGCAATAATATATTAAAAAAAATTTTTTCAGTTTGGACAAATTTTTTTTTTTCATATATTATTGCCCTGCGGAAGTTATTTTGTCAAAACTGATTTTTTTTAAATTATATTATTGCACTGCCGAAGCTATCAGAAGGAAAGAGAACTGTCGAAAAATAAAACGAATAAATTAGAGAAGACCTACAGCTCGTGAAAATATATTAAATTAAACGATTACTTTTTCCTGGCCCTGGTCTCCGTTAAGAATTGTGATATCACTCCCAAGTGAGTGTCCGCTGAAAAGAAAAAGCGGCATTTGTTTTGAACGAGCACGTTTTGTTAAACAAAAAATTTCATTTGCGAAAAACATTAGAAACCGTAGAAATTATAACATAAATTATTAAAAGAAAAATGTCGCAAGAAGCTAACAACAACGATATGCAGGCAAAATATAAACGAAACAAGAAAAAAAAGAAAAACTCCAGATTTTTACGCAATGCCAAGGGTTTTGCCAAGCAGGGCATTTTTGGTCGTGGCACCCACATTGAGGATGATCAATATAATTATTTCATAAATATATTGGATGCCATGAAAAACGGCTTCGAAGATGTTGAAGAAAAAGGTATTTTCGTTCAAAAAAAATATATATATGAAATTGTAATAAATCTATTTTGCTGTTTTAGTAACTATGGCCAACAATGTGTTTGAACAAACAAAGGAGCAGGAAGTCTATTTAGCTTCCAACCAAATTGTTTGCAAAGCTATGGAGTCTTTATTGGGTTTTGTTGATGCGCAACAACTGGAACATTATTTTGCAACATTCGCTGACAGTTTTCGTCCAATATGTTCTGATCGTTTTGCTTCTCATGTTCTGCAGAAAATGGTAGAAATAGCTTTCCTGAGATCTGTGAGCAAAAATAATTTAGAAATAGGCAATGCGGCAGAAAGCGATGAAGATGAACCGCCTTTAGAGAAAAAATCCAAACCCAGCAAAGATATTTTGAATGAAGAAAACTACAATTTAGAAACACACTTCACACAAGAACACAAAACAAATTGCGGAAATTTTGTTTTAAGGGTGGGAAAGTTCATGCTAAATAATTTGGAAGATTTTGTGTGGGACTCATGTGCCAGTCATATCATGCGCTGCTGCATATTGTGCCTGTCTGGCATACATGTGGCAAAAGTGGCTTTTGAGAAAGGAGGAGCAGATATGGCGAAAAATCGCAAAATATATGAAGTACCGGATGAGTGGCGTGAAGTGGCCAAAGAATTTGCTCAGCGTTTACAAATGTGGCCACAGTTTGATGAACTTCCTTATCAGGAACATTCTTCAGCCCTGCTCAGTGTGTTGTGCATCGCTCTAAAAGTAATTGACAAGAAAATGTTAAAGCACTTGGGAAAACAGATATTAATGGTGGCGTTTCTCAAAACCGATGCTGTAGACGATGATGATAAAATGAAAAAGATCGAAATTTTGGATGATGAGGAGGAAAAACCAGAAGACTCACAAGAGTACCAAGAGAAAGAAAAAACTGCTGACAATGTTTTAAAGGAAAATTCTATAAAAATGCCCAAAGTATTTGAATGCCAATCTTCGATTATTTTATTAGAAACTTTGTTAACAGTGGCCGGTCCAAAGCTTTTGATTCAGCTCTATGCCATGTTATTTGCCAATAAACTAGCCCGGCTGGCTGAGGAGCCCTTAACGAATTTTGCTGTGCAAAAATTGCTGATAAACATAAAGGAAAAGGAGGACTTTGAAAATGTGTTTCAAGAGCTGCAGGAACACATAGAAAATTTATTGAAATTAGGCCATACTGGTGTAATAACTGCTCTTTCGTCGGCCTGTTTACGTCTACAAACAAAGCAGGCCCAACTTGTGGCGGCTTTACAAACTGCTCTGCACATAAGCGGCGACAGGGAACGTTTAAAATCTTTCTTTTTGTGCCTTTTAAAACTTAAACCATTTGAAATTTTACAGCAAGACAAAACGAACTTTGTGCACTTGCATGGCTCTTTATTAATACAAGACATGTTGCGCTTCAACAAACCCATTTTCATGGTGAACTGCATTTTGGAGACCTCTCCCGAGTACCTGGTAACAGTGTTCAATACCCCCAATGGCTCCCATATATGCGATGCATTTCTGCAGAGCACATTTATAGGAGAAAAATCACGTGACAAACTTTTAAAACATCTAGAAGGTTTCTATGTGGACTTGGCCATTACAAAATTTGGTTCACGGGTCGTTGAATCTTGCTATACTGCAGCCAAGGATGCAGAAAAAGCCAAACTCGTTAAAGAGCTAGCGGAAAAACTGAATATGTTAAAGGGCTCTCCCTTCGGCAAATTAATAAACCACAAGCTTCGTGTGGACACATACCGGCTGTCGGCTGACCAATGGAAGGTGAGCTTAAAGAGAAATCAATCGAAAGCTCAGCAGTTGTTTAAGGATATAATCCAATAAGGAAACTGTTGTTTTATGAGACTAGAGAGAAATATCTAGAGTTAAAATGTGACTAGATTTCTTTCGAATTAGCATTACTCAAATTTATTTTTTGTTGGTAGTAAATAAAATTGAATAAAAAGTTTAAAATGAACATTTTATTAAACGTTCTTGTAGTAAATGTGGCTAACTATGAGATGTATATTTCCATATACATACATATGTATCATTTAATTAATTATCTTCAACCCAGTCAGCACTTGCCCAGTTCGGCAGCATAGTTTCGTATTCCCAGCCGGCGCCTTTATATTTCCAGGCATGCAAATACATTACTAGATCCTTGGCATTGGGATCCCTGTAGCGGACTTTACAATCATAGCAATATTTATCAAACGTCATCTTTTCGCCATTAAATGCCAAGTCTGGAAATTCATATCCAGTTTGTGTAGCAACCGAGGCTTTGGTGTGTGAAGTGGAATTATTTTCACTGGTGAGACTACCAGTCTCGGAGGTTGTAGGCCCCTTCACAACCAAATCGCCTGTTTTATTAACTAGTTCAGGAGAGGAATCAGCATCGCTTACATGGGCATGTTGGGGACTTGATGACTCTTTTGCAGTTTTTTCCAAATCAACCTTGCTTACGCAGTCTGCAACTTCACTACTGGCACTTATTGGCTCAGCACTACAATCCTTTCTGGATGTACTAAACATTGATATATCCGAATTTGCTTCGATGCCCAACCAATTTTCCGCATTATGAATATTGATTAAATCACGGACCAATTCTTCGTCGGTTCTGCCCCCAATATCACCGCCACGTCCTTTAAGTGGCCCAAAAACCAAGTGATTATACAGCGGATCGTTGACGACTGGAAATCCCAAATATTGCAGGTGCACACGAATTTGATGCATCCGTCCCGTAACAGGTTTGCACAACACAACACTCGTTTTGCCATTATAGGAAATTCTTTCGAACGTTGTCTTACAGTCTTTGCCTTCGGCTGAGACTTTGCATACACCAATTTTAAAGCTTACAACCTTAATAGCTTCGTTACACTCCAGTATACCATCTGGAAATTCACCTTCAACGCGGCAAATGTACTCCTTCTTCACCTCTCTATTGCGAATCTGTTGCTCCAATTGTCTTGCTCTCGTTGGACTACGGCCGAATAGCAGAAGGCCAGATGTAAGACGATCCAAGCGATGTATTGTGCGCAAATTCTTCAAATTGTATTCCTTGGCTAATATGAAGACCACGGTGTTGTGCCGATATCTGCCACATGGATGTACTGGTATAGATGCGGGCTTGTTAACCACCACAATGTCGTCATCCATGTGCACTATGGTGATTGTTTGACCCGTCACTGGAACTTCATGCCGATGCACGGTGTTGGCCAGCAAATCATTGTGTTTTAATCTGTAATCAACAGGCACTTTTTCATAATTTACGGTCAAGGAGCCGGTTTCGATGGCACGTTGGTACTCCTCGACCGGATGAGCTCTGAATTCTCGCGAAAAAACGTCTAGAATTTTTTCTCCCACCCATCGCCCTTTTGTGAATGTGGTAAAAGTAAAGTAATATGGATAAACTTTTCGCAAACCATTCTCAATGTAATAAGATGTTTCATTATATCTCTCGTTCGTAAAACCAGGTCTTTTTAACTCTACACACTTTTTGTCCAATTTTGCCTTTTTCACAGCTTTTGGCAGTTCATCATCGTCAGCCTTTCTTTTCTCATTTGGCTGGGGAAGAGGCTGCGTTTTTTCTTTATGACATTGCATCAACGTTTCGGCTGACAAATTTTCCTCGACTTCAAAAAACACGCAGTTTTTGCTTTCCGTACTTTCTGGCGTTTCCGTCTCTGTTGCCTCCTGACCGTTTGGCTTTAAAGTTCCCTCCAATGCATTTTTATGGTTTGTGGTCCCTTCCAATTCAGGAATTTGAAATAAATTAGTTTTACACAATAAAATGTTTCCCAAGTCGAAAGATGCATCACTGTGTTGAGTTTGAGCATGTCTTACAAGTGTGGACTTGATCATCGTTAGGTAATTCGCAGTTTTCTGATATCTGAGTAATAATTCATGGGCTTTTAGTCTGCAATTTGTTGTTTCGTTCACTGTTTTATTTATTAAAAAACGTTGCAATTTCGTTAGAAGGAGCCTCTTCAAATTAAAGTACATTTAATGAAAACAAAACACCACTGTCCAATGTGTTTTTGACACTCAACACCAGTGCCCTGTGCCGAATATTTTACCGGTCGCCGCCGCCGATATTTTAACGGCTAAGAATCCGTCACTGATGTCATCTGCACATAAGCTAGACCTGTGGTGGGCTCAAAACGAATTTATTTAAATTCTTTAAAAGCAATTTTTTCAGTTTCGAAAAAATGTAGCTTTTTAACCGATTTTGAAAATTCGTTTTTGCTTTTCTTCTTAACTCAATGTCAATGCGTGAAAAAGCAGAAAACGTTTTTAAAATCGGTTTAGAAAATCACCGAATTGTTCAAACGGCAATTTTTTTCGAATTCGAGAAAAATTCGTTTTCGAAAAAAATTTACATACTCGTCTTCCCACCAAACACTTTTAAGAAAAACAAATGTTTAAAAATCGTTTTCTCAAGGACTGATTTATTTCGGAGGTTCCAGTGGTTGGCAAGAACAAACATCATGATACGTAATATTTGTATGTATGTATGTACATATATTGAGCTAAGAAAATAAGTAAAGAGAATTTTCAAAATATTCAAAAATCAATTTTTCGTTTTACTGAGAAACGCAAAAATGAATTTTCAAAATCGTTTTGCAAATGACTGGGACATTTAAAATACATTTTTTCCCCTTCCGAACTCCAATCTGTGCTCATTTCACTGACAAACACAGTTATTAAAAATGCATTAAAAATTAAAAGAGTTATTAAAAATGTTATTAAAAATGCATTTTCGATTTCGAAAAAAATTGCGATTTAGAAAAACAATAACAATATTTTCCCCGATTTCGAATTTGATTTTTAACAATAATAAATGCGACGTGGAGGTCGTGAAACAGCCATGGCATTTACCCCAGCCAGTAAGTCTTCAACTTTATTTTTCTTGTCTTCTTCAAAACATGTTGATCACTTCAGTTTTATCACAAAAGATATTTCTCAACTTTGAGGAGAAAAGCCCAATAAAATTATTAACATTAAATGTTCTCATTTTACTGATACACTCTTTCACGAAGCAATAGTGTTTTAGAAAAATCGGCAAAAACCTATTTTTTTAATTTCGAAAAATGTAGATTTTGAGCTCAACACTTGCAAAAATTACAACGAATTTCGAAAATCGCTATTCAGAAAGAATTTTTTCGATACCGAAAAAAGTGTAGAAAAAAATTTGGTTTTTACTGACAAACATTTTAAAAAAGCAAAAACAACTTGGGAACCGAACCGAAAAAATAATAACAAAGTAAAGACTATATTTTGGGTTGGACAGAGAGAATAAAATCATTTGACGTTATAATAAAAGAATTATAAATACATTTTGAACAAGTTGTAAATCTTATGATAGTGAACTCGGATTTGTTGAAATGAACAGATAATTTATATGATTAACATAACGTTTTTATTTATTTTTTCTTCTTTCAGAGCTCGAAGTATGTAAGTATGAATCTAGTCATACTAAAGCTTTTCTTAACATTGAGCTTCACAAAGCAGTTTTTGCAAAAAAAACTTTTAATCACATAAATAAATAGGTTAGGATTTTGTTTGCCATTGCCAGCTTATCAGTTAGGTTATACAAGAGAAGGTCATTGAAAATCAATCAAATTAAATTTTTCGTTTGTTTTTATTCATTCATTCTCGATTAATTTAGAAACGCAGCTTTCAGTCATTTTTAAAATACTCAGCAAAGCAAATGTTGCTTTGGATTTAATAAATTAAGAATGAAGTGCTTATTAAAATTATTGACAAAATTTTTTATTATTATTACTCTAACTACGTTGCAAACGAAGGCTTTCGAGGAATCTATATTTGAAGATGAAGATATTTATCGCCAAGCATTACCACCACCACCACCTTCTACAGGTATAACTGCTCCCGGCACAAAATGGTGTGGTCCAGGCAATACATCAATAAGTTACGACGATTTGGGTAAAGAACGTGAAACTGATAAATGCTGTCGTGATCATGACTATTGTGATGATATTTTAGAGCCAAAGACTGCTTTACACGGTCTAAACAATAGCGATTGGTTGCCCATGTAAATCAACTGAACATAGCAAAACTTTAATTTATAATATTCTCACATTTTTTTTCAGTTTAAAATGCAGTTGCGAACAGAAATTTATTAACTGCTTGCAGGGTGTTAATAACATGATTTCTAATACCTTGGGTCATGTTTATTACAGCGCACGCAAGCTGTGTATAGCTGAAGGATATCCCATAGTTGGCTGTAAATTATATCAGGAAGGAACTTTTCGTAAAAGATGTATACGTTATAAGATCGACAAGAAGAAGTCTAAAATGTGGCAATTTTACGACATGCCGTTTTATACTCAAAACTCTAAAAGTTGACAGAGATATTATTTGTTTTCTAAATATTTGCACAAAATATTTTCCATATTCTCTGGCTTTAATGCTGATAACAGAATTTTATAATAATAATTTAATTGGTCTTACATTCTCATGTGCTTTAAAATTGAAGAAATTTCTCATTTTATATATGAATTATACATGTAAATTTCAAGCCAATGAGAAGTTTAGATAACACAAGGAATTTTGGAAATGAAAAAAACTGTGAATTGCATGAAGAAAGTTTTATAAAAAATGTTTTTCATTGCTTTAATTTGTACATACTTATACAACAAACATTTTAAATTTATAAAAAGCTTACAAAAATTAAAATAATTACAGTTGTCAAGATATGCAATTACAAGAAACTAACTGAAATGACATACATACATATATGTATTTATATATAAATAATTTTATATTTAGTTAATTAAACTAAACTAAATTAAACTTTTAATTGAAGGTAATGTTCTTACATACTAACTTTTTATCGATTGCATTGTAAAATACATAAAAAATCTTTAGATCAATATACATACGTCTATATAAAATGCTCGAACACGAGAAAAATTCTTAAACAACTTGTTTTTTTTTTTTTTGAATTACCATTTTAAATGATATCTTAACTTTCGCAAATGAATTCTTGTATTGAAAACGAAATCCCACAGAGGACTCGAAATGCCATACCCTTTATCTTGATGGGCAAAATGATGCTGGTAATGATAACGTTTCATATGATATAAATGCTTAAAACTGGGGCTGCCATAGTGCAGGTAGTAGTGAATCATGTCATAGCACAAATAACCGAATAAAGCTCCTGCCAAAATTATTCTAGACTGGGACAAGCACACTGCTATCGGTGCATATATTACGGAAGCTATGATGACACCTGGCAGTGGAGGAAAAACCAAGCGGAACGGATCGAAAGGCGCTTTGTGATGTAAGCCATGGATCAAGAAATGAAAAGTGCAGAGCCAAGTATTGGTGGTGGGTTTGATTTGCATGTGAAAAATGTAACGATGAAGGGTATACTCCAAAAACGTCCAAAAAAGTATGCCGATAAAAAAGTACAGTGTTAAAGAAATTATCTTTTGCAAAAAATTTAAAATTAGGTTATCAATTTATTATTCTCTATGCAAAAAAGTTACCTTAAAAAATGTTTGGCTCTGCAGCTCGCTGTATAATAATTTAGTAATAACGGGTAGCCAAAACGCAGGTACTAACCACCAAGGGGTTTTCGTAAATATTTCTAAATACCAGGCACTAAAAAGTCGTAACGGTCTGTCCACCGGCTTATGGACCCATTCATCATAATGTTGTACAATTCCGGGAATTTGAGGTAGCATGGCCCTAGACCAATCAACTAAATACTAAAAATAAAAAATAAATTTATCACAATGATTTTATTTAAATTTTTTTAACTTTAATAAAAGGAAAAAACTGTCAATACTATGATCATGAACAAGCGATACGAAGGAGAGCAAAATTTTGAAGAAAAGTGTACAAAGAAATACAAAAAAATGTTCATAATACAGGAGACCTAACTCAAGAAAGTACTAATATTAAATAAAAAAGCGATCAAATTTAAAAAATTGCTTAAAATATAAAATATTTTCTTATTAATATATTAACTCTAATCATTTCCAAATATGTTCCTATATAAATTTGTGCTTGTAATAAACTTGGCAACCCTGTTTTGGTAACAACAAAACTTAAGCCAATATTTGCAGCCCCATGCAAAAAATTTTTAATACATTTTCCATTTTAAATTATTTTGGTGGTTATGTTTAGTTCCATCGTGCCGCCTCTGTTAACTTAACAGCCAGTACTGAAAACAATATACTACTTTAACATACAACGCAGTGCTGCACTTAAGAAAAAGCAACCTTGCGATGAAAAAAATAAATAAATAGAAAATACACCAAATGTCAAACTGCAACTTTTTTAAATTCCGTTTGAAATATCTGTTGGTTTTTATTTTATTAGCAAACTAATATATTTTAATATTCAATATATACAACGTTGTATAGAAAGGCTCTCGTGGCAGCATGGCCAGCAAAGCAAATTTTCCCACGGTTTCCATAAAAACATTGAACGGAGCATTTGAACAACCGAGTAAGTTGACTAACTACAGGTTCCTTTGCCATAACAGGTTGCTAAAGGAAACCAGTACACAAAAAACCAAACATTGCGCGACATTAAAAGCTAATTGTTCATTTTATACATTTAAAACAAAATTTTCATAGAAATGAATCACAGACGAGACTTTTTGCGCGAAAATAAATTAAGTTTACGTGATCTGCGAAAGACTACGATTCAAAAACTGGCACAACAAAGGCAGGAGAATGAAAACCGTCAATACAAACATATACAAAAATTCCATAAAACTCAGGAACAGTCCATAGACCGTAGATCTGTCTCACAAATCAGGAATGGCGACCAAAACAGCATGAGACAATCAAGAGCTGTTAACGGCGGATCTATACCCGACAGAGGCGGCGGAGGTACAAAAGAAAAACCAAATTATTTGGCCAATCGGCGTTCTTATAGTCAACAGCGTCTGAAAGTGGAGGAAATGCAAAATGATTTTCCATGTTGCTCCTGCAAACAACATGCAAAACCACAAACCAATGACACACAATACCGGAACAACAACATACCACGTAGTGCAAGCTCATTTTCGCTGCTATCGAAAGCTGAATCCTGTGATAAGGAAATACAAACCGAAGATATACATGATGAAGATTTTTTGTATGAAGCTCTAAAAAAGTAAGTGATATTTTTGTGGCCCTTCGTTCATTTGAAACTTGCAAAGCTTGGTATTTAATTTTGCGAAACATTTTATTTTGCTTCGAAAATTTTCGATGTGAACCTTCTTGTGATGTAATTTTTTTCATAATTTTGCTTGTTGGCGAGGATATGAACCTACGCATTTATCTTGAATTATAAACACCAAAGAGTTAATTTTCTTGTTGATTATTATAGTTTATCAAGTAGAGTTTTGGTTTTTAATTTTATGTGGAATTATAATTTAATAATTTTGAGTTTATTATTTGATTTCAAAGTGCGATGTGTTACTAAAGATTTCAGTATTTAGTTTAAAACATTAAAAAAAAGAGAACAAAAAAAAATCAATCACATAACATATTCCGTATGGCAAATTATAGATGTAGTTCTTCTGATATTCATCACGTGCAAAAACAAAAATCTTTGGGCCAATTAAATGAGACCGACTTAAATCGTAAGAATTGTCTGGAAAGAATTCCTTACATTTGCCAAGATCAATATGAAGGCCAAAAATCTCAACGCCACGAAATATTCCAATGTACCCCAAGATCTCAACACTCCTCTAAAATAAATAGTCACGAAGATGATGTGTCAATTGCTTGTCCCGAAGATTTAGATCAACACTTTCAAAATGTGCATATAACTGATCATATAAAAAATAATCACGAACCACAATTAAGCGCCAGAAGTCGTCAAACTTTGTGTTCCACTAGTTCAAAAAGAAGTACACATAAACTGGGGAGTAAGTAGAATCAGATCAAAGATAATATATTTATGTAAATATTATCAATCTACATTGCATTAAAACAGGTCGTGAAGATATATGTTTGCCACGCTATTTGGAAAAGGAGAAACGCGAAAAGGAGGAGGAACGTTTGCGCGAATTAAATAAAGACCCAAATTGCCCAGTGAATCATTACGCCCTAAGCGAAGAAGAACGTTTAAAAGCTCTTCAGAATGCCCAACAAAGTAAGCGAAAAAAGAAATGCTCTTAACACGATTTCCTTGATTTAGTATTAATCAGTTAGATGGCTGTTAAAGCAAATGATAAACTCATTTGAATAATTTTTAATAACATATTTAATTATTATGTCTTCCAGAAATGGCCTCTCTCATAAATGAACTAAATCATATGCCCATGACTATGGAAACTCTGCGTATTCGTAATCGTAAAGTTGAAATCGAAAAACAATTGACGCAAATCGAATATGACATACGCTTCTATTCCAAACCAAAGGTGTATATATCCAAAACAAACTCAGAGTATTAAAGAAATAGTCTAAATATTAACAAAATGATAAACTAGTGTGTAAAAAGAAGTTGACGACTTACAATGAAATAAAAAAATAAATAATTTTTAATAAAATATTTTTAGTTTTTTTTATTAAAAACCAAAAAAAAACTAACACCCATATTCATAAAAACTATTGATGGTTTATTACACTTTTATTTGACAAATATTCCGTAGAAGTACGTCAAATAAGAGCTTAATAAACTTACAATAATTATTATGAATATGGCCTTAAATCCATAATTCCATAAATAAAAAAATATATTTCTAATACCAATTTTCGGATTTTTTGAGGGTATGGTAATTTTTGTAAAAAAAAACGTGACCACTACTTTCTGGTTAACTTTTATTTTAGGCTAATACCTCTATATAAACAACGACAATTTCTAATTCCTTGTTGATTTTTGTTTTAGCCCAGTATATGGATTCAAATAACTAAAAACGCATTCACAACCAACGAATGAAAAAATGGGAAAATTTTTAAAAACCATAAAAATTTTAGAAAAATATATTTTAAGGTTATGTTTGCTCAATAAACAAATTATGAAATTTACGGCATATAATTATTTAATCTTACAAAAATTTTGCTACCGCCAGCACGGTTTTGCTCTGAATGTTGTATTTACTCATTGAGCAAACATAACCTTAAAAATGTAGCTGAGAAATTTTAAAGTTCTTACACTTTCTTCCGGTGTTTTCTTTTCGTTGTTGTAGCCATATGAATGCAAATGAATTTTATTTGTTTATATGCATGTTTTTGCCCATAAACAAGAGTCGGAAAGAAATCAGTGATGATGTTTATTTGCGCAAACATGTTGGTTTATATGTGATATATGCAAAATATTTGTGATATATGCATTTTTAAGTCGTTTATATGCATGCGTTTGCCCAAACTGAGAGTCAATAAGAAAGTAGTGGTCACGTTTTTTTTTTATATTGTACTAATAGCGGTGCCATTGTTGATCAAATTTCCATTTATTTATTACAGCAAAGTTTTATTAGTAGTTGAATACAGTAATTGAGCATACAATATTTGAATACAGTTGAAATTAAAATTATTTTTATGACATTCCTTCATATTTATTGCGAAGCATATACATACATACATATGCATGTACAAATATTTTAACACCGGTATTCACATAAAATAAAATGTTGCTCAAATACATTTAGAAACAATTTTATATGAAAAATTTGTTCTAAAATATATTTCAACAATGTGAACTTAATTATTTATTTGCTTTAAGAGCCAAAACGAAATGTCGTCGGCATATAGACAGCTGAAAAATACAGCAAATATTTTTTGAAAAGGTTCATTTTTGGACCTGAATTAATATTTTATTTATTTTGATGAATGACGATGTAAAAATTTTGTAAAAAGAAAAAAATTTTTGATTTTTGTTTTATCAATTTACAAGCGAAACGAACAACATTGCTGTGCTTATGACATTTTTAATTGCAAGATTTAACAATGTTGAGTACAAAAAAAAAAAATACTTCAGCAAGTTCAGCCCTACACTAACAATATCAAGTTGGTATCAAATTACCTGGGTCTCCTCAATTGCAGTAAAATTTTATTTCAAATATAAAGATGTATTATAGCCGATATCAGTCTAAGAAACACATGAATTCATAATAAACACACTTGTGACTATCAGGCGTGTGTAAAAATAAACCAGTCATGTTATTATTGTTGTTGTTACATATAAAAAAAAATAAAATTGAAAATATTGAATATCACAAGACTATCATAAAAAAAAAAATTTTAACGTTCTAGTTTACCGTAAGTGTGTACTAATAAACCTTCAAACTACTAAATTGCAACACGTCGTTATCTTATCTCTTTGGCGCTTACTGACAGATAATCATACATATTTATTTGAAAATTTGTGTTAAGACATTTACAATGAAGCATATGCATATGTGTACAAACAAATGTTTGATGACAACAGTTTCAAACGGTTTGGAAATCGTTTTCATCACTGATGCAATGGCAACAAGTAAAAAAATCAATTGGATGTTGGTGAGATCAATGATGAGTGATCAAATTAAAAATTGATCAATAACATTAATTATAGACAGTCAGTAATAAAGAGCTCAGGTAGTAGGATGGCTAAGCACTACTGCTTTGAGACAGTATGCAATTAGTTATAGCCTGGGTACGAAGCAATTTGGTTGGCCAATTTTACTTTTCTTCTCTTCCTTAAAAATGTTGATTACTCCAATTCATATCACAAAAAAAATCTTTTCCTCAATTTTGAGGAAATAAAAATCCAACTCAAACCTGATAACAAATTTTAAATCATAAAATTCGCCTATAAAGTTAAAATGAATGCTGAAAAAAAAACAAATTACTGAGCACGGCAAAAAGTTTGAAAACCCCCCTTGTTATTGTTAAATTAATGCATAATATTGCAAATTTCTAATTCCTCATTGAGCTTTACTTCAGTTTAACTTTTCTTTTTATATTAAATATGAAAATTTATGGAGTTAACACGCCGTCTCATATGAACTTTTGCCAGAAACAACTTGACCACTATTTTTTGTTCATCTTTATTTTGGGGAAAGACATTTATATAAATTAACTAAAATTCATACGCCTTCATATGCATACAATAATTTAATTATAATATGCTCTTGTGAAATTTAATATTTTAAAGTTTTCTTTTTATATTATTTGATCTTGAGATTATTAAATTAATTATTCGAGCTTAAGTTCTTTTATAAAAAATAATTAGAAACAATTATATGTATTTATTAATTCAGTTCCAAAAATAGACCTTACAAATGTTTTCTGTCTTACTCAGCTGTCTGTCTATATGCCGCCGACATTTCGTTGCTGCCAATCAACACATCAGTAGACGCGAAAAATTCTTAAAAGAATGTTTGAAACTTTACCAATTATTCCATAATTCCCATGAACAAAATGAGAATCAGAAATGATCAAACAAACCTTTAATACAGTAAAAATTTGTTTTTTCGTTTTGTAGCTCTTAAAGCAAATAAAAAAAATTAAGTTCATATTTCAATTATATTTTCGATATTTTGCCAACAATGTGTTGGCATCGTTAGGAAAATAGTTTATAAAATTAAAAAAACCTCAACAACAGAATAGTGGTCACCTTGTTTGTGGGCTTAAAATTGCCAATATGCCAATACTTTATTTTTAGTTTTTGCTTTAATACTAAAATTTTTTTTGCATATGTAAATGAAAGAACTTACCTCCATACTTTCATCCAATACATGGCTGGTATTTTTAACACTTTTATTGTTGTTGTTGTTATTGTCATCATGCTCAATTTCCTCTGAGATGTTCATGTTTTCTCTCCCCAATTTTCTCTCCCTTGTTGAGGCTGTGATTGGCATTTGATATTCCTGCATTAAATACATGGCGGCATCTGAATGCGGTGGCGCTTTCATAAACCGTTCTGTCATGTCGCCATTTTGTAGACCCTTTAGCGTGTTAATGCCACCCGGATGTTTGTGCATAAATTCAGTTATATCATAATGGTTTTTGCGATATTTCACTATAAACTTGTTCGAGTTTTCGGCCATTTGTTGTTGTTGCTGTTGTTCTTGTTGCACAGACGTTTCATCAATTGCGGATGATTCGGAATTCGGTGGCATTAAATTGCTTTCGTAACGAAAAGTTATAACTGTAAATATTGCAATATTTTAATAGACTGATTAGAAAACAGTAATTTATAAATGTTAGTAAGCACAGAAAACTACAACTACAACCACAACAATAACAACAACAACAACAGCTCAAGTTTTGTTTTCATCAATAGAATTAAGCATTTGCGTTTAATGAAACATTTTTAGATTTTTATTATTATTATTATTTTTTTAATCTTGAAACTTGTATCACACTAATGTTCAGGCATTGTACAGGGTTTTTTTTTTTTTTTGGTTTAAATAAATGGTGTTGCAATAAAAACTGTAACTGGATTTGTTAAAATAACTTTAAAAAAATGTGTGCATATAAATATTAGCATTAAAATAGGGTGTAATAAGCATCACTTTCACGACTTCCCCATAAATTTGACATCACACAAAGCTGAACTATAAACTGTCGTTTTCGCAACTAACCGCTAAGACAACATTTATTTTTGTCAATGTGTGGCAACCCTGCTGCAATGCTTGAGTCTGAATTAAGAGCAATTGCATGCAAAAATTACTGTCTGTTCCTGAATGTCGCTCGATTTCGAATCAATTTGGATTTCTCTATTTCGATAGCTGGCGTTCGCATGGGCTTACGTTATAAAATTTTTGGCATTTACTTCATAGACATACCAGATCGGTAAATTAAAATTTGGATGACAAAAACGACTAAATTGCTCTTGTGTAAATATCTGACAAACCAAAGCAAATACATACATAAATAAGTGCAAAATAAGAATAGCAAATATTTTGAAAGTGCGAAAATTGTTTTCGTGGTGCCACACTTTTGTTGTTGCAAATTTTTTTAATTACTTTCTAGTTAAAATAGTTTTGTGAATACAAATTTTTAATAATAAAAGTTTGTTAGGCTTATGGCAAAAAAAATTGTTAACGAGTTAAACTCCAGCTTAGCAAAACTTTACTGTGATTTAATTGCAGCTGAAAGTTAACTGTAGTGGGGAGCATTAATTATTTGTTATTTTTTTTTTTTTTTTTTTTTTGAAAATAGAAATTTGACAACGTTGCAAAAAATATCAAACAGCTGACTAAAGCTTAAATGTGGTTGAAAAGTATTCATTGATTTAAAGATTTACTAGCTTAAACGTTAATTAAACCCAACTCCAAGATGAACTGGCACTAAATTTTTGTTAAATTTCACAAGACCACATTTGAAGGTTGTGTTTGCTGAACGAGCAAATAAAAAATTTGAAGCTAACTCTTCACTATACTTGCAAAGTTGCTAAAAGATAAGAATGGAAATTAAATATAAATAAGAACTGAGTGCAAATGATTGAAAATTATTGAACAGACGATGTACTTATGGTTACGACTGATCCGTGCAGCTCTCTGGTATGCATGGGCTGATAATGAATTTCAAATTATTGACATTAAAATGCAAGAGCTTAAAGGTCTTTGTTGTGCTATCGATTTAAATTTATTGAATATTTAATCAATCAGGAAAAAATGTGCAAAAATGGCCTTCGGTGATGTTTTAAAAGAAATCCTTTCCAATAGAAATTCTATTGAATGAACTTGCGTTTTATTTTAATCACCTGTTTGTTAACATTTAACCCATTATTAGTGGTTGTTATTTTTTCTATATACAGTCAAAGCCCGGTTTAACGAATGATATAATGTTCAGACCTTTCGTTATTCCGAGATATTCGTTATATCGAACAGTAATTTTTTATCTTAAAATTTTATAAAAGACGGTGGTCCGCAGTTTTAAAAACATCAAAATTTAATTGTAATGACAACTCAGTGTAGAAATAAAACTTTAATTGATATTTTAACGTTCATTTAAGAATTGTTTTTATTTCTAATATGTAAATTCATTAAAAATCATAAATGTACATAGAGGCATATACATATTTAGCTATGTTTGGATGCTATTAACATGTGTAGGTTTATCATTACATTTCATTCATATTATTCATTTCTTAAGAAATCGACATCTCGTTTTCACAATCAACCAAATAAAACTACTAAAATTTTAACGAAAAAAGCAACTCATCACACGTGTTCTTTCAATCCAAAGAAAGAAGCCAAAAACACACACAATCCAACGGTATTTGCATATATGGTTTCGAATATTTGTCAAATTACAACTTATATGGGAAAGTGCCGGCAAATCTGCAAATGCAGGTCGTTTTGTGGTCTTCTTCTCTAAATATTTCCGTTTTCAAATTTTGTGAGGAAGAAGTATTTTAGAAAATACCGTAGAAACAAGTTGTGCCTCCGTGGGGAGGGGTTTTCTATACAGTTTTTTGGTTTTGAATATTTGTCAAATTACAACTTATACGGGAAAGTGCCGGCAAATCTGCAAATGCAGGTCGTTTTGTGGTCTTCTTCTCTAAATATTTCCGTTTTCAAATTTTGTGAGGAAGAAGTATTTTAGAAAATACAGTAGAAACAAGTTGTGCCTCCGTGGGAAGGGGTTTTCTATACAGTTTTTTGGTTTTGAATATTTGTCAAATTACAACTTATACGGGAAAGTGCCGGCAAAAATGCAAATGCAGGTCGTTTTGTGGTCTTCTTCTCTAAATATTTCCGTTTTCAAATTTTGTGAGGAAGAAGTATTTTAGAAAATACCGTAGAAACAAGTTGTGCCTCCGTGGGAAGGGGTTTTCTATACAGTTTTTTGGTTTTGAATATTTGTCAAATTACAACTTATACGGGAAAGTGCCGGCAAAAATGCAAATGCAGGTCGTTTTGTGGTCTTCTTCTCTAAATATTTCCGTTTTCAAATTTTGTGAGGAAGAAGTATTTTAGAAAATACCGTAGAAACAAGTTGTGCCTCCGTGGGGAGGGGTTTTCTATACAGTTTTTTGGTTTTGAATATTTGTCAAATTACAACTTATACGGGAAAGTGCCGGCAAAAATGCAAATGCAGGTCGTTTTGTGGTCTTCTTCTCTAAATATTTCCGTTTTCAAATTTTGTGAGGAAGAAGTATTTTAGAAAATACCGTAGAAACAAGTTGTGCCTCCGTGGGGAGGGGTTTTCTATACAGTTTTTTGGTTTTGAATATTTGTCAAATTACAACTTATACGGGAAAGTGCCGGCAAATCTGCAAATGCAGGTCGTTTTGTGGTCTTCTTCTCTAAATATTTCCGTTTTCAAATTTTGTGAGGAAGAAGTATTTTAGAAAATACCGTAGAAACAAGTTGTGCCTCCGTGGGAAGGGGTTTTCTATACAGTTTTTTGGTTTTGAATATTTGTCAAATTACAACTTATACGGGAAAGTGCCGGCAAAAATGCAAATGCAGGTCGTTTTGTGGTCTTCTTCTCTAAATATTTCCGTTTTCAAATTTTGTGAGGAAGAAGTATTTTAGAAAATACCGTAGAAACAAGTTGTGCCTCCGTGGGGAGGGGTTTTCTATACAGTTTTTTGGTTTTGAATATTTGTCAAATTACAACTTATACGGGAAAGTGCCGGCAAAAATGCAAATGCAGGTCGTTTTGTGGTCTTCTTCTCTAAATATTTCCGTTTTCAAATTTTGTGAGGAAGAAGTATTTTAGAAAATACCGTAGAAACAAGTTGTGCCTCCGTGGGGAGGGGTTTTCTATACAGTTTTTTGGTTTTGAATATTTGTCAAATTACAACTTATACGGGAAAGTGCCGGCAAATCTGCAAATGCAGATTTGTAACGATTTTTTAAATGTATTTTGCTTTGCCATTCGTTAAATCGAGATTTATTTTTTTTTGTCATTCGCTACATAAGACAGTTAATGTAAAAATTTCGCCATTCGTTATATCCGATATTCGTTAAACTGAGTATTCGCTATACCGGGCTTTGACTGTACATATGTATATTTTTGGCATTATGGCATATCTTAGTCATGGCTTTCAGACACACCCACCCACACAAACACATATTGCTTTCTTTCAATTATTCAGGTGCTCCAGCTTTTATCTGGAGTAAATTACTTATTTACCCACCGACTGTCATGAATGAGAGCTCGTTTTATTTCTAATACATGCAGCCTTATCAATAAGCAATAAAACTGATTAATATTTGAGGCTTTATATTTTTTTTAAAAACTAAAAATCAGAAATTTTTTAAGAAAAAAAAAATTTGTTTTTTTGGTTTTCTATTTTTTCAATGATTCCAACAATAATGGTTATACTAAAAAATGATATTAGAGTAGTTTAAAGCTAGCATAATTTAGAATTATCGGACACATTGTATTATCACATCAAACACACCTACACCTACACCCACACGCACTCATTCTTTTCTTTAATATACATATAAATATACCCATTACACACTGGGTACTTTGGAACTTTATCTGGATAAAAAAATACATATTTACCCACTGATTTTCATTTTATTTATATTACGTGCAGATTTATCAGTACATAATAAAACTGATTAATATTTAAGGTTTTCAATTTTTGTAGAATTTTTACAAATCTAAAATTTTTTTAAGAATAAAAATTTTTTTTTCACTTTACTTAATAACGTCCGGAAATAATGGTTCTACTAAAAAATTATACTAGAAGAGTTTAAAGTCTGATCTGAAAACCATGTGATTTCAAATCACATGCGTTTTTGAAAGCATTTTTATGATTTTACGATGTTTTACAAATTGTGTTTTTGTGTGTGATTTTTAGCTGCCGAAAACACAAGGAAACAGCTGTTTTCATTAAAAAACGCAATACAAGCATAGAAGCAAATAACAATTCTTGGTCCTCAATTTTTTGTTTTTCAATTTCATAAATTTCTCTAAGAAAACTGTCAGTTTTACAATACAAATCAATAAAGATGCTCAATAGCTTTTTATTTTCAACAAATTATCTTGTCTGGAGAAAAAAAGTGGCGAACGAAATATATGTAAATAAGAAAGTGATTTCAAACTGCCAGCCACTTAGCAGACTGGTTTCGAATCACACAGATTTGTGAGGAGACCATCCTCCATCTGTTTTGTATTTTCAAATCACATACTTCACTTGTGATTATCAAGTCTATATCTCGTACGGCTCAAAGGTTACAGCCACTTTTCAAACTTGGCATGAGGCAGCATTTAAATTTTAGGTTAGGTTGAATGGAGGAGTTTGTTTGGCCACGTCTTGCGGCATACACCTAAGCCAGTATAGGCTTGTTGTGCGCTCCATGGATTTAAATTTTAGTTTTTTTTATTATTTTTGGTATTTGTAGTGGCAGAAGATCTCCTATGGCTCAAAATTAACGCTAATTCCCAAACTAAAAGGCTGTCCCCATGATTTGAGCACTATTTAAACTTTAACTTTTTGTCATTTTTGGACTTGTTGGTGTAGAATATATTGTGCCAATCTCAAGACTCTATCTCTTACGGTTCAAAAGTTACAGCTGATTTTCAAACTGAAGAGGGCCCCCGTTTATAAACACCTATTAAATTTTGACTTATTGTTATTGGTATTTGTTGTTATAGATGTACTATACATGATGTTCCGAGTCTCTATCTCTTACGGCTCAATAGTTACAGCTAATTTTTCAAATAAAGGCTTGCCCCCATGTATGGGAAACTATTTAAATTTTTACTTTTAGATATTTGTTGCCATAGAGACCAGGCAATTGCATATGCTGTGCAAATTTCAAGTTTCTATCACTTATGGCTCAAGAGCTACATCTAGTTTTTTTTACCAAAGGGTGCCCCCATGTATATCACATCATTTAAATTTTAACTTTCTGTTTTGGTTTTTGCTACTTGTACCGTAGAACGCTTGGTAACTACATATTTTGTGCAAATTTCCAGTCTCTAGCTCTTATGGTTTCCAAGTTACACCTAATTTTTACAGTTCCTTGTATGGGGTCACACTTTAATATTTTAACTTTTTATTGTTTTCGTTATTGGTTGTTGTAGAACATATGTATGTAATCACATCTCCTGTGCAAATTTCAGCTCTTCCATCTCGTATAGTTTAAAAGTTACAGCTAATTTTTATAGTTTGTTTTATGGGGACAACCTTTAGTTGATAATTTTTTTTTTGTTTTCGGCATTTGTTGTTGTAGAGAATGCGTAATCACATAAACTTATGCCAACTTCAGCTCTATGTGTTTTATGGTTCGAAAGCTACAGCTAATTCTTAGTTTTTTTTTGTATGGGGACACCCTTTGGTTTTTAACTTTTTGTTGTTTTCGTTATTGGTTGTTTGTAGAGCATGTGTAATCATACATAATATTTCTTGTGGTTCGAAAGTTACAGCTAATTTAATTTTGAGTGTTTAGCTTTTTATTGTTTTTAGTATTTGTTGTTGTAGCGGCAGGGTATAACAACGTCCTGTGAAAATTTCAGCACTCTACCTCTTACCATTTCGGTGAAAGGAGAGTGTGACGGACAAACGGACGGATTCTATGGGTACGGAACCCTAAACATGTGGGGTTTCTAATGTTTGTTTTTTTTGGGTAGATTTAATTTATTTAATTTAAAAAAATTCTAATATGGTAATAATTTCTTCATGTTGCTGCATTATTATAATTTTAAAATATCTTTTACCATGTATAATTTTTAATTGACAACTGAATTTTTAATAATTTTACAACTGCATTTTTTTCATTGTGACAATTTTACACCATCCAGTCAATATGTCATGTAGATTTTAATCGAAATGAAAAGTGATGTTTGGAGCAGGAAATTGACTAATAAAATGTCGCACAAAATTTTTACAATTAATAATTTTTTTTTTTTAATTATTTGTATCTGGGATGTGATTATTTTTTTTAAGGCACAAACAAATTTTGAATAGCTATCATGTGCCAGTGTGAAATTCCTTTATTTATTACTTTATTATTGCCAAAAAGTACAGATATTCTTATATGCAATATTTTTGTTTTGGTTTGTTTTGAGTTAAATATGCATGTGTGTGTGTATGTACATGCGAAATTTAAATAAATTTTGATTGAGGTCTGCCTAATTTTGTTTCGTTTGGTTTGTAATATGTATGTATATTTTTTAATATATTAGGTATATTTATTGCCTTCTAATAAAATGTTTAGTTTTGTTTTTACCGATTAACTGAATCTATTTAAATGACTTGTGTTTATAAACTAAACAGATAACTATTCCTCCAACTCGCTTGGCGTTTTTTTTTTTCTTTCTGTGAAGTCTTGTAAAAGGTGCCATATCATAGTTAAAGTGTAGTGATTACCAACGGTATTTTATCACAGACAAACAATACGTTAACAAATGGACACACTTATGTACATATGCACTCGTACATGTGTTTAACGATAACATACCCAGCAAACACTTTATGTAATTCTTAGTTGAATTTAAGTCTAACGATCGAACGATCAAAATATTCGTTTACACTGACGTTTTAGATTCGAAAAAAAAATTTTTGTCGCATTTAACATTTTTTTTTTTAATATAATTTTTTCATTTTTATTTTCCTTTTTCATACAAAAAATATTCTTTGAAATGTTGCCAACTAAAGTGCAGCCAAATTTTTTCCCCAACTGGCCAATGATTATTGCGTTAATTAAATTTCATATGTGTGAACAGAAAAATAATTTTCTCAATAAGCAGAATATTGAGCCAATTAAAACTGTTTAACTGAATTGGATATTACTCGCAAGTGTATTAAACTGGTTTTACACTCTAATTCTGACTGGGTTAACAGTGAGTACTTTAGGCAGGTGCATGAACAACAATCTAGCGGGTAAACGAGGGATTACGAATGACTTCTAGAAGAGTTCACTTCACTTCACTTCATTCCTTATCGTTCTAATGAAGGCCCAACTTTTTCTGAGCATTACCGCTGGGATGTAAGTTTTTTTTCCTTTGCATAAGTGCAAGCATGTACATACATATGTAGTTGAGTTTTGTTGTTCTTTTTGTAGAATATTGTTGTTAGTTATTGTTATTTAATACACATTGACAACAACAGTTAATGTTAAAAATTTACATGTTAAATAGCAAGGGAAAATTGAGCACATGTGGTTGATTGATGAGAGAAAATGCAGTATGCAATTGAGCAAAGTTGCCACCTGCCCACTCATGTGTATGTATGTGTGGGAATTCGACAGGCTTTAATAAAAAAATCGGCGATTTTAATTAAATAAACATTTTACATTTGAAATTTTCCCCAAATTTTAGATTAAGCAAAAGAAGTTTAAATCGAAATTTGTACAAAAAAAAACTTTATTTAAATAAGGCGTGCTTGAGGCAGGCACACCTGATTTATTTATTTAACAGGTGCATGTGTATGCAAGTAAATATGTTTAAAAATGAATAATATCATTTATTTATACAAGGTTTTCCTAAGACAGTAACTACATGGCTGTCAATTATCGTTTTGAATTCTAACCAAAAATAGTGCAGAGATAAGGATAGATAATTGAGTAGATTATGTCAGTGTTGCCGATTTCTGTGTAATTACTACAAAATTTAATCATTCAAAACATTTGCTTTTATTATTTTTATTTTATTGAAGTTTTCTTCAATAAAAGTAAAAAACATAGGACGGTGCACATCCAGATGTTTCTCAGTCGCCGCGCTTGTCGTCAGCACCGTAATGAATTAAGCAAAGCTCACTTAATTCTATTTTTCCTTTCTTACTTCATCAATATTAACTGAAACGCAACTGTTTTTTTTTTTTTTGGTCTCTTTTGGGTGATATTCCTCTTACCGCGATACTATTGAACATTTTGTTTCATTTAGCAATGTCCAACTTATTTTTTAATATTATTGTTGTTTGCTTTTTTACTTAAATCATTTATATTTAAAGCAGCTTTTTGAAGCCTATTTCTCCAAATGCGTACTACACACTCTGCGACATCGCCTCGGCGTCTTCACACTTCGTTTGTCTGTTTTTCAAATGCAAAAGTGAAAAGTCCCACGTAATACGATTTACATATGTATGTGAAATTTTCCTAATATTGTGAAATTAAGCAATATATCGATAACATTGAATTGTACTTCATATACAGATACTGAAATGAACTAAATATAATGTGACAAGTGAAATTTCTTTATCTGAAAACTTTCCTAAAATTCATAGAAAATACAATAAATTAAGTACAAATGTATTAAAATGTCTAGTTCTAATTACATATGTATGTACTTATACTATATTTTTATGAGTAGTACTCGCATATACATAACTACATACATACATACATATGTAATGATGAAATAACAAAGATTTTTAAAATGTTTACACTTTATACCTTCGATTAAGTGCGTAGTTCTACCCCACTGATTTTTCTATACCTGCCACTGTGCAAGCATTATAAAAATATACAAATTGCAGGAAAACGTTTTGTATCATAAAGTTTTGGTTTATCGACTTATGTACTTTTTGTTTTTTTTTTACTATCGCAAGTTTTGCTACTGATAAGAACGCTTGCGTATATCTATAGTTTAAACGCAAGGAGCAAAATGAAAATTATTGCCTGCAGATAAGTCTCGCATTTTAATTAATGTGTGACAAAAAATGAAAACATAAATATTATATGAGTAATAAATATTTCAGAAGAAGCTCAGGTATGGTTGACGCTTTGGCAACCTTAAGTGTGGGTTTTTTGTTATTTTTTAAATACTTAGTTTATATACATATGTATGCTCAAAACAATAAGTACATATTTTTTTAGCGGTTCTCCCCGGTAATATTATTTGCCAGACCCATGATGTCACTCGACATCGCTCGCTCGCCTGTTTACATGCAACACAATAACAAAAGTCAAAACTTTTTTGTTTGGAGTCACGCCTATGGAGGCGTAGTACGGGGTCATTGTATTCGAAAAAAATATTGGGGAGAAAAAATTATTAAGTGTTAGTCATGCATTTGACCAACTAATTTGGGGAAAATTTCATTTCGCAGGCGCACAAATTCGGGTCCCTGGGATGTCAAATGTATG
This sequence comes from Sturmia bella, assembly GCA_963662145.1. Taxonomy (NCBI): domain Eukaryota; kingdom Metazoa; phylum Arthropoda; class Insecta; order Diptera; family Tachinidae; genus Sturmia; species Sturmia bella. The sequence continues at coordinate 61,536,622 of OY759172.1, forward strand.
ATCGACCCCCAATAATTTTTTCAATATTTTTTTCGAACACCCCGCCAGCGTGCCATGCCTTCTTGAGGGTACTTCCATACAAAAATATAAGAAAAAAATTCAAAAGCGGAAGAATTGAAAATTATTTTTATTTAGTTCCATTGCGAGGAACTTTTTTTCTACGCCAAAAGCTTTTCGATAGAAAAATCGATGGTACAACACCGAAAAAATACTTCTCCATACCAATCGACCCAGTGTAATATATCTATGCTTCAAATAATTTAATTCCTCATATGCAATTTCGTTGGACGTTTAAGCCTGGTATGGAAGTTTTAAGGAAATTTACGTTTAGCAAATAAAAGTTGTCTGCACACGATAAAATAATTGTGGAGAAGTTTACTCGTATTAAATCAATCTCTTCAACTTGTAAATATTCTTCAAAAACGTCTTCATTCAATTCGGTATTTTTCTTTTTAATAGCAGTAAACTAAATATTAAAAAATTTCGCAGCCAAATAAATGTATCAACATTATTTTTTTTTTTGTTTGAACTGATAGAAAATTGCCACTTATAACTGGACTTGTTTAAAAATTACACAAAAACTGAAGTTCAAAATTTTCATAATTAAGAATTATTGTATTTTTTCATTTTTCTCCTAAAAGCCGAGTACTTTTTCTATGATCTTTTTTAATGTCAGTTGCTTAAAATATTTAAAAACGCCTTTCTACACTGGTATTTGTTTGGTAAATTCCTAAATAATTTTATTAAACTTCAAAAATGAAGTACTTTATGCGAAAACGTATTCAAATAAGACACTACATTTTTATTTTATTAACAATTTGAAGCTATTTTCGTCAACGTTTAAAAAGAGACTACTAAGGTTTATTCATATAAATCCCTGTCTGCTTGACTTCATAGCGCGAATAGGAATATTAATTCTTTTTTAACTTTTTATTAGTTGTTCATATTTTTCTATTCTATAGAATGATTATTTTTTGTTTGCTTATTTTTCTTTCTTTGTTTATATTAAACTAATAAAGATAAAGAAAAAAACTCAAACTAAAATGAGACATTATTATCATGTTGGGGAAGACTTCAGGTGAATTACATTTTGTGCATTCATGAGCAGTGAAAACTCTCATAACCGGATGCCTTCTACCATACCAATTTTTATCAAATTTTTTAATATTAAATATTTTACTTTTTCTGAAGGAGAAACCATGGATATTTTACTTCACTTTACCGGCAAACAGATAAAAACGAAATAATGCTTACCAGTTACTTTATAAAGGAATTACATAAATTTCTCATATATATATGCATATGCTGCTGATTGACAAATTAATGATACTGCATTTCAGATTTGCATTTGTCTATTAAATTTTCATTTACCAATTATGTATCAACAGTAGCGCATACTTTTCCATACCAGCTTTTGTCTCAGCTAAATAACATTTGTTGCTTTTCACATCGGTGCTACCAAGTCACAGTGTGACAAATTTTAACATGGCGGCATATTTTAGAATAATAACATGGCGTGTTTTGAGGCAACTAAAAGATAACGGTTAATAAATACTAAAACATTGTTGACAGTATACTGCATACATATGTATGTAGGCGCGTATGTGAGTTGTTTTTTTTTTTTTTGACTGAGACGTCACGTTATTACCATTAAAATTGTTAAGCTTAATGTTTTGTAAAAATTTCTGGGTCAGTAGTATCTTTTTGAATAACTTCTAAAAAGGAGATTAGTATACATACGTACTTATTTGTTAAAATTTTTTTCAATATCAATCTGTAATTTATTTATGACGTGATTAAAAAAAAAGTTTTTTTGAGTGTCATAATTCCTGAATAACTGCGAATTATGGACCGATTTGCAAAAAATGTTCCCCCTTGTGTAGAGAAAAATATATGCAACATACCGAAAAAGACTCAAAAATCTGCTTATTGTCTGGGTTGTGTTTGAAAATTGAACATACTTTTTACCTGTTTTCATTTAAATTCAAAAATAAAAATTTTCACACTTTTTATTTCTAACTTGACGATTTAAATATTTTTTTTTTATTTTCAAGAAATAAAGTGTAAACAAAATAATGGTAAAGCCAACTTATAAGTTAGCGGGAAAATTAATATTATGTATAACAAAACTTCTTTTCACAAACTTTATATACATACATATGTATACATTGATACACAAGTTCACTAAATTAAAATTTACAAACATAGTTTGGATATTAATTTTGAATAAAAGCATCAATCTCGCCAAAGGGGGTAACTTTCAGTTTCGACAGCATAAAAAATATAGTTTTCAAATACATGTTTTTTTATTTTATTAATTTTCATGCCCCAAAAATCAGTGCAAGTTCAAGTTCGAGTTTGGTTTAATTTACATTTAAAGTAGTGAATCATTAAATCACATTTAAATGAAGAAAATTTAGCGTGCACAACATCAGCTATTTGACATTTCTTGCAACGTTGCCAAATTTCTGTTTGAAAAAATGGTTCACTGATTTACTCCAACCAACCTTAAACTGTAATTCAATAACATAAAAGTTCTGTTACACTAGAGTCTTAACTCTTTGCTGATTTTTTGGGCATAAGGGTCATTGTTACAATTTAAGGCCGTGATACACTAGTCTACTCAATCGTACGATCTGTTAAAAATGTTATGTGTGCTCAAAATGTGTGATAGAGTGGGCTAACATTATGCGTGTGTGAAAGACAAGTCTGTCCGATTTGCCAATCTTTTGAAAATTTTCAGAAACCATAGTTTTTTCCCTGCGATCGCAGTGGCTTTTTCGAAATTGTTTACACAAAAGTATGACAGCGTGGCCATTTTGAAGCAACTTTTTAAAGTAGGACAGAATACTATTAGATTTAGCTAGCAGTTTCCAGTGAATGAATCATACGATTATGAAGGATATTGATAGCTAAAATTCAGATTTTATGGGCTGCATTTCGCAACAGTACTTTATAATTGGAAACTTTAGAACAAAATCTCTTGGAATCTAAGAATTGAAATTATGAAAACGTATTGCAAAATGGGACCCATAATATACTAAATTTAGCTATCGGCTGATTGCAATAACGGGCCTTAAACCGATAACCTTACGCAATGTTAACACAAATATTGAAAAAAGCCATGCGGAGATTCAACACATTAAATGTATGTACATAAATATACAATAAAGATTAGCAAGATAACCGGTGGATTATTCATATGACTTCTTAAGCGCCTTCCGTTGGAATAACGTTTTTACATAATCATATATCTTATGGATAGTTAATTTTAATATGGAAAATTAATTGACAGCATTTGTATGATTTGTGTGGCCATTTGAGTGGCCATTGGCTGGTTGTTTACCATTCATCAGTGAGGATTTTAGGCAAGAGGTCTTTAATTTCTTTGTGGGCGGCTCATTCACAATAGTGGAGAAATCAAACTGAAAGCAAACAATTACATAATAATCGGTTATCTACATGTGTAGAGAATATTTTTCCAACTTACTCTCTGTTCCAAGGACATGTGATTGATGGCCGGCAAACCGATACAGCCGCGCAAAATATTTTCAATGGCTGCCCGTTGCCGGAACAGCGAATTAACAACTTGTGAACCTTTGGGCACTAACGGTGCCTTACATAAATAACTCAACAGGGATAAGACAGGCTTGAAAGGTATCCAGGTGGTGTTTTGTTCACTGTTCGATTTGATCTGTATGCGAGAACATAATTCACCCAGAATTACCAAATCCAAAATGAGCGGAGAGGCCAACAGAGAATCCTCACAGGTATTGTGAATGACAAGAGTATTATGACCGCCCATCATTATTTCCGAAGTGTATTCATCCATGGCACGTTTGCTGTCGCCCACATAGGGCACATATTTTATAACCACAACATGATCGGGATGTTCTTTGGGCTGGTAAAGAATATTATTGGATTCTACCATGTCATCAACCACATTGCTCTTTGAGATCTGCATTAAAGAACAAGCAGTTATATCGTGCAAATTTGATGTTGAAATAGCAAGGATTGCGAGTTAAATTAGAAAAAATACATTAATCGTTCGTTTTTTAATTAATGATCCATGTTAAAATTGTCGGTATTGCTGTCACACTAAGTCGAGGTAAAAAAGTTGACACTTGTTTTCTCTCTACCAACGAAAATTTTGAAAGAGAGAAGGTGCTGTCAAATGTCTACAAAAAAAGCAGCAAATTTTTATCGCGGAAGAGTGTGCAAGCGCGAGTTTTTCGATGTTGACTTGATGTGATGACAATGACGACAATTGGAATATCCCCCATATTATACTTTTATCGGAACAAATCCGCTAAAATACATATTTAATATGTAATATAATTTAACTTACTTCCTTCGACCTGAACTGTTGAGGAGCTGATAAGTTTTTGCCATCATTGTTTCCCAAATGATTATAGCTCACTATCGAGACCGGCTTAATGCCGGCACCCACCAAGAAATCCACCAAAACCGATTTCAATTTTGTTTGTCCCGATTTGAAATCATCGCCCGCTATAAACACACCCTTGTGCTCGGCCAACTCAATGAGACCAGGTACAAAAGTATTTTGTGGTGAACCATTGATATAAGTGCAACCTTCAGCAATGCTGGCCATAGCGAAAATAGTTGAGGGCGATATTTCCGATTTGTTAGCCCTCAATGAAGCCTCCAATTCATGCATGGTTGCATTCAAACCAGCCTTGATATCGCTAAAACGCTCAGTGTTGGCTGTCCACAGGACAATAATAGAATCCAAATTCTTGCTACTCTTAAACTCTTGTATGTCACGACGTATTTGCTCATACTGCTCGAATTTGGTGCCCTTAATGAGATTATCAGCTCTGTCCAATTGATTAGCGGCTATAAAATCTGGATCATAAATAGAGGGCCGCGGTTTCATTTGGCTCAAGTCCTTAAACAATTGATCTTGCAGTTCTACATCCAGAACTTGGGCACGTCGCATAGATTCACCGATATTAAGGGAACTTATGTCCCAGCCATCGACTATAATATTATCGGGATCAACCATGGGTACTAAATCTTTCATGGGCACATAAATATCTTTGCCTTCTTCATCCGAACCCAACAAGACAGTGGAGGCTTGTGTTATAGAACCAAACCAGTTGGATTTTTGTATGCCAGTACGTTTGCGCCATTGCAGTTGACGACGATTGGCTTCCAAAGCAGCCGTCAGCGTAGAACCATTATTGCCACCCCAGCCGGCTAACATTAAACCCAAACGGGGAACACGTCTATCGGTGCGTATTTTAATGTTGGTGGTCTCGGGGAAAACCTGCAAAATGCGAAATAAAATAAATAAAAATTAGTGAGCGTTGAAATTCTTGTTCACAATAACTTTTAGCTTCTTTAAATGCAGTCTAAATTTTGCATCAGTAAGACAATATAATAAATAAATAAACGTTGTCAATAGTGCCACAAAAGACAACTAGCACTTATATTTGTAGTATAATTAAAAAAGGAAATAAGATAGAAACACAATTAAATAGCAAAAAGAACAAAAATTAAAAAATATTAATTTTTGTTTTCATACTTGAGTATTGTACTCAATCCAGTTGAATTAAAATGAAAATCCTAAGAGCTGAATTCCCCACCGAAAAACATAAAATCAACCTGTCAATGGGTTGAAAGCAAATGACTGCTCCTTGTCGACAAAGTTGGAAAACAAAAGCCTTAACAAAACTACCCCTGGACCGGTTCTAGAGGAATCAAATGTAAGATCGAACCCCATTAGTCTTTCAAAGAGAAAATATTGAAAAAATTCCATACGTAGCATTACGAAAGATCTTTTTCTTTGCGTTTATATGATTTGTAAAAGACCAACAAAACGGAATAAAATGAAAACAGCATTTTTTATTTCTTTATGTACATAAAAATATACATCCCTGATGTAATAGGGCAATTGTTTTCTTTCCAAAAAAAAAAAAAAAAAGAACAGATCCTTTATAGTACATCTGTCTCCCTCCCACACACCTGCATCCTAAAAGAGCCAACAATTTACCGTAATTCTATCACAAAATGCAAAATAGTTTTTCAAACAGGTGGCCGCAAAAAATATTACAACAACAATAACAACAACCTCAACCCAGACCTTGTTAAACGTTGACTCTTTGTGCGTGCTGTGAGCGAGATAAAAAAAGTATGCCACTCGGCTCGTTCGTACTAAATAACCTTGAACATGAATTCATTTATCTCTGCGGATGTGGCGAAGTGCATTGAAGTTTGTTTCACAACGCATGTGCGTTATTTATTATTAATAAAAGAAAGAGGGAGTAAGCTGGAAATGTTTGTCTGGTGTTTGGATTGTTTTTTTTTTTGTATTTACATAAACACATATGGATGTATGTATGGCTGTGTGCGGATAGAGTTGTGCAAACATTCTAGGTATGTTCTGGAATAACAATAAAAATAATTTTTCTATTTTAAAGCCGGCTTTTTATATATGAGTAGGTATATATGTATGTATGTAAGTAAGTACATGTTATTAATTGAAGGTCAGCTTTGTTTTGCAGAGACAGTGTGACAAGAAAAAAATAAATAATAATACCTACCTATATAAAATAATTAAATTGCTAAAAGAGGTTCAAAATTGAATAGATACCTACTGCTTTTTAGATAAATATTACATAATTTTTTCTTATACATAGGTAGCCATTGCCTTAAAATTTTTTATCACCTTCAAGCGAAAGAAAATTTCTTAAACCATAAACACCGGTTTAAGGCACTTCTTTAATTTTTTTTGTTACTTGTACCTATTAGGTCCGGAGATAGAGAATTACAGACTTATCCCTTTTTTACCCCCTAAATGTCCAAATTTAAAAAAAAGTGACAAAATTATATTGAGAACATTTCAATGGGTATTAAAGTCAGTTTATAGTTTTTTGCTATTTCTAGCCTTTACATAGACATACACAATTCAAAAAAGTACCAAAATTTAGTTTTTACCTGTTTTATCATCCCCTTAGTACTCAAAATATCAAAAAAGTACCAGACACCTGTCCCTTTATTTGCTCTCTCGTTGCCAGTTTCTGCTAGTATAGTAATTGAATCGAATTATTATTTGAATTATTTTCCTAAAACGACCTTTTTTGTGCCCATTTTTTTTTTAAATTAACCGAAGCCAACTCTGTCTACAGCACTAATTTGGCTTTTTGTTTACAGGCAAAGAACAACAACAACGAAAACACATGAAACACATGTAAAGAGGATTGAAATCATATTTTAGTAATTAGCCAAATTAACCGCAAAATGTGTATAGCTGATGTTAATATTATTTTCGCTGACGTTTAATTTATTCAAACACATATCCCCACATACATACATACATATACTTTCTAGAACAGTATGCACAGACAAATGTTTGTGTAACCATGTTAAAATATATATGTATGTATGTATGAGAACTTTTTTTAAGCCCGAAATAAAAATCAATAATTTGAGGTTGTGTGCGTGTGTGTACGAACGAACTTTGATTGCAAATTTTGCACAAAACTCACCTGAATCTTTCCATTTGCAAGACGTTTTACTTGTGAAGTTTGGTATTCATAATCGGTTTCAATAAATTCGTTCGTAACCTGTACTTTTGGTGAAATAATTTCCAAATTTTCTGCTATCGGCACCATGATGTTGTTTTTAGAAACTTTTTTCTTTGCAATTATTTAACGAAAACACCCTGTTTCACAGTTTTTTTATTCTTTATTTTTATATTTTTGTATATTATAAACATACACTTTATTGCAAATTAGTGCAAAATATCTTACAGAATTTTTTAAATATGTTTTCAATATTATTTATTCTCTTGTGAATTGAGTTGCTTGTGGCTGCAATGTTTTCCAACTAATGAACCATTTGGAAAGCCGTCACTACTATTTATGCCACAGATGATGATTAAGTCCGCAAACAACACGATATCACAGACTACCTACAATTTGATTGTTGTTGTTTTCATTTCACATTTTGTTATTTTTCCCATTTTTTGTCAGAGAGTGCCAAGTAGAATCGGTATCAGCGGCATTTTTTTTTTTTTTGGTGTTGATTGTTCTTTATGGTTTATTTATTTGTTGTTTGCATTTTGTATTCGATTCTTACAACAATTAAGTGAAGAAGCACATGTGCGTGTTATGTCTTTTATTCCTCTCACGGGGGAGGGAGTTGGTGGTGCCGTATACGCATGGACGCTATTCAGTTAAGAGAGTACTTTATATTCGTGACTCACTAATAAATATAAGAGATAGTAAAACACCAATGACACCATTGACGAGGTAAAAGTTAAAAAATTATGTGCACATGTACTAAACCATAAAGAGTCACAACTCAAAATTGAAAAATGTTTGCATAGAGAAGAGCTAATCAGGCCCAAAAATCAGTTAGGATTCTTTTCAAAATCTAAGATTAAGATGTTGTTCAAAAATTATTAACTAATGGCCACTTTTTGACTTAATGTCTATGTATTTAAATGTGAAATTAGTTAATTTTCATTTCAATTTAAGATGTATTTAAATGCAGTGTCAGTTTTAATTACATCGAAAGTATGATTGCATCCTTTCATTTCTAAATTTTATGAAAAGCTTTTCATACAACAGCTGTTTTTATGGAAGGAAAAAAATTACTTTTAATAAAAATACTTAATTTATTACCGGCGATGAAAAAGTTTCCTTAATAAATTCGTTTAATGACTATATTATTAGTATCTCGTCTCATAGCAATGTTTTTCTCAATATTAACAGTTTATTTTAGACAGGCTGCTTGAGACAAAATCTTAATCAAGACTCAATCAAGAAATTAAAGTTCCAATTAAACCCAGGTCCAAAAATGAAACTTTTAAAAAAAATTAATACATTTCAATTGGCTCACCAGACTTGGTGTAAATGGTCAGTAGTGTTGAAACCATAGCTGCCAGATTTGACGATTTATCGTAATTTTGACGATGACAAGTTGACGATTTATACCCTGCTTTTGACGATTTCCTAAAACTCAAGCTGACAATATTTTTCATTACTTGAAAATAAACTTTAAGCCAAATAAAAATAATTGAAAACAGATGCTGTCATAATTGTTCATAACAAGGAGGGGAAGAAACTCAAGTTTAAAGGCTAGATTTTCTTCGTTTAAATGTGATTTAAGTATTCCCCGATTTAATAATTCGCTAGCTTAAACGTAAATTAAACCAAACTTGGAATTGAACTTGCATCTTGATTTTTTGCGCATCAGTCACTCACTTCGAGATAATAATTTCGATTGCGATTGAATTTTTTGGTTGAATAGTTCTCAAACTCAAAGCATTAAAGCAACTCAATAAGTACTCAATCACATCAAATAATCAAAAACAAAAGTGTTTAGTTACATGTTAATTACATTTTTATATGTATGTACATATGTATGTAAGTACATCACGTGTTAACTTTGAACTTGAGCAGTAAAAAATATTGAAAATAAAAAAAAACGTAGCTTGGAATCAACTGGAACCAACTAAAAAAGATCTACTACAAACCCCTTAACATAAGTAATTCCTACGTTTTATTGTGTTTCTTATTAAATTCAATTATTTTCTTGAACAGTCAGTGGAAAAGTTTTGAAATATTTAACAGCAATTACAATTCACAAACGCACTCAAAAATGTGAGTGTTTGCGATTTTGCATAAGAAATTGTTAGTTTTTTCTAGAGCCACATAATTTTCAATTGAATCTCTACATATTAAAAAAACTTTCCATTCATCTTCAAATTTGTTTGAACTATAAAACTGTAACCCCAAGTAATTGAAGCAAGTAAGCGTTTTCGGTATTTTCTGTTTCTATATACATATGTATGTACTTATAAAAAACAGAAAATGCGTGTGTTCTTCTCTTGAAATGATTAAAACTTCCAAACAATCAGTTGTAAAGTGATGCCAGATGTTTGTTTTGAAAATCCCTCCTGCTTTGCCATGTCCTCAGTTGTTCTGGCCACATAGAGAAAACTCCACGCCATTTTTCAGCTTTTGTTAACGCAACAACGAAGGAAACTGAAGCAATAAGGACTTTATGGAGGGATATTGCAAAAGGCTAAAATACGTTTTAATTTTTTAAATATTGCTATGTATTTTAATCTTGCTGCTGCAGAGTACAAAAAAAAAATTTATTCAAAACAAAGTAAAAGATCTGTTAAAGCACTAAATGTATGTCAAACGTTACCCAGCTTTCGAACTTTGCGTTGACGGAGACTTATTGATTGAGATAACGGTCATAAAAGCACATGTATTTTAACACAGCTGTCAGCTGAAGCAATCAACGTATCATGATACTGGGTGGGCCAAAATAAAACACCCTATTGGAAGTTGCTGTTAATTTTGCAAATGGCGGCCAATGTCAAAAATATTTTTACACTCTCCAAGTGCGCGGAATAAACGTGTCTGTGACGAAGTGAACGATTTTTGACCAAAATCATAATAAGCGATGCGGCTCATTTCCACCTCAGCGGGTACGTGAACAAGCAAAACTATGGCTTCTGGGGCACCGAAAATCCATGAGTGATGCACGAGGAGCCGTTACACCTGCTCAAAGTGACTGCATGGTGCGCTCTTCACGCGGGAGGAGTCATCGGGCCTTTTTTTTTTAGGATGCCGCTGGTCAAACGACAACGCGCTATGGGGCCATGTAAAACGAGTTTTTTCTGCCGCAACTGAACGAATTAGGTCCGGAGGACTTGTGGTTCCAGCAGCAGGACGGAGCAACGGCACACATTGCACGAGCCACAACCGATATTCTGAAAGCCAAACATCATTGGATGCCTTCTTTTGGCCCACCTGTTACAACTACTGAGGTAGCCTCTTTAGCTGAAACGTAAATCATCTGACTTCGTAGCACTGTCATGAGATGATACAAATCAGATTACAAATCAGTGTAAACTCTGTTCATCTCTCTTCTGTAAATTTGAAAGTTTGTAGCACTGGTGTTCAAGGTACTTCGATACCAGGTGGCCTTATAAGCCCAGCTGAATACCGCTTTTAGCCTGAAGAACTGTCAAAATATACAACATAAACGTGAACAAAAGGGTGACAGAATTCAAAGTATTTCGAACAATAAAATTCATGTATTTTTGTTAGTAATTTTATGGGGCTTGAGTTCGATATTTACTTTCTCAAAATTAAGAAAAAAAATTTTATGATGAAATGGGAGTGATCAACATTTTTAAAGAAGACAAAAAAAAAAATAAAGTTGAAGACTTACTGGCTGGGTTACATGCCATGGCTGTTTCACGATCACCACGTCTCTCATCGAACCCAGGCCATGACTAGCCATCCTACCACCTGATGTAATGGAATTAAATATAGACAGTCTGTAATGAAGAGCTCCTTGATTTTTCGATGGGCATGAGGCAAAAAAGTTCCACTACATTTCATGAAAATAATTTTCGAGGCTTCCGATTTTTATTATTTTTTTTTTTTTTTTATTATAGTGTGGGAGCCCCGCTAAGAAGGCATGGTACGAGGTTGGTAATTTTGGTCATACATTTGAAGTGATGATAACGTGACAAAGTTTAAGCTCTGCCCGGTGATTTTAAACATTTCTTTCATATTGCCTACAATTGAATACATATGTATCTAAACTTTCTGTGTCCATTTCGAAACTTTCAACAAATTCCCTGCAAAATGCAAAAAAATTCTCCCAATCTGACATCACTGCAAGTAGACACATACATACATATGTATGATCTTAAAGGCATGGATTTTTCCATACCCATCAAATGATAGTGAGAAAAAAAACTGAGTGCAAAAAAAAAATATAATAATCAAATGTTTTCATGCCAGCCAATTAAATATTTATTTCATCGCCAGCACTATTGTTGTCTGAGATTGTATTTTACTTGAACACTTAAAGACATACAGACAATTTCTAGAATAATCGGCTTTCGCTTGCTTTTACCACAACGAAGTTTACGGAACTTTATGTTTATTTTGATGATGAAGACAGCGACCGTATGATGGCTTTTGATCATAGACAAAAATGAGTGGAAAAGAGAAAAACCAGCCAGTGTTGCCTGGCTGAAAAATTTCAAGAGCTGGCACAAAAAAAGGTATTTTCAGAAAAAAAGAGTATTTTCTTAAAAAGAAGAAGGTATTTTCTTAAAAAGAAACTGGTCAATTTTTTTTTTAACATAAAAACATAAATATTTCTTTCAGTTCAGGATTAGATAAAAAAATTTAGGCCAAAAACTCATAAAAAGTTTTTGAATTTTTTCGTTCGCTCTTTTTGCGGGAGATAAACAAAAGTGTACTTTTAATATACAAAAAGCATACAAATTATTAAGAGCTTAATTAAATTTACTTCACAGTAACACGACAGTTTTGCTGGTTTTAACAGTGTTTTCATATCTACACCCGGCTCTTTAGTTGCTTTATAATTTTTTTTTTTTTAATAATAAATTAAATTTTTAAGGCTTAAGATCTTTTTTATAAAAATGTTTGTAACAAAAAACAAATATATTTATTTATTTCGATATTTCGCCCACAATTTGTTGGCTTCTTCAGGAATATTTTTTTTTTTTTAGTATTATTTTAAAAATAACAATGAAAAAAGTTTTGAGTTATAAAAATTCAACATTCAAAAATTCAAAAATTTAAACTCAAAGAAAAATTTTAAAAATATTTACACCTTAATGAAAAATTCATAAATAAATATATTTGTTTTTTGTTACAAACATTTTTATAAAAAAGATCTTAAGCCTTAAAAATTTAATTTATTATCAAAAGAAAAGATCAAATAAACTATACGTTAAAATTTTTTTTTTTGTAATTTACCAAAAAAAAAACTAATAATATTTCTGTTTGCATAAATGTTTAATTATAACAACCACAACAAAAACAACTGATAAGCGCGTCGTTGAATTCACATGTGCACTTGCAAATTTCTCGAAAATTTAAAAGCAAAAAAACATCAGCAGCCTGCAGTGACGGCCACCCACGCTCTCTTGCATGCACGTTTTTCCAACACGTAATAAAAATTATAAAATTGAATTAATTATTTGCTTTATCATCGGAAATAAATAAACCACTACAGCACTAAATTATACTTAACAGAAACAAATAGAGAAATGTTTAATATTTACTTAATTCGCAGCAAACATGCATCACACGTGAAAGATATTTTAAGCGAGTGTTTTAGCTGAAAGCAACAATAAGGGTATTCATTGTATGAGAAATAAAGTTTTCGCTGAGAAAAAAATGACCAGCTTCACCTTCTATGAGAAACAAAATTTTCTTTGAGAGAAAAATTCCCAGGGGAACATGGTTTGTGGCTTTATATTGTTATTTGTTATTGCGCTTTAAATTGTATGTAAAGCCCAATAATGGCGAAAGAAATTTTCTCATTTACCATTCCAAGTACTAATGGGTTAATTTACATACGCAAGTACAATACATTGACATTATTTTACTAATACCATCATACTTCTGCAAGTTGCGAGCTCGCTTGCAAGAGATTTTGATTGCCAGTAATTTTTTTTACTTGCATGTCGGTAAAATGAGAAAAAGCAGAAACAGTGTTACCTTATAAAGTTCATTCATTTAATTTTAATAGATAACTTACAAGGAATGATTTTTTTTTTTATCTTACATACTGAAAAATAAGATAAAATATAAAAAAAAGTTGAAGTAAAATATGGCTTTTATGGATTCTTAATATAAATTTACTATTTATTTGATAAAAAAAAATGCTATTCGTATAATTTGCTTCCCCATGACAGTTCGTATGATAAAACTTTGGCAACCCAGCCACTAAAAAGGCACAAATTAGTGATTTTTAAATATAAAAAAATGGAAAAGTGATTTTTTAGTTTTTCCCCATAATTGTTTTATTATTATTGCTTTCATTTAATTCTTTTATTTTGTAAAGTAAAGCAAGTTTCTTTACGACCATTTTCTTTGACTGGCATTTTAAAAATGCTCTTGCACTTGCCTGTGTAAACAATCAAGCAAGTAGCAACAACTTTTATTTTTCATTTCTTTATTTGATAATTAATCAAGCCCATAGGGCCATAAATGATTAAAGTCGTAACAAATCGTGTAATGTAAAACTAATATAATAAAATTAATAGTAAACAATTTCAAATTAAATTAAATTATTGTCTCTGTCAGTGTATTGATTGTTAATATAAACACACAACTTGCAACAAGTTACTTGCATGTGTAAATGGGGGGTAAGAATTTATCATTCCTAGTATTATGAACAAAAAAAATTTCCTTGAGAAAAAACATTGGGTACTGGCATTTAATTGCTTAAGGCCGGTACGGAGGTCTTTAAGAAATCTAAACCACTCGTTTCCATGCAAAATCGGGGGATTTAGACAGCAAAAAAGTGTTTTGTATTTTTAATACATACAAAAATATGTACACTGTAGTTTGTATGTTAAATACTTACTTTTAGAATGCAGTATTTTGTATTTCAAAAACATGGAACAAAAAGTATTTGTAGTTGATATTTTGAATACACAACTTCGTGTATATTGTATTTTAAATACATCAGAGCACTGCTTGTGCCTGCCTGTACTTACATACATCCGCGACTGTATCTATTTTCAGCCAAGCATTACGTATACGTTATACATAACTTGTTAACAAATATCACTCATACGCAACTTTTATTACTATACAAAGAGGGTGATCCAACCAAAACACGCGATATTCACCCCTATCATGAATAATTTTTCCCATTTGCCAAAAGTGCGATCATGGAAAACTTTTCCCCAGAAACTGTGTCCCCATTTTCTGATATGTGTAATTCAGCGGTGAATGATGACATGCACAAAAAAATGTTCCCGTTCAAAATTTCGCCTTATCGTGAATTAATTTTTCACAGACATTTTCCCCATTTTTGGTGTCAACTTGTTCATTTTATTTTCTTTGGAGAACTAGAAAAAAATTTATATATGTATGTGGTTGTAACATTTTAATGAATATATAAATTAGCTGAAAACTATTTTTAGGTCTAAATCAAATTGACGGGGGGACAACTAGCTGTTTCGTAGCCACCACAACAATACTTTTCTGAACCCAATGGGTTTCGAACTCAGGCTTATTATGGTAAACAGCCGCTGTTTTTGCAGCAATGCTTAGACCTTGAATGGCAATTTTGTTTTATTTTACTAAATTTTGCTAAAAATTAAAAACACAACAACTCCTTGATTTATTATACCAATTAAAGCGTTTATTTTTCTTATGCAGCTTTTTTTTTATATATGTATATACTCGAATAATTTTGAAGTGCTTGCTCAATAAAAATGTTGTGTATCATGAGATTAAATGCTAAAAAAAGGTGCATTAAAAAAGGAAATAACAATATTTTTAAGCCAAGTATGTAATAAATATTTTTTATGCATTCACATGAAGGCAAAGAAGCACCTGATATCCAAGGTACTTAAAAGTAACCACATACAATAATATGTAATTGAAAAAAAAAACGAGATAAAATACTTAAGACAAACATAAATGAGTTATATGATTTGTAATCATTATTTTAAGTATAATTTAAAGAAATTAATACAGTGCAATTACCTGTTTAAAATGAGTTTTTTTTATAAAAAAACCAAAAAATTTGGGTTTTTTTTTTAATAAAAAGTGATGAAAAACGTATGTTTAAATTAAAAAAAAAATTAAATAATAAGGAAAACTTGATTTATAATTAAGTTCAAGATAAAAAACATAAAATATATTAATTTAGCTCTAAAAATAAGAACTGTTTTCTATCCTTTTCAGCCGTCTATATGCCGCCGACATTGCGTTGATGCTACTCAACTCGTCAGTAGACTTGAAAATACTTAAAACAATATTTTGAACCTGACTACATAATTAAATTATTCTCCTGGACACAATGGGCATCAGAAATGTTCAAACAAACCTTTAACACAGAGAACAACACTTTTACTTACTGTTGCCACTTCAAAGAATATAAATCGTAGTAGCTGAGGGTGGCTCGTTGTGTGAAGATTGTTAAGACAGGTAAAAGTGCAACAAAATTGTTTTCTGTATCAAATCTGTATCGTTTGAAGGTTTGTGGTTCTCATTGTGTTCATGAAATTAATCGAATATGTAGTCAGGTTCCAAATATTCTTTTAACTTTTTTTTTCGAGTCTTGTAACGAAGAAAGTGCCGACGTTACAACAGAAAACAATTAATAATAGACCCCAAATAATACATTTCAATTGACTCTTATAGTAAATAAATAATTAGATTCACATTTGAATAGTTTTAAAAGATAAATTACTTAACATAAGCACACAGATGAGTTATACGATTTGTAATCATTATTTTAAGTATAATTTAAAGAAAATAATACAGTGCAATCACATGCTTAAAATGAATTTTTATATTAAGCCAACAAAATTTTGGTACTGTTTTTAATAAAAAGTGATGAAAAAAAAACTGGTGAAATAATATTTTCATTGTTCGAAGTCTTTCTTCTTTATTTTCTATAATTCGTTTTGTAAAGTTTAACGGGTTTAAGTTCATTGTATATTATTGCTGTGATTGAGATATCAATTAAATAAGACTAAGAAAACATCAAAGACCTTTAGCTGGGGGAATAACTAGCTGTTTCGAAGCCGTCACACTTCTCGTCAGCACCCATCAATGAACTCAGAGGAGGCTCAGGATCAGTTTTAAAGCGACACTCATGCCACTCAGCCATCCAAACTGTTGTATATTTTCTGTCTAGATTTTAATTTTATGTCAAGCACTGACAAGAAATGGGGCGCTTTCCAAACAACTAGTTGTCCCCCAGCCAAAATACTTTAATGTTTCCTTTGTCTTATTTAATTATTATCAATCACAGCAATAATGTAGAATGAGCGTAAGCCTAAAAAATATACAAAATAATTAATTCAGGTCCAAAAATGAACCTTTTCAAAAATATTTGTTGTATTTTTCAGCTGTCTAGATGCCGACATTTCGTTGGTGCTAATCAACTCATCAGTAGACTTGAAAAATTCTTAAAAGTTTGTTTGAAACTTTACTACTTATTCCACAATTCTCATGAACAAAATGAGAATTAGATATGTTCAAACAAACCTTTAATACAACAAACATTTCTACAAAATAATTTGAAAAAAAAATGTTGCTTAAATTAAAAAAAAAAAAAAAAAAAATTAAGGAAGCTTGTTTTATAATTAAGTTAAAATTTTTGTAAATAATATGTATAAATTTCATTCAATTAAATACCGCTTCGCCTAGAAATTTGTTTTGATATAATTGTGTTTAGCAAAATCTGACACCGGTTTCTGTAATAAATTATTTAAACGTTTAAAATATTTTTTTTTTTGTTGTTCAGTTCAAATCTAAAATCCCTTAAGTCTATTATTTTCCAGGAATGTGCAGTTCTTCTAAAAAGCATTTCTTTTTTATATGTATGTATGTATATGTATTGTATATTCTTAGTTTTTTTTTTTCTTAATTATCCAGAAATTCCCATTCACTTGAAGAACCGGCTGAAGAATCGTTTTCAGCTTTTGCTGATTCTAAATTTTGTTTAACGCGTGCATTGTTACTGAGAGGATCTCTAGCATTTTTGAAATCCAACAAGAAACTGTTAATCTCATGATTGTTTTCCGGTTGAGTATTTACAAATCTTAAAGGTCTAATTGCTTCGGTTTCCCTCTGGCCTTCTGCTTCAAACTGTTCATCTATGCCATTGCTTTCAACCAGACTCGTAGATCTCAAAGTATGACATACATCCTCTATGGGTTGACCATTTGTAAAATCAGTTATTGTTTGTTCTTCAATGTAAAAGATCTTTTTCTGAGGTGTGGTTTGTATACTGGTGTTTTTGTAAATGTTTTCTGTGGGATAAACTGTGGCTAAAGCGCCGCAAATGGTTTGTGGTGGTTGGGGTGCTGGTGCTTGTGATAAATACTTTGACAAACGTAGTTCTTCATCGGAAATGGGCTGCAGTGTAACTTCGGGCAAATTCAATTCTTCAGCTAAAGTTTTGGCTTTTTCAGCGATAGTATTCTTCAATGTTGTCGGACTTAAGAAGCCATCTGGTAAGTGTTGGCTTAAAGCTTCTTTCAGATTAAGATCCAGGTTGTTACTGTAGCGAATAAACAAACGAAAAAAAGTATTGAAACCCATGTTTATTTTGGAAATAAATTTTTGTTGATCTCATGAAGCACTTTTTGAATAAATATTAACAAAAAAAAAAAAACATGACCACTACTTTTTCACACGTACAAGCGACTAAAAATGTATATTACAGATATGAACTGATATTTGTTCAAATAAACGTGACCACTACTTTTTAATGACCTTTATTTTAAACAAATACAACTAAAAATGTATATATTGATATAGATACTACAGATTATTGAATGCTATGGAAGAAAAAAAACATAAAAATAAAAATTTCATAAAAACATATTTTAAGGTTATGTCTGCTCAACTAGCAAACAAAACATCAAATTTGTATTTGCACTTGCCACTTTATTTCAAGCTAATTATATTTGCGGTTTAGAAAAGTGTAGTCACATATGAACAAATATTTGCCCAGAAAACGTGACCAATATCTGCTTGTTAACTTTTGTTTTGAGCAAACACACGCTTACCAACAATAATAAATTCACATAGTGTTTTTACACATAAAAAGCCTTAAAATATATTCTTGTGAAATAACATTTATTTATGTTTTTTTTTTGTAATTTCTTTTAATCAAGGTTTTCTCATTGTATTCATAGGTATTCACTTAAAATTACCATCTTATCAACAACTAAAAATCCACATAGTGCTTTCACAAATAAAAAGCAGAAAGAAACATTAAAACGTTAAATTTAAAAAGAGCCTATTTGAAGGTTATGTTTGCTCAGCGGGCTAATACAATATTTAGAGCATATTTCTATTTCAAAATTTTTTAAGATAAAATTATAGTTCGCTGAAAATTTTGTATTTGCTCATTGAGCAGACATAATCTTAAATTATAGTCTTGTGAAATTCAAGGTTTTTACGTTTTTTTTTTTTTTGTAATTTCTTTTAATTGAGTGTTTTCAATGCATTCATAGGTATTTATTTAAAATTTGCAGTTTGTATATATTAGCTATCTGGTTTAATTTTGTATATATTTCTTTTTCGGATTCAATAATCGTATTCATAGATTCGTTTTCTATTTTTTTTTGTCACACATTTACTCACCTTTCTTCATCCTCCTGTACACAAAAGCTTGCCTCCATTTTGGTAGAAACCGCCTTAAATTCCGCTTTCTTTTTATTGTAACCTGAAGCTAGAGCACCATCCTGTACAACCGCATGGCCAATTTCAACAATACCTTCAGTTTTATTGGTATCTTTTTTAATATCTTCATGACTTTTAAGACGTTTTTTGCGCGCATTTTTCACTGACATGCCACTGTGATGTAAAATATCATCATCGAAGTCCATTTCGGATATTTCCTTAAACACCTCTAAACGTCGGTTCTGCTCAGCTTTGGATGACTCGACGGCCAGTTCGATGGGTATGTCTATATTTAACGTTTCTATGGGTGGTAGTTCGAAACATTCCTCGGCATTCGTTACGGGTTGTTCTTGTGGCTCATATTCGATGGGAGCCTCAAAAGAATCAGTTAAGCCCAGTATGGGCACGGGAGGCGGCAAAGAAGGATTGAAAATAATTTTGGCTATTAAAACAAAGTATCTCAAATTATTTCCTGTTAATATGAAAAAAAAAATCAAAAATGTTTACCTGTTTTATTTGGTTTTTCTGGTACTGGTCCCAAACGCAATATAGAACGTTCTCCCTCCAAAACAAAGATTTCTTTGTTACACACACAAAAATCTAGAATTTTGCGAAAACCTTTGGCCACCGCCTCAACTTTTAATCGCTCCAAATTTAAAACAAACAAAGCTCTTTCATCATGTGTTACGATTAATGTGTCATCCCCAGCATATGAATAAATGTTGCGGAAGTTTCTGCTTTCTCCTAGGGCGGGTAGTTCGACCTGGGCTTGAGTTTTATAGGCTGACAAAGTGGAAGATGTCATTAAATGCCTTTTGGGTGTGGCATATTTCGGATTTAATATTGGTATTTCCCAAGTGGGGCTTTGAGTTATAGCTTCTCGAAACAATAGCGTCTTTTCCACATTACCCTCCGTGTCGGCCAGCCAAAAACGTAACTTAGGCCGGCCGCATATTAAACGAGGACTCTTAGCATTCGTAGAAAAATTTGTTTGTTTAAAGAATGTACCGCCACAGTCCACTAATTGTTTACGATCTTTTTTGCCAATTTGAGTAATAGTCCAAGTGTCCTTAGATGAAGATTTTGAATTGCGTTGACAAACAATAGAACGATACAGAGTACAGACCAGCAGAAAACCCTTGTGGGCACTTAATTGAACAATCTCATAGGTCTCGCTGAGAATTTCTACAGATTTGCTTACATGCTTGAATACAAAATATAAAAAAAAATTATTAAACTTAGTATTTTCTTCATTGCTATCAACTCCGTCTACTTACTGTTTGATAGTCAAATTCTGTAAGCACCACAATACCATTTCGGTCTCCTGAATATAATTTCATGGCGTTCTTGGACCATTCGCAGCAGCTAATAGCACTTTGGTGTAAGTCCCTTATAGTATAGCGTTCAATTGGTTTGCTCTTCGTGCAAGGCGCTACTAAATTCAAATCAGGAGGCGTTTCTTTTTGTATGGCAAAGGCATTAACCTGACCGGAAGAATTACCGGCAGCCACCATAAACTCCACTGAATCCACTATTTTAACACAAGTTATTCGACTTGCGTTCTTTTAAAATTTAAGAAAAAAATATAAAAATATATGTGAAGTAAAAACCCCCATTTATAGCGCTCTTGCCATTTCAGTGATTCATACATTTGAAAAGAAAAACCCCCATTGCTGCGTTTCTAAAATATGCCTTAAAATTACCTCTGGTTTCAACTTCTGTATCTCTCCCGTTTGCCTATTATACCAGAATACAATACCGGCATCGGTACCCAGGGCAAGGAAATCCTCGACAGCATCAATACATGTAATATTTAGATCTGCCGGAAATAGGCCACGATTTATACGTGTTGGAATACGATCAAGTACATCAGTCAAAGGAGCCCATTCCCTTATGGAATAAAGCTCTTTGGAATTCATATTCTGCTCTGATTTACTTAATTTTCACTTGATAAATAAATAACATAAATTTCTTATTGGGAAGAAATTAACTAGCACGGAAAAATCAGTTTGTCAACAAATACAAAACAAAAACAGTTGTCAACGAATGGTGCTGCCAGACGATTGAAAATGCTACCGTCTCTGTCTTAATACCCAACAAGCAGTAATTTAACCGTTCGGTAGTGTGTAAATAGGATGTAGGTACTTTTATGCCAGCTAGCCTTACAAGAGCAGCTGACTACTGCTGTTAGCTTGAAGAACTGTCAAAATACACAACACAAGCGTGAGCAAATGGGTGACACAATATAAAGTATTTCTCAGAAAAATATGCATGAAGCCTTTGTTGTTGTAGTTATATGGACACCTGGTATTAAGGTGAGTCTATGCAAAATAATGTCATCTGGCATCACGTAATAAACAGCTGTTACTAGCTTTAATTAATTAGCGTATAATTATGGGCTAATTTTCTGGGAATTTAATGAAATATTCATAAATATTACAAATAAACACCAAAATAAATCGACAGATTAACAGTCGCTTTGAACAGTTTTTTTTTGTAACGTGTAATACAATTAATAATAAGAAATAATTGTGGAAAAAGCTGTATTGATTTTTTTATCTCACCTACGACTGCAAAGTGCCTGTGGTAAAAAAACAAATAGACTTAACTCTAACACCGTGTTGACTTATTGCGGAACAAAGTTCAGGAAATTTTAGTTCAAGTGAAATCAAATTCGCAGTAGGACGAGCACAAAAGAATCTTGCCCAATATGACTGAGAGCAGCACAACTAGTAATTTTCGCAGCCCCGTCATTGAACCCGTTTTCATGCCGCCAATAGTGGGCGGCATGGGTGGTGGTGATATGGGTATATCAACAAGTTTGCCTACAGATGCCGTGCTAAGAACCCCTGCCGGGAATGTTAGGCCTTTAGTACCACCTCCTCTGCCCATGGCTCCAGCAACGCAGTACTCTGCGGGTTTGGGTAATTACAGTGGAAATTTTGGCAGCTACAACGGGGGTTTTGGCGGGCATGGCGGCGGGTACGCTGGTTTAGGTTATGGCAGTTTTGGTGGCTTTGGAGGATATGGCAATAGTTATGGCGCTTACAATCGCTTTGGTATGTCAGGCGGCATGAATCCTTTGGATCCGGAAACACGTTTTATACAATTAGCTGAAGCTGGCTCCAGACCCGCATTTCAAAGTATCGAATCCTTAGTTTTGGCTGTAGGAAATATAGCTTCTATGCTGGACTCTACCTTTTTTGCTTTGACCAGTTCGTTTAGAGCTATTCTTGGAGTGGCAGCAAACTTTGGACGTTTAAGAGGAGTTTTTGCACAATTTTGGTCCACGTTTGCCATCTTTAGAGGACTTTCCCGGATTTATCGAAAGTAAGTTATTAAACATAGTGTTTGCTTAACTACTTGATCTGATGATTTTTCAAGAATTCTTTTCTGGCTGCGCATATCTGACTTGGATCCTTCTTCTGAAACCTTCAAAAAAGCCTTTGCCGACGCCATAAACGAGACTAATGGCCAACCAAGTAAACCCAAGTTGCCACGCAAAGGTCAGTCACCTTGGCCGATTTTAGCTTTTCTCAGTTTCATTATTACCGCCCCCTATTTAATTATGAAACTATTGGGCACTGTATCCACTACAGCCCAGGAAGAAGGTAAGACGTCTTTGCAGGTTATCCTTCATACGTTCATTCATTGTCAAATGTACATTTGTACGTAAAATCTGTAGATTGTCTATGGCTTATCTTTGCTACTTGAGATTAAAAGATTAGATAAGCGACACATCTTTTTTGCGTATAATTGTTAAAAGCTGAGCCATATCATCTACACATGAGTACGTACGTAATAAAATTAAATTTCAAACACATATTTTTAAAATGAAAAATACAATAACAACAAAAACGTTATGCGTTTTTTTAACCCAGATATTCTTTTTTTTTAATAATGCAAAATTATTTTTAGCCCGTAATCCCAGTAAATGGATTCTTCCCGTGGACTCTATGGCTCTTTATGACTTTCAAGCCAGAAATCCTTCTGAGCTGAGCTTGCGAGCAGGACAGCGCGTTACTGTGGCGCCAAAAGAAATACAAAATACTTTGGCTTTGCTAAACACCGGCTGGGCTTTGGCTACCACAGATGGTCAAGTGTCTGGCATAATACCCATTAATTATGTTAAGTCTCCGCAACAAATGAGACAAGAACAATTGTCGAAATCTTCGCTCAACGCTCAGCCGAACAATTCTCCTGCTCTGCATCAGCCTAAAAATGAAAGCAATGAAGTTCAGCCAAGTTTAATGAATTTATCAACAGCCGCTTTTGCTCCACCGCCGCCGCCAAGCCAAGCGAATCAAAACATTCCAGATTTTGAAATAGTACCACAACCAGTAGGACCTCCTCCCGCCCCACATGCGGACAATTAAATAATAGTAAATCTTTAATTCAGCTGTTGCAATAATTTAAACGCGAATCTATGGAAAAACGAAAAAAGCAAAATAATAATAATTATTGAAAACATTATATATTAAAATAAATTTAATTAAACTTAGTATATTCTGAAAGACTTTCACATTTCCTCTTGTTATAAGTTCTTTAGTCTTTATGAAAAATTTAAGCTTTAAGTGCTGCATAAAAAAATCAAAAAAAGAAAAAAATAATTATTTTAGATCAAACATTATTTGTGTTAAGAAGAAGAAGAAGAAAAAACGAGCAGTAGGGTGAAAAGGATTTTTTTGATACAAAGTTAGACAAATAAGCTTTTGAAAATGTTTGATTTTTGCTTAATATTTAAGAATCATCTTAAGGGCATAATGTCGATATCGTAATAAAAAGTAATAAAGAAACCAAACCGATTCCTTTAATTTTTAAAGCTAAAATAAAACACTAAACATAGAAGTGTATGCCAGGCGCTAATTCGTCCACGAATTTTGTTGTGCTCTCACAAAACTTAGCTCGTGAAAAAACGTCAAGTTACTCGTTTAGACGATTTTACCGCCATTTGTTTTTTTTTACCCGTTTACATATGTATTTAAAAAATTAGTTTTTTTTGCTCCTCGCTGCCTTATAAAATGTTTAGCAGCATCAAAAAATTTTTCCTCCATAATTCAAAAATTTTTTTCATTTACATATACATATGTATATTCATATATGTATGTACATATGAGTGAAAAAGTTCAAATTCGAAAGCATGCTCTGTTAAGAAAGGTCTGCACAAGTGTTGACAGAAGTCATATACTTTCTCCTTAAGATGTATGGTCACATTGGCAAACATGGGCTCACCAACAACGTGACCACTACTCTCTGATTCACCTTCATTTTGGCCAAGTACATGGATGCAAACAATTACAAACTCATATTGAACATCACCACCAGCGACAACATTGAAAAAATTTATACTTTTATCTCCAAAACTGGAATCTTGATTTAGTTAAGGAAAATACCAATCTTTAACTACTATCTCTGTGTACACATATGCATGCAAATGTTATTTTTAATTGATTTAAATCGTGAAATGAAAAAAGCATTAATTAGCCTTTGTAGCTAATGCTTCTTTCTTTAGTATTAGATTTTGTAAATTATTTATGGATCTAATAAATAATAATAATATTGAACACCAACAACGAAAAGAAAGAAACAAACAGAAAAAAATGTACACACAATAAATTCTACAAGAGCATATTTTTAGGTTATGTTGGCTCAACGAGCCGATAAAAAATTTCCAGCACACTATTATATGAGCAAACTCAAATTTGCCTTAAATTTTGTATGTGCTCGTTGGGCAAACATAACGTTGAAATAGGTAATGAAATTTAATTTTCAAATTTTTTCAGTTTTTTTTTTCTTTTTGTGGCAAATACATATGTGTATTGTGTGTATGTGAGTGTTTGTGTATTTTTCGTTGTTTGTATGCATGTATTTACAAAAAAATAAAGGTCAACAAAAAAGTAGTGGTCACGTTTTTTTTACAAAAAATTTTTTATTGTATGTATGTGGACCGCGACTTTACAGCAAATACTTCTCCACACAGTATTGAATAAACGTAATGGATAAAATTACAAATTTGGTGCTTCACTTTTTAAAAAGTATCTGCCATGAGGTGTATGCAGCCCCTGTTCTATTAAACGAAAAAGTGGTTACTCGAAAATGAAACCGGGCTGAGTAAAGCAAGAATAATTAAAGCAAAGAAACTGACATTTTTTTTAAGAATATAATTTTTTTTATCATACGTTGATCTAGAGCAAAACGCATCGTTACGCAAGCGCTAACAAATTTCAACTTTTCCATGGATTTCGAGACGTGTAGAAAGCCGAAAGAAAAATTATATTTTTTCATCACAACTTGAAAGTCCCAATATGAATTATTTTATTGATTTATTTTATTTTTTCTCTATATGCAGCCAAAACTCGCGAGTTGAGCCAGCTGGGGAGAGTGTGATATATTTCTATTGTAAAAACGAAATCCCAGTAGAAAGATAATAAAGTTTTAAATTAAAATATTTATTTTTCAAAAAGCATGAAAGGAAATATATGTAGATTAAAAAATTTATCATTTTAAAACAATGATAAATTTCAACTTATAAAATCTAAGAAAAAAAAAAAAAAGTTCCAATAGTCTTCAGTTGCAACAAGACTGATTGATATTTATACATTCTTTTTGTGTTTTTATCATCAATTTCAATTATGTATGTATGTACTATATAAAAAATAAAGAACTTGAAAGCAATTTCAATTTGGAAAATGCAGTTACAAACATGAAAACTTATCTAAAGTTCATGCTACATATTTATTTTAACAAATTATGAGGTTCTCGCTTAAATGTATTCAGAAATTGTTTAAGAGATTGTACAGTAAAAAAGAACCAAACAAAATATATTGCAAAGAGGTAAAGTAAATTATTAACCATTTAACTTATAATTAAAATTATTTAAATATACATTCAGACATGTATGTATATTTTATTTGTTTTCTTTAGTAAAAAATGTGTTTTTCTTTAATCAAATAATAATCAGAAGAAATATTTTTATTGTTATAAACAAATAAAATTTTCTTATTTAGTTTATGCCTGAAATAAATGGGAAACTAAAGAAATCAGTCTCCTTCACCACAAAATATTATGAACGAAATTTCAATTCGTCGACGACTGATTTATTTTTGGTTTCCTCAGTTATTTCATTTGTAGCTGTGGATGGTGATTTTGATGAGGCGAATGATAACGACAGACGACAGCCTTGTTCCAGCAGCTGTTGTCATGCTTCCTTTCCAAATTGCTAGACATGATAATGATGATGATGATGATTTCTTTGTTAATGAAAAGTGATTTTTTAAACTGTTTTTTTTTTTTGTATATTCTTTTGTTTTATTATTATGTACTTTTAAAATTTGTATTATTTTTAGAGTTTTGTAGATTTTCATTATTTGTATTAATGTTACAACACAATGTAAACCGATTTACATTTCAATCAACATCACTGTGTTCTACAAATTCTTCATCATCATCGAGATCATTTTTTTTAACAATTGCACCACCACCACCACCGCCTCCGCCACCGCTACTGTTCACTAGAGCATTGTGAGCTGTGGTAAAATCATGTTGCGAATTATCCTGAGTCAATTCAACATAGTCATACGAGTGCATTTCGTCATCCGAATCGTAACTGATATCAGTGGCTTTTCCGCTGCCGTAGGCTACAAAAGGAAATGATTCTCATTTAAACTAACGACTAATTGTTTTACGGAGTCAAAATTTAACACACCTTCGATATAATTTTCAAAGTTTGGTGGCACCAAAGACTTGGCACGTTCAATATCCTCGTACGAGCATTGACCCTTATCCAAACCTAAAAAAAAAAAAAAAAAATAAAACAAATTAAGCATAAAGCAAACTGAAATTCTCAGTCATTTGGAATTTTCTCAATTTTTAATTAAAATTCAAATTGAACGCCTTCACACAACTTACCAAACAACAAGCCCATTCTCTTAAGCACTTCGGCATCATCGTGCATTTCGAATTTGTCATCAAACTTAAAAATATATTCGGACCTTAAAATTGAAAATATAATAAAAGTGAAAATGTTATCAATTTCCCACAAATTTGCTTAGACACTTACTTATCATTGGTAACACTACAGTTTATTTTTGTTGACTTATGTGTATTCACAATTATGAAAGGTAATTGTATGGATGAATTTGGTGTTGGTATTATGCCCTGTCGTTCCGCTTCCTTGTTGCGCTCAATTAGACTTTTAAAGGAAACCTGTTGCAGCAGCAATTCTCGCAGTTGTTGACTTTTTTGTTTGATACGCAGCCGGCGCTCTTCGTTGTCTTTTTCCAGTTGGGAGAATTCCTGCATGAAACGAAATTGAATTGAATTGTGTGCTTTAAATAATTTTGCGAAATGAGAAAAATGCTACCACCTCCACGGCATTTGAGGGTAAACCAATCCAGCGTATTTCTTTTTTGTCTTTGGATATTATTTGCAAGGCCATTAAAACATTTAAGGCATCATATACGCGTCGCCGTATATTCTTCTGATCACAGTTCTTGTCAAAGGAATTATCAAAGGAATTATTTCGTATTTCTTCGGCCACCAGTTCGTCGGCCACTTCGTTGTAGGTGGTTGTGCCTTTGATTTTAACTTTTTCGCAGACTTTCAAAGAAAAGTGACGCAGACCTTTGCCTGCTTTCTCCGGTTTGCGTTTTCTTTGTACTGCAGCTGCCGAGGCGGCTGCAACATTTTGATGGCTGGTTGTATGACTGCTAATTTGAATCAAGAGTTGAACAAATTATTACGACATTCAAAAGAATCTTTTTGTTAAATAATTACATTTTTGATTTCGAAGCAGTGCTTTTTGCTGTACTCGCTAGAATTTGTGGCTTATATTTATAGCGTTCTTCTTCTTTTACAACCTTGAAGCGTTAGAGAGAGATAGTTAAAGACAGTTTTTATTAGTTTTTTTTTTCTTTCTTTCTTCTTTTATATGAAGGAAAGCAAAGGAATTGTTTCAAAATTTTCGAAAAGAAGCGAACCTACCGTGTGTGGTGTGTACTCATCAGCTGGTTCGTACTTTATGGTTGCGATATTTGTGTTA
The DNA here is from genome assembly GCA_963662145.1 of Sturmia bella. Classification (NCBI taxonomy): domain Eukaryota; kingdom Metazoa; phylum Arthropoda; class Insecta; order Diptera; family Tachinidae; genus Sturmia; species Sturmia bella. The sequence goes on from OY759172.1 coordinate 61,564,864, forward strand.
TTGGTATGTTGCTGCCTTTGATGCATATTGCTATTACTGCTGCCACTACTGCTTTGTGGTGTTATAACAGCGTATGTGGTACCTAAAGATTCGAAGCACAATTAGCATTTAAGAGCAGAACCATTTAAACGTTGGGTTTTTTAACTCACTTTCTGTTGGTTGGATATTATTATAACTATTTTGTAATCTTACGTACTGAGGTTGACTTGTGTTCTGCAATTAAGGAGAGAAAGATGATGTTAAGAAATTAGTAATTCGTTGCTATTATTGTAGGTCTAAAACTAGATCTTATTAATGTTTTCCGTCCTTTTCATCCATACTCAACTCGTCAGTAGACTCGTAAAATTCTTAAAAGAATATTTGAAACTCCACCACTTATTCCGAAATTCCCATGAACAAAATGAGAATCAGAAATGTTCAAACTACTTTTAATGCAGAAAACATTTTTTCATCTTGCAACACTTTTACTTTTTTTGCGGACATTTGTTATCCCGGACATTTTTCCATGGAAAATTTGAAAGCCATGAATTGATACTGATAGCAGTGCTGATCATAAGAAATACAATCGAGGACAGTTTTGTGTAGGAAAATTTTCTTTTCCATGACAACTTTTTTTTTTAATTTTATAGAAAAACATATTAATTCAGGTCCAAAAATGAACCTTTTCAAAAAATGTTTGTAGTATTTTTCAGCTGTCTATATGCAAAGATACAGCAAATATTTTTTGAAAAGGTTCATTTTTGGACCTGAATTAATACATTTCAATTGGCTCTTAAAGCAAATAAATAATTAAGTTCATATTTATAGTAAAATTGTTTTAGATTACAGTTTTTCATCGCAAGTTTTAATCGAGGTCAGTTTTTTATAAAAAAAATTTTCTTATAGAAAACTGTCAAAAACAACTTTTCATAGAAAAATTATTTTCAACGAGAGTTTTTGCAGGGTAAAGTTGTTATCGATAACAGTTTTTCATAGAAAAATTAACAACCAATATCATGAAAAAACGTTTTTCCGCAAAACAGATTATCACAAATTCATAATTCAGTTTTGAAACATTGAACATTGTTATCGATGACAGTTTTAAATAGAAAAAATTTATAGATGCCATTTTTTTCATAGAAAAGTTGTTATCGATAACAATTTTTCACTGAAAATTTATCAGCGAAAACTCTGTGAAAAAATTTCATTGACAGTTGCCGCAAAAAATTGTTATCGATAACAATTTTATATAAAAAAATTATAGATGATTCATCAATTTTATAAAAATGTTTATCAACAGTAGTTGTCCTCAAAAAATATTAGTATTGATAGTAGTTTATTAAAATAATTAGCTATCGATGAGCTTGTTTTATAAATTGTTATCTATGACAGTTTTCATACAAAAATGTCATCAACTTGTTACCGATGATAAATTTTCATAGAAACACTGTTATCGTTCACAGTTTTTATAGAAAAATATTTATCGATAAAACTGATATCACAGAATTTTTGTTCGATGAGAGATTTTTACAGAAAATTTTTTATCAATGAGTTTTTCATAAAAAAATATTTACCAATAACAGTTTGCAGAGAATTTTTTTTTCGATGACAGATTTTTATAGAAAAATTTTTTATTGATCCCAGTTTGTCACAGAATTTTTTTTCGATGACAGATTTTTATAGAAAATTTTTTATCGATGACAGTTTTTATATAGAAAACTATTTTTAATTGTTGTTTTATCGACGACTTACTTTCTTAGAAAACATTAATTAAAAAAAAAAAAAAAAAAATTACCGATGACAGTTTTTTTATAGAAAAAATATTTATCAATTTTTTTTTTCACAATGAATGATTATGACAGAAAAATCAATTGGAAAAAATTTTTCATAAAAAGGCTATCGATGAGTTTATTTATTTTTTTAATTTTAAGAAAAATGTTCATTCATGCCCGTTTTTAATGGAAAAAATTTTTTATCGAGGCGAGATTTTCATAGAATAAAAATGGCCTCGAAGACAGTTTTTCGTAAAAAAAATTATTTTTCGAAACTTAATTTTTTCCACTAGATTTCAATGCAAACTCATTTAAACATATAAAAAGAAGGCGAATCATCGCCTTGTCAAAAGTTGCTATCAATGACAGTTTTTCACAGAAAATTTTCTATCGATGACAGCTTCTCATAGAAAATTGTTATAGGTTAGAATTTTTCATAGAAAATTTGTTATCAATGAGAGTTTTTCCTAGAAATTTCGTGTTCGATGAAAGTTCTTCCTAGCAATTTTGGTTATCGAAGCCAGTTTATTAATGGCGATTTTTCATTGAAACCTTTTTTTTATTAATGGTGATTGTTCATGAAACAAACAAAAGGTATGTATGTTGGCAGGGTGTACTGGTTTATAAAGAGTAATGCTTGTAAAAGAACAAATTACCATTTGTGAAAATGTGCCCGTATTGCCGCCAACTGTTGTAGCATAAACCGCCGAAGACCCAACCACAGGTTCTTGTTTTATTTCAACTTGTTTAAGAACTTTATGTATTTTTCCTGGAATGAAAAAATATATATTTGTTTGAATCATTTTCATTACATGGTAATTTAGGATTTAAATGTAATTTTGGCCATAAAGATGTTTATGTATGATACAAAAAAAAACTAAATAAATAAAATACCTAATATGTATAAATAAATATATCTTCAATACCTACCTATAATAAATATAAACATACCTAAAATTGAGTGAAATTTTTTCTGTAACTTTTGTTGGTGTTGTAATTTTAATGAGCAAATAATTTATTAAAAAATATTTAACAAGAATTACAATAGTATGTATACAAATAAAATATTTCAAGTATTAGAATAGAAAAACAACGTAGTAATTTGATATGAATGAATTCTTCAAGGAAAACTATTTACTCACTCAGTTTACGACTAAAAATGCTAACAAAAACACAAAAACAACAGCATAACTAACATCAATTAAAGAAGACAGAGTTGTAAAAACCTTGTAAAACCTAAAACACACGTATACATACACACATACATACGGATGTATTTCTGTGTAGAAAAATTACATACAACAAATTCGATCAAAACAAAAATAACAGGGTGGTTTATTTAAAATAACTAGCTTAAAAAGAGCCAGAGAGCAGTAACAGTATAATCGCTGCACTCCACCTTTAGTGCATCTGCTTCAAGCTGTAAACACATAGACGACAGCAGACAGCAAGCAGCAATATGTCAAAAATAAAATGCATGTGTTTAAATGAAAACGATTATTTTGACGGCAGCAGGGCAGCACGACTGCACAACAGCATTTGCTGCTGCTGCCAACTTAGGCTATTTTCTATTTTGACGGGCAGCAAATAAGCAAATATAGTGTTGCCTTTTAATTATATAAATTGGGCAAATTAGAACAAAAACTTTTTTTCTAATATTAAACACAAAAGAACATTGCAAAAATACAATAAATAAATAAATGTATGTGTTTTTATAGTTCTTTCGTGATATTATTAAATTTTTCATCAATATTTTCAATTTTATTCATTATGAAATAAGAAATACGGCATCCCTGAAATTAGCATTGCTAAAATATGTATGTACATTGCTGTTCATTTTCAATATCAAAACAATTTTTTTCGTCTGAGCTAATTTTTTGTGATATTTAATTTAATTTTCATCCTGGTTGCTTTGAAAAAGTGTTCTTGATTTTTCACCAGCTGATTATTATGTTGTTGCTGTCTTCAAAATAATTATGAAGCCGACTTCAGAGCAACATTTGAAGTTGGCTGCACTTGAAGTAGGCAGCATTTGCAGTCTGCTGTCGTCTATGTGTTTAGAGCTTAACGCTGCCAACATTTGAATTAGATATTTACAAACAATTCCCCAATGCAAGAATCACACTTATACAACAAGGTACTGATACATACCTTACCTACTAAGCCAAAGAATAAAAGTAACTATACCAACTGAAATGCTCCCAATATATTTTTGACTGCTAACGACCTGAGCAAATGGGATATCTTACTCGAATTAAACAATAAAAGGAGAAAAAACGTTAAATCTTAGCAATCCTTTCCGAAAGGCACAATGGTTATATTTCTGAGCAGTATATGTACATACATATGTATGTCATTTGTAGTCTTACTAAATAGTACCACTTGGTAAATGCATATACAATGTATGTACATATGTACATACATGCATACATACCAACTAACATAGATGCCACATTCATACACACAAAAATACAGTTTTCAATTTTTGTTGCATATACATACATACATACATACATATGTATGTGTGCAACAATAACAGAAATCTTCCGCCATTAGTTCTGCTGTTTTATAGCTGTGTGCAGAAATGTTAAAGCGTATTTTTTTTTATTAGGGGGTATTTTAACGTCCCCATGAGGTAAGTGGGTATACTAATGGCTCAGGCAAAACAGTGGGAAGTTTACAAGAATTGTATACACATGTACAGAAAACATGCTCATGCAGCACTTCTTTGGAATTAATATACATATGTACATACATACATACACATGTGTATAGTTGGAAAATTTTGCTAAAGTGGAGGTAAAACTTTAGAGCATTCTACTCTTGAAACATACACACATAAATGTATGTACATATGTATGTAATTTTTGTAAACTGTGATGCAAACCTCCCCAGTAAGTCCAAGCTGTTAAACGCATTTGCCCAGATTAATCGCCAAAAAAACCGCTTTATGTGATAAATTATGTTAACAATTTTTTTTTCTTTTTTTTGAGCTTTAGGTCTCTTTTATTAATTAGTTTTATTTTTGCCGATATTTCACTCTCCTTCGAATAGCTCCTTCAAAGCAATAATGTAAAATTAAAAAAAAAAATCAGTTTTTATTATAGGTATTTAATTCCTAATCTATTTAATTAAAAAATGCTTAAGAACAAAAAAATGTATACAAACATAAGAAGCAGCAGTAAAATTTAAAGAATTGCCTTATATTGGCCGAGTTATTAGAAAAAAATTTTTTTTTTCAAATTCCATTTTGAAAAAAAAATCCTATACCTAGCCATTTTCTTGACAAACATTTTAGAAAGTAGTTTTGAAAATCGTTTGGCATATGAACGACCCAGCAAAAATATTTTGAAGTACCTAGTTCAGAGAGTTTTTCATTTTCACGACTTCCAAATCATGGTGTGAAAGGATGTCCTTTAAAATAATTTTTTTTGCCAGAAAAAATATAGAAGTGATTGAAAACAGCATGTACATTATCGAAAACGAAATTCAAAGTCATGGCATATACATATGTAGGTACTTTGATTCAATTCAGTCATTTTAACTGAGAGACTTTTCACTAAATTCTAACACAAACACATGACGTCCAATGACATGCTAACTTAAAAATCATGCATGTTTCACTCATCTAAATTGAACCGGATCGTATGCACTCGAAGCCATGATTCAACAGCATTTATGTCATGATATTATACAAGTTCTAGCCTTCTTTCAAAAAATTGGATCCAATAAGAGCCAAAACAATATGATGTCACTGTTAGAGGTACATATGAATGCATTGCTGTAACAAACATGTTTGTCTTATTTGAAAAGATAATGCAACTATGTAAGTATGTATAAATCGCCCACATTATCTTTTGATGATTTTTGATGTACACCAGACCTTTACATATGGCGGCTGATTCTTCCCGTAAAGTCAATGAAGATTAAACATACATACATGTTACAGACTAAGCGAATGATTCAATACCTTCAGTATGCTGCACGCCTTAAGCCCGAATGTAAAAATATGGCGGCTTAAAGATACAAACAACAACACGCTAATCGAGAAAACAACAAAACAAAAAGGGGATGGAATGGTGCAAGTAATGAAATAAAATGCAATCTTTATAAAAGGCCACATGCGTAGTTAGCTTATAAATAGTTTTATAAAGTCTATAAAAATTGAAAAAAGAAAGAATGCACTTACATACAAATGTACATACATATGTATGAATGTACGCTAGAACTTACCATGCTCATCCTGAAAGAAATAATTTATTTCACCTGTCGTGGTCGCAGAGGCTGCATTGGCAGTCGATGAATGCGCCATTTTTCTTCAATTAATTTTATATTATAAAACTCTGAAAATGTTCTCTTCAACGCCAGGATAATCTTGCTGAAATCATGTAATAAATAGCATATCAAATTTATTGTACACACCACACATAAAAATAAAACGGGGGGAAATAAAGTAAAAGTAGTTAAAAAAAAATTAGGAGGGATAAATTTATAAAATTAGGTAGGTACGTAGATATTACAAAAACAATTCGCTGTTGAAAGTTTTTCCACCACAAATTATTTGTCTGTTAATATGGTGTTGATTGTTAAATTTTATTCATATTTGATGACGTTTTAATTTCAAGTTCTTTTTTCAATGGCATTGAGGCATTTTAAGGACAGCAGTTTTATCATAAATTCACTTCAATAATATTACACCTTTATCTATTAAAATGTTTTACCAACCACAACCATTATTTCCTTATCTTTTTTTTTGTACAAATACTTTTTGCCAAACTACGGCGAAGAAAAGTTTCTTGCATATCAGGCAAAATTATTTATTCTCATTCATTCAAGTTTCTTTTTTCTCTATGCATTACAGCATAGTTTTAAAAGCATTCAGTAAAATTTTAGCATCATTCAGATGTAGTTTTCACTGCAAGTTTTATTAAATATTTATTAAGAAATATTCACTTTTTCTATAAGCAAAATGGCGAGAAAAGGAATTTCCAATTCCAGCGTTTACAAATCTTTTTTTCTTTTCTACACCACACACACCGAAAAAATACGAATTTTCAAAGACGTTTTTCCACCCCTTTAGCATAACCGATTTTTAGTATTTTTGCACCAAAAAATTCAGAAAAATCGAAATTTTCAAATGGTGTATTTTTTGGGAAAATCGGTTAGGTTTAAGACCAAGTAAAGGGGTATAAAATTTTCCTCATAATTTACCAATTGCGTCGTGTTGGACTAAAATGAGCGAGCAAATGACCCGAATGTGGCCCAGCTGATTAACCGCGCGCCAAACAGGCATCTTCAAGTGATGTCAACGCGAGCCTACAAATGCATATAGAAACTACTACCAAACTTAGCCATTAATTCTTATTTTAATAGTCATAAATCATTCAACAAAACACTTTAATTAAAATAAATAGATAATAGTGTTATTTTCTAACAAACGCACTAGTATTATGAATATTTTTTCAAATTGTTTAAACTATTCTTATGCAAAATTGTATACAAATAATTTTACAACGTTTAAAACCGCTCAAAGGCTAACATTGTTTTTTTGTTTTTCTCGCTGATTATTGACATTTATCACTTCAGCTTTTGCTATTTAAACAGTGTTGCGTTTTTAAGCATGATGTAGCCAGATGTTGCGACTGTAAATGAAAGATTTTTATGCAACGAATATTTTATAGGGCTTCTCACGACAGCATATCCATATGCTCATTTCGAAGTAAACATTTATATAGGTAATTGTTGGTTATTCATTCGACATTGTTCGCTTGGCAAAAACTAAACAAATACATGCTTGTGTTAGTGCAAAGTGATTTTTCTTGTCGGGGCCTAATTATTCTCAAAATACTTTAAAATATATATTTGTGCTTTAAACACTATGGATATCAAAAATTATAGTCACAAAACTTTTCTAACAAAGAAAAAATAAATTTGACATACAAGAGCTTTTTGATTCAAGCAGAAAAACAATCACCTATGCTACCAAGTTCATCTTGTGTGAATTCGCCTTGGCAAGGGTCAAGGTGAAAATCGCATATATTTTGTAGATGTAAATTCGTCTTGCCATGTCAAATTTTGAGTTCCTTGATAGTTCTGCCCACTCAATCTCACAGCAGCGATGATGGCTTGTAAATAAAGAAGCCAGTTTCTGACATAGCAAGAATAGTAAAACTGGGAGGCGAAAAATAATCACCTGAGCCAAAGCGAATGCATTACTAGGTGGGTTCATTAGAATTCGCAGCACAACACACACACAAACTATGACATGCTTTTGTTACTTGTAAAAATATTTCAGTTGTCAAGCTCTGAATATATGCTAAGCCCTTTAAAAGTTATATTTATGCTGAAAACACTATGAAAATAAAAAAATTAGTATTACAAAACTTTTTTACCACCAAAAATCTGTAAAATAAAATCACACCAACCTTTTGTAAGCCAAAAAGTAAAACGTATTCATCTGCGCTACCAACTTCACCTTGTATGAATTCGCTTGACCTGAGCTGCCAACTTTACCTATTTTAGTTCGCCTTGGTTGTGGTCAAGGCGAATCCATTACAGGTGCCCGCATACCAATTCGCTTCTACATTTTTCCACGATTTTTTTTTCTGGGTTGTCAAAGCTAGTAGCGAACGACAACAAAATGTATGACAACTCGAGAAAAAATATTGAAGTGAATTGAATTGCGACCACCTATGCTTGATTCGCCTTGCCCTGGGTTGAATCAAGCAATCAGTTGAAAAAAAAGAAAGAGCATCAGCTGTTCTAATAATCTCACCCAATTTTTGCGCGCCTTGCACTTAACAACTGATTGTAGCGGCTCTGTTTTAGCTTATTGTGACAATCCGCACAAGCCAAAATCACCAAATATAAGTTTGAAAAGAAAAAATTCGTAAAAAGATTAAAATTTCTTTAATATCCCGAAAATAAAAAATTTAAATCAGCATGAAACCTACACTGGCAGTTGATGAAATGTTTCCTGAAGGCGCCGGTTACATGGACATGGAAGAAGTAAGTTGCAAAAATGTGTTCATTATTCGTAATTGTAGATAGTTTAGATGAGTCGTGGGTATTCCTTGGTTAAGGACTCTAGATATTAGCTCTTAATACTTAAAATCTAAACAGCGGTGTTTGAAACGCGATGTACTTACATATATGTATAGGGAAGGAAAGTAATGGACGAACTGCTGCGCGCTCAAATGGTGGGCTGCTGGCAGAAAAATTTTTTATAGAACGTACAGAGTAGTTAGTGTACACTTGCATTTTATAAATCAATGTTATTTATATATAAGTCTTGCATAGTTTAGTATCATTTAAACTTAATGGGAACCAAAATGAATTAAAAACAAAATACGTTTAGAAACGTGCTGAGGGGCACCATATATACATATTTGCACTCCAAAAGTCAACGTAAAACTGATTGGTTCGGAAATATAACTTTTTTTTTTATTGTAATCAAGCGAGGGAGCACTTTTTTCAATTAATTTGTGTTAAACTTGGAATAGATCTAAATATATGCATATATAATTTTTCTTACAGTCTGGCGGCTCTTCTGCTATTTTAATGGATTTGGCCAGCAATGAAAAACATGTTCATGCAGATTTTTATAATAATTTCGATGATCTGTTTGATGACGGCGATGATGATATTTTAAATCTTACCTCTGATAATAATTGCTAAATATATTAAAAACAAGAAATTTTGCTTTTTTTTCATACGTTTAGTTTCTTTTTCACTTATATTACACAAGAATGTATTTTATTACTCTGCAGGCTGAATTAAAGATCGTCTTTTATACACAATTTCAAAATTATTCGTTTACCAACGAACACAAACCTAAGCAAGACTAGCACCTTTACAATAATAAAAACAAAATTTAAACAAATGGGTACCTAGGATAACTTAATTTGGACAAGTGAACAAATAAATTAACTAAAGAAAATAATTAGCTAGAAACAAAAATATACATGTATGTAATAAATATTGCATTTTTCAATTCGTTAGGATTTTAGTAGTCTAAATGTAAAATTAAAAAATATAAAAAAGTGAGTTATATGCAAGTTCAAGGCTTTATCGTGCTTAAACTTGTTATTTAAGGTTTCACTACTTTTACAACTACATTTTATTTTTGTTTAAAACTAAACAGTACATTGGAATTCTTGAATTTAATTTGCTCATTTCGCCAAAATTTGTTCTGAAGTGTTTACATTGCATTGCATGATAAAAAGTTGTTTTAATTTCTTCATATGTGTTATTCTTTTTAGATCGTAGTATTTTTTAGTATCTATAATCTAAAAAATTACATTTATACTTAAAAACTAAAACAAAAAATTTAACCATCCAAAGGAGGCCCCAAATACACCATGGAAACCTCCGTATTACCATAAACAGCCGATACTGTGGGATACAATTTTTTATCTGGTAAACCTGAAATATAACATATGCAAAATATTCAGCCAAGTAATATGAAATGAAAAGAAAAAAATTGTAGTCACCTCTAAATGCAACTCCTAAAAATTCATAGTTTTTTTCAAACGATAAAGTATTATCGTCGCAGTCTAATATAACACGTATTCTTTCACCCACCTTAAAGAAAAAATTTATATATATTTTTTTTTTTGAAAAAGTTAAGAAAAAAAAACAGCGTTGTTACCTGATACTTGGGTGCATTATTTAACAATGGATAGCTGCCCTGTGCATCACCATTATGCAGTAAATGATTTTCTACTAGATTCCAACCCCAACTTTGATCATCTGATCCTAATAAGGCCACATAACCATGGCACTGTAATGCTGCTTCCTTTGTTGATATACCAACAACGGCGACTGTGCCCAATGGTCCCTCCCATATCACTTCCCAGGTATGACGCCCCTGGCGAAAACCTATTTTGCCACGTGCTGCATCTGTACTTTGAGCTACGGGATTTCTGAAACGGTTCACAAACATATTTGGCTATTTTCTTAAACTTAAATATTTAGGTTCTAGAATAAAAGCAATTTGACCCTTAAAATTTTTCTGATTGGTAAAAATTTTTTTTCCAAGTTCGCTTTGATCACTCTCATGTTCCTCGTGTATTTCCATTAAAAGTGCAAAAAGGAGTCTGTAAATGTTTTACCCACCTGTGTAACGTAAATCCATTTGGTTTGATATATACATTCCTAGAGCAATCATTTGGATTCCAGGCATGATAAAATGCTCTTAATTTCATTTTATACGTGGGCACCGACGATAAAAGGTCTGATTTTAAAGCTTCTTCGGGTAACTTTCGTATACAATATGTTCGCCAAACATCACTGTTCTCATCGTCTAGGTAATTTTTCCAACTTCGACATACTAAAGCACAATTTCTAAGATCACGTAAGTCTAGATATGAAAAAATTACTTCCAACACATTATAATTGATCATAGAGGCTATTAAATCGACCATGTTGAATCTAGGAGCTCAAGACCTTAAAATAAAATTTATCCTTAGCACGAAAAACTCGTCAAATCGGTTGGCGTCCAAACTGATGACAGGTTTGCCTGCCTCTTGTAAAACAATAAAAAAAAAGGTTTCCTCTTGTTAATACTTAAACACGAAATTCCTTTGTAAGAGACAATTCAATACATCACAATAAAACTGTTTCAAGTGTTTTTTATTTCTGTGTGTTCCTTCTTTTTTCTTTTATTAATAAACACTGACGTCTACCCCCTTTTCTCAACAAACTCCTTTTCAGAATTTATACAGCCGTAATTTGGGGGTGGGATCATTGGCCGTTTGTATCCACTTACGGAACATTAACTATTTTTGAGTAGCAATTGTGGTACTAATATTTTTGCGATTTCAATATATATTTATTCTATATATTTTTACACAAAAATCTCAGGTGAAAAATTAAATGTAAATATTTTGTAAAATATAATCGGCAAAACGTGTCACCGCAGTAGCAATGTTCTTAACTGAAGGAAAATAAACGACAATTTTGACAATCTGTAAGAACACAGGGTGTTTCACATTATTTAGTGAATAAAGACGCGACGTAAGTGGAGCCGTTAAAAACTGTACTCATTTGGTGTTATTTATATAAAAAAATATTTTATGCTTATGAAGTTCTTATGTAATAAATTTCTGAAGAATATTTATCAAATAAGTATTCTGGATACTCGTTCTTCGACCTTTTTATCAAATAAGTATTTAATAAACATAAATTTTTTTTTTATTTTGCATATAAGCCAGTAGGTCTGAGTACCCAGAGATGAGAAAGTGAATTTGGGAATAATTTCATATCAGCTGATAGAAATTTTGAAAAAAGGAAATATACTCACTGTAGAGCTTTGTTGCTAGAGACATCATAATTTTGTCTAAAAAACAAAAATACAAAAGTCGATCATAGAAGTGATAGGGCAGTCGGTTTTATTTTAGGCACGGTGAAGTATACAAAGTGTTTAGCTAAATAAAGTGTAAAGTGCAGTGAATGTGTTGTAAGTTCATTTACATTTAAAAAGATAAAAACGCAACATTATTTTGCCAAGAGTTATTGCTTAGTAAGTAAATTTTTATAAATTAATTATGAATTTCCTCCACCATTAAATTGTTTTCCATATTCTTTCCTTCGCCGGCCTTATTTTTCCTCAATTGATTATACGCTATATCAAGTGTTTGACGTTGTTGATTCTGCTGTGATAATAATATTCTTGCCCGACATTCTTGCTGATAAAACTTGTTTAAAATAATTGAAAAATAATAAACAATTTCTACAGCAGAAATCATACTCATGCCTACAAAGAGACTAAAAGCGCTGCCCAAATTGGCTGGAATAAAAAAAAATATATATTTTTAATTGTCTTATACCTACTACATTAATATTAGTTTTAACATGGGATAAGCATGAATGGAAAGGGGTCTTATACGGTAGTGCATTACATATAATATGTCAAATTTTTCGTATAAGACTGCAGATGGGAACGTTTAAGCTTAAGGGCGGTTTAGACGCCCTTAGATTTTGCTTAGAACGATTGGGATTGTCTAAATTTGTTATGTAATGAAACAGAGAGAAATTGAGAGAAAATAGAGGTGAACATTTGCCAGTCACTTGGCTCTCTTCGATTTTTGAAAATTTTCAAACAAAACCATCACACACCTTTTGCTTATTCTTATGACTCATGTAAATTAAATGATTTTCATTCTCATGTCCTAGGAAATTTCATAATAATTTCTGTGTGTTTTTCGTACGTAAATTAATACCGTCTAAACTTCCTATTAATATGCAATGCAAGTTCTAATTTTCGCAAGGCAAACTTTTCTTTTGAACTCGCCTTAATGTTCGCACAGAGCAAGTTTACTTGGACAAGTCTCAGAGCAGATGTAGCATTTTTCTACATTGCGAATGGCAATACAAAACGAATTTCCAAGTGATGATGAGAAATCAAAACAAATAGTTAAGTGCAGGCAAGGCGAATCTATTACAGGTGCCCGTATACCATTTCGCTTTAACATTTTTCCACGATTTGATCTTCTGAGTTGTCAAAGCTGATAGCAAACGACAACAAAACTTATGACGCCTAGCGTGAAAATGTTAAAGCGAATTGAATTGCGACCACCTATACTTGATTCGCCTTGAGTGCAGGCAGGTGTGTTTTAGTTCTTGTTCCTTTCTCTCATTTTTATCTCTCTTTGCTCTATAAACTCAAAGGTTGCCGCAATTAACTACATAGAGCTGTGAAGATTGCTACAAACGAAGCGAAATTGAGGTTAAATACATATGAATAGTCGAGGCAGTTGTATGGCTCTCTTTGTTTTTTTTTTTTTTGTTATAATTTTTCAAAAAAATCACACATCTTTAGTCCAGGGATTTTACTTTGTACTGGCCTTCTACGAATCATGTAAACGTAAAAACAATCTGTTAAAAACTTTTTACTTTGATTTTTAACATAACGATGAATTCTCACATTTTCTCTTTGATTTTACGTATGTACGCACGTACGTACCATCTAATCCCCCCTCATTACTGGTGAATACTTACAAACCAGTGCAACCATATTCGTTAAAAGGTCATGGCGGATTCGTCGATAAACCTGAGAGTTGAAATAGATGTGAGCAACACAGTAGTCCTTTTCTATGCCATCACTAAAATAGAGATCCAAAATATTTTAGCTTTTCGATTAACAATAATTAACACTACTTACTAAAACGGATCAATAGTGGGAATATCTAAAGACAATTTTGTGTTAGACGATTGAGCATCATATTCAATTTGCTCGCAATTTCTATAACACGTACATTGAGTGCTCCTGAAACGTCCAATGATTGTAGCTACAAATGTAAAAGCAAACAAAGAAATACAAAAGAGTACTGAAAATTTGGCAAATTCTGATTTTTCACTAACCAAAATTTTTGGTCATACATGGCAAATCCCTATATGAGCACATGCGTTCATCACTTCGGATTTTATGATGAAAATGTGGATAACAGTTGCATAAATTTAGCATATTTTCAATTCGACAATTTAATTTACAATTTGCACCTAAATTTAAATCGAAGAATTTCAATTTTTTCTCATGAGGAAAAATGCATAAACGGTCTTCGAAGGGAAGGTCTGCAACTGACTGCGAGCAAAAAGTCTGAGTGGGTCTAATAGTCATGAACATTTCTCGATTGAGCGCCAAGAACCTTATAATCGAATAAGGACTAGTAAATGAGCCCCTCTCCTGCATTATAATTTGAAAACCACGTGCATATGTAGCTTCTTCAGACTTAAGGCTGCCATTGTAGCGCAGAATAAGTGAGAGGCCATTGCGTAAACCTGCAAGTGCGTAAGAGTTACTAGAAAGGTGGCGATTGAAAAGTAGAAAAAGAATAAGAATATGTATGTTATAGCCATTAAATAAATAAACATGGATGCACATGTATACATACGAGATGTTATTTAAATTAAGCCCACAACAGCGACCTCTGAAAGTGTATGTAGCCTGAAATAGAATATCACATGGCACAATTTCATCCTTAAAACGGCACTTGAATAGCAGATCTGCACAATTCCAGCTTAGTTTATCAGTAAACTCCACAATGTTCAACTTGTTAAGAGTCAAAACTTCCTCCAGCAAATAAATGCTTCTTGGTTCCAAATCCACCACACTATGTGTAAAACTTCTTGCATAGTATAATAGACTGCTAATTTCAAAAATGCTAGTAGCATTTGGCATTTTACTAAAAGAGAAAGTAAAAATAAATTTAAACATTTGTATGCCAAAATTAGAATACTAAATTACTATTAAACATGTGGGATTTCAGGTACTCTGCAAAATATGTATGTACATGCTGTATAGATGTGTAGTTCGAGAACTACACTTGCTCGTCCGATGCACTTACACGACTGAAATAGACGAGCCGCTCACAATAGCGAGCTGTTTTAGGTCCTGAGTTCCATTTTTCTTTTCATTATTTCTCACTTACCCTAATCTCTCAGTATTTAAAATCATGGATCAGGAGACATGTGGTTTCAGTCGTGTCGCACATGACGTAGAACAAAAAAAATTGTATGAAAACCGAAAAAGATCTAATTTCCCTAAAAACCACTACTTAACTGCATAATTGTTTTTTTTTTTTCAAAAATGTTTAATAATTAATTTAGGTCCAAAAATGAACCTTTTAAAAAAAAATTTTTTACTGTCTTTTTCAGCTGTCTATATGACGACCACATTTCGTTGGTGCTAATTCTTAAAAGTTTGTTTGAAACTTAATTACTTATTCCACAATTCCCATGAACAAAATGAGAATCAGAAATATTCAAACAAACCTTTAACACAGCAAACATTTCTTTTCGTTTTTGCAACTCTTACTTTTCTTTGCAACCTTCTATACAACGAGTTACCATCGGTAAATTTTTTTAAAGTGTTCATTTTTGGACCTAAATTAATACATTTCAATTGGCTCTTAAAGCAAATAAATAATTAAGTTCAATGTTTAATAATAAGTTTTCAATTAGTAAACAGCTGAATCCATTGAGCACTCTGTGCTCAAGCTCTCATTTTTCTGTTCTCAGAGAGCGCTCTGTCTTCGAGAACGGCGTTTCAGCTGTCGAGCTCGTTTTTTGCAAATTTATCTCGAATCAGCGAACTAAAAGAGCGCCCCCGTTTAACGAAGTGAGCAGAACGAATGAGCACATTAAATTGGGATGGTGTACATCATTAAATTGGTGAATACTTAAACTCCATTTAAACGCCGAAAATTTAGCAAGCAATGCAAAACATCAGCTGTTTGAGACATTTTCTTTGCAACGTTGCCAAATTTCTATTTCTGAAAATAACCAATAATATGGTTCACAGCATGATACAATTAACAAGGTAGACTCGTCAGCTAAACCGTTAATCAATTGACTACTTTAGGTTGTCAAGAGATTGCAGAGATGAAAGGCAGCCGAAACGTAAGCTCAGTGCATCTCTCTGTTGTAAATGTAGAAGTGGCGTCTTTTTGACAGTTTGCATAAGTTGTACAAAAACAAAATGCAGTTTATTTTTATTGAAGTTGTTCTTATTGTAGTGAAAAGGCTACCTTGTTAGTTGTATCATGATTCACAGATTAACTACAGTCAAGTTTAAACTGCATTTAAATTACAGAAAGATTTTGTTAAGCTACAGTTGGAACTCTAACTGATTTTGTCGCCATAAAGCACTCAAATCAATCTTGAAATGATATGAGGAGCTTTATGTGCCCCAGCAACACTTTAGTGCGAATATTGCTCACAGTGTTTTGAGAAAGTTGAGCGTTTGTTGTAAATTGTAAATTTGTTCTGGGCAAACGATGACGGGCGGGAATAGTAAACTGGATGTGGGGGCATGCTCGTTTTCCACATTCATACGTGTAGGATTGCTGCGATATTCCATATAAAAAGTAATAGCCATAGCAACGGCACAAAGAAACATAAGCAGGATAATTAAAATCCATATAAACCTGAAATGAAAAAAAATAATAATTTAGGTCCAAAAATGAATCTTTTTCAAAAATATTTGCTGTCTTTTTCAGCTGTCTATATGCCGACGATATTTCGTTGAAAAAGCTTCATTTTTGGACCTAAATTAATACATTTCAATTGGCTTTTAAAGCAAATAAATAATTAAGTTCATATTTGATTATTGGTGGCTATTCTGAAAAACGCGCCGAAGAGGTGAAACTTTCCTTGGCAACCAAAAACAAAATATGAAGAATTGTTTGTGTTTTCCCTACATCGCAAGAATAAAATTAACCAGGTAGTTGGCCACACGTATCTCTTTCACCAGTAAACGGTAAATTTTGTACGAAACATAAAAACAATTTGTTTGTACTCTTGACATTTTGTTCTTGTTTTACATGTACAGATTCACTTCACTAGCACGTTTTCCCGAATAAGCACCATTATTTTTAATTTAATTTATGAATTTTTTGTTATTTTAAATAAAAGAATTTATTATTGCTTTTATTTTATTATTATTATTATTTTATTTATTTATTTAGTTAGCCTATAAATAAATAAAATAATAATCACAAAATAAAAGCCATAATAATAAATTCGTTTATTTAAAATAACAATAAATTCAGCTGTTTAAAGCTTCGTGTAGACGGTTGTCAGAGCTTAAATTATTGTAAGAGCAATAATATTTACAAGTGAAAATTTATCGGCAACAACAAATTGGCATTTCAGACAGTTGTAAGAAAATCTTACAATTGCATGACACTGAAATTTTCCATCAATGAAAACTGTTAGTTTGCCACAAAATACACAGAGGTGGGAGGCGGGCACAGCTCTTAGGTAGTAGTAGTCTGCCAAAACATTTTCTTTCAATATTGTCAGAAAGAAATTGTATGTTCTTACAATTGCTTAGACATATTTTATATATTTCCTGACAATATGTTACAAAGATTTTACAACCGTTTGTATGTAGCCTACCATCATGTAAAGTACCCCCCCACACGATGTGTTTTTACGTGTGTTTTTTTTTTGATGTCTTCGAGTCACAATTCAATTTGCCAGTCGAAAAAAATAAAATAATCAATATTTTATTAATCTGGCTTCCATGGTTGATTAACTGAATCATTGATAATCAATTGAATAAAAAACGTTTACATATTAGACGATTAACATTTAAACGTAACGCAATAATCTTTGTAGAGTGTGATAAAATATGAATTTTAAGCGACATGCCTGATATATCGGTTTGTTTCTTTGTCCTTGGTATATTTTAGGCCATGTATGCTGCTTGTAGCACAAAAGGCACACCATGTACGTCTTAAAGCACCACGCAAAGCTGATGTCGTAACATCTATATCCTCTGGCTGTAACTCTTCATGGCCCATTGCTTTTTTTCAATCTTCTCTAATATAAAATCAAGCTTTCCTTCTCAAATGAAACTCATAGACTGAACAAATTATTTTCTGAATTTCTGGTTTAAAACGGATTTCTCTCAAAAATGTTTCAATTATGCACACATCAAATGAAACAAGCTTCTTTTGATGACTACGACAACCCTTAATTAAATTGAAATTAGACACCAGTGTGGCCAGGCGGCATTTCTCTTGCTGTAACGCGAACACTGTTTTTCTGATGTTTGTTTGTATTATGAAAAAAGTTTTTCATTGCAGATGTTGATGTGAAACTTTTGCAACTGCGCTGTGAAATTATTGAAATACGGTTTTATACTAAACGAGGAAACATTTTAAGCAAAATAGTTTATTTAATACACAACAATTAAATTTATAATAATTCAATTTGATAGTAATATGCATGTATATTACAGGGTAGATTATTTTTATTTCAGTACTGGAAACTCGATATACATTTTACGCTTACATTTATATGTACCATGATCGCTTTTTCCTTGATTAATACACGAAAAATTATCCATCCTTCATACAATGCTAAGTCACAACGTCTTGGAGGCCATTCAATATCATAATTTCTTGAAATAATCGAATTTTCAAACTTTTCTCGCAAGAATTCAATTGTTGCATTTGCTATGTGACATGTAGCCCCATCTTGTTGCAACCCAATGTTGTCGAGATCAACTTCTTTCAATATCGGCCATAAAAAGTCTGTTTTAATTTATGATAACGCTCTTTGTTGATGATAACGGTGCTGCCAGCTTAATTTGGAAAGCAGCTTCATGGTTATTGGTTTGTTGATTCCAGCAGACCAATAACCACATCAATTCAATTTAGGTGAATATATGTAATAATAATTTGAGGATTTTCTTCACACCAGACTCCACAGTTTTGTTTATTTACTGCACCACTCAAATCAAAGTGAGTCCCATCGGAGAAGATGACGAAAACAGTTCTCAAGAACTGAAGCCAGAACTGGCGTGCAAACTGAAATATTTTCTTAAAATTCGCCAGGTTGTGGTTTGAGACAGTCCCGATTGCTGAGCACATCTGGAAACGATAAATCGCGGCTTTCAGCAACACTTACCTGAACGGCAGCATTCTTTGCATTACTTCGAGCGGTTCTTGCTCTTATTGGCACTTGAAAACTATATAAAGAAAATGTAAGCTCAATATTTTGAACAATTTATGAAATGGCGAACGTAAAATGGCACGAAAAGTTGCAATTGGAGAACTATTGTTTTGATAACAGAATTGAATAGTTTGTAAACGTTGTTCTTGCGCATCCTCTACATGATCAAATTGTAAACATTACTGAATACAATGAAAAACAAGTTACAGATCATGACGTATTACAAATGGCCGAAATGTCACTTCAAAATCATATTCCTATCGGAAACAAAAGTTCTTAAGAGACATTTTTGATTGAAATTAATTTTATACTGGCTCTACAATTCAAAAACCAGTAGTTAAAATTCGTTTCTATTTATATGTATATGCATGTATGCAATATTTGCATTGCTTCCAGCGGTTCTTGCTCTTATTGGCACTGACGAAATTAAACCATTGTATTTAATGCTAAATGTTGTAACAAAAACTCTAAAATGGCCACACTACTAATTGCCGTACAAGTATTTTCTTTTTGTGTTAACAAGTTTTATTTTTGTGTAGTATACGTTAGGGCTGATTGATATATGTTAGATTTTATAAATGAGCTTAAGGTCACTCAATTCTCAATAAATATATTTTCTATTTATTGATAAGTTTTTTCGATATTTCGATACGCCTTTGTGTATCTTCTTCAGGAAGAAGATACACAAAGGCGTATCGAAATATCGAAAAAACTTATCAATAAATAGAAAATATATTTAATGAGAATTGAGTGACCTTAAGCTCATTTATAAAATCTAACAAAGTTAAATAAAAAGGTCGAAGAACGAGTATCCAGCTGATTGATATATTTATGCGTTCCAATGTGCACATACATGCATGTGTACTCATTCTTATAATATTGTCTGAAGATGTTTATGTGCTTTTGCTAACGGCATTAATAAGCCGAAATAGCTCAGTTGGGAGAGCGTTAGACTGAAGATCTAAAGGTCCCCGGTTCAATCCCGGGTTTCGGCAGACCTAATTTTTATTTTTCAATATGAGAGAAGAATCAATATTTGTTTTTAAAAAAGCCCAGTGCGTGTCTTTATTTTGATTTTTTTTTACTTATACCGCAAGCAAGTTTTTTTTATTGGTCTGATGTTATATCTGATTTTTGTAGTTGTTCCAGTAAACTCTGCAGTTTTCTCATTCAATAGTAAATGCTCTCAAAATGTTTCCCAATCCTGATTTTCTTTAATGCTTTAGCCATCCATATGTCATCCATATGTCGTGCAATTTGACTCAGTGAAACAATTTTTTAAAATAAATTTTCAAGAATACATAATATTTTTATTGAAAGAAAATGTATTTAATTCAAGCTTAATATCAACCATCATCCATTTATAAATTTGTAAAACTTTCTTAACTTAAATATTATTTGCTGGGCGTAAATATTTAATAGAAAGTAGATGTCTTTCAGAACGGAAACCATGCTGTATGCAAAAAGTGGGGAAAAATAAGAAAAAGAAAGTACATATGTACTTGAACTGTGAAAAATTTGCAAAAGTCTACAGTAGACTTCAAATAGTTGAAACAATTTATAAGCACCTACCAAGAGCTCCAGAGCCACAAAAGCTCAATAACTCGTAAAAAATAAGCATATCGATGTCTATGAGGCCCAAGAACCCAAGTGACGTAAAAGCGCTTTTATAAACAATTTTTAAATCCCGGCTTGATCTCTAAAAATTTTTTGTGAGCAGTTGTGTTTTTGTGCGGCAGCTGCATTGTTTGTAATTACTTAAAGTATTAGAACAGATTTTTCACAATTTCAAGTTCAATCGGACTGAAAAAAAGCTGTGCTCACTTTAAGCAAATGGTTGGCGCAAAAACTGTGGCCACTATGTTCTTGTGAGCTTTTGTTTTGGTCTACTATATACAGCAAACAAGAAAAGCTTTATTGTCTGCAATTTGTTAAAGCTTTTGTATATATTTCTCTTCATTAAAAGTTCTACGGGACCTAGAAATCGTTTAGATAATTAGGTAAATATTTGCCACAAAAAGCATGACCACTACTTTTGTGTGGGCTTTTATTTTCGGCAATTACATAAGCTTTCAACTGTAAAGGGGGTAGAACTTAAATTGCTGGAGTATGCAAATTATACTGGCACTTACCTAAACTCCCAGTTGACATATCAACAGAATTTTCAGTTAAGAGCGGGCAAGGCAGCTGTTGCCAAAAGAACCTTCACCTTAATACTAAATTCGGAATACTCTTGATTAAATAAAACTCACTTTTCCACAAGATTTAATACAAATGTGTATTTTAAGACATCATTTACACATGAGCTAAAGGAAGCTTGTGAGTTGGGCAACCATCTGGCAACACTTTGACAACCCAGCAAATATTTTAGTTTGTACTTAAATTAATTTTCTTTTTTCAACTAATGCTTGTTTTAATACAATAAAAATAGCTGTGAATATTTTCCAACAAATATAATTTTTTCTTGTAACTTTCTTATTCAAAACTAACATATATAAAAAAAAATATTTTATTATTATTAAGAGCTTATTTGACTCAATTCAATACAATATTGGTCAAATAAGCGTTTAATAAACATAAACACCGGTATGCGCAAAAAATAAAACGTTGAAATACATTTTAGAACAAATTTTAGAGCAAAAATGTTTTTCAACAATGTTTTATTTTGTACGAGTGCCGGTGAAAATATTTTTTTTTAAATAATCAAGTAAATATACATATATATTATCCGCCTAATTCATAAAAACTATTTCAGGCTTATAAAACTCTTATGTGACATATTTTTATGGAAAATTTGTCAAATAAGAGTTTAATAAACCTAAAATATTTATTATGAATAAGCCCCTATATGTATATATATTTAAAATATTCTCTTTCACACAAAACAATTTAATTTAATTTTCTATGCACAATAAGAATTAATAAAATATATACTTATAATTAATAACTATTTTATGGTTGTTGTTGGAAAAAGTCCTTAGCAAAAACTGCAAATAGAAAAAGTTTTTTTTTTCTTGGGTATATTTTATAATATGTAGTTAAAACTGTGGACTAAAGTTATACAAAACATTTTCACCAAAGCCATACATTTTGTACATTGCCAAACAAACTACAAATGAAAATTGAATAAGCAAATAATAAAGAAAAAAACTTTTTCTACTTGCATACTTTTAACAAAACAAAAATATTAGAAGTTTGCATATTAATTTATAAAGTATCATATATAAAGTGACTGCAACAAAAGAATTTAATGTTCTTGCGCAGATCCATCCACCAAGACTTTACTTAATAGCAGCGTGGCCATTTTGTGTTATTTTGGCAGCTTTTCGGAAAGTTAAAACGTATGAACAAAGATTAGCTCATTAAAAAAAAAACATGACCACTACTTTCTTGTTTGGGCCAATACAAGCGTACAAATAACTATATATGCAACAACAACGAAACGAAACAATACTAAAAAAAATTGATAAAAGCATTACATTTCTCAAGAACATATTTTAAGGTTATGTGTGTCCAATGAGCAAATACAAAATTTAAGGCAATTGTTTTATTTATTCTAGCAAAATTTAAGTAAGTTCAAATAATTGCTTGCCTTAAATTTTGTATTAGCTTGTAGCGCAAACATAACCTCAAATTTCGATCTTATGTAACTTAATATTTGTAAATTTTTTTTCCTTTTGTTGGCGTTTGTTGTTGTATACATGCATTTTTAGTTCTTTGTATACCTTTGCTGGGCAAAAAAAAAAAAAAAAAGATGAACAATAGATTAGTGGTCACGTTTTTTGTTGGGATTGTGTCCATAGTTTAAATTCCAATTAATACAGCAAGCCGAAAGCTTTATTTTTCGTAACGAATAACATCTACGCCCCATATTTCAGTTGCTATTACCGACCGGTCCTCAACGTTAATTCATTCTTGGCCGGGATTTATTAAGGGCTGCCACTCCACTCACTCAGTTTTTGTCGATGTGACACACTTGCCATAACTGTAGACGTGTGCTAACAGTGTTACCATTGGCATTAACATTTTGTTAATGCATAAATAGTAAGTAGTAGTCCGTAAGTAAGTAAAGTAAATGACACACAAACTATGTCTCATTTTTTTAATAGAAAATTAATTTGCCTAAAAAGCTGCCAGAAAGAACATTACAATTTATAGGATGGCAATAAAATAATTATCAAATATTTGATTGTAGTTTGTTCTGTTGTTTTATCCTTGCGTCTTTGGCATTAAACAAAGACTGGTGGAGGATGTTTTTACATTCATAATTGCCAAAGAAAGCAAACAAATTGCAATATACACAAATTAACAGGCCAACATATTTATACACTATTCTAAACTGTATTTCGAAACTATAAGTATATGTTTAATAACTATATAGAAATTAAAAATATTTTATGTACGGCCCCTTGCCCAGCTTAAAAGCTTCTACACTTTTTTCTTTTTACGCATAAAAAGCTTTCACTAAAATATTTTTTATGATATTGTTGTAATTTAATAAAATTTAAATATATATTTTCAAACAACAGGAACCATTTAAGATTTTAACATTAAAAGAGAAAACTTTAATTAATTTTATGCTACTACATATTAAAAAAATATTTCAAAAACTTTTAACATCTATCAGGTTATTTTGCTTAGGTATTTTTTTTTCACAATAATTTCATTGATTTGATTAAATTTAATGAATTGTTTAGATGTTGCTTAAGTAAACTATTTGTGCTTAAAAATTTAAATTTATTGTTGGATTTTAAAGGGCTACAGACTTTTGGAATTTTTAAAAAATTTTATTAAATACATGTATATATATTTTTAAATTTTGAGATTGTCAAAATCGTTTTCATTATGAAGTGCTCCCTACAGCTTATTGCTAAATCGAATCGAATATATTTTTCTAATTTTTCCATAAGTTTGAATATTACAATATAATTTATCAGTTTCCATATAATGGGCTACAGTATTGGTCAGCTAATTAGTACTGAAATTGAAAACATTTCATTTCAATTATTTATATAAGCTGGCTTTTAAGAAACTTTAAAAACATTGACCTTGAAAGCCCGTATAAATAACAGAAACATTTCATTGAGTGTATATAAATATTGAAAGTTAATTATTTTAAGCGTCCGTTTTAATTACTTTATGAACGAAGTAATCCTTGAAACATATTAATTAAATTGTATAGCACAGGCATATAAACAAGCCTGTGCTACGTAAGGTGACCAATACTGTTCTTACAAAATTGCCAAAACACACACAAATACATATTTTGAAAGGGATTTGCCATAAAATACACATTATCCTAAATGTATAAATTGAAAACAGTTTGTTAAATAAAAACATCTAAAACATTTAAATAACCACATAAAAAGAGTTTCTACAAAACCTTAAGAACTAACATTATTCTGTCAATTCAAGTAGGCTTTTTAGATGACCAACACTGTGAATATGGAAAACTTTAGTTAATTCTTTTTTTTTTTCTAATTGTTAAAAACATTTATTAGGGAAAAATCTGACTAACATTTATAAACATCATAAAGTTTTTAATCTGGAGAAATATTTAATAGTTCGATTTTTTCTTTCTGTGTAGACTATACTACATATATAAAAATGGGGGGAAAATTATTGTTTTTGTTATCAAATGGTTTGTGAGGGTAATGCGATCATAAGATGGCGCCTGAAACAAGAGAAAAACCGCAATTGTATGTGTGCAAAAATACCTGTTGGTTTTTTCCTAACTTGGCAGCACTTTTAGTGTGTTGTGTTTTTGGTTATGGGTGATGCCAGAGTTATTTGTTAATTGCATGTGTTTTCTATGTTTAAAATATTTTCATAACTAAACATTCCTGGCAGACTTTCTGAGAGAGTTATTTTTGTTGTTTGTTTGTTTGTTTGTTTTCAAATTGCCTGCTAAATAATTCCTTTGCAAAATTTGTCTAACTTTTATCACTACCTAACCTACACCTTGAGCTTGAGTTTAGAATCGGAGTTTTGTTTTGATTTTTAATTACTTTTTAAGATACCTATTTAAATACATAAATCATACTTGCAGTTATATAAATTCTTAAGGGTTTTGCCTTTGTTTTCAAAAGTAACTAATTAATTGTCAATTTATTTTTAAAACAAATCTGTCATCAACTAGTTTAAACACTTTTACCAACGGTCTGTAAACGCCTGCGTCTACTGTCCCTTCTACGGTATCGATCGATGATGCGACTTCTGTGCCTTTCCGGGCACAGGGCTTCTGGTGAGCTATCGACTTTCTTAAGAACTATACGAAATGTGAATGTGTGCTTGGGAGAAGCACTAGTGGCTCTTCTGGGTGAAGGAGGATCGAATTCACTGCCAGAAGAAAATCCCCCATAAACGCAACTACTGCCGCCGGCTGTACTTAATGCCCTGGGTGTACTATTTGCATAGCCTGAGGGCGTAGACATTGAACCGGTAGATAATTGTTGGGTCAATACCGAACTAGGGCGTGGCTCAAAAATTGAGGCGCATCTTTGATCAGTGCACAAGAATGTTTTGATCTCTTCCTCTTTTTGTTTGATAGTCAATGGGAAATGTTTTTTTGTCGGGTCCGCAAAAGGACTGCGCTGTGTTGCTTCATTATGTGGCACACTTGAAGAGCTGGAATCGTAACTGTCACGTGAACTATAATTGGAGGAAGTTTGATTGGACAGAGGACTGCGTGCACGTGAAAAGGCACTGAAAGGTGATATATGCAGTGATCTGAAAGTTTCGGTCTTTTGCTTCTTAGTCATGGGAAAATTGGGTGATCTACCGGTATTAAGGGCCAATGTTACAGCTCCTGCACAGGCCTCGGCAGGCGTGTAATCGAAATGAGTCTCTAAAGATGATTTTCTGCCATTCGAGGAGCAAGATCTTTGAAACGTTTCTGCATCTACCAGCTCAATGGAGGATTTTCTTAAATCTATGCTGGATTTCTTGGCCTTTTCGTCCATGTCCACAATTTCAAAGCTAGAACTTTGATCCTCGTAGCTGGTGGACTGATAGCGGGAAATGTCAAAACTTGTTTCACGCGAAGAATAGGGGCATTCAAAACTGGACTCGGCCCTGCTGGATTTTCGATCGCCTTCTACCATCTCAAAACTATCACCACCTGACTCTAAACGGTGTAGGCTCACATCGGTATCACCACCAGGACTACGTAAATTTTCTAGAAATGGCGATCTGGGTGGATCAAAGGATGAACGTCTTGAAGGCGGTTCGAATTCTATGATGGGACATGGCAAGGGAGACTTTTCCAAAGACGAACCTAAGGTAGCGGCATCTAAAGCCTTCTTGGCGGCTTCTTCAGCCTCCTCAGTTTCTTTCTTCAAATCTAAGAGGTTAACATAAATTGGTTCCGGTTTGTAGCCCTTCAAAATCTCAACTAGCTCGGAACGAAAGTCTTCCGGTATTATCAAATCATTTGAATCCGATTCACGTTCTTCGCTTATGCGCGGCTCGATTGGCTCACGACTTTCAGAGCGTCTCTGAAAGTGGTGAGCCGCACCCGAGTTTTCGGTAGACAAAGAAGAAATTTTCAAAGAATTGTTAATTTCTTCCACTAGATTTGCTAAAATATTGTCTGTTGTAGGATCGACGATATCTTCAGCGCCATCTTCTTCAGTTTTCTTGTCATGCTTGATATAGGATTCACCTACCTTTTCGAAGTGGACATTGGCCAGCTCGAACGGTATATCACTGAGAGGTGTTGCTCTACCCGAACTGCTGCCTTCCTGGATGTTTAACTGTCCACCGCAACTGCCACTACCGCCACCGGAAGAAGTTCCTGTTGAATCTGAGCTGGGTCGTTTACCGTTGTTTGTATGAGTTTGTTGATGTTGCTGTTGCTGTTGTTGTTGCTTTGCCTTCTCCTCGTCGCGGGCAGATCGACGTAGTTTCAAAGACATTTTAGCGTAGTGTGAGAATTTCAATGACATCTTTGGTTCGAATCCAACTTCGGACATTTGTTTAACTACAGCACTCTTTGCAGCAGTCGACGAGGCCGCCGGACTGGCTGAAAAAGTACTTTGGCGTATAAGCGGTCCACTAGAAGTCCCAGTTTCGGCTCTAGTAAAAGCATTAGCAAAGCGATTGGTTCTCGTCGATATGTGCTTCGAAGGTTTTCGCACGAATGCCAATATTTCACGCATAACACTCTTTTTTTCGGGCTGCTGATCTTTAGCCTCATTAGCTGACTTTGCTTCTACTTTTCCCCTCTCCTCCTTCTGTCGCTGCTCCAGCTCTTGCTGGACCTCGCTTGGTTTCTCCATGATACTTTCAGCCATGCGATACGTTTCTGCCGGATTGGAAACCGTAATGGGTGGTATCGGTCCCATCGGACTGCGCTTATCCCCACTAAAATAAATGGGTGTGAAAAGATTGATGGACGGCCTCTTATAGCAGCTGGTAGGAGTACGTGCATCATCATTTTCTGTGGAAGTTTCATATGCAGAACGCATGCCGTCTTGTACATTAACGGTTGAAGTAGGACTGCGGCGAGTCATTTGGATAAATTCCATGGGGGCTGCGCTGCCTATGGGAGAGCGGCGCTCTTGAGTGTGCACGCTAAACGTAGGACTACGTCGGTCTCCAGTGGGACTGCGAGTCGTGGGAGTTGTTGAACCAAAACCCAAATGCAGTGGTAATTCATTGGGCGACTTCATGCGATCATTTGAGATGAGCAAAGGGCTTCGTCGACCCTGGGGACTACGATCGTTATTGAAACCCACAGGACTTTTCCTACCCTGAGCCAGGGACAACGAACTCGTTATGCTACTCTTGCGCTTGTGGGAGGCTCTTAAGGTGCCCTGACGTGACAATGTTGTGGGAGTTTTTTGCGAAACACTGCCTGGACTTTTGGATTCAGGATGCGGCAGAATAGGACTTTTTGGTGTATGGGGACTTAAACCTTTATCAGTTGTGGCCAGCATACCGTTTAGTGTAAGTGGCCCTTGGGGATTGATGGGGCTGCGGCGATCACTAGGACTGCGGCGCGTACGAAAACTTTGGGATTTGGCTTTGCGAATTTTGGGCAAGGATTGATTGTGCTTGTGACGTCCATGTGTGGAGTGATGAGAGAAGGAGGAGGGACCGTTCAACTTATGTTAGTTGGTGTGCTGTGGGCCACTGGTGGGATCGCTGCTCCCGCTTGAGCTCAAAGTTGTATTCGAACCATAAGGATCAAGTGAACTCTGCACAGACATCGATCTGCCTTGATTTTGTCGAGCCCTTCTCACTCGACTAGAGTTGGGAGACAATTTTCCGGGGTCGATACTTTCTGGGTCTGCCTGCAAAGGTTAGAATCAGACATAAAGGGGGGACACAAGGGACGACAACAAAACGCCCATGATACAACCACCAAACAATGTCCCCGCAGACAATTACAGGTTTGACCATGATCATGAGCGTTTTTGAGGAATGGAGAAATAATAAGCAAGCATTAATTTCAATATTGAAAAAAGAAAACCAATTTCTAAAGCAATTTATTGTTCAAAACATGTTATTTCGATTCGCTTCGAATCGAATCGGATCGAATGCAAACATACCTGATAGGCCAACGCATTCATTATGATGGAGTACGGCACCAAACCCAATGGATGGATTTCACGCATTAACACATTTGCAGGTATTTTATGAAACTGTATGTATTCTAAGAAATTGCCCAATATCTCCTTCATGTCAATATTCTGAAACAAAATGGCGTTAAATGGTTACACACTATCAAAAAAAAAAAAAAAATCAGCGCGGAGGGCTGATACTAACTGGGTTGTTGTCATTGTATTTCTTACTCCACATTAAAGCAGCCTGGAACTTGGTGAACTCATCTGCCCGTAATTCCTCACGAGCTAGTATCAGACGAACTACATGCTGGGGCAACAGGGTAAAACTACCCAAATTAAGCACTTCGTTGCCATGCTCGTCCACAAACTCCAAAACCTTTTGCACCAGACTTTTGGTGCATTTGTACTGGATGTAGCGCTCAGCGGAAGACAGTAAAGCACAGACAGTATCAACATTAATGCAACACTGCACAAAACCACCACAAGCACGTCTCAATTCCTCCAGACCATAATAGTCGGCCGCATTCATAACACCTGCATATTTAAAAGTTGTTCATTTTAATTTTTTACTTTCTTATTTATTCTACTGCTTAAAATTTACCCAGCAAAGTACGTGGCTGTAGGGTAACACAACCAGTGTGAATGTATTCAATCAGCTGGCGAAATACATCCGGCTCAAATTCCTCAATAATCAAGGTTTGATGTTGTTGACCGGACGGCTGCAAAAAAAAAAAAATGCAAGAATTTGACATTGCAGGTGTTTTGACGCCATGTTTAGTGCATATAAATATGTTGCGAGCTCTTAGTATTTTAGACACGCAGGGGCTCATCCAAAAGAAATTAATACTAATTTCAATCAAATATTCTACGCCAAATTTTCTTAATAGACACTTCAAACACATATTAATTTGTTTTCTTTTTTTATTATTTTTATGAATAGGCACATTAATGAATAACAACAGAATATTTAAATGAGAATCCATAATTAGAAGCTGAAATAAAAAATACATACATACATACATGGATCTGTACCTTTTTATTTGAATGAACATAATGCTTAGACGTAATAGATCAGCTGATGTAAAAAGCTTTTATTTTCATGCAAAAGAAAACATATGATATTTGTCAAAAATAAACATCAGTTATGCAAAGGAAAGGGTTCTGACATTTTAGTCAGATTTGGATCACACTAGTCAATTTGGTTGGGCAACTTTTGAATTCAGAGAGGGCATTAAGAAGGGCGAATTAAACTAGGTGAAGCTGGCAGCTCAGGTTAATATTTTTTGCCTTCCACTTTATTTATTCTTGCTGTGTCAAAAATAAAGCGAAACAATTACAGGTGGTGGTCGCAAGTAAATTTGCGCGAGTTGTCATAAGTTTTGTTGTTGTTTGCTATGAGTTTTGACCAATATCAAATGTTTTGATTTTCTTAAGTATATTTTTACCCGAGCACAAACACTGCATTTGACAAACAGCTGATGTCAGACGTTTTTACAGCTGAAAATAGAGCATGTTCTAATTGATGAAAAGTTTTACATTGCTACAGCTTGTGTAAATGTACTGAAGCAAATTTATTTTGCTTTCACACACCAAGTACGAATTTTACAGTGCAAAATTTGACAGGCACACTGCACAATCCATAAGATCTAAAACAGGCATACAGAGAATTACTTTGTAGAGAAAAATGTAAACTTTGCCTTGCGTTAAATATGTACGAGTATGTAGTTTAAAACTAAAACATGCACAAACTCAAAAGAAAAATTCTTAAGCGAGAGTAGTGAAATCGAAAGTGGGTATAAGGACCCCACGCAAGAGATATTTATATGTTAATAAAGCTTTTGTTACTATTGAGAATGACCAGTTTTTGACTTAAAGATAAATAATTTAATATAATTAAGAAACGCTTGAGCAGTTCCAGACCAGCGACAGAATAGCCGCGAATCATCATAATTTTAACAACAATGTATATACATTTATACTCTTTGCATTTAAGGGCTGAAACATTAAGCCTCCCTCTCATGCTATATATATAATATTGTCTACTTGCTTGTGTACATATTTAGCTATCGCGAAATTTATATAGAAAAATAAAAAATGAAACCATGTATTAAATGAACAATATAAAGGACACTGTCGCTATGGACTAAAAAGTATAATGATATTTTTTCGCTTTTTGTACAGGCCCCCAAAATGCATTAAATGGAAAGCAGACACAAGTTATGCATCTCGGGGGGTTTTCTAAGCAGTTCTACGGTATGCCGTATTTGTCAAATTACCCACTTTTAGACGACGATTTTGGCAAAACAGCAAATGCTGCTCGTTTTGTAGTGTTCTCCTCAAAATATTTCCGTTTTCAAATTTCGTACAAAACTTATTTATAAAACACATAACTATACTGATTTTCAAAATATTTGTGGGCAAATTTAATTGCATACAAAATTTTGGTAAGTTGCCTCATGATACAAGTAACAAGGTAGCCTTTTCGCTACAATAAAAACAACTTCAATAAAAATAACATGCATTTTGTTTTTGTACAACTTATGCAAACTGTCAAAAAGACGCCACTTCTACATTTACAGAAGAGAGTTGCACTGAGCTTACGCGGATTAGCTATCTCGTTTTGGCTGCCTTTCATCTCTGCATTCTCTTGACAACCTAAAGTAGTCAGTTGATTAACGGTTTAGCTGACGAGGCTACCTTGTTAATTGTATCATGAGTTGCCTCAAATGGCTGCATTGAAAAATGGCATCACTAATTTATACAAGACGAACTTGGCAGCACAGGTGATTATTTTTTACTTCCTGCTTTTTGGCATCCATGATTGTTGACTTTTTCCGCCTTTCTTTACAAAAATATTCGAGCTATTTTAATCTAAAAATTTTTAGATTATTTTTTGGAATTAATTGTGTTTAAAAAAGTGATTTCTTGCTGTTTCTAAAATATTTTTTTAAATGAAAATACCTAAACATATGTACGTCTTACGAAAAGCTAATTTTAACATGGATCCGAAGCAGTTTGGGTGCTGATGAGTGTCTTGGTGGACGTGAAGCAGCTATGGTATGTATCCAAGACAATAAGTCTTCAAATTTGCTTTTTTTGTCCTCCTTAAAAATGTTGATCACTAGACTTTCATCACATTGAAAATTTTTCTCAGTTCTGGGGAAGTAAAATCGAACTAAAGCCAGATAAATTAATTAACAAAAGATAAAATTAAACCAAAATTTTCACACAGAGCCAAAACTACCTAAAAGAATCAATAAGATTTTCTCTTGGAAACGTTTTTGCACTGAGAAGTATCCCAATAGAAAAAAACGAATGTTTTTCTTTTATCAACAAAAAAAACACATAAAATTGTTATTCACATTTTTTTTTACTAAGCTTCCGCCTCCTTAAAAATATTGATCCCTACAATTTTGCCACAAAACAAGTCTTCCTCAATACTGAGGAAGTAAAATAAATAAAGTAAAATAAATAAATTGTAAATTGAAAAACTTTCCTTTTCCAAAAGCTGACCAGTCCAAGGCGAATTCATATTTTTACAACCTAGAATATCTTTTAGATTAGCAAAATGCATGTCCAGGTGACTTCGTACAATGTGAGTGCAAGCCTATTATACGCACAATGTAAAACACAGCACATTCATTTTGTTAGTGTAAACCAAGGCAAATTCCTTACAAGCTGAACTTGGCAGCACAGGTGATTATTTTTTCTTGCTTTTGGTTATTGATTGTTATAAATTAATTTTCTCCTTTTATGTATATAAAAATGTTGTCGCAGTTGAACAGCTCAAAGCGAATTCAGATTTTGATGAGCAGTGATGTTTTGGCACTGACAAAATGCATGTGTTAATTTGTCTGTTGTGTGGCGAATTCGGGTGCACCCACCTGGTATAAAGTCGTCTTGGTGTAAATAATATTATTAGTTGCAAGACGAACTCATACCAGGTTTTATTGTCCTTTGTCACGAGTTTTGGCAACTTAATAGCAAAAACTCGAGGGAAATGAATTCGTCTGGATCGGTTTTCAAAAACTGACTTTACCTTGCACTGTTCAGCTGGTTACTTTCGTTTTTGCATACTGCACAGTTGCTGATATTGTTGATGATGTTTTAATAAAATCTAACATATGCATTTTGTTAGTGTAAATAAAGTTTCTGAATTCGCCTAGCTGTGTTCAGCTACTCATGGACTGTGTTCAGTAACTTAAGAGAGGCGAAATCAAAATGACGCGAATAATTTTGCAAACAAAGGGAACAAAATCTGACAGTGATCGGTGCTAAAATCTAAGAAGCAACAAGTAATCACCTGTGCTGCTAAGCTCAACTGGCAATGAGCTCGCCTTGGCTCAAGAAGAATTGGCTGTCCAAATTCAACACGAATTCGCCTTTCATTCAAACTTCAAGCCAAAAACTGTTAATTAGTAGTCAAACTTTGAAATGCTTATCGTAAAAGAAAATGCATAATTATGTAAAATTAAGTTGAAGCAAAAACATCAAACGTTATGAATGAATAATTAATAGTAATTTGTATATAAAACGAAAAAAAGCAAACTTTACGTTTAATGTCATACAAAAAATCGAGCAAATTTTCAAGTTATTTTGTTTTTGTAAATGAGAGTTGGCATGAAAGAGACAGAGTTGCATGTCAAGTGAGTTTTAAGAATATTTTGTATGAAACCAACTTGAAAATGTACTTTACCTCAGGTATCGGAGATAGTTGTTGGGTAAAACCACTTCTCTATATAAAAATGAGAATGTAATCGAAAAAAGTTTTGTTGTTTTTAGATGAAATATGAGATAAAATGTGTGATTTTGTTATGTCACATTGTTTTTACAATTATAATCATAAAATGAACAAGTTTATTATAATTAAAAAAAAAAGCTTACACTTAAAGAAATTATATGCAATGAAATTTCTTTATTACCTGTTGGGCAGCATTCTGTAAATTTAACAACGGCTCAGAAGAACGTTTTAAAAACAAACGCAATTTATTCTCTTTAGTGGAAGATTCGCGTTTCCTTTGCGGTGAAGGTGCAGAATATAACATTTTAGCAAATACTCTGGAACGGGATGCTAGAACGGCCTGAAAGAAGGGAATTTATTATAATAGCAAACTTATTATCGTTATTAAACACTTGCCTTAACCGCGCACACAGGCTCTCTGGTGTCGCCCACCAGAAATGTGACATCACATAATTCTGGCATAGACGCCAAAAATTTCATGTCCTCCGCCAGTCCAGTTTTATTTTCAAAAATTGACAAGTCCGGCTCTGCGTCAGCCATACCGGGCAATGTTAAAGCTTCAGGCATGAGGGTTTCTATTGTAAATTATTTATTTAATTTATTTTTTCAAAAATTTCAATGAAAATTTAACAAAAGGGACTAGTGAGCAAAATATGTATGTATGTAAATAGGATCTTGGCATTTCCAAAACTTGAAAAAATAATTGAGGGTTTTATAAGTTCAACATTAGCAAACAACAATAGTTTTATTATGTACATCTTAAAAAAAATGTAAATATGTATATTATTGTCCTTACAAACTTGATGAATGGGAAACACGAACTTACATAGAGGATCTAATATAATAAATGCGAAAGTGAGTTTGCTCATATTTAACTAAAAAAAAAAAAAAAAACACGAATGGAGCTATTAAAAAGGTGGTTTAAACGAACTGCGCAACAAATTTGTTTTCCTTATGGAAGCAAGCATCCTCATTTTAAAGTCCCATTTTAATGTTGTAACCATGAATTTTAATTGAATTTTTAAATGTTTCATGTTGACCTTTATTTACACTGATGCTATAAACTACATATATACATACATACATACATACATACATACATATGTGTAAGTATTTTACTACAAGATTTTTACACAGCTTTTTAATTGAAAATTCGTATGTAGGTATGTATGTACATATGTAGCTTTTGAATGTCAAAGAGATTTTACTATGCAAACACTAACATAGATACATATGTACATATGTACATATCTATGTAAATGTGCAAGGCAAATAATGTTTGGGCTCTTCTTTACGGTTGTTTTTATCTCTCACCAATGTTATTTCAGAAAAGAGAGATGAGAGCCTGTAATTTTATGGAGAATAAATTAGCTGCTGAATTGGGTGCGTGAGTGTGTGGAGGGGGGAAGATAATAACAACAAGTATATAAACGAAATAACAATAAACAAAATAACAGTACTTTTTTTTGTTTACTTTGTGTGGGCGAACATTTTTTAAGGAAGTAGAAAAAATGATGGGGGTGGCGTGGGTGGTGTTGTCAATCACAAAAAATATGTATGGCTACGCATGCTGGTTGCAGAAAGTTTTTATTGACATAATTTGTGCATGTTTGTGAATTAAAATTGAACTTCTTTAGACTTGTTTTTTTTTTAATTAAATTTTTCATAAATATCTGTGTTGTTTTATCAACTTCAAAAATTTATCTTGAAAATTGTATTTTGTTTGGAAAAAAGAAATATAAATTTTTAGCAACAGAAATAAAGAAGACAGTAATATTGTCCAGAACAAATAGATGAATTCAGCTTTATGTATTTGAAATGAATATTCACTTAACGTCTATATCTGACAAAATTTTGTCAAGACAAACGCCAGGCTTTATATGTAACAATTTTTTTTTTAATTTTTTTTTTTTCACAGAGTGAAAAACATTTCAAATTTATATTGTTGAGGACGTCCCCGACGAATATTCATTCATTGTCAGTAATAAAACACGTTTTTCTATATGATAATACGCACAATAAAGCCTTCGCATGAAATTCGTCGTACGCATCAAACCTCACTTGCATTAATTTCTATTGCACACGCCAACGAACAAACAGTGTGACCATGTCTCAATACTGGCTTAAATTGGGTGCAAAAAATTAATTGTTTGTTTATTTACTTACATAGTTTTACAACTAAAATTATAATAATAAATTGTGTTGACAGTTGGATACTAGATTATGTTTACCGAGTTTTTGCAAAAATTTTCAAATGTTCCTAATTAAGATATTTGGTTATCTTATACTTAAGCGCCAAAAATAGAGGTTTTACTCATTATCAATAGCATTTCTATAAACAAAATATTGCATGGAGCTTAATAAGTCAACACTACTGGCGACCATGTCTGCAGGGATCGAATAGTACCACGGTAGTCATACGATATTATTAGAACCATCTAGTCACTAATTCTTAGGTCACAAATTAGATGGAAAAAACGTTATATAGGGTATAATATGTCAGTAGTAATACGTTTTTTTTAACGTGGCAATTCGTCATATGTTGCAACGATTGCCTTCGCAATTATTGCGGTAATCATGTGTAAGATCTATGCTAATTTATTTGACGTTTCAAATTTTGTTAATCGTTCACTGATAACATGAAGGTACGTACGTGTTGCCCCCTAAAGCAAATTGGTAGCAATCATATATGTATATTGTTGGTCTCATGTAAATAGGCCCCAATTCGAATTTTTTCACTACCGGGATATTTTGTATATTTTACTTAATTGAAGAATCTTATATTAAAATATGTAAAAGCATTGAGCTGGAAAAGGATGTGACTACCATACATCACTACACTACGTGCAGTCACCTTCTTCCATTACTGCTTAATTGCAGCCTTTGCAAAAACCAAAAACTCTTAAAAAATTTTCATATTTTAGTAAAGATATCTTTGTTTTCTTATGCAGCTGTTTTTACTTACCAACTAAAGTATTTTGCTTTATGCGTTTGAACGGATTTCAAAACAGGTCTTTGAAAAATCCGTTTAGTCGCTTAATATTATTTCATTATTAACTGGGGTTTAATTATCAAATTGTTTGATTTTGTTTTCAATTAAATTGAAGAAATAAAACATGCACTTATTTAATATTAAAAAAATTAAAAAAAAAAATGTTTAAAAAATTTTAGGTAAAAAGCAAAGTTGATAATCGAAATTACAGTTTACGAAAAGGTTGCAAGAAATTACAAGTGTATGAAAGAAAGAAAAAAAGAAATAATCGAGGAATACAAGTTTACAAAAGAAAATAAACGTATACGAATTTTTTAATATTTTCTGGGTCAAAAATTTAGAAGTTGGGTTAAGGTTACAACACCAAACTCAACACATATTGTGTTTTTTATATACATACATATACATATGTACTTTTTTTCTATCTCTTTCTCTCTTCGTATACCATTATTTTTGGGTAGAGACATACCATTTTTACGGTTATACACACACAAAAATTATATAGATAAAATTACAGGTGGAAAAAATATGGAATGCAATAAAAAAAAGTGTTTTTTCACAAGGCCAGTACACGCAATTTTTATTTATTAATGCATTTTACGAAAAATCCATATTAAATTGAACAGAAAACTTTAAGGAAAAAATTTTACTTTTTTTTTTTTTAAATGAGCTCACGACCAAGAATTCCAATATATTTATTAAATTCTTTCAAAAACAGAATCTGTTTTCACGGTTTTACAACTGGTTAAAATTTTTGTTGAATTTTGTAGCAACTTAAAACTTCTATTGGCTTGGTTATCTTGTTAATAACATAAATACGCAAATAAATAGAAATAACTTTTATATTTTCAGAATATTTGTAGATATACTATAAATTTTTCTTTTATATTATTACAATTTTCTTTCTATTTTAGGAAACTTTTGAACTGCTTGATTGAAGAGTAAAACTTATTCTGCTGAATGGGTCTGTCTGTATACCAAAGGAAATTTAATCAAACAATATCATGGCATTCTAAGGTCCTTAGAAGAATTCAAGAGCCTGCGCAATGAAAATAAATTCAAACGGAGACTCCTTTTGCATACAAACTATTACATATTGTTGAAAGGGAAAACATCTCATGTATTGTCAATTCAAAATTAATGGTGTAACATATAAATGTATGTACATACATATTCACTTTATGTACTATACTTTAAAGCATATCGAATTTATTGCCTGAAAATTCTTTTATGTACATACATATGTGCTTATGAATTTTCATAAAAGAAAGTAAAAGTTTTGGCTAAAACCTCGGCAAAATAACAGCAACATATCGCACACCCACTGCAAAAGTAACTCAACTTTGTCATCGATACATCGCAGCTGTGTCGATTTTCTATGAGAGTAGATGAAAATAGTTGAAAGTAAAAACAGACCATTTAGTAGTACTGATCTAAAAACGTTTTTTATATTTCAAATGCTTAGTTTATTTTAAAATATTTAATTTTGAGTTGAGTTTTTTTGGAGCTGGTTGTGCGATATGTTTACTATGCCTGTTCTAAAGGATTTTGTGGAGCTGCTGACTGACATTCATAAGGTTTTCTTTGTGTTTATAACAACAAGTTTTATCACAAAAGTTGCAATTGCTTTTATGGTTTCGGCTAAAAACTTAAAGCGAAGTGTTAAGAAAAAAAAAAAAAAACTAGGTTAGGTTTTAGCCACTTGTTTGCTTTGTTTGAATCCTGCACAAGAAAACGTAATTTCACACACGCACACACACATACAGGTGCTTGTATTTCATTTCATTTTTCTTGTCACTGTTCGATTCGGCGCAAACTTGCAGGAAAAACAACAACGGTTGTCGTACAAAAGTAAACAAACATCAGAAGCTGACAGTTGTTTATTAAAAGAAGTTGGCTGTAGTTAACTGAGCAGAGTTGCCAGATGCCATGTGTAGTGGCAAAGTTATACAAAAAAAATTAAGTTTATTTTGAAAATTTTAAATACAATTTTTCTCACAATCCAAACATTGGGTAAATAACTAAAAACATTACGCCACTATTCATACAACGTAAACAAATCTAGAACACATTTTATATGCAACATTTATTCTAAAACGTATTTCAGCAACACTTTAATTTTTATGAATAGCGGCGTTTGATTTTACTTTAGTTATATTTACACCGACAAAATGCTAGGAAAAACCCCCGGACTTAAAATTCACTTTGTTTAAAATTAAGTTATTATTGATCATTAAAATTTCAATCAACCATATTTATTTTGTATAGTTAAGCTACATATGTAATCACTTTATAATTTTCTGCTTTGTTTACTGTGGACTACTGTGTGAAAACTCAATTGAGGAAACGAGATTTAATTCGATGCCTCGTCTCAAGTCTTGTCTAGCACTTGAGTTTATTGTTTGTTTATTTTTCCTTTTAGTAATTTGTAAAAAAACCCACAAAAATGCATAAGACTGTATTAAATTTCTCCAT
The DNA here is from genome assembly GCA_963662145.1 of Sturmia bella. NCBI lineage: Eukaryota > Metazoa > Arthropoda > Insecta > Diptera > Tachinidae > Sturmia > Sturmia bella. The sequence continues at coordinate 61,603,855 of OY759172.1, forward strand.
ATAGTAACAACACAATATGTGAATCTGTATTCCTTTATTCATTATAATCGTAGGCACACGTCCACTTGACTTGGGGTTGTCTTAATAAATCTGTTTGAAAAAATTTCAAGTGTTTTTGTTTGACGTTTGTTTTAAAATGTGGGAATCTTATTTCACAGGTTTGCGTGTGTGTGTGTGACATAAAGATACATATGTATGTTGTTTGTAAACAAGCAAAACCTGCCTGAAGGCAATAACAATAGAAAAACTCGAGTGCTTCAATATTGACATGATCACCAGTACTGCCGCAAAATGATTTCTTCTATATTTAATGTATTGATCAACTTTCAATTTTATCACTGTGTTTTTTTTATTATTTGATAAAATTTTTCAGAATTTTTCGTAAAAAAAAAAATTAATTTGTGGCAACGCTGGTTGTGACTGTTTACGATTTATGGAGTGCTATGTAGTTCAAAGGGAATATGTATTTCGAATATCAATTGAATTTTGATGGAACTACTTTTTTTCTAATTAAAAATTTTCTGAAATACTGGCAACATTGAAACATAATCTCAATGAGAAACCAAAAATATAATTAGAAAAATATAATCAATTTAATGTTTATTTGTACATAAATAAGGAACAGGTAGTGCTCTAGCATATTTTTGTTTACTTCCCCTAAATCTCCTTTTCAATACTATTTTTACATTATCTATTTATTTGCTTGGCCCCTTTTTATTGTCGCCGCACCCCTGCTGCTTGTTGTGTTAACAATTACACATTTTGTGTGCGCGCATCTGACAGGCAGACAAACCAACAACAACAACGAGTGTTGAAAATAACGAGACGCACAAGCAGCAAATCAATCGTACTTGACAAGAAATATTTTTAAAAGACAGGATACATAAATAAAACACACAAAAATTAAAGAAATGCTTTAAATGCTGTTGCACATTCAGTGACAGCAGAGAACGAAGCCAGTGGCAAGTACTCCATCCAACATTAAACAATCACCACAAATGATGATCCATCCATCCATCCATTCGAGTTCATGATGTTTTATTGAGTGTGTTCGTCAGGCCTTTAGATTTTGCAAAATTGTGTGCGATCTTAATGAATTGTGTTCGTTTATTTCTGTTACATTTTAACGCTCGCTTAAAGCACTGGAATGATATAGATTAATTTAGATGTTTTGAGATCGATCTATTTGAACACTTGCAAACGCTTCTAAAATTACTAAACATTTTCATATCAATTAGATTTTAGGTTCGATTTTATTTGAAAATTTTGAAAACCGAACTATTATTACAGTAATATGCCAGACTATTTTATATTTTTTACAAGCCAAGAAAAAGAAGTTCCAGTAGTAGCAAAAAAAAAAAAAAATAATAAAATAAAAAACGCAGGCAAGAACGAGCCTGATTCGTACAGCAAGGGTAACGTACTACTCTGTTAAGACAAGCAGCAGGGGTGCGGTAACAATAAAAAGGGGTTAAGAGCAGCTGACTACTGCTTCTAGTCTCTAGAACTGTCAATTTTGCATTTTTTGCAGACACGAAATTATCAATAGTTTCTGGTATTCCTATAACAGCAACTCGGCTGGCTTGTTTTAAATACCACCGTCTGGCAACACAGTTGAGAAAGTGCAGTTCATAAATTTGTTTAGCTCTATGCAAAATCAAAACATTGCATCGATGAGCTGAGCAGAGGCAGAGAGAAAGACTGAGAGCTAAATGAGAGTTTTCTCAGTGAATCTTTTAAGAAATGAAAATTGAACCAATAATATCTTCTTGATTTGAGCACAATATCTAAACATGTTCACACATACATGTGTGAATACAAATGCATATATGTACATATATGTATGTAGCTGGCTCCGTAAAAGACAGGAGAGTGAAAAATATCACCCTCACTTTTTAAGTTAAATGAAAACAAGTGGAAAATGCTAAAGAACACAGCAAACAAATCAAAGACAAACAAATTAAAAATCATAAGAAGACGAGCATCGTTAGCATCTTAAGCAACAAGAGATTTCAAACTATTTTCAGTTATTGTGAGACATTCGCTAGAGACGCTTCATTTATTTCGTATTTTGAAATGGTTTTTCCGTAAAATAATTTTGATAAGAATTTTGTTGTTTTGTGCAAATTTCAAAAAAAAAACAAAGTTTTGTTTTTATAATTTTTATTTTCTTCTTAAAATCGATCAAAAACTAAATTTAAATTTGTGCATGTGTTTGAAAATTATTAACGTGCGCGTGAATATAATTTATTTACGACATCATGTCGCGTAACCAACGTTTTGATGTGTTCAATTTTTTGTACGTCATTTAACGGGACAATTTTGTCGCTGCTGTTATTGTTGTTAGTAAATTACTCTTAATATTATTATTTAGTGTCTTGGGTCTCAGTTGTAGCAGCGATAATAATACTAGAGATGCTGCTTCAAGTGATTATAAACAAGTGACAAGTTGAATAAGATTTTTTCTGTCCGTCTGCTTGAATGTCATCGTACCACTGAGTACCTCTGCACCAACATACATACATACATATGTATGTAAGCAGTACAATGCATTTAAATTTAATAAAAAGGAATTAAATTAAAAGGAAAGTTTTCTTGTCCACAAAGTGTTTTAATAAAATATAAAAAAAATATATATAGATAAATTGAATCAAATATACATACGAGTATATGGATGCTTGTATTTATGTACATACATTACAGGCACATCTGCCTCTGGTACATGGTACATCTGTGAGTGAGAAAAGCGAAATAAGTTAGTAAATACATTTTTAATGAAAGAAATAAGTGGCTTAACGAAACAAGAAAATATGTAATGAAAAACATATTTTGTTGATATTTTTAGTAGTGATTGTGCAAAATACATGCCATGAGTTTGTTTTTAATACTATTTCAAAGGCTTTCATTTTGTCTGAATGTGAACTCATAATTTAAGGGATGTCAAATTTATTCTACTGCCAGTTTCACGATTTTGAAGCGGCTGAAGCGTTCGCATAAATACATTTAAAACAAAAATTAACTTGAAATTTATTTATAAAATAAAATATATAGTGCAATATACAAACAAATGTGTTTCATATTCGCGCTTAGTTGAAATACAGTGCGGAGTAGACGAATATAGTTTTCTATTCGGCGTCATATCTGAAGCTTATTTTTGTTCTAGTTCTTTTTTTGTTTGAAGAAGTTCCAATTTAAAAATAAGTTCTAAAAATATTCTGAACTGAAATAAATAGGCAAGAAGGCATACACATGTGTGCATGAGCATACACTTTGCATTTTTAAATATTAAAGACAAAAATGTGGAAAAAAGTTTAACATATTTAATAATACAAGTTTTTCTGTACATATAATACTTCAAAATGTATTTAAAGAACTAAATATAGTTCTGGGTTTCTTCCATAACTACTATGCTGTGGATAACTGTTAACACGATATTTTATAGCTATTTTTGGTAGAAAAACTGTCATCGATAACAAACTTTCTATGAAAAACTCCCATCGGCAAGTTTGATATGACAAATTGTCATTGATTATAATTTATGTACAAAAGCTGTACAAAAGCTGTTTTTTCATGAGAAAAAACAATCATTGACGAAAATTTCACTGAGAACACCTGTTGTCGATAGCAATTTATCTATGAAAATACGTCATCGATAACAACTTCGGTATAGAAAAACTTTATCAATGATAATATTTCTGTAAAAAAGCTGTTCAGGACAAACATTTTTCTATGGAATCGATAAAAGTTTTTTTGTGGAAACTGTAGAAAACTTTGGTAAAAAAATTGTTATCGATTACATTGAAAATTGTCAGCGTTAACATGTTTTTGAGGAAAATAAACTATCACTCATAGCAATTAATTATGAAAAACCATCATGGGCTACAAATTTTCAATGGTAACCTGCCACCCATAACAAATTTTTGTTGTTAAAGTGTCAGTGATAATAATTATTTTATGAAAAATTGCCATTAGTAGCAAATTTTTTATCGAAAGGAAAACAACTTTTCGACGGATAATTGTCAGCGTTAATAATTTCTATATGGAAAACTATTATTGATGAAAGTTTTTGTCATTTGAAAACTCGTCATCAATTAAAGTTTTCTGGTAAAACCGGACATCGATAGTGTTTTTTCGTGTCATCGATAACGATTTTTCAGCTTAATACTGTTATCGATAGCAAGTGAGTGAAATCTCCACCGATATCACATCTTTGATGAAAATTTTGAGTGCTAAAAATTATGCTATGAAAAACGTATGTATATCGACAGCTATTGTTGTCAATAACAATTTACAATCATGATAATAATTTAGTACTGCCAGTTTTTTTACATTTTTACCGTGGAGAACTGTTGTCAATAAAAGTTTTTCTGTTAAAAACTGCCTTCGTCAACAATATTTCTATAGACAACTCTAATCGATACCAATTTTTCTATGGACAAATTTTATATGTGCAGGTTTGTTATCGAAAGTGTTATTGCTAAAATTTGCCTTCTCTAACAATATTTCTATGGAGAAGTGCCATCGATAGGAATTTTGCTAGGGAAAAACTGTCTTTGATAACAGATTGTCCAATGAAAATTGTGATCGATAACAGTTTTCAAATTAAATAGATATGCTTTTTTTCCAAGCGTGTTTTCCAATATTTTGATATCCATGGGATATCATTCTCAAGGAAGAATTTATTTTAAAATAGCACAAAACAATGAAAATGCTTAAACTCAAATTGGAGTAGTGTAATCGATAACAATTATTCTCTGGGAAACTGTCAGTGACACACATAAAATGGCATCACACATAACAGATATTTTCTGGAATATCTGTTATTAAGATTAACCGTAATCTTAATAAAAATTGTGTTTTGGTTTCATTAGATTCATGAACAAATTCCTATAGTTAATGAATCATTTCATTTAGTTAATGATTTTTGTAATTAAACCAATGGAATAATTCATTAGCTTAATGAATAAAATTATATTTAATGGAACGTTCATTAATATAAAGTTAATGAATTGGAATTCATTGACTCAATGAACCCCAACGTGGGTAGAAAAATAATGAATTTTTTAACCCAATTAATGTCGATATTCATTGGACTTATGAACAAAATTCTTTTAGCGTAACAATTGTAAATCATATAGTTTTGCTAAAAAGTTAAATTAATCATCGATGTTAAAATGTAAGCAATAATTTACGAAATTGAATTTGAGCCCGAACTTAAGAAAATTTAAAATGTTGTTAAATTACATTTTAGAACAAATTTTATATGAAAAATTTTTTCTAAAACATATTTAAACTACATTTTATTTTTTATGAATACCGGCAAAGGAGTTTAAAAGTAAAATCTGTTGTACTAAAATCTGTGTAATCGATAACAATTTTTTGATGAAAGATTTTCTATCGATCAAATTTTTTCTATTGCCATGAAATAGTGATTTTAGTCTTTGATCTTTAAGATAAGTAAAATTTTTTTAATTTTTCTAATTGTAGGAAACAGTAAGCAAAATTAATAAATTTATTACCGGTAAAAATGCTTGTGGTATTATCTTTTCTTTAAATTTATTCGCATCACCCTGTGTAGTTTTACGCGGTTTTAAGCTACAAATTTCTCTTGCTGATTTTTGTACATATGTTCCTTTTAGTTTGAACCAAATAAATTGCTTGTTAATTATGATTTTTAATTACCAATTTATTGGCACTCGAGACAAATTATTGAATTATCATCCTAAACAACATTTTCCAGGTGAACATTTAATTTAAGCTGCAAACTAAAAGCAATAAACAAATTTAGCTGCTGCTGCTGATGATGATGATGATGATGAGGAAAGATGATTGCGATGTAAAACACATTCTCTTGCAAAAGTTTGTGCACAAACACACACATGTACATTGACACTTCCTTGACTTGTGCGACACACACTCATAAACTCAAGTTACTCATACGTACTCATAACTACTGGCAACAACAATAATAAATACGGCATGTTCATATACATATTTGTTATTGTCGCATGACACTTTTATCACTGAGTTCCGTTATGATGACGATGCATCCATCCATCCATCGTCAAAAAATAGTTGCTTTCGCCTTTAGAATTTTGTTGTTGTCTTTTCTTGTTCAAATCATAGAAATCTTAAGCCGTTAAAAGGAAATGCAATAAATTCAATTAGAAAACTACGTAACGAGATGTGTATGTACATGGGTGTATGTGTGTGTGTGCGTATGTGGCATAAAGATGTTAACGATACGGTGTGTTTGTGCACGCGAGCAGAAGCAACGAATGCGAAGGAAGCGGTATACTTTTGCACACTTTAAGTGCAATGAAACTTATAGCGAAAGGAAATATTGAATAAATGAAGACTTCCGGTAAATTGTGGAATTTTAAAGGCTTTAAACTTTTTAAACATTAACAAATACATACATACATATGTATATGTATTTAAATAAACTGAGTTTGAAAAAAGAAAAGAAATAAAAATTAAATTATGATGCATAATGTTTTGTAAACAATGCTTTCCCAAAAAAGTATATTTTCTTTTGCATCTCTCTTATTACCACAAAGAGAACTCTTAGATAACTTTGATAAGCTCTTTAGTCTAAAAGCAAAACACCGTTTTCAATACATGTACCAAAAACTGCATTCTCTTTAATTACATTTTTTTTTCAGTTCCATAAGCGCACGCACACACACACAATTGCACCCTTTTTTTTTAATGCCGGAATGGTAAATTGCAAACGAAAAGCGAATTTCAATTTCATTTAGCATCAAATTCGTTGTACACATTTACGTCCATAGAGTGGCAGACGACGAGAGCAGACGGACATAGTGTTGGACAGACAATGTTATAGGCCTTTTGAAGTGTGTTTTTGGCTTCAACAACGACAAAAACAACTGCAAGACATGTTAACGTAAATTTGGTTGTTCTCTCTATATTTGGTGGTGACATGCGCTAATTACCAGAGTTCATGCCAGATTTATTAACCCTTAAACAAATTTTCATTTCTTTCAATTCCGCAACGAAGCCCCAGCTCATAAACCTAATACGAGTAAACTGAATTTAGCGGTGCTAATCAGCTTTTAAATCAGCTCTGATTATAACTGTCTATGACAGGGGAAAACGTCCGGGCTGCAAATCTCAAAATACATTAGAACTGTCCGTTTACGAGAGCCAAAAAAAAAAAAAAAAATTGTGTGCCTAAAATGTGGGGAAAAATATAAATTTTTTGCATTGAAAAGTTATCGATAGCTGAAATATTTTAAAAAATTTTACTTAATCAAAAATGAACTTAATTATTTATTTGCTATAAGAGCCAATTGAAATTTATTACTTTAGGTCTAAAAAATATACCTTTTTTCAGCCGTCTATATGCCGCCGACATTTCGTTGCTGCTAAACAACTCACCAGTAGACTTGAATTCAATTCAATTCAATTCTTTATTTATAAATATCTTCCAAGGTTTTTTACAAATTCAATAATTTTCTTAAAGAGTTTAGGATGCTTTATCCTTTTCTACTTAGATATTAGATAATAAACATTTTGTATTTAACTGAGCTGAAATTATTTTTAATGTGAAGGAGAAAATTTTCAAAAACCTTTGTGTGAAATTTTTTGGGGGGATATATGATAAAATCTTCGAAAATTCTCATGAACAAAATGAGAATCAGAAATGCTCAAACAAACTTTTTATACAGAAAGCATTTTACATCTTGCAACACCTTTATTTTAGTAAAAAAGGTGTAGGTGTAATTATTCATTCGAAGAATTACATAGAATGTGAAAATCGATAATAAATGTTTATCGTTAACATTATTAAAATAATTAAAATAGTGTTTAAAGACTGTAATCGGTTCCATTTTTTTTTCAAAAAGAAATATCATTGATAGTAAATAAAAAATTTTTTAGAAGAAAATGTCATCCATAAGCAACCATTTTTGATAATCGATTATTTTTTTTTTTTAAATATAACATCGAAAAAGGAATATTTTGTGCAAACGTTATTGTTAAAAAAATGTGGAAATATATTATCAATAAAAATGTTCCAGTGTTTAAAATATCAACGGCATATCGAATATTCCCATGACCAAAATCATGCGAATCAGAAATATTCAAACAAACCTCTAATACAGAAAACATATTTTCGTCTTTCGAAAATTCAAATCGTAGTAACCGAAGGCGACTCGTTGTATAGAAGTTGTTAAGAAAAGAAAAAGTGTTGCAATGTATTAAAGAGGTTCAAACATTCTTTTAAGATTTTTCGAGTCTACTGATGAGTTGATTAGCATCAACGAAATGTCGGCGGCATATAGATGGCTGAAAAAGATAGAAAACATTAGGGTCTATTTTTAGACCTAAAATACTACAAACATAAAATTCAAATTTCATTTATGAATGCCTGCTTTTTTGTGGTGTTGAGAATTGGAAACCTTGTGTACAAAGCAGCTGGAATTTTTGGAAAAAATTGCATCTGCTATATTACTGCTTCTACTCATCTAAATTCTGACGTTGTTGCGTTGTGAATTACAAAGTTGTGGTCTAATGAAAAAAAAAAAAAATCAATAAAATTTGCTTTAATGAAATGACTGAAAGATGCCTTAAAACAACGCGAATAACAAATTTTTTTTAAGTAACACTTGTTGCGGCAATTCGCTTGAGCACCCAATAAAATGCCAGAAATCTATGAATGCAGTTTAGTATTTATGTTAACGTTAAATTTTCTATTTATGAAATATATACACCGGTATTCATAACATTTAAAATGTTGCTCAAATTTGATATTAAAAATTTGTTCTAAAATGTATTTCAACAATATTTTATTTTTTATGAATACCGGTGTTAATGTGTAAATTTAGTTAAAAAAAAAAAAAAAAATTGGAGTCCAATTAAATTGATTGATTTACCTTAATTAATATTTAGTTCAATTAGTTTTAACAATTCTTAAACAATTATTGAGCTCATAAATCAAAAAATCTCCATAAAAATGTGCCATTTTTTCACATCAGTTGTAGAATACTTAAAGCAAATAATCGATAAACGATAAATGAGATATGGCGCTAACAATACTATTTCCATAAACAATATTTTGCGATCATAAATATTCTCAGAACAGTATTGGCTCTCAATGGCAGCCGTTTAGGATTTTTTTTTTCTCATTTTACTATTTATTGTTGTAAACAAGTGTTGTAGATGTGGCGTTCCCCACTCTAAGCTTTAAGCATACCAGGGTTAAATCTTTCGCACAAATACTGTATGTACCCCAGAAATGGGGAGCACATCAACACAAAAGTTGTTGCTGTTGCTGGTATTTTGTTCCCTGCGCTGCGCTCTTTCCCCACATGTATTTCCATGTAATTCTTATGCCGTAGTTTTCGGGGATGCTGTGCCGAAGCTGCTTCTGATGACACTCTGGCTGCTGTGTGGCAGCAAAACTTTTTCTTTTTCAAATCCTTATACTTCAGTCTGTGTATAGAGCGCTTCGCGAGTGCTGGCGAATTTAAAGCAACCCAAATGAAAAGAAGAAAAATTAAATAAGTTTCAATTTAAGGAAAAAAAAAAATAATTCCAGAAGAAAGAAAGCAAATCAAGAAAATGAAAAGAAGAAAATGTCTGCAATTTTTATAAATTTAAACAAAAAAGAAAAACGAATTTATTTAAAACGACTTCAAACATCTTCGGAAAAATTCTTTATTAGTGAAAAAAGTAATTTTATATTTCTTAAATTTATGGCAAAAAAAAAAAAGAGTTACGAAAAGAAGCAAATTTTGGTATAGAAAAATTTTCAAGCTGCAGAAAAAAATCGTTTATTTCTATTCTATTTTTCCCATAGACATAACTGAGTGTGCACATGCCTTTGTGTGTGTGTCAGAGAGAGAGTGTGTGTGTGTGTGTGTGTGTGTGTGTGTGTGCATATAGATCCCTTTTTTTCAATTGTGTCGCCTTCTACTTCTGCTGCTTCATATACATTACAAATATAATCTGTATCTATATTTCCGAAATGTATGAAACGGTTGTTATTTCGTTTCTTAAAAACTGAGTTTGTACAAGTGTTTGCAAGTTGAATAAATGTGTGTGAGTGTGTGTGTGTGAGTGCGCTTGTATCTGTAATCGTGCGCAAGTTATATGCTGCTATATCCTGTATTGTACGATTTGCGTCGTTTCGGGCCTTTTGCCATCACATTTGCTGCTTGTGCTGCCTCTTGTTATTCGGTTTCGCCGTTTCCCCTTCCCTTTTCCTGCTCTCCATTAAACATATTTTTACTTTGGTTCATAAAAGCCACTTTAATTGTATTCTTTTTTTTGTTTCCTATTGCTGCTGTCTTTAAACGCTATTAGAGTTTGAAATTTTACTCTGATTCGGTTGCTTTGTTTCTTTCTGTCTTTCTGTTGAATTTATATTTTCTGTGTTTTTGTTATTCTATTAATTACAAGTATGGCTTTTGTTTTTGATATCTTGCTTACTTCTTTTGGAGTATTTCGCCGTCTAAGAAGAAAAAGAAGAAGAACAAGAGAAAGATACAGAAATAGAAACAACATGCTTACAAATGAATGTGTATACAGATATTTTGACCACAGTTTTAGGGTTCTGTACTCATAGAGTGAAAACGGAACCCCATTAATGAGACTTGGTTGTCCGTCCGTCCGTCTGTCCATTACAGGCACCATTGCACCAAACGCTAAGAGCTAGAGAGCTGAAATTTTTACAGATTATGCGGTTACCCAGCCGCTGCAACAATAAATACTAAAAACATCAAAAAGCTGAAAACTAAAGGGTGCTCCCGAACAAGAAACTGTGAATATTAGCTAAAATTGGCTATAATTTTTGAGTCATGGGAGATAGAGACTTGAAATTTGCACAGGATATGTGGCTACACAAACTGTACACTAGCACCTACCAAAAACATCAATTCGCTGACAAATAAAGGGTGCTACCATGCAAGAAAATGTGAAAATTAGCTGTAATATTTGAGTCATTAGAGCTAGAAGCCTGAAATGTGCACTGGATATGTAGTTATATAGGATCTGTAATAACGAATACCAAAAACAACAGCAAGCTAAGAACTAAAGGGTGTTCCCATACCTGAAAATGCTAAAATTAGCTGTAACTTTTGAACCATGAAAGATAAAGTTTTGAAATTTGCACAGTATGTGTAATTCCGTACAATCTACAACAAAAAATACCAAAAGCACCAAAAAAATTAAGAAATACCTTTATTTCTGCTTCCATACAAGAAACTGTGAAAATCAGCTAAGATTAGCTGATTACTTTTGAATCATATGAGCAAAGTATGTGATTATATAGCACCTACAATAATAAATACCAAAAGCACCAAAAAATTAAGAAATAAAGGGTGCACCCATACAAGAAACTGTGAAAATTAGCTGAAATTAGCTGTAAATTTTGAGCTGTAAGAGCTAGAGACCTGGAATTTGCACAGTAAACGTGGTTCTGTAGAATCTACAACAAAAATGATCAAAAGCAACAAAAAAAGAAGTTAAGATATAAAGGGTGCTCCCATGCAAGAAAATGTGAAAATCAGCTGTAACTTTTGCATTATAAGAGCTAGAGACTTGAAATTTTCACAGAATATGTGGTTACATAGTTTCTACAATAACAAATTTCTAAAACAATGAATAGTTAAAAGCTAAAGGGTGCTCCCATATAATGAGCTGTGGAAATTAGCTTAAGTTAGGTGTAAATTTTGAATCATAAGAGTTAGAGACTTGAAATCCGTGCAGGATATGTGGTTACACACGGCTCTACAGCAGCAATTACTAAAAAGAAAAAAAAATTGAAAACTAAAGGCAGCTACCATACAAGAAAATGTGAAAAGTGGCTAAAATTAGCTGTAACTTTTGAACCGTCAGAGTTACATACTTGGAATTTGCTTGGGATATGCAGTTGCCAGGCCTATACAACAATATATACCAAAAATAACAAAAAGTAAAAATTTAACTGTTGCCCCATGCAAGGGTACACCCTTTAGTTGTAACTTTTGAACTGTAACAGATAGAGAATTGAAATTTGCACGGTGTATGAAACTTGTCTGGCCTGTACAACAATAAATATTAAAAGCAATAAGAAGTTAAAAACTAAAGGATACCCCATGCAAGGGGTACCCTTGTAATCATAAGCGACTAATAGTTGTCAATTTTATGGAGTACATGAAAGCCAAATATTTTTTAAGCAAGTTTTCTTCTGCCATAAGTTTAGAAATTTTGATTTATTAATTATTTTACTTTTATTTGCTATTTTAATTTCTAATTATTGTAATTTTTATTAATCCTATTATTATTTTTTGCATTCACATTCTTTATTCAATTTGTCTAGCTTGAAACATTGAAGTGCATGTTGTTGTAGGTTCTTGAATTTAGACGCCATTTTGAAAACTTGTATGAGACAGAAAAAATCACAAACTCAAACAGTATTGAAGTTGTAAAATGAAATATGTATGTATAAAAAAAAGAAGAAATACCCTGCCGGCAACTCAGTTAACTAATAATGAATTACAAGCTAACTTTTTTACAACTGGTGGTGGTTGACACTTAGATTATTTTCAATGGAGATGACTGACTATTTTAACATTACGATGTCCTAGGAGGTAGTCAATTGTCCGACGTTGCATTACTTTTCAACTAACTTCAAGTTAACTACTTCAAAGTCAGTACATACAGAAAAAAATGTACAAATCAAGGCTGATTTTACATTTTTCGGTGGTAATAGTTATTATATTTTATTAAATTAAATTTCATCACACTTTTTTTTTTTTTTTTGTTAGCCTCTGGTGGGATTCGAACCACTAAGCCTCAAGACTGGTGAGCAGCCACCTTAACCCATTCAGCCATCGCTACATTTAAAACGAATGCGACAATAGGCAATTTAATTCAAGAGTTATTTACCGTGTATGTGTGTATGTTAGTATTTGAATTTTGAGTAAACTCTGCACTACGTTTCGATTGTATTGTAGCTAATTTGAAGCTAGTCCATAAAAGTTAACGTGAAGTTAATTATTTTAGTAGTCGACTACCAATTTGCTGGCAGGGTAACTCTTGCTCAAACTAAAAACACACACTACTCCAAATTAAGTTAGTGTGAGTAAAATTTATAATAGTAAAACAGCAACAATATGAAACGAAAAACAATATTTTTACAATTACGCTCCGTTAACAAAAAATTATAGTAAAAAACCAAAAACATGGAAAATGCAGAAAAACGTAAAAATAATAACAGACACAAAAAACCGAACGGACATATGCGCTACCAACAACAACTACCTACAACAGCAAAAGAAAAGAACGGAAAAACTTGAAAGAAAACAAAAACAAAATGAAAACGGGATATACGGCGAATGAGAAAAGCAAACGAACTCACTGTGCTGTGCACTTTAATAAAAAAAAAATAGACAGCGAGAGAGAGAGAGAGAGAGTGATATCTATCCACTTGCACTTGCAGAGTGAATTTAGTTAAAAATCTCTTAAATTCAACGGTGTCTCTTAACAAATCATGCAAAAGTAAATCTATTTATCTGCTGTCAACACAGCATCCAATTCTATTGTTTTGCGTGTGTGAGTGTGTGTGTGTGTGTTTTTTTTTAACTGAACAACAGATAACAATAATAATTTTGGCCAAGGCAAAAAATAATGGTTATAAAACGTATATACATACATACATATGTATGTATGTATGTATGTATGTATGTATGTATGTATAGGAAAACAACAGAGAATTTTGAAATGAAAAGAAAGTAAAGAAAAGTATCAGTCAATAAAATGAAAAAATGTTAAAAGTGAAATGGAACGACGCCCCAATAAAAATGTGCAAAAAATTTTAAATACCCATAAAACTATGATGTTTAGTTTTTGAAAATTATATGCAGATACGAGTACATAAGTGTTTATGGTGGTCTTTGAAATAATGAAAAAAAATAGTCAAATAAATAATTAAAGTACAAATGAATTCGAATTAAGTTTAAAATATATTATGGAAAAAAAATAATAGAAATGGTCTCCAGCATCCTCCAGGCCTTAAAACTTATAATTTTTTTATATGAATATTAAACGAAAGTAAATTAAAGTATGCATAACTCGCACACACATAGATATTTTTTTTTTAATAAACTACGCCTGAAAATTTTTGCAAAAAAGTCATCATACTAAGTGATTTTCGTTGAAGTGATTTATTGACATAAAACTACTGAAACGTTTAATATGTAACATTTTTACATACCTAAAACTTATTTGTTTTGTTATAAACTTATTGCGTTCAATGAATTCGAATTTCACATGTACATAAATATACACATACATACATATGTACATGCATGCATATTGAAATAAGTATGTATGTATGTGTGTGTGTACGTTTGTATGAGATTATTATTTATCTTAGTTATGAACGTTTAGCGTATACGCAGGAAAGTTATTTTTATATTACGTATACGACACCGAGGCCCGTTTTTAAGTGAATTACAAAATATGTATCATGTTCGTTTAGGGATGCCAGATCCAAATTCCACAACAAACTGAACGATTATTAATTACTAAATATTGCTACTATTTAGCAAGAAATCAAATTATTGTAGTTACCAAAAAAAAAAAACCGTTTCCTTATACTTTATTTACTTCTGCAATAAAATGGCAGCTCTATATGTCTAGTTGAACCAAAATTCAAGCGAAATCTTGCTTCATATTATAAAGCATGCATAAGGAAAAATTTAGTCGTATTTTGCGTGATAAATTTTGAAATATTTGTAAAAAGAATAGTGGTCCCTTCTTCTACACTTCTTTTACCTGTAAAATAAATCGGCCTCCTTGATTAAGCACTTTATGAATTGAAATATTTTAAGCAACATTTTGCTAACCCAAAGACTTAAGAGCGTCTACTGTAGAGCAAATTGAAGCCTGATTCTTTCTCTACTCTTGTTGGCTTATTAGATATTTCTCAAAGTTAAAAAGTTAATAAAATGATTAACAATTGTGTATCGGAAAGTTCAAGTATAAGATTAAAATTAATGCTTACAAATCGCTGGCACTGGCTCCAAGTTTGAATGCAATATCAACTGAAAATTAAGCGAATGATGCTGAGAGAATATCAAATATATAGAACACAACAGAAGGTCATAGGAATAAAATTGAAAGTTGATCAATAAGCTTAAATACAGACAGTCAGTTAGAGAAGAGCTTAGGTGGTAGGACTTTGGCTGCTGGTGAAAGTCCTGGTGGACGTGCAACCGCCGTGGCAGCATGTACTCCAGCCAATAAGTCTTCAACTTTACTTTACTTCTTGTTCTAATTAAAAATGTCAAATCACTACAATTTTATCACAAAAAAAAAAATCTTTCTCAATTTTGAAGAAATAAAATCAAACTAAATAAAGCCCAATATAATAGCTAACAATAATACAAATTTTCTTGCAAATATTTTCAACAGTTCTACTTCAAATCATTTCTTACATTAAGTCATGTCTGTGATGTTAATATAAGTTTTGAAGCTGCCAATTTTCTAATATTACCATACTTTCTCCTCTATTAGACCTTACAAAGTTGTCATTGATTGCTAATGTGGTTGTGACACATTGAAAAATATAAAATTTTCCTTATCACTTCCACTAGAGCTACCTTTAACCGGCGCCCACCTTACCGCCAAGTTGTAATAATTAGACCAATTTCCTTAATTAGACCAATTTCAACACCTACTTGATTCCATTTATTAATATCAATCAATCAAAGAAAGAAAAGTAAAACTTTCAATTAAAAGCCATTCTATATTACGAGCATGTGTTAACTTATTTGTATGCACTAAATAATTTATTCATGTATATTTAAGGTTTATGCGTCGTAAAATTTGCAACATATGAAGTTTTATAATATCAATGAACGCAATAAAATGAAATAGAAACTGAATTACAAAAAGTACTTTCCTTGAATAATGTTTTCAGTGTAGAAACGAAATTGTTCATAAGTACCATAGATGGGCATTTTTCAGTACCAGTACTTTTTCAGTATTTTATTTTTTTTACTGATTACTGGAAAAAGAATCAGTATTCAGTAAATTTTACTGGTTACTGAAAAGAGAAATCACTATTCAGTAAATTTTACTGATTATTGAAAAAAAAAAAATCAGTATTCAGTAAACTTTACTGGTTACTGAAGAAAAAAGCAGTATTCAGTAAATTTTACTGATTATTGAAAAAAAAGTCAGTATTCAGTAAAAAGTACTGATTGCTGAAAATAAGATCAGAATTCAGTAAATTTTACTGATTTGTGTAAAAAAATGCAGTAATCTGTAAATTACTGATAGTAGATATTGCTCACTTACATACAATAGTGGCATAACTGAAAAAACGAAATTCCGAGAGGAATGGCTTCCGTAAAATTCCGTAAAAAGATTGATGCAGCATAAGGACAATTTGCCGGAACTTTGCTACAATGATGGCATCCCAATCGTCTGGCTGTATTTTAAAATATTTTTCAAACCGTACCAATAAAGCCTCTTTCAGTTTGTTTATCAATGGAGATAAGTATTTTAAATTCGATTGCTGTAAATGCGAAAATTTTACCCTTAGCGAAACTATAGTTGGAACAAAGTAACCGAAGTATATGGTCTTTTCGCTGTGAAGGTAGTCAATTGCCTCTGCTATAGGTTTCATTGCCAATAGAAATTAAGTACAAAGAAGAACATTTAAGGAAACCCTTTCACTGCCCGAATGAATACATTTTTTCTTACTGCACCCAATTTTTTTTTTTTTTTTTTTGATAAACTTATTAAAGAAAAATACTCCATGTTTATTAAATGTTTATTTGCCAAATTATGTATAGATATTTGCCAAATCAGATCTTAATAAACATGATATATTTTTAAAAATAAGTCCTCCAACGTATGCATTCGTAATAGGTCTTATCAAGGTTATTTTGTCGTCTTTTTGTTCTAAATATATAATCAACGTATTTTTAATTTAACAATTTTGTTTTAAAAAAAATTTTTTGGAAAAACATTAAAACATTCCTGAAGAACATATTCATTGTGATATCGAAATATCGAATTCAATAAACACTTATAAAAAAAACAAGTGACCTTAAGGCTCGAACAATTAAAATACTAAACAACAAAGGTCGAAAAATTAGCATCAAAAATATATAGGCAACGTTTTGCAATATTGAAGAGGTTGCGTTAAATGTTAAATTAACCGGATAGCATCGAACGTATGTATATACGCTGGACCCGAAACAGACAAATTAGCAACAGTTAATGCTGACTTATTCAGCTCAGCAAAAAAAAAAAGGAAAACAAAATTCTGCTTAATCAAACGTCCACAAATACTCCCTCGTTGTTTTCGTTTTTTCACCCACCAACTCCTCTTTCCTATATTCCTAGTTCCAGTACAATGAAATGCATATATGTATGTATATTGGGGTCATCCCCAGAGTACCAGTCTAAAAAAAAATGTTTTTTGTAGAATTTATATAGTATAGGATAGCTTATAGCGGAGAACCAGTACTGTTCATTTTCGTTCTTAGTTCATTCTTTAGTTTAATATTATAATTCCAGCTTGTTGTACCCTCTTTAAACACTACAACAAGCAGCTGCTTTGCTTTCTAATATATAAAATTTTCCATAAAATTTGAAATAATTAATAAATAATTTTTTTTCCTTTATTTTAGATTTACATACAAAACTATCGAAATCTATTTAATCTGACTAAAACAAAAACAAAAAAAAGTATTTAAAGCACCCTAAAACAATAAGCATAAAACTTCTACCAAAATGCGTTTAAAACGGTTTGTTGTAAAAAATAAAACTATTTGTCTCAAAATTCTGGAAAACTTTCCAGAGTGTTGCTGTAAATATAAAAGTTAAAAAAGCAAAAGTAAGCAAAAAAAAAAAAAAAACAAAATAATATAATATAATTGTGCTAAACAATTAGAGCTCTCAGAAAAGATCTAACAAAGACGTTATTTGTAAATACATGAAATAACAAAAACTTATTTTTAAACTAAAAGACTTTAATCTTGACAAAACAAAAAAACTCACATATTTTCATTTGCAAAAAGCAAAAAAAAAAACTAAAGCTAACATGACACATACGCATTTAGCATTGTCAACACTGGCTGCTAAGCAACAATTCAGCGTTGCCACTTTATGTTTCGTAACGTTGACTTTAAGTTCGGTGCCGGTGAGAGAAGTTCATGGTCAAAGGCCGCTCTTAAATCACACTACTTACAATACCATACCCACAAGTCAGCATCATTATAAGCAGTTACGTAATGGCCGCACTCATGACTTGATTATACCGCCTTCGACGGTTGCTTCTATACCACGAGGTCTCTTGGCGGGCGGCATACCCCTGTACGATGACGATACCGATGGTACACGTTTACCGGCTGCCATGGGAAGACGTGACAATCGGCGCCGCATTAGCTACCAATCAATTGCAGCAAATTTACCGCGTAACAATAATGGTCGTGGCGGTGGCATCAACTCTTTGCGCAAAGAATTGATGAAGCCGTCGGTGGGTGGTCCTGGCGGCGGCATAAGTGGCAACAGCCCCGGTTATCCTTCGTATTCGGCCACATCTGCTATTGGCAAGATTGATGGCATTGGCGGAGTGGGACCAGCTCGTCCGTATGGTGAAACCCTGCAACTGGCTCCGGGCTCATTGTATTCCACAAACTCTCCCCCATTTAGCTACCATTCTCCAGGTACTTGGCTTAACTTTCCTGACGCAGGACAGCTGTTTATTTGTAATTTTGTAATAATTTCAGATACTTCTATGCGCCGCAAACCAAAACAAAACAGTATTGCTGAAATATTTAAGCTGAATAGAGGCAAAGCCAGTCAGAATCAAATAAGTGGTCCATTGCCGCCCAACGATGATCCTCGCGGCGGAGGTGGGGGTATTGATGATGATATCATTTTGGATAGTGATGACCATCTTTTGAATTCACATGATCCCTTGCAGGTGATCAAAAATGAAATTCTTTCATCTTATCCGCAATCGGTAAGTTGTAAAATAAAACGTAAAAATTTAGCCAGATGGACAATTAATTGTTTCGAAGCCGCCACACTTCTCGTCAGCACCCATGAGTGGCATGAGTGTCGCTTTAGCCGCAAGAGCCACTGAGTTCAAGGAGAAGACGTGTGGCGGCCTCGAAACAACTAAATATCCATCTAGCTAAAGGTATTTAATGTTTTTTTTTGTATTGCTTAATTAATAAGAAGCACAAAAATGATATAGAACGACCTTAAACCCGATAAACGTAATAAAAAAAAAAAATAATACTAGCAAAAGCTCGAATAATAAGAATTAATTAGTTTACTTTTGTTTTCAGTTAGTTTTCATCTCCTCCCCAACCGCAAAAAAGTTTGTACCAAATTCTCATGCAAAACCACGCAGAATTCACAATTCTAATCTCAGGTGTAGACATGAAGTAATGCTGTTAAATTTTCTCTGGATTAGTGTCTACACCTGACAACATTTTGTGGCGACTAGAGTCAGACTTTATATTTTTTATATATGAAGCTTAGGACAACTTCTTTTAGTTTTTCATATAGAGCCTAACGTTGGTCTAGACAAAATTTCGTCTGGTATAGACGTTGAGTAACCCTGCAGAAAAAAGAAAACGGGACTACTCCTTACACGAGTATAACGAGTACTCCACAAGGAACCAGGGCTAGTACAAAATTAATCCAAATATATGGCAAATACATGCTCCATTTTACATTATTTATAATGTCCTAGAAACCTAGGAGAGCACCATACAATCCAACAAAACATTGCGTCAGAGTAATACAAAAAAAAAAAAAAACTAGTTGAAGTAACTACTTCGCACATTATTGACACAGGGTTAGTCTTGAAATTATTACTTCAAGTCACTACTCCATGGATTACCACATGTTAATCATGTGTTGCGAGTATGTTTTATTTATTCATCATGGTTCATGGTTGCATTGCATCGGATCATGTTGTATTTTGTTGTCCGTTTTACTTACTCCAATAATTTCTGCAGGGAATAGACCAGTGCTGGGCAAAATATGTATATGCTCTGATATATTTAAAATACAAAATACTGCATTCTAAAAGCAAGTATTTGAAATACAAAATACAAAGTACAGTGTAGTAAAAATATGTATGTATTTAAAATACAAAATACTTTTTATCAAAAAAGTTTTTCAAATGTGGTATCAGACAAACAGCCTCTTGAAACCGGCTGACGACAAAATCTCAATGATTTCTTATTACAAAACGATATTTTATTGAAAGAGAACTAATAGAATTAAGAAATAAGTGACAACAAAAAAAAAACGCTATGCCGAAGACTATATATGTACATATATAATCCAAGTCAACATCTGCCTGATATTTTTTTCTCTTCTTGTTTTAGATTAAAATGTCAAACTCGGTTTTTTCCTTATATTTATTTGTTCATTGTTTAACTTTCTGACAGCTTGGCGACTGTCTCAATGTGTATGAATTCCGTTGATTTTACTTTACACAGGTACTCTCTCTCTCTCACCTGTATACACAGGTACTTTGCGTTTGGTAATAAAATTGTAGTATTGCCATTTTTTGGAAGTAAAAAAGTAGCAAATTATTAAATAATTTTTAGCTCATATTTTTTAAGATAAATTAAAAATGTATTTGGAAAAAAGTATTTTGAGAGCATAAGTATTTGAAATACAAAATACTCAAGCTCTTACCGTCTAATAATTCATAAAAATTATAACACGTTTATAAAGCTCTTATTTGACAGATTTTCCATACAAATATGTCAAATAACAGTTTTATAAGCCTGTAATAATTTTTATCAATTAGGGGGTTATTATTTAAAATATAAATATTAAATACATTCATGAGACGTATTTGAAATGCAAATACAAAATACGTATGTATTTGTATTTTAAATACGTATTTCAATTACTGCCCAGCCCTGGAATAGACACATGTTGTTATTTTGGTCTATACGATATTGCCACACTTTACTAAAAAAAAAAGCGCAAAATTAAAATTTTGTAGGAATGAAGTAAATCGATTAAATTCTGAAGAAGGTTTAACAAAATCTAGCGTATGGAAAATTCATAATCAAAACCATTCCGAATAATAAGTAAAGAATCTAGTATTTTGCTTATTTGCAAAAAAAAAATATTTGGCACTTCCTTTTGCATACTTCCTTTTGCACACTTCAAAGAATTGCCATTCGTTTGCAATTCAATTAGTTCCTGTTGTATTTCTTATATACATACATACATATGCATAGTAGTTTCCTTTTTAACAATTATTCTAAAATCAAATATAGCCCGCGGTCGGCTGGTTTACAGGGTTTGTTGGTTTGATGCTTTTAATTGAGATTTAATGACAACAATATTGCAAATGACTATAAAAATAAGAAGGACAAAATATACCGCAGGATAGCAAAACAAAAGGATTAAAATATACATACATACATATGTACATATGTTGCAACTTGCACTCAAGCTGATTGCATTATGAGTTTGTTTAACAACAATTGGTAACATTGAATTCGAACAATAGAGTTTTTGTGCCAAAATAAACTTATTTTCTTGCAGTCGCCCGAGGGTCAAATATGTCTTGAACTTACTCGTGCTCATGTGTATACACATGTATGCTTTGTATGTGCATGTATGTGTGTGCATTTGTGTGGGTGCTTGTGTGCAGGATGTGAACGTGTTGACTTGTTTGTTGAGGCAACACATTATTTTCCAAGATGTTCAATAGATGCTTTAATAAGACT
This sequence comes from Sturmia bella, assembly GCA_963662145.1. Classification (NCBI taxonomy): domain Eukaryota; kingdom Metazoa; phylum Arthropoda; class Insecta; order Diptera; family Tachinidae; genus Sturmia; species Sturmia bella. The sequence goes on from OY759172.1 coordinate 61,625,598, forward strand.
TTCTTTTACTTTGATTTTTGCAACTAATGATGAGTGTTTAATGTATGCACACACACACACACACACACACACACATACATTTCTCTACGTGCTTACATATGTATGTATGTATGTATGTAAATAGCCATTAGATACAATTTTTGATTTGTTTTGATGTAATAACTAATGTAATTGATGAATTTCTAAAAGAAATATGCAAAATTGTTGGAGGGCCCCACAAAGAAGTCTTTTAATTTGCAAACTTAAATCAAAACTATAGCCGCAGTATTCCCGTGTTCCGATATAACCGGTATTCATAAAAATTTAAATGTTGCTGGGATACATTTTAAAAGAAATTTTTTTTTTGTAAAAAATATGTTGTAAATCGTGTTCCAACAACATTTTATATTTTATGAATACCGGCGTTAAAATTAAATAAAGTCAGTCAAGTACGAGGCTGGCTCGCACACTTAGGGTTCCGTACGTACGTACATATGTATGTGTAATGTACGTGTGGAATGGAATATTGTATAAATTTCATCTCTCTGTCGCTTACTGCTTGAGAGTTACGTTTAATTGTTACTTTACGTTGTATGGGGACACATAGTAGTTTTCGACTTGTTGTTGTTGTTGTTGTTGTTGTTGTAAGGCATCTGGGAATACGTACACTGTGCGAATTTCGGCTATCTATCTCTTACGGCTCGAGAGTTATAGCTAAATGTTACTTTACGTTGTAAAGGAACATGGGAGATGACTAAATCTTGCGTTTTATTTAATACCTCTTTCATTTAGCATTAAATCTTAATTCTTGGCTGTTTCCTTTTCCAGAACCCCTTCATCATTAACACCGAAGCCTCTTTGAATACAGACATTGAAGACTTATTGGGGGTGCGGTGTACCTTTGAAACACCCTGCGCCTGGAAATGGACAGACAACTTACCAGATGGCTTTCATATTATGAGTGGCACAGAAGTGTCGAAGAAAAATATGACTGGCCTCTATCCTGGTCCCCTCGCCGATAACATCGATGATGCCAATGGTCACTTTCTGTATGCCCGCCTATCGCCCACTACTCTGCAAATAAATATAACATCGCCACAATTTAGCACTACCATGGAGAAATGTTACTTGGAAGTTTATATGCATCAAAGCGGCATGTCACATGGTTTGTCACGTGTCGTGGTGGAGCCGTTACACTCACAGGAAAGCTCTTGGGTGCCGGCCGAAATTGTGGGCGATAACTATCGCCAGTGGGAGAGAAAAGTATTTCGTTTAGGTCGCATATCCAGAGATTTTCGTTTAGTTTTTGAAATAGTACCCAAATTGCTGGAAGGACAAAAGGCCCATGTGGCCATTGATAATCTTCGAATGATCAATTGTTTTCCCGAAGGCGCTAAAGCGGAAAAGTGTAGCACCTCGCAGGTGAAGTGCATGATGAATAAAGTGCCGGTGTGCATTCCTTTGCCCAGGATATGTGATATAACGCGCGATTGTGATGAGGCAGAAGATGAGTTGCAGAATTGTGAAAAGATACCTTTCGGAGCTAGATGTGATTTTGAAAACGATTGGTGTGGTTGGCGTGACTCTGGCCGCACGGTGTTATCTTGGTCCAGACACACAGGCTCCTCACCCACTTATGACACTGGACCAGATAGCGATCACACTTACCTACACCTAGCCAACTCTTCTGTGGGCTATTATATGCTGGTGAATATGAATCAACACAGCAACAACAGCGAGAAAGGTTCTTTGATTGGCTTCGCCAGTAATGCCATAATGGTATCGCGTACATTTAATCCTCCACCCACGGTGCATGGAGATCCGAATTCGCCCTATCGCAACTCCTGTGTTGTACGCTTCTATATACATCAGTTTGGTAAAAATCCGGGAAGTATCAATTTGTCGGTGGTGGAAATGAAAGAGAGAGAAAACATCACCACTACTTTGTGGTGGAGTACAAAAAATCAGGGGTCCGATTGGTTGCGAGCAGAATATGTGCTGCCAAATATCACTTCAAGGTAATGCCTGGATATATATGTATATGTAAAAAAAACCATCAAATATATTTTACAAGATAATTTGTTTCATATAAAGTTTATAGCATATTCAAAAATGAACTCAATTATTTATTTGCTTTAAGAGCCAATGTATTATTTTAGATCTAAAATAGATCTTATTAATGGTTAAAAAAACGAAATGACGGCTGAAAAAGACAGAAAACATTAATAAAGGCCTAACTCAATCGTACGATTCATTCACTGAAAATTGCTAGCTAAATCTGATAGAATTCTGTCCTACTTTAAAAAGTCGCATCAAAATTGCCACACTATTATACTTTTTTAAACAACTTCAAAAAGGCAACCCTGATCGCATAGAATAAGATAAGTTTTTGAACATTTTCAAAAGATTAGCAAATCGGACAGACTTGTTAAAAAGTCTTTCACACACATACACTTTTAGTCCAGACTATCACACTTTTTGCACATACATGCCATTTTTAACAGATCGTACGATTCAGTAGGATAGTGCATCACGGCCTTAAGGTCTATTTTTAGACCTAAAGTAGTATATAGTGTATATGTTTTATATAACTTCGTATATTTTTCCTAATTTTTCGCTCTTCTTCGGATGGCTTCTTCAGGGCAATAATACCGAAAAGTTTTGATTTGACCTGAGGGAGTTATACGCTGGAAAGGGGAATGTCAGCAAAAATATACGAAGCAATATAAAAATATATATAGAAGAATCTTCAGCTCAATAAAATACTAAAATTAAATAGAAAAGAAGTCGAATAAAACCAAATATTTAAATATACATACATATGTACATATACATACATATGTTTGTAGCCATATTCATTGGCTGATCCGGTGTCTATACCTAATAAATTGAAATTCTACATGAAATAATTTTTGTACTTTTTATTTAATATTTTATATAGAGTTTTACATTTATCATGGTATAAATTCATCAGGTCTAGACACCGGACTAAGCAAATTGGTCTTACCTTGCGGTGAGAGTGCCTAATTTAAATTATTCCTCTTCACCAAATATCATGCAGTGAACTAATTTTAATATTTTGTGTGTGTGGGTGCTTTTGCTGTATCTTAACAGGTACTATTTACAATTCGAGGCACGCATGGGCATGCGTATTTATTCGGATGTGGCTGTTGATGATTTCTCTTTGTCACCTGAGTGTTTCGGCATCAATATACCACCGGAAAATTTGAATGGCTACAATTACTGGAATGTCAGGCATACGAAAAGTCCGACGCATAAAGATTTTGCCAATCATAATTGTAACTATTCGGTGTTCGGAGTTACTTGGTTGCTTTAAATGTAATCATTTTCTTTAAATTTTTCCTTGTAGATCTCGAGCTGGGCACCTGCGATAATCGTGGCATGTTGGGACCCATGCAGGCCCAATGTGACACCTATTACACTGCTCACAATCAAAGCAGGTTACTAAAGGAGGTTAAAGTGGTCGATGAAATACCGTATAAGGGAATGCAAAAATGGAAAGTGCCACACGAGGGCTTTTACACGTAAGTAGAAAAGAATTGTCTTCGAATAGATTTTATAAGCCTGTGCAGCAAAACAAAAGTAAGAACTGGATAACTGTTCTTACTGTAGTCGCAAGGACTATCAGTGCCAGCATGATTAATAGATTTGTGAGCTTTATAAAATAATTAAACTTTCCTTTCCGACAAAAATGCCTGAATTGAAAGTGAGGTTAGATCCACTGTCGGAGTTTTCTCTAACTTTTCTTAAGGGAGATAATAAAATATGCACTTGTGAAATTGCAAAACGCTGTCTCAACTGACACAAATATTTCAGATATAATGCATAAATATTATAAAACAATAACGGATACTCGTACTTCGACCTTTTTTATTTAACTTTATTAGGTTTTATAAATGAGCGTAAGGTCACTTAATTCTCAATAAATATATTTTCTATTTATTGATAATTTTTCGATATTTCGATACGTCTTTGTGTATCTTCTTCAGGAAACACATTTTCCTGAAGAAGATACACCTCGAAATATTGAAAAATTATCAATAAATAGAATATATATTTATTGAGAATTAAGTGACCTTACGCTCATTTATAAAACCTAATAAAGATAAAACAATAACTATGTATGAAAAGTTGAAAACAATTTTTACAATTTCTTGCTAAACCTGCAAGACATTTTAACACTGTTTTATCTAAATTCAACTCCTAAATGGTCAGGCTAATCTTGTTGTATCTGCTTATACATTAAAACGCAGTATTTTGAAAATAATAACAATGTAGCTCCTTCACACTTTTTCTTCTTTCTCTCTTTCAAATGTCATAGATATTAAATTCCGCCTAGTTACGGCCATTTTCCCACTGTATGATTAAGACTTAACGTTTACTTTAACGACAACTTTTGTATGACAAACTTACCGCTAAAGTCCACGTTAATTTTTAACCGTACATTGTGAAAAGGACCGTTAATCCCTCTTCTTTTTCCTACCTCCAACCGAATGGGTAATGAATTTTCACTATCATTTCTTGAATAATAAATCATATTTTATCTAAAAATCAATTGGATTATTTATAACTGCTAAATACTTTTCTATGTCGCTGAGAATTTGATCAGTTTCCAGATTTGCCAGCACGCTAAACAGCTTGTTTTACACTTTATGTAGTGTACTGTGTAACTGCCAAATTGCACTGTACTTGGCGTGTAAACACAAACAACTTTGTTTCTCCAGTAGTTTGGAGTTTTAGTTTGAAGAAGTAAAGCAGATTTTGATTTCCAAATATATTATTTAAAAGCATAATAGTGAAAATGCTTTGTTTTTTATTACAGTTTCATAGTGAAGGGAGCTAGTGGTGGCTTGGGTTCGGGTGGTGTGGGCTCGTCCCGCGGTGCTGTTGCTGTGGCCGTTTTAGAGCTACACAAAAACGAAGAGCTGTACATACTGGTGGGGCAACAAGGTGAAAATGCCTGTATCAAATCATTGGGCTACAAAGAAGATGGTTGCGGTTCCAATGAACCTGACTTAGATTTGAGTCAATACAGTTTCACTTCCAAACAGCATATGCTGAAGAACATGAATTTGGAATATGGTGCAGGTGGTGGTGGAGGAGCCTCTTTTGTATTTTTGGTAAGTGTGAGTAAAGTTTTAGAGTAAAAGCAAAATTTGATTATTCAAAAAAAAAATAGTTGAATACTGCACGCAACGAAGCTGTTCCTTTAATTGTGGCCGGAGGAGGTGGTGGCTTGGGAATTGGCCGCTATTTGGATGAAGATTTCCAGCATGGGCAAAAAGAAAATCCGGCACGCAAAGGTTTTACGGGTCAAATAAATGGTGAAGCCATGTCCAAGAAAACTGCCGGTCCAGGTGGTGGCTGGCGTGCCAATGTTGATCAGGCTCTAGATGCCAAATATGGAGCTGCTTTACTGTTGGGCGGACGTGGTGGTTTCTCTTGTTATGTGGATCTGGAAAATAATGGTTCGAATGTTAAACGCCACAGCCAGGGAGGTTTTGGTGGCGGTGGTGGTGGTTGTTATACGGGAGGAGGAGGTGGCGGCTTTGCCGGTGGCGATGTCTATCTCAATCAATCAAATGGTGAAGGTGGCACTTCATTCATAACAAATACGCGTACTTTGAAAGAGCTTAGTGTCATCTACGAGGGCTCTAATTTGGGTGCCGGTTCGGTGGTCATTATACCCGGAATCGAAGGCTGCGGCTGTGACTACAGATGCTTGGCCTTGGATGAGTATAGATCTTCGGTCAAGTGTATTTGCCCCGAGGGATGGAGAATACGCAAGGATAATTCCTCTGCTTGTGATAGTAAGAAATTAATTTATAAATCGCCTACAACTCAAAAGCTAATTTGTCTATTTTAGTGCCTATAACGGAGACAATACCCATGAATTATTTGATTGCATTCTTTACGGTGTTAATGCTGCTGCTGGTTGCCTGTTTAGCTGCTATAATAGTTATGTTATGTAAGTTTTGAAATGGTGGCAACACTAAAAGCCTAAAGCTAGGACACATCTACTTACCGCCTGTTTCTGTAAATGCAAACAAAGTTTTTAATTGCATATTTATATTAAAGAAGCAAAATTTTTTTTGTTAAAGGTATTCCTTTTAGGGTTTTTTTTTTGTGGAAACCAAGTATATTCAGTAAAGTAGATACAACTCAATATATACACATTGAGAAAGTCGCCAAGCTGTCAGAAAACTGTAGAATACGAATGCGAAATTTAAGCAAAAAACCGGAGTAGGAAAAATGCTCGAATTATTTTCGTTTTCAGACAATGAAAAAGAATAGCAAAAGTTGATTATTTTCTTTCCCAAAGAGAATGCAAATAATCAAGAACATGCAGTAAAATTATTTTCTTAATTTTATTTTTAAATTCGGGATTACAAATTTAAAAACAAATGATTAATTAAATCGAGTTCGTTTCTATGGACATCGAAAAAAAAATTTTTTTACACTTTTCCAATAGAGAAAACAAGCTGAAATGAATACCTATGTTGTTGCTTTCAACCCAAATATGCGAAAAAAAAGCTTCGTATGGACTTGCAGGAACAGGCAGCCAGGATAGGGTCACATATGAACTAATATTTCCATATTTTTGCCTGAAAAACGTGACCACTATCTTGTGGTTGAACTTTTCTTTGGGCAAATAAATGCATAGCAACAACTAAAATGTATATACATATGTATATTCACATGAATACAACAACAAACAAAAACGATAAGAAAAGAGAGAAATAACATAAATGTTATAAATGTTAAGAGTATATTTTAAGGTTATGCTTGCTCAACGAGTACAATACAAACTTTGTAGCTAATTCGTATTTGCTCTTGCAAAGTTTCTACAAGATCAAGTAATTGTTCGCTGTAAATTTTGTGTTTTTGTTCGTTGAGTACACATAACCTTAAAATATGTTCCTGAGAGATTTATTGTTTGTATACAATTTTTCTGGTTTTTTCTTTTCGTTGATGTGTGTTGATATATCCACAGATATGCATTTTGATTTTTAGTTATTTGCATCCATGTATTTGGCCTGAGCAAAGATCAGATAGAGAGTAGTGGTTTCGTTGTTTGAGGGCTACTATTTGCCCATGTGACTTGTATCTGCAGCTTAAACCACTCATTAAGCTAAAATGTTACACTTTACCTTTCTACTGACCTTTTGAATTATTATGTGAAACACATGCAATTATTTATTTTTTTTTTTTATAAAAATTATTATTTTTAGATAATCGTTATCAACGCAAAAAGATGGCCAAACAACGTCATAAGATGCTTGTGCAACAGGACATGCAACTGACCCGCTTGCGTCATAACTTAGATGATAACAACTTGAATAATTTCAATCCCAACTATGGTTGCAATGATGTTATTAACGGCACCATTAATGTTCAAAGTCTACCCCAAGTGGCCAGAGAAAGTTTGACTTTAGTCAAGTAATTTATAAAAAAAAAAAAATCTAAAAAAGAATGCAGAAAAACTCTTCTATTTTTATTTTTAGACCTTTAGGACAGGGTGCTTTTGGTGAAGTCTATCAGGGTCTATACCGGCATCGTGATGGTGATGTCGTTGAAATGCCAGTGGCCGTCAAAACTCTGCCGGAAATGTCTACTTTGCAGGCCGAAGAAGATTTTCTGATGGAGGCCGCCATCATGGCCAAGTTTAATCATCCCAATATGGTCCATTTAATTGGTGTTTGTTTTGATCGTCATCCCCGTTTTATTGTACTAGAACTTTTAGCTGGGGGCGATCTTAAGAATTTTTTGCGTGAGGGACGCAACAAACCGGAAAGATATTCACCTTTGACCATGAAAGATTTGGTGTTTTGTGCTCTGGATGTGGCCAGGGGTTGTCAGTATATGGAAGCTCAACATTTTATACATCGCGATATAGCTGCGCGAAATTGTTTGCTTAGCAGCAAGGGCCCCGGTCGAGTGGTGAAAATTGCTGATTTCGGCATGTCACGCGATATTTATCGCAGTGATTACTATCGCAAAGGTGGCAAGGCCATGTTGCCCATAAAATGGATGCCTCCTGAGGCTTTTCTTGATGGCCTCTTCACCTCCAAGACAGATGTTTGGTCATTTGGAGTTTTATTATGGGAGGTTTGTGGGAGAAATATCAAAGTCAAACGTTTCCTATATGATAACATTTGGGTTTTTTTAGGTTTTCAGTTTGGGCATAATGCCCTACACTGGCTTAACTAATCCTGATGTGATGACTTTGGTAACCAATGGTGGGCGTTTGGGTATGCCACCTGGCTGCCCGTCTATTATCTACAAGATAATGGCCGATTGCTGGAATCCCACGCCAGACGATCGACCCACATTTTTGGAGCTCCTGAGTAGACTCCAAAAAGTAACAGAAGTAAGTAGAAACAAATATTTGACACACTTTTATTTTATAGAACTGAAATAATTTTGGATCATATTTTTAATGATATTTGTTGTTAATCCAATGAAATTTTTCATTGTGGCGATGAACTTTCATAGATCTTGTGATTGAATTAAATTAAAATTATGAGAAAATTTCATTAAACCGATGAACAATTTCATAAAGTCAATGAATTCGTTCATTGACCTGTCAAGGCTCATGTAGTTTGTAAAGAAAATTGGATATATGTATGTATGTATAATGAAAAAGGCATTTAATTTTTGTTTTTGTGTTTTTTCCATTCCGAAAAAATGTTAGTGTTGTCAAGTTTATTTGTAACTTTAATGATTGTAGTTCATAAAAATTATATATTTATGAATTAACGATTTCTTGCCATTAAACAAATGAAATAATTCATTAACCCATTAATCAAACAGTCATTAATATAAATTTAATGAACCCGAATTCATTGATTCTATGAATCCCGTTGACAAAATTTAATGAATTATTCATTAAATTAATGTGGGAATTTATTGGATTTGTGAACAAAACTCTTTCAGTGGAAGAGGATAATTACTAATTTGCTACTCTTGATATAAATTCAAAACACTATGATGTGAAGAAGGGGGTTCTTCAGTGCTACTTAAGGTGGTTAATGAAACAAAGACGTGTAAAATCACCAAAATTTAAAAATAATAGAAAATATATGTTTTATTGATCAAATGCATGTAAATGTTTATGAAAAAATCAGGGCATATTTGTCAGGTCAGTGCAACTATACAACAAGAAAAAGCCTGCTTGTATTTTGTTTGTGTAATAATAGCGGTAAGACTATCAAACCTACAACAACCAATGAAAACACACAAAATCACATGGATAGATGCGTTCACCTGATAGTTGGATCCTGTGAAAAAATTATATAAAACACAAATATCAAAAGCTGAACGCAAATTTGATAACTTTCTAACAACGTACCTCGATATTAGGTAGCCTTACGAGCCCAGCTGACTATTGCTTTTAGCCTGAAGAACTATCAAAGTGCACAACACAAACTTACGAACAAATGAGTGGCAGAATTATAGTATTTCTATAATTATAAATAAAATATTTCTAACAAAATACATGAAATATTTGTTGGTGCTGTGCTTGCTGTAGTTGTGTGGCTACCTGATATCGGGGTACCCTGCTTTCTAGGACTTAGAAAAAACCCTAGAATGTGAATAATCAAAATGGCTGCTTGAGAATGAAGAGATGCCACTCTTTTATGTGTTTGATTCTAAAGCATTTTTAATTGAAAGATTCGTTTTTTAAGAAAAATATTTTCTGGGAAAGAATATTCATGATTGAGCTGATGTATTAGTGGAATTTTTTTCGTATAGAAATTAGGTTTTTAGAGTTTCCGTGCTTTTATGCATATTTGTCTATTATGGAGAGAAATTCTTGATTTCTCTCATTTTACCGGAGTTTGCACAATGAATGAAAATTAATATAATTTTCTTTCTTTCAGGATCCCGAAGTTATGAACGCCCCCTTGCCACGTATTATGCGCCCGCCCTCCAACGAGAGAGATGAAACAATAATAAGGCCGCAAGAAGACGACGACGTCTGTTTGCAAGTGCCCACAACTTCTGATTATTTAATACCTTTGCCAGGCATTACACACAATCCTCTACGCCAAATCAGCGAAACCCAAACAGAAATAAACTCCTCCAATACATCCCTTGTGGCAGTGGCAGCTGGTATCAATGAATGCACCCCGCCTGCAGTCTCATCACCATCGGCCCCCTGTTGTAACGGCAAAGAAGGTGAGTGTGAACACAGTAATGCAGCAAATAACGAGGGTAGTTGGGAGACCTCTTTTATTTTGCCAAATTCAAAAAGTGACCAACCGCTGTTGAATCAAGCGAATGGATCACAGAAAAGCATAAACACCGTATCAATGGGAGCTCAAGGTCCCGGCAATACCAGCGGCTACAGTAGCAGTAGCCAAAGATCATCCGTTTCCAATGGCTTAAGGACAATACACAATAATAACGGCAATGGTCACATCTTAAGAACGTCTACGCATAATGTTAATAACGAAGAGACAACCCTCATTAGCTTGGACACACCACAGCCGACCCCGACCACAATACAACCGCCATTATCATTTTCATCTCAGCTGGATGGCATAACATTAGATCCGGCCGCTTTAACAAAGAGTCTGAACAATACCGTAACAGTTCCAAATACAAATGCAACAAATACTACTACAAATACTCCTAACAAGAAGCACTCCTCGTATGCCAACATACAAATGATGCCAACTTCTGGCGGCAATCTCAAAGGCAACTGCAGTGATACCACCACCAGCAACCTGATGATGGCGAACCATGAAAAACTAAATGGCAGCATTTTGCACAAGAGCAGTAACGGTTTAAGTGTCAACAAAATGAATGGCAACCTCAGCAAGACAACTGCGGCCGGTGTAACAACGCCGGCAGCAGGAACGGCAAGTGGTGCCAACGCTCCGCCTTTCACTATACAAGGTTATAGTGAACGTTATAAGGACAAGCATTCAGAAATAAGTTGTTAAATTGCAGAAAGTAATTGTTTTTATATTTTGTACTGAAAAGAGACAACAAGTTTTGCACAGTGAAAACTTAAAGTGCTAACAGGCACTTCTAGAAGCGTGCCCTGCTAGTTTTAACAAAAGAGTAACCGGTGTCATGATAAATTTATTTAGCGACTGTGTGTGTGTGCTTGTGTTTATGTGCGTGTGTGCGTGTGTGTATAAATGAGTGCAAGTGTGTTTGTAAGAGAAAGCTTTAAAAGCATTTACTTAAAAATTTCTTTTGCTACTTATAATTTAAGGGTCTTTTGAATCAGTTGTTGAGTTAAAGCAAATAAAAAAAAAACCGTTAAGTGGAAGACGCACACAATTTTTTATTTTATTTTCGGTTTGGCATACAGGGTGTGTTGGTTGTATTGTTACTAAAGTAGAAAGTAATAAAACGAAAAATAAAAATCTTTGAATAATATTTATATTTCAATATAAATAATTTATAATTTTCACAATAAAAATTAAAATAAACTTATACATATAATAGTTGTATTAAATGTAGTGAGTGTGTATTTAGTGTAAAAATAAGAGTTAAGTAATACATAACGAAAAAAAAAAGAAAATAATTAAATAAATAAAAAATAAAACTAAAAATACGAACACGAACACGAAAAGACGCGAAATACAAGCAAAGATTTTTAAAGAGGATGGGGTGTTTAGAAATGTTATAATTATATTTAAAGGCCTGTAAATATATTCAGCACAATTTTTAAAGTTTCTTGAGAAAAAAAAAGCATTGAAAAGTTTCCAAAAAAAAAATTCAGTTGAAGGAAGCTTGAGCTTTCACAGGGCCGGCCAATAACTGAATAAATGCCTGGCTGTATGTTCTATTTAGTTTTAAGATCCACGCTGCCACAAGAAGTGAAAAGCAGGCGGCCTGACCCACGTTCGATTGTCAAATCGAACTCGAGTCAAAGTTTTGCTTTATTATGTTCTTTGAAAAAAGTGAGCTCAATTACTTATAGAATGCATTGAATTACAGGGTATTTCAACTTTTGTATTCACATTTAGTTCCCATTGAACAAATATTTACTTAGCAACAAATAATTTTATTTCCTCACAGTCAGCTGATACTTTAACCTCAAAATTATTCTGTGTTCAGATTACGATAAGAAAATATATGATACGGACCTTAGTGTTTAAGCTAATTAGGTCCAAATCCTCCATTATAATTAAAAGAAATTTTATTTAAACTTTTTTTCCCAACGCTTCGTCAATGTTTTGTTGACTTCTCCAGGGGAATCTGAATTATGAGGAAACCAATATCAACAATACTTATGCAAAGAAATTAAATAAGTTTTTTTTTCACATGCACTGTTAATAGTTTAGTTTCCACATAATTAAGAGCCTCGTGAAGAAGTCGGCAAAACACTGACGAAATGTTGGGGAACAGATGGAAGAGTTAGGACTCGTTAGCGTAAAAAACACTGGACAAAACACAATTTAGGAAATACTATATGATGTTTGCAGCTGCATATTTCGTTAATGTGACCGTACCTTGAGACACTTAACACGTCTAAAAACATATTTTAAAGTTTAAAAAATTTTCACCGGTATTCATAAAAATTAAAAGGTTGTTAAAATACATTTCGAACAATTTTTGTTTGACAAAAATTTATTCTTAAACGTACCTTAACAACATTTTATTTTTTAAGAATAGTTTCCACAATAAATTTCTGTAAATTCCTGCAATTTTTTGTTCAGTCTGTTGTTATTAACCAGTTAGAAAATCGCACATTATTCAAGCTCTTGGCAATAGTTTTTAATAAATTATTTCTGAAGAGACAGACAACGAAATATTTAAAAAAATTTTAAAAATAGTTGAGCTTGTTTTTCTTTTGTACTTTCTCCAGTTTTAATTTAACGCAACAAAAAATTTTCTCAAGGTTTTGTTGAACAAAAACAAACTAGTTAACGAAAAACGCACTTCACCCGATTTCGATTTTTATGTAGACTTTTAATCCACACAAGAAACTACATATGTATATAAATTAGTGTAGTTGAAATTTGGCCTTCAGTCTGCTGCAAAGATGTTTTTTGATATGTGGTACAGGACTAGAGAATTAGTCAAATTATTGTTTGTATTTGTTGTAGTTTTCTTTTGCCACCCCATCCAGGTTGTTTTATGTGTAAAAATTAATTTAAGTAACGCATTAATAAAATATGTATTATTATAATTAATTATGTATTATAATTATTATTGACGTAAAACACAAACCTTTGATTGCTCAAACCAAAATAATAATAATAATTATTAACACTGGACCACATCATAGAAAGTTTGTATTAAAAACAAATTCATTTTATTAATTATTTTTTCCATGCAAATATGAGTGATTATTTCATTTTCATTTTGCATCTACATATATATCATTTGTTGAGAATTGTATTATTTTTTTCTTTTGTAGAATAATAAAATTTGTGAAACACTTGTTGTCTGTTAAATAAAAAATAGTGTTATCAGTCTTTAGTGATTGCCAATAAATGTTTGCTCTTGTTTCATACAAATTATTGTATAATTAATAAATTTGATTTTATAACTTATAAGAAGCAGTTTTTTACAGTTCTTCAACAAGATACTAAACTTTGGGTGTAAATAATACATTTTAAAAACCATTTATTTACCTTCCCAGTCACATGGCTTTTTTTAAATTAAACTTTTGAATTTCTTTTTAGATAATTTACCTTCTTAGTTTGAGCAAAAAATGTAATCACCAACTTAAATAAAAATATATAGTTTTACATCGCTCATCCAGTTCAAAAATGACTCATGAATGAAAATTAAAATTTTTCAGAAATCAAAAAGAAAATCTGTTTTTGACCTAAATAAAAATATTGAAATACAACAACAGCAAGCCATTTAGTAGAAACTACATACAGATTATGAAAATAAAAAGCCTTTTATTTCTTTAAAATTTTTATAAGAAAGTGTTTTGTATATATTCATGAAAAATAAAATATTGGTGATTTACAAATTTTATGTGAACCAAATGTTCTAAAATGTGTTTCAACAACATTTTATATTTTAAGAATACCGTTTTAAAACTCCAAAATTTTTGAAATTTGAGATGAATTACTTTTGAACTGGGCGTACGATATGTTTCGACTTGTGAAAAGTGTTAAATAAAGTAAGGTTAGATTGATAAATATGAGACATCAAACAACGAGACCACTACCTTTTTAAATCGGTATTTATAAAAAATAAAGTGTTGAAACACGTTTCAGAATATTATTTTCATATAAAATTTGTTCTAAAATGTATTTCAACAACTTTTTATTTTTTATGAAGGCCACTGTTACTTTTTTCTGGCCAAGTATATGTAAACAAACAACTGAAAATGGAAAAAAAAAAATTCACATGGATACATCAGCAAATACCAAGGAAAATAAAATTCAGAAAAAAACGTAAAAGTATTCAATTTCAGAAGAGCACAGATTGAGGTTATGTTTGTTGAAAGAGCAAAAACAATTACAATTACAATAAAAAACTATTTGTTCTCACAAAAACTATGCTAGAACAAATAAAAATTTGCTCTAAATGTCACATTAGCTCCTTGAGCAAACATAACCTTAAAATGTGCGGTTTTGAAATTTAATGCTTTAACGTTTTTATGTCTTTTTGGCATTTGATATTGTATTTATATGAAGTTTAGTTGTTTATATATATGCATTTGCCTAAAACTAAAGTCAAAAAGAAAGTAGTGGTCACGTTTTTTTTTTTGTTTTTTTGCCAAACATAGAAAAATATTAGTTCTGCCGTTTCTTAAGAAAATCAATATGCATTAATTGTTTTTAATTTTTGTGCTGCAGTCCAGTGTGGTTATTATAAAAAAAAATGTTTACATATTTACGAGTGAGAAGGAATTAGCATCATATAACATTAAACCCTGTGGTTTTTTACGATTTAAGAGAAAACATAATTAGAATAACTATGATAGAAAATGTTTAAATTTAAACTTTATATAAGTACATTGTATTTTTTTTACAGAAAGCAGGTTATTTTTTATTTAAAATAAGCAAAACGGAAACGAATAGATTTAGTTTTTTGTTTGTTTTGTTTTTAAAAGTTAGTTTTTGCACTATTAATAATTGAACAATTCTTTGAGCTGAGATATCTGCAAACAATTTTTGTTCTTACACTTTGATGACAGGTAAAATTACGTAAGAAAGGAAAATCGTAATTTCAGTGGTGCCAATGTTTATGGAAAATAGTATTGCCACACAAAAAAATATTGTCATAACCTCACTTTAACAGTTATCTTTCTTTGTAAGCTGCAGCTTATTATCAGGCTTGTTAGGAATTAATCGGAATGGTTTTGATTACGAATTGTTTTTCTACTTCAGACTCATTCGGACAAGTTTATAATTTCTTGTCTTTAAATTGAATGAAACGTAATAATGGGCAAATCAACACACAAATATACCGCCAGTTCATTTGGAAAACAACAAAAACAAACTTTAAAATTTGCTATTGTTCTGCAGGTATCTAAGCGAGTGAGCGCGAGCAATGTGGAGCGACATCGTCAAATTGGCGGATAATGTCATTGAAGAAATCAACAAATTAAAATAGAAAGCCACCATGAAAATGCTTTAAATTACTCTTGGTGCCATCACATACAGAAACTTGTAAATCAATGATAAAAATACATACATAAGTGTTAAAATGGCCTCCAAAGAAGTTTTTTCGGAGTTGAAGCAACTTTCCATCGAAGTGGAGATCTGTTAGAGGACTGATAAATATGCAAAAATTTACTTAAAATAGTCCTCAAGACCGTGATTCACTAATCTACTCGACTGTACAATCTGTTAAAAATAACAGAGCGGAAGAGTTTTCGACAAGTCTGTTCGATTTGTAAAGCTTTTGAAAAATTACAAAAACCATTTTTCTGTGTGCGATCAGAGTTGCCGTTTTGATGTTTTTGCGAATTTTTAACGAAGTAGAAAATTCTATCAGATGGATCTAGTAATTGCCAATGAAAGAGTTGTACGATTGTGTAGGATAGTAAGCCACGGCCCCCAAAAATATCTAACAATACAGCTTATTCATAAAAACTATTGAAGGTTTATTACACGTTTATTTGACAAATATTCCGTAGAAATACGTCAAATAAGAGCTTAATAAACTTACAATATTATTTATTATGAATATGGCTATAAGCATGTTAAACGTTGGATATTGTTTTTATTGCTTCTTGACAACTGTTAATATTTTTTTATTTTTTTTTTTTATTTAAGGTTTTATTTATGCTTTTAATTTAAATTTATTTTAATTAAAAAGGTTTTTTTTATGATATCTTAATTAAGATGTATGTGTATAAAGGTTGTATATTAAAGTATGCATGTATCAAAGTAGATTTTTGCAATTATATAACTAAGATTAATGATCTTATTGAGGGGCAGAACAAATTTTGCAATATACATATGTATGTATATGGAAGCAGAAGACTAAGAAGTCCTAAATCACAAAAGACAATTTTAGCTGGACGATTCTCGGCCAATTCTCTTTTCAACTTGCTTTCATTTCTACACACTTTTTTTGTGTTTCCTTTAGCTTTTATTTTCATGCAATTCGACGCTTGTTTTTCGTTTCGGTTTAAGAAAAACAACTATATTATAGCAAAATCTTATTAAATATAATGCATAGCCCCTTATAAGTTTAAATAGTTTTACATAAACACCGTTTTGATTTCACATTATTTAATATTAATGTGTTAAACTCATAAACGAGCCGAAACACAGAATAAAAAGAAGTGCTAAATATTAGCCAACGAAAAAAATAGCAGATGGTATAGAACAGAATAAAATCGTCGAGTACGGGCAATTACTTTTGCCCCTCTTACACCCCTCAGCGAACACTTCTTCAAGCTTAAGAATTGCCCAAACAAAATTGCCTTGTGTGATCTTGCTCCAAAGGTACACTCACATGTGAGCAAATATCTGCTCACATGTGAGGGCACAGAAAACGGACAAATACTTGTATATGAACAATTAAAAATGCATATGCATTTACAGGGATACAACCACAATGATAAGA
This sequence comes from Sturmia bella, assembly GCA_963662145.1. NCBI lineage: Eukaryota > Metazoa > Arthropoda > Insecta > Diptera > Tachinidae > Sturmia > Sturmia bella. The sequence goes on from OY759172.1 coordinate 61,642,611, forward strand.
ATAGAACGTAAACCATTAAATTTCACAAGATTACATTTTGAGGTTATGTTTGCTCAATGCGAAAATACAAAATTTAAAACAAATTCGTATTCAATATTGCAAAGTTTTTATAGGATCAGGTATTCATTTGCTGTCAATTTTCCGCCATTTTTACGCTGTCACTCGCCATCGCTCACATGCACGAAAACACTGAAAACAATAACAAAATTTTAAGCGAGTGAACGATGTCGAATGGCCTCGTGAAACTTGTGGTTTGTAGTTGTTCGTTGAGCCAGCATAACCTCAAATTGTTATTCTGCCGGCGCCATGTTCATGCACAAACAAATCGATGGCTAATGTAGACTGCATGTAATGATTCACACAATCCTACACAATCGCACGATTCAATCACTGGCAATTGCTAGAACATTTGATAGAGTTCTGTGCTACTTTAGCAGCTTCAAAATGGCTTTGTTAAAAGCAACTCTGATCGCATAGAAAATAATATTTTTTGAAATTTTTGCAAATTGAACAGACTTTGCAAAAAATCTATCACACACTTACTCTTTTCGAGCACACATGCCATTTCTGACTGATCGTAGGATTGTGTAGGAGGGTGAGTCAGTCACTTTGATCAAATTGTATGAGTTCATTTAAATTTTATAGAATTTAATTAGTGGGAAATTAGTGAACATCATCCATCCGTCTTGGTAGTTAAATAAGATTTAATAAGCCCAACAAATAGTAAAAAACAAACAAACAAACAAACAAACAAACAAACAAACAAACAAACAAACAAACAAACGAATATTTAGTCTACATACATACATAAGTAAGCATTTTCATTTGATTTGAAAAACCAATACATATGTTTTTAAAGCCTTAACAACTCATTTTGTAAAAACAAAAGAAAATAATTCCAATAGTTTTAGTTACCACACATACACACATACACACACACACACACACATCTAATATACTAAATTCTATTCCTGAATCGGCGGCGGGCTGCGAGCCAATTGCATGCGAATAAATATCGATTTTAAGTAATAAAATATTAACATCGGTATTCATAAAAAATAAAATGTTGCTCAAATACATTTTAGAAGAAATTTGATAGGAAAATTAGTTCTAAAATGTATTTCAATAATGTTTTATTTTTTATGAATACCGGTGTAATTGTATAGCAAGTAGCTTGTACATAAAATAAAAAATTGTATAAGAAGGAATTCGGCCCCATTTTAAAAGAATTTAATTTTTAGTATTTTCTTAAAAAAATATATACTTTATTCAAATATGTTTTTAAATATAATCTGCTTTTATAAAATAGTACTCCTCTTCTAAGCCACACGAATACCATAAAAAACTGCAAATCAGCAAACATTTTAAATAAATTGAGGTTAGAATTTAAAAATTTCATCTTAAAATAAAGAAGAAGAAACATTTGTATATATTGTGTTAAGGCGGCTTGCAACGGAAATCCGATTCAGTTTTGTCATTACGCCACACAACAGCTTTAAAGATAAAATTTTATAAACTTTTCTTTCAGTGTATTTATTATTCTGTTTATAATTTGAATTGTTAAAGCTTTAAATCTATATTAATTCTTTTTAATTAAACTATTATTTAAATTTATATATACACATATATATATATATACTATATATATATATATATATATATATATATATATATATATATATATATATATATATATATATATATATATATATATATATATATATATATATATATATATATATATATATATATATATATATATATATATATATATATATATATATATATATATATATATATATATATATATATATATATATATATATATATATATATATATATATATATATATATATATATATATATATATATATATATATATATATATATATATATATATATATATATATATATATATATATATATATATATATATATATATATATATATATATATATATATATACATATATATATATTTTTTATTTTTTTTATATTAAGAAAAAATCAATTTTTTAAAAATTGGAAAACGAAATAATCTTAAAAAAAAAAAAATCAAAAAAGCTTTAAAACACATTTGTATATTATTATAACTTATTATTCATCTTTTTGTTCAACATAAAATCATATGTAAATGGCAATTTACATATAAGTTAGATAAAATATTACCAATAAAATATAAAAAAATTAAAAAAAAAATATACTAAATATAATAACTAAAAAAAAGGGTATAATAAAAAGGAAAATAAAACCATATAAATGTGTTAAAACCAGCATTAAGAATCTTAAACAAAAATACAGAAATATTGCTAGTAAGTAATAACTATATCTCTTTTTGATTTACATAAGCAGTAACCAGCAACCAAAACAAACAATTCAAAAAATAGAACATTTAATACTTTTAAGACAAACCAAACATTTTTTTTTTATTTATAAAATCACCTGCATTGCATTCAAAGCCCTGACAAATTAATACACAGTATATTAAATCTTATTAACATTTATGTAAATAAATTCATTTCTCTAAGAAAAGAAAAACCCCCATAAAGCATAAGTCTCATATTAAATGATTTAACGAGAAAAGTATGTAACTGTATCTACCAAATCTACATGTATATCATTATTTTAAATTGTAAAACCCCAGGAAAAACTTGATAACTTAGTAAACTAATTAATATCTTCTTTACAATTAAAATAAACAAAAAACTTTACACATACAATTGCAGAAAATTCAACAAAATTACAATACAGAATATATGTGTATTTAATTGTTAAAAAAAAAACAAAACAAAAATATTAATAATAAAAAAGTAAACAAACCAAAATTTAATTAAGCTGTGAGTTTCATTTATTCCGTTGCTAATAAATCGCTCGTGGGCAAATGAAAAGTCGACTTTGCAACACTAGACAACCAAAAGTTGTGTTGTCAACCTGATGTGAGTGCTTGAGTTTTGAAGAAATAAAACAGGCTTTAAGAAAGGCCAAACAAATATTTTTTTATTTGAAATAGCGGTCAAAAATTTAAAATATTCAGTTCTAAACAATTTAATACGAAAAAGAAAAATTACTCAGGGTCGAAGCAGTTTGAGAGCTGATGAGTGACCCGATAGTTGTAAAACAACCACAGTATGTACCCCAGCCAGTAAGTCTAGTCTAGTCTTTTTAAAAATATTTGAAGCTGGCTGCAATTTCATCTTTTCCATGGGCTATATGGCCCATGGGTCTTGGAAGAAAAATTTGTCAAATATGTCAATCCCCTCAGAATTTAACGATTGTGGTATCGTTGGAAAGCAATTGTAGTTTCCTATCCAAAACTGTAACCATCTTGTTTGTGTCGGGAAAACTGTGCAAGTTACAGCCAATTCTTTGAGGCTGGGGGCAATTTCAGCTTTTCCAGGGGCTATAGCCTTGGGAGAAATATTTGTCAAATATGTCAATCCCCTCAGAATTTAACGATTGTGGTATCGTTGGAAGGCAATTGTAGTTTCCCTTGCAGTAAAACGCTTTAATGTTTCTCTTTGTTTTTTTTTTTTTTACTTTTATTGTTATTATTATTTTCCTTTTGTAATTCATTTCTTCAACCCATATTTTATATTATTTTATTTTTAATCATTTATTTTATTATTCAATAATTTCATAATTATTTCCTACTTAAGTATTTAAATCAATAATTATTATGTTATAATTTTAGTTTTGTGGTTAAATTATGAAATATATTTTTTGTTTTTGGATCTGTTTAATGTCATTTATGTATGTGTGTGTGTGTGTGTGTGTGTGTTTTTTTTTTTCTTCTCTTTCCTTTTGCGAATGGGAGGGTTTTTGTTTTAATTACGAATACTAAATTCTTAGTTTAATTTTGTTTAATATTTTGGTTTTTGGACATGCGCTTGCAAAAATTATAGTCTGTATATAAAAATTTCTTATTTATTTATTTATTTTTTTGTTGTTGTTATTTTATGTATATTTGTGTTTTTCTTTTTTTTTAATATATAAATGTACATAAATAATAAAGTTGTTATTAAATAAATAAAGTATTTTGTCTTTTTTTACAAATGTTACACACTCCACAAAACATGAAAACTGTAGGGTGTGTTTTAGGTATCGACTCGGATTGATTTAGCATTATTGTTTTTGAATCCCCATAATTCATAAATTGGTGTTCAGCATGTTTTTACAAATTCGAAGTTTCTGTTCGGAAAAGAAAAATCCAAGTGTCAAATACATAAACAATAGCTTTTAATCAGCTGTTTAAAAAATTTCAAATTATTTTAATTAGAAAAGTTTAAGTGAAAAATAAAGTTTTTCTAAAAATTCCTCGAGCTACTCTAATTGAAAAGGAATAAAAACATGGGGATGCGGATTGCTGAACACGAAAAATACTAAAGTAATCCACTTTAGAGTAAATTCGGATTCTAGAACACAGCCGTGTATTAATTGAAATATTTTAAAGATTTTGCGCAGCAAGCATTTCAAAGAGGACATCTATTTTGTGAAAAGATTTTCACAATACAGTAAAGCGTAACGACAAAAATTTGTAAGGCCTTTCAAGTTGTCTGATTATCTACTTATAAAATCGTTTACACCCATGCATTAAGCGACACTGGTCAGTTTTAGTAAAAAACACACACGAATGAAAATCGTTAATTTATATTCGTAACAATAAGAAAATGGGAAATTTTGTTTTGGTTTTTAACACAAACACAAGAAACTGAATTTGTGTACCAGTAAGAAAAACTGACAGTAATTTGAATTTTCTGTATGACACTTCCGAGAAATGGTTTCCCGCTACAAGCAGGCGTGTGTCTTGGAAATCACTTGATTTCTAAAATCAAAGTGAACATTACTTCTCTCAATATAAAATTCTATATTATAAGTGAAGAGCCGATCAGCATTTTAAACGACTTGAGCTTCAGAAAATCCCAAAATAGCAGCAGCCTAATGTTTGGTTTGTGCTGCACAAAATGTTGCTGAAAATGGCATTAGATCTTCTTACTGACGGCTCGTTTCTTTTTAGTGAGCGCAACTGAACTGCAATAGCTGAGTGTGTGTGTGTGTGTGTGTTTTTTTTTTAAAGAAATTATATATAATTAATCCTTCTGTTTTGGTGGCAAGAAATTTTCATTTTCATTGTATTTCTTGTCCATGTAATGAAACTCAAGTTGAATTCACCCATTTCTTGGCAGCACAGAGAAAATGTTTCAAATTGATGTTCTCATGCTCTAAAGAGCCGACCTCAAACATCATACAGCAAATAGTTTGCCTATACCAAAGTACAGGGTCCGCCATCTAACGTTTTTTTATTTCAACTGGTGCTTATTTCGTGAATGGCAACACTTGGCCCATGGCTGATTTAACAGATAATTAGTTTTATCCTGCCGCTTGAACAAGGCTGGGAAATATTGCAACATTACTTTGAAAATCATGGTAATATTGCAGAATGTGTGCGAAAGTTGCGTACGGATTTTGGCAGAAGAGAAGCTGCGTCAGCTCAGAAAGAAACTGGCCTCCTCCTCATCGATAAACCAAAGCGTAAAAAGCCAAAAACCGAGCGTACACCCGAGAATATTGCTGCTGCCATCAACATCAATTCCACATTTCGGAGACTTTCAATGGTATGACGCCATACAAAGTTCAATTGGTTAAAAAAAAAAAAACAAAAAAGTTATTTGGCGAACCCTTTATATGCAATAAAGTAGCAGCAATCCAGGACCTGCTTGGCTTGGTCTGTACCAACAAAATTTCTGCGAATCAAGTGGGGATGTGAATTCAAAGAGTTCACGGTTTGTTGTTGTTGTTGTTGTTATTTTTATTTTTAAATACTATTATCAATTAATTTTAGCTTCTATTCCTTTTAAATATTAAACCTTGTAAAAATTGTTAAACTAAATTATTTGTTTGTTCAATGTTAATACCAATTTTTCTTTTATTTTTTTTTTAAATTTTCAACTAATTTTTAGTTTATCTTTATATTATTTGATCTTTATATTGTTATATGTATTAATTATTCAAGCTATTGATCTTTGGTTTTTTTTTATAAAAATAATATTAAAGAATTATTTATTTATTTTCAATATTTCGCCAACAATTTGTTGGCATCTTCAGGAAAATAATTATAAAATTCAAAAACAAAATATTTATTTTTGTTTTTGTTTTTGAATTTTATAATTATTTCCCTGAAGATGCCAACAAATTGTTGGCGAAATATTGAAAATAAATAAATAATGCTTGTATGCTAAAAAATTTAATAACAGCATATTAAGAATTTTATATGGAAATTTCCATACAAAATTTTTAATATACTGTTATTAAATTTTTTAGCATGCAAGCATAATTCTTTAATATTATTTTTATAAAAAAAAACCAAAGATCAATAGCTTGAATAATTAATACATATACTAATTTTTAGTTTTTCTTTTATTTTCCATTAAGCAACAATAAGCATTATGTTTTTGTTTTTTTTTTCTTTTGTAATAAAAACTGCTCTAAATTTGTAATTGTTTTTTCAATCTGTTCAATCTGTTTTCAATAGATCATTATAAATTTTTAAGACTACAATTCATGTTTGTTACTTTTAGGGTTTGTTTTGTTTTCCTTTTTTTTTTTTTTTTGTTTAGAAATAGTTTAAGAAAAATTGCTTGTTTGTTTGTTTATTTGTATGAGACTTTAGCAGAAGGCCTATGAGCAAATAAATAAAATATAGAAATCAAAAAGAAAAAACTATAATCTTTAATATACAAAGCAGTACCATAAGAGTTAATTATATATCGGCTACAAAAAAAAAAAAAAAAAAAACACAGCGAGTTAAACTCATTTTTGTTTCTTCTTTCTTTTCAATAAACAGCAGTTTCATATCATTATTTTCTTCCAGGAGGAAATAGTTTTTGTAAGACATCCACACACTGACACTGACATTCGTAAAAACTAAAATCTAATTGCAATTTATTTTACAATAAATTTTTCCTGTTCACTTTGATTTTAGAAGAAATTTTCATTCATCTATTAATTCAGGTCCAAAAATGAACCTTTTCAAAAAATATTTGCTGTATTTTTCAGCTGTCTATATGCCGACGACATTTCGTTGGACCTGAATTAATAAATTTCAATTGGCTCTTAAAGCAAATAAATAATTAAGTTCATATTTGAATATTCAAAAACTTTTACTTTTTGATACTTTCAAAAATACAAATCGTAGTAACCAATGGTGACTCGTTGTATAGAAGGTTGCAAAGAAAAGTAGAAGTGTTGCAAAACGAAAAAAGAAATGTTTGCTGTGTTAAAGGTTTGTTTGAACATTTCTGATTCTCATTCTGTTCATGGGAATTATGAAATAAGTAGTTAAGTTTCAAACAAACTTTTAAGAATTTTTCAAGTCTACTGATGAGTTGATTAGCACCAACGAAATGTCGTCGGCATATAGACAGCTGAAAAATACAGCAAATATTTTTTGAAAAAGGTTCATTTTTGGACCTGAATTAAAAAATTTCAATTGGCTCTTAAAGCAAATAAATAATTAAGTTCATATTTCCATTCATCGTTCTAAAATGTGTTTCAAATATTTTTACATTTCAGATAAACACCTGCACTGGTGGTATTCAAAAAAAAAAAAAAAAAAAAAATTAATTAAAAAGTATTCATTGTAAACAAAATGTTGTTGAAATAAATTTTAGAACAAATTTCTCATACACACAATTTTGGAATAAGTTCTATATGAGAACGTTTTTCTAAAATATACTTCAACAACATTTTATTTTTTATGACAACCGGTGTAAAAATATTGTAGAGCATTAAACTTATTATTCATACTAAACAAAGGTTTCGCTTAAAAGAAAAATAATCTTTGAAATATTTAAAACTGTGGAAAAATGCTTGAACAATTTACATTCACATAACCGCTTTGCGGTGTTCAACTTTTCTAGCAAGTCGGTTGTCTTACATAAAATGGCATGGCCGTTCTCAACTCAACTGAAAGATATCCAACTAAAATGCCAGCCATTGCCAACAGTTGGCATTTCAGTGGTGTACGTCATGTTTCATGGTATTGCCGTTCTCAATTTTTAGGAAGTAATATCGAACTTAAGCCCAATGAAATTATTAACAATTTTAAAGCGATATACATATGTATACATACATAGATAAATAAATAAATTTTTTCAATTCATAGTCTTACAAAATGAAATACATAAACTTTACTTTTCTTCTTAATTATTTATTTGCTTTAAGAGCCAATTGAAATGTATTAATTCAGGTCCAAAAATGAACTTTTTCAAAAAAAAAATATTTTTTAAGAATTTTTCAAGTCTACTGATGAGTTGATTAGCACCAACGAAATGTCGTCGGCATATAGACAGCTGAAGAATACAGCAAATATTTTTTGAAAACGGTTCGTTTTTGGACCTGAATTAATAAATAAATAAATTTTTTCAATTCATAGTCTTATAAAATGAAATACATAAACTTTTCTTTTCTTCTTTGCAAATGTTGATCACTCCAATTTTATCACAATAAATCTTTCTGAGTTTTGAGGAAGTAAAACTCGAACTAGAAAGCCCCATAAAATTATTAACAATTACATATAAGGCATACGGCTCGACCATAAAGTTAAAATGAATGCTTCAAAATCGCTGGGAACGAGGCAAAGTTTTAAACCGTTGTTATCACTGGTACAATAGCAACAAATCAATTGCATATGTATGTATATTCCAATCAACAGAAGAACACAGTGATAAAATGCAAAAGTCGATCAATAAGATTATATGTATATGGACAGTCAGTAATGAAGAGCTCTGCGAGCAAGACAGCTAAGCGCTGCTTATTAATTGAGTGTAAAGCCATTGGAGTGCTGATGATTTTATTGGTGGACGTGGTGTGTAACCCAACCAATAAGTCTTCAACTTTACTTTTCTTGTATACTTTAAAAATGCCGATCACAAATCAAGTCTTTCTCAATTTCGACCAAACAAAGGGTGCATACATACAAGGTGGGCCAAAAGAAGTCACCCTTTCTTTCCACCAAAACAGTTGTTCTTATTTTGCAAATGGCGGCCAATGTGGAATCTGTTTTTTATACATATTACATATCGCTCCATGGCTGGTTCACTTGTATTCTACAGAGCTGTCTAAAGCACAAATGTGTTTTAGACAGCTCTATAGAATACAAGTGAACCAGCCATGGAGCGATACACTCCCCAAGAATAGTCGTGTCTATTACGAAGTGGACAATTTTTCGACCAAAATCATAATGAGCGATGAGGCTCATTTCCACCTCAGCGGGTACGTGAACATCGTTGCTGGGGCACCGGAAATCCACGAGTCACCCGCTCAAAGTGACTGCATGGTGAGCTGTTCACACTGGAAGAGTCATCGGGCCATGTTAACCGAGTTTTTTCTTTGGCAATTTTGACATTAATAAAAGAGACTTAAGCTCTAAACACATAGACGACAGCAGACTGCAAATGCTGCCAACTTCAAGTGCAGCCAACTTCAAATGCTGCTCTGAAGTCGGCTTCATAATTATTTTGAAGACAGCAACAACATAATAATCAGCTGGTGTGTAAATCAATTTCGAATTTTTATAAATATTACAAATTCAAAGTTTAAAAATATAAAAAATGAGCGAAGAAAATTTAGCGAATTTTATCACAACAATTGTTAAAATAGCTCAGACTACAGCTGAAGTGTATAAAGCCCATAAGACGAATAGTACAAGAAACCGAAGATGGTGGGTTCGCCCAGTATCATGCCCTCCCATGATGAGGAGGGCATTTACAAAACATGTGTACAACAGCTCAAGGAAAAAAATGAAGAACACTTTTTCAAAGCAACCAGGATGAAAATTAAATAAAATATCACAAAAAATTAGCTCAAACGAAAAAAATTGTTTTGATATTGAAAATGAACAGCTGTGTATTTTAGCAATGTTACTTTCAGGGATGCCGTATTTCTTATTTCATAATGAATAAAATTGAAAATATTAATGAAAAATGTAATAATATCACGAAAAAACTATAAAAACACATACATTTATTTATTTATTGTATTTTTGCAATATTCTTTTGTGTTTAATATTAAAAAAAAAGTTTTTGTTCTAATTTGTCCAATTTATATATATAATGGCAACACTATATTTGCTGCCCGTCAAAATAGAAAATAGCCTAAGTTGGCAGCAGCAGCAAATGCTGTTGTGCAGTCGTGCTGCCCTGCTGCCGTCAAAATAATCGTTTTCATTTAAGCACATGCATTTTATTTTTGACATATTGCTGCTTGCTGTCTGCTGTCGTCTATGTGTTTAGAGCTTTACTAGCTGCAGGAGGAGGTTCCTCACAAGAAATTCTAATAAATAGCCCGGGGGAGTCGGTTTTGCAGCAGTTGCTGTCTCTGCAAGAGCAAAAATAAAAATTTTTATTTCATATCGGATGGGAATCATTACGAATGTGTGTTCTTATACGCACCACATCAACCTGTGTAAAGGTTTTCATTTTCAAAATGTAAACTTATACTTCTATTCATTTTAAATGTTTTTTTTTTTTTCTTTCGATAAAACACTTAAAAGTTGCTTTTGGCAACTTTTCTTTTGTCCCACTTGATATTCAAAGTTGGCAAATCAAAATTTTTAGTTGGCAACTTCAGAGCACAAACAACTAAAGGCACTGGGGGGGGGAATGGCAATACCAAAACGGAGTTTAAAACAGCCAAACTGAGTGATGTTGAGAACCGTAATGCGGGCATAAGTTTTAGGACGCATTGGACGCGTTAAATGAACACAACACCACGGAAACTTTTTTTTTTGTAATGGAAAAAAGTAGAAAAGTCCGTTGTTTCCCCTTTTAAACAAGAATTTATTCGTTTAAGCAAAATTTAAATTTAAATTATTACAATAAGAAAATAATTAAAATTATAAAATTATGGAAAATTACACAGTTACAATAATTAAACACTAAATTCTTTTTTCTTTTCTATAAACAATTAATTAAGTTAGTTTTCTTATTTGCTTTTCACTTATTGTGTTGTAAATCTTTTCGCGCACTCAATTTGAAATCATGTATAAAACAAGTTAATAATTAATTATAATTTATAATTATGGTGACAATAATATAATAGTAATAATAATAATAATAATAATGATAATAATAATAGTAATAAATTTAATAATGATAATAAAAAAAAGACAAGATTTCCTTAATTTAAATGTTTCTGTTTTCTCTTTCTTTTATATATAATATTAATTAATATTTCTATTATATTATTTATATATGTATATGCTTAATTATTTATAATTTTGTTGTTGCTGTTGTTGTCGGTATTGTTTGTTTTGTTCTTATTCATTTATGACCCCAAAAGTTAATTTTTGAGATTATTTTTAACTAAATATATTAAATATATTACAAAAATGGCATAAGACGCATTATTTTAAATAAATTTTGTAAAAATGTCGACCACAAGGCGTTCAAACGTTTCGAACGCGTCATCAGAAAACGCCAGGTGAAAATTACCATTAATAATTTCGTTAATTGATTTAGATAATACAATCTGAAAGCAGGGAAAAACAAAAAAAGAAATCATCGTGTTAAGAGCAAACAAAAATCATCATGTTATAGAAGTAGCAAAAACAACAAACCTTATTAAACGTTTTCGACTGCCAGGTAATGATTGTGGTTTTTGTTTGAACAGAAATTGTCTAAAGCCTAAAACGTACAGTTCCATATATTTTTCCCAGTTAATTGTGGTCACATCGAAAACAAACGTTTCACGATCCTTTGGACTTAAAGTTTGTAGTAAAGCATGAACATTGTCGTCCTTGAATTGCCATTCGTGTGTGGCAAAATATTGTAAACAATCTACAGCTTTGGCGATTTTATTTTGGACTTTAACAATGCTGAAATTAATAAAATGTGAAAGTGTGAAAGAAATTATATACAAGGAATTGTTTTGCAAAATCTTTGTGACAGAAAAGCAAATTGACAGATAACTCTTCCTTAATTTTCTCTAAAGGACAACCTCCTTCCTTGCTAACACTGCAGTTACACGACCAAGTTTTGCTATCAGGTTTTTTTCACATACTGTTTGTCAAAATTCAATAAAATACGTTTGATAGCTGTGACGTAGGCTGCACGCAATTTCATAACAATTCGTTTTCAAGTTGAAGTCAAGAAGAAAATTAAAAAAAAAATAGCTGCTTCATTAAAAGTACTCTCAGAAATAAAGAAAATAAAAGAAGAAGAAGAAAACCAGAGGGCAGAAAGGAAATACTGGGTGAAGCCCTTATTAGTAAGAACGTGGGCTTTCGTGGCTTCTGTATATGTAGCTCTATAAATCGCAGCACATCATTATATTTGTTGGTTTTGCACGTAAACATTTTTGGAACGAAATTCCTTAACGCGGCTTGCTGGTAGTGGAAATTAGTAGAAATCGTCACGAAAGCGTGTGAGCTGTTTATATGTATTGGTATATCTGTCGACAAACAATTGTGTAGGTGTCTCCGCTGCTGTCAGCGGAGACACATACCAATAAATATTAATTAGTTGTGAAAACGGACACTATCAGTTGATAAATGTCGCTAAAGTAAAGTATGTCACAACAAAAAACAGCAATATTGAAAAATTTTCTTCGTTTTGTAGCAGATTGACAAAAAAAATACTGCATGTGTCAAAAGTAAAAAAATAAAACGTTCCAAAAATTTTAAGAAGCATATGAAATTTCAAAAACAACACAAAATAAAACATACAGATTTCACCTTGTATTACATTCGAACTTCGTTCCTAACGGGGGTCCCCCGACCGCATTTCTTTTTTTTTATTTCTATTTTTAAGCTTGAATCTGTTTAATTTTTATCACTTTTAATTGCAACTTTCAAACAAAACGAAAAAATATTTGCAGACAGAACGAAAGAAAAATTGTTGTCAGCTGTTTTCTTGATTGTGACTTGATGCTCTCTATGGAAAGCAAAAATTGTCATCAAGTTTGCAGCAATTTTCAAAATTGTAAGTGTATTAGTAAAAAAGTGTGAATGTATTAAAACTTGAAAGGCAAAACTTGATCGTGTAACCCCCAAGTAAGGAAACGTTTTGCTCAACTTTTTGCTACAAACAAGCAGAGTTACCGATAACTTTTCCATTACATTGTATCTTTTTCTGTTAATATACCCCTTTTCTATAGACAAGTAGTTATCGATTAATTTTTTATTTGTAGTATAAATAAAGTTGTCTATGTATTAATTCAGGTCCAAAAATGAACCTTTTCAAAAAATATTTGTTGTATTCTTCAGCTGTCTATATGCCGACGACATTTCGTTGGTGCTAATCAACTCATCAGTAGACTTGAAAAATTCTTAAAAGTTTGTTTGAAACTTAACTACTTATTCCATAATTCCCATGAACAGAATGAGAATCAGAAATGTTCAAACAAACCTTTAACACAGCAAACATTTCTTTTTTCGTTTTGCAACACTTCTATCGGCATATAGACAGCTGAATGAAGAATACAACAAACATTTTTTGAAAAGGTTCATTTTTGGACCTGAATTAATACATTTCAATTGGCTCTTAAAGCAAATAAATAATTAAGTTCATATTTAAAGTTGTCTATAATTTTTCTTTTTTGCTATCGATAACTTTTCCATAATAAAGCAAAGTTATCAATGACTTTCCTTTGAGGACTGTGTTTTGTTATTTGATAAAGGACAACATTTTCTATGGAAAAGTGCAGATATCGATAATAATCTGTCTTGAGACAAGTAGTTGATAGCTTTTCTCCATGAAGGGAAACTTATATCGATAACTTTTCTGTACAAAAGTACAGTTATCGATAATTTTCCTATTAAGAAACAACGCTTTGAAACATATTTTTCAAGAAAACATTTTTTTTATCATTTGGGGCCAATTATGCAGCATGACCAAACAGATCTTTTGTGCAGAAAAATTTGTTATCGCTGACTTTTGTTTGGAAAATTAAGTTATCGGTAAATTTTCTCTAGAAAAGTAAAGTTGTTGACAACTTTTCTTGAGAAAAGTAGTTATCGATTTTGTTAAAAAATGTGATTAAAAAAAACTATCCACAACTTTATTACATACGAATAGCTGGAGGAGATGAACGTAGAGCATGTGGGGAGTAGAGCAAGACATTAGATCACTATTTATGCCAATGACCCGCCTTCTCTCAAATACGGTGCCAGCACCTTGGGAGAGACACCTTACCAGACATATTGCAATTACGGGGCCCATGCTGAAGGAAATTAAGGAACTTTGTGAATGACACGGAGTTCCTATAGACCTATGCGACAAGCTGTTCATGCTTAAGTCCACGGAGGGCACAGCAAGCAAGACGTGGGCAAACAAATTCCTTCAACCAACCTAACCTAACTTTTTTTTAGCTTTTTCCAGAGTAAAATCATCGATAACAATTTTGTTTTTAAGAGAAAAAAAGTTTGAGAAATATGCGAACAATTTCGTACAGGAGTTGTTAATGTATTTTGAAATGGTTTTAAAGCACGATTTTCTGTTTGCATCGCATGCCCACTAATGAAATGGAAGGTAATTTTAAACGGCCATACAACACGTTTAAAATTAATACATCACACCGGTCATCGGTTTCAAGTCGCTTTTGAAAATTTTCCTTAAAGAATCATATCATACTTACAAGGGTCTTTTGCCAGCAAACCGTGCTATAATATCCAAAATATAGGCTGGTACATAGTGTAGTAGAAAGCACTGTATTGTATTAATGGTGACATTGCTGCGCAGCACTCCACCAGGATACCAAATACAACCCTCTGGAAAAATAATGGAAAGCGAACAAATGGTTGTTATGGCCGGGGGAAAAACTACAGAATAGCTGGAGGGCATTCATTACTCACCTAAAGGATTTCGACGAGCCTGTTCAATGGCATAGTTGACAAATTTGTCCCACGTTATGGGACGTCGTTGGCCGGTACAACAATTATAGATTAATAAATTATTATTAGTTTTATGGGATGCTGTGCGCCATGCAGCCGTTATCATTAGATTAATCACAATATCAACAGGTACCACATCGGCAATGGAATTTTTGTCGCACACCATTGAGCGAAACAGACCTTTGGCCATGGCAGATATGAGACCAGTGGGACCGTTAAAGTTATCAATCCAACCGGCAAAAGGTTCATTTAAGCTGGCAGTCACTGGAATGGTGGAGAGAGAAATTGTTAAATAAAAATATTGAGAGGGAAGAAGAAACGAATAAATGCCCACCTATAGATGGCCTCACAATGGCAACTGGAAGATTACCAGCCTCCTTGAGTAGCATATGTTCAGCTAAGGCTTTTGTAAATGTATAAGTATTTGGGCGTTTACCAATCAGTGCGGGCGTTAGCTGCATAATAAATACAAATACGATATTTAGATTTTTTTTATATATTATTTAATAACCTTGAGTTTGCTTTACCTTATCGAGGGAGTCTTCCGGAAGCCAATTAACTAGGGAAATAATATCATCGGCATTATAGGGTGGTGCATAAATAACCTCAGACACTTCGCTTCTATCGCAATTGCAATAGGCAGTGGATACATGAATTAGAGCCTTAAATAATTAAATTAAGATTCGTTATTAAGAATACTAACGCCTAGAAAATCAGTGCAAGTTCATCTTCGGGTGTAGTTTAATTTATGTTTAAACTAGTAAATGTTTAAATCTCATTTAAATGAAGAATATTTTGTATTTAAGCATCAGTCATCACACAGTGCAAAACATCAGCTGTTTGATATTTTTTTGCAACGCTGCCAAGTTTCTATTTAAAAAAAAAATCAATAATAAATGGTTTACGGATTTACTACAGTCATGTTTAAGTTACAATTAAATTACCAAAAAGTTTTACTCAACAAAAGCAATTTGTTAATACTGTGATTTAGCAAAACTTTTCTGTGATTACGGCCATTTTCACAATGTACGATTGAGACTTAACGTTTACTTTAACGATAACTTTTGTAGGGCAATCTTGCCGTTAAAGTTCACATTAATTTGTAATCATACATTGTGAAGAGAGCCGTTAATTGTAGTTTAAACGTGACTCTAGTAAGTCACTGAACTGATTGTTTTTACAAAGAAAAGTATGGCAACATCACAAAAAATGTCGAAGAGCTGTTGTTTTGCACTGTTTAATGACTGAAGTTTAAAAGCGAAATTTTCTATGTTTAAATGTGGTTTAAGTATGCACTGATTTAAGGATTCAAACGTAAATTAGACCACATTCGAAGATGAGCTTGCACTGATTTTTTTGAGCATAAATGATTTTTTAGGCAGAAGTTCCAATTTTCACAAGACAGGTTACTTGCAAGAAATCTTATTAAGTTTTCTTTTGAACTTGTTTTCATGTTCGCAGTTCGCACAGAGCAACTCTCAAAGCAAACGTATCATGGCAGGCAACACAAAACGAATTTCCCAGTACGAATGAGAAATCAAAACAGATTGCCAAGTACAGGCTAATGTGTACCATGATACAACTAATAAGGTAACCTTTTCCCTACAATAAGAAGAACTTCAATAAAAAATGTTGTTCTTGTACAACTTCTGAAAACTGTCAACAAGGCGCCACTTCTACATTTACAGAAGAGAGATGAACAGAGCTTATGCTGATGTGCTGTCTCGTTTTGGCTGCCTTTCATCTCTGTATTCTCTGGACAGTTCTAAGTAGTCAGATGATTAACGCTTTAGCTTATGAGACTACCTAATTAGTTGTATCATGGCTTGTACCAGCTTTCGTTCTATCTTTTTGTCGCTATAAACTCAAGAGTTGCCGCTAGTGGGGTTTCACACATCGGCAATTGAAAGACAAAAACAGACGAAGGTGGTTGGTGGCAAAGCCGCGTGGTAGGGTGTGTAGTACACGGCTGGCTCTCTGTACGTGATATTTGTGGACATTTTTGTTTGTTGGCGTAATTTTTATGTTATAGCTTCGTATCATTTATCTCACGCCATTGTCATTTTTATTGTTGTTCAGCCGCGTATAGGCTTTGGGCAGATCAAAAAGTAATTCAAGAAAATATCTGTCTTTCCAGTGCCAGTGTGACACCGCTCTAGGCTTGTCCTGTGTAAATTGCGACTAAAGGCATGACAGCTTTGCCAACCGCTAGAAATTTTGCTGAAGTTGCCAGGCAAACAAAATAGATTTTTGCGTTGCCGTTATTTCTTCAAGCGTTTAATAGTTTGCCACTTACATCTAAGGACTTCATGCGATGACACAATTCAATCAGACGTTTTGTCCCTAACATATTGATGGTAACCGATAACTTAAGCTTCTCATCGAATTTAACTGTGGCAGCTGAATGAAATACAATCGATACATTGCGACACAATAAAGCCTGAAACGTAATGGAATTAACAGATGACTTTACAAAAAAATTTTTTTTATGTGAGAGATGATTTGCTCACCTGATCGCTTTCCGATATGCCCAGTTCTTCGGATGTTATGTCACCCGATATAGGAATAACTTTGCTCAAATCCTTTGGTTTTTCTCTTCTTAGTTTCTCAAAAAGCTTAAACGAAAAAAAAAGAAATATTAATAATTTGTTTCAGTTTCAAAAACAAAAATGCCTACCGGTGCATCTAGCAATTCATCGAGACGTGCAGCAACTTCTTGACCTCTTTTGGGCCGTATCAGCAGATAAATATTATTTATATCCGGACAAGAGCGTAACAGTTTCTCAACCAAAACCTGCAAAAACAAAGAAAATAAATATGAAAAAAGTATTAAACACGAGCATAAGTTTTTGTTTTAGGCCAAGATACCTCGATACCAGGCAGCTGCATAACTGCAACAAACACTTCATGGTCTTTGTTCTGTCACCCATTTGCTGGCGCTGTATTGTCTATGACAGTGCTTCAGGCTAAAAGCAGCAGCCAGCTGGTCTTGTAGGGCTACCTGGTATCGAGGTTCCAACTACGAATTTAAGAAAAAGCTCCTGCACACCTTACTACTAAAATATTTTTCATTTATATCAACTGACAGGCCCACAGTGTCACTCGAATACATCGCTCGCTCGCTCGCTCGCTTATATGCAAAACAATAACAAAAACTCAAAACTTTATTGTTGCTTTCACAGCAAGCGAAGTTTTGTCAAATAGCAAGTTTGTCAAATAGCAAGTTTCTATGTCGAATAAGCGTAAAATAATTTTATAAATTAAATAATTAAAGATTTTCTATAAAAAGCCAGTTTATTGACGTCATATTGCTTGTCAACTCTTCAGTAAACTGGAACCCTGGAAAACCTTCATATTCTTTCTAATGAGAATTCCTAAAGCAATAAATTTCCATTTACTTTAATAGCAAATATTGAACACAGTTTTTGTAAAGTTTTCTAAGAGAAGCCCACTGCAGAAGCATAAAATACTAGCCGGCATATACATACATACATACATTTACCTTTTTAACAACTCCCCTGCTGTTGATCTTTCAAAACATACATATGTATATTTTCGTAAGGGAGTTGTTTTTTCTCAACAATTAAAATAAAACGCATGCCACTCCTTTCCACACAGTGCCACACTTATCTAATGATTCACCTCTTTCAAACACACCATGACTTTAAGCGGCACCTGGCGTTGCCACTTCGAGGGACATGGCCAGGAGTTAAGAAACATTGTACAAAAAAAAAAAAAAAAAAATTCAAATAAATCGAACTCAAGCCCGATAAAATTTTTAAGAATTGTAAATCATATAGTTCGACAAAAAGTCACTGAGGCCGGCGAAACCTTGGAAACCGTCGTTAGCACTGATACAATAACAACAAACACAAAAATCAATTGGATATTGGTGGGAGCATATAACATACATTCCAATTCAACAGAAAACCACAGTAATCAATATGATTAGACACTCAGTAATGAAGAGCTCAGGTAGTAGGATGGCCAAATGCGTCTGCTTAAAAACAATATACAATTAGTCATGGCCTGGGTTCGAAGCAAATTTGGGTGCTGATGAGCGACGTGGTGGTTGTGAAACAGCCATGGTTGGGTACCCCAGCCTGTAAGTCTTCAACTTTACTTTTCTTGTCTTCTTCGAAAATATGTTAATCACTTCAATTTAATACAGAAAAGATTTTTTTGTCAACGAGTTACCATCGGTTACTACGATTTGTATTTTTGAAAGTATCAAAAGTAAAAGTTTTTGAATACACAAAAATTAACTTAATTATTTATTTGCTTCCTCTTATTTTACTTCTAAAAATAGAGCTTATTAATGTTTTCCTTCTTTTTCAGTCGTCTATGTATATGCCGCCGACATTTCGCTGATGCTAATCAACTCATCAAAGGTTTGTTTGAACATTTTCAATTCTCATTTTCTTCATGGGAATTTTGGGTGTCAAACATTCCTTTAAGATTTTTCATTTTAAATTTTCTAGAGAAAAAAAAAACCACAAAAATTTTCTGTTTAAACTCGAGTGCAGTACCATTTATTATTGATTGTTTTTAGAAATAGAAATAGACTGATTTATTGCAACTGCTTGCTGGGGGAAGTTCAAACGCTAGAGTTACTCTATTTAAATCTAAATTAAATTAAACTCGAAGATCAACTTGCACTGCTGTTTTGGACATTAGTGTAGTGTTACAAAATGTTTGCAAGCACTTCTGTCTGGCAACTCTATTTCCCATTCAGCCAAACTGCCCTTTTCAACACTTCATCATGTGGCTGTAACTTTGCCACAACAATAAAACAACATGTCATTTTCATTTCATAAACAATTACAAGCAGCAATCAACTGAAACAAAACTAATGGCGCCTGAACGATGAATGTTTAACATACAATAACCTTTGCGAGTAGTTGTGGTATTAAAAGTAATAACAACCACATCAGCAACAACTAATGAAATATACAGGTCATTCTAACGAATGAAAATTAAACTACCAACATGCATGCATGTGCAGGACAATTTCAATGAAGGGATACAAATTTTATTGATTATTTTCTTAAGGGTTGTTTTAAAGTCTAAAATTTAAATTATGGCCTAAAAAATTGTCATCTACATGCCACAAGTGTGTCTCATATGATGAATGAAAGTTAATATGGGCTGTGGCAAAAGGTGGGCGTTGACAACAATTTAACTGATATATGTAATTGTTGAAATTAAGTGCAGCCTGATCCATGAACAAAAATTGAGACCGATCATTAGAAATTAAATGGAGGAGTGAGTTTATATTTTTACTGTCACAACTCTGAGACAGTCCGCAGTTCCAGTTACGCTAGCACTAAGCGAATTTCATTACCACAATCACGGCGACAAAGCGCCAAGAAAATTCTTAGCAAATAATGGGCTTGATTAATAAAATAGAAAATAAATTTGATGAAGAAGAAAAATATAGTGCTTTTAGTGAGAAACTCTTATTCTACGGCACTGACATTAGCATTGCCATTTTGTTTTGAATTATATTAAAGATTAAGGACTTTGTTTGGTCTTTACTTTATTTGGTCTAGTAAAAATGAAAACTATATTATGTAATTAATTTTCGTTTTGCGGGTTAACTAATAAGCGTGAGCCTAGGTAAGCTCATCATGATTATGTTTATTGATTTATGTATTTACTAGGGCCTTAATTAATTAACTCAACTGACAAAAGTTGTAAACGTAATAGAATATTCAACTAAGAAGTCACAATCAATATAAAAAAAAGTAGATACAAGAATATTCCAGTTTGTTATCATATAATTACTTCATAAGAGAAGTAAAGATATTACAGATAAAACTACATTAAAATATTCCTGATAACTGATTCAATATTTTTTTTTAATATATGATGTATGCATATATGTCGATATCTGTATGCCTCGTGGGGGCCTGCCAATTTGCGTGAACATGTAATTCGATAAAATAGATCACAACCAACTAAAATCTAAATTTAAGATATTTTTGTAGTTACGTCCGTTTGTATTTAATCTGTTGATATGATGCTTAAGTAAGGACACTTGACAGTCTAAAACACCACATACACTTTGTGACACATGTATTTGAAATGAATTTTGGTAAAATATTGCAGGGAGTATTTGCATTTAAAGACATTTGATTTACATTTTAATTTTTATGAATATGCCCACAACAACAAACTTATTGACTGAATCATATGCATATTTCTTCAAATGTTTGTGTAGACAATTTATTTCTCCAAATTTGCATATTTATTTTATCAACTGGCTTCCAGTTCCTGTTTACGCATTCACGCCTTTAAGTATGCTAATTTTTGTTTTCTCTTCATCTCGATTAACTCTCTTGTAGATGAGTGTGCACACTGTACAGTTACATTGCATCATTGTATGTATGTATTTCCCTAATGGCTTGTTGTTGTTGCATTTTATAACTGTTTGGTTTAGTTCAGCAATGTTTTAGTAGAACATTACATATGTATGCATAAAATATGTTCAGAAGGGGGGGGGGCCTGTTTTAGAAATGAATTATTTATTATTATTTGGTTTAGCAATCAACAGGGAAACCAACGTTGGGCCCTTATTATGAACAACATTCGATCTTCGATAAACGGCGAATAACACTGTGTAATAAATTCAAGTTAGCAAAAGTTAGGTTGATTCTGACAGTGAGATGTGAAAATAGAGGTTTAGTGTATTTGTTTATGTTTTGAATTTTTTTCATTCTTTTTGATCGACCGTCGAACTTTGCAGTAAAATTTTGAGCATATTGATTATATGGTTTTTTGGCTATAACTCGTCGACTAATTGATATTTTTAAATCTTTAAAAGCCAAATTATTACTAGAGACTTGCGCAACAACTAAAATTAATTTGGCTTTTACAGATTTAAAAGAACTACCCGAAGGAGAGCAAAATATCCACAAAAATATATGAAGAAATGAAGAATAAATACATATGTAAAACAAAGATCGTTTAGCCCGGAATATACTAGCACTGACTATATTTCTTTTATGCGGAGTTTGTTTCATATAAAGAGATTTTTTAACAAACAAAAACAAAAATTTTATTCCCCTTAGGGCTATTGTTACGACTTGGCGTGGTCAGTTTAGCGTTAGCTAAATGTACTTTTAATTGAAGTGAGCGATAAGCTGGCCACTAAACAATTTTCATTCTTACAACTTACGATTAAGAAAGATTATTTTAACTCAATAATATTTTGTTCAGCAATTTTTGCAGGTTTGATGTTTTTTCAAAAAAAAAAAAAAAAAAAAAAAAAATTTTAACATCAAACTTAAAAAAAAAAAAATCCTGAAGAAGATACCCATTGGTGTATTGAAATATTGAATTAAATAAGCATTTAAAAATAATAAAAAAAAACAAGTGACCTCAAGCTCGAACTATTAAGTTAAAATATTAAACAACAAAGGTCGAAAAATTAGCATCAACAATATCAACCCAATCATGAATATTCTCAAGGAATTTTATTCCTAAAGAAAATACGTTTCTCGAGAAAAAATTCCTCCAATCATAAATTACCTGAGAAACAAAAAATAAAAGTTGGTAATATCGAAATTTTTTATAGGAAAAAACAAAAAACGTATGTTTTTAAAATACCTATTTTTTCCTCCGACTATTTTCCCCCTTCGATGTGGCTAAAACAGGGAAGGTTAAAAAAATTTCCTAAGGAATTTATCAACATAATAAGAGGAATGGGAAAAGAGAAAAAACTCTCACGGAATTATCATTCATGATTGGGCTGTATAATAAGAAAAATTATTTTTTTTTTTTCTTAACTTGTGTTAATACTTTTGAAAGATTCAAGTCTGAAGGAAGAGTAACTGAATGAAAACTTAAATTTTTCAGGAAAATATTTCTAATTAATTAAACATTCCAACTAAATATGGTAAATGCAAAAGCTAACCCTGCGGTTAATTTACACGTTAGATTATTGTTCCAATAATTTATTGCTCACTTTTTTTTAAAAGGAAATTAAAATAATGAAAAATGGTTTAACTGTCCGATAAATTCCTGCCTTTAACTAACGGCAAGTTGTAAACGGCCCTTAAAGGGATTTTCGCTAAACCGGATTTTCATTTAAGCAAAAATATTCGAATGATTACTATAATTGAAACTAATAATAAATAACAAAAATTCAGTAAAATTATAACTTCAGCTGTTTTGGAACTGCTATGCTTCTGATCAGCACCCAAATACGTAATACGCATATTGCACTGAAACAAAATCAGCATTAAAAATAAATGTTTGCAAGTAAGAAATTCAAAATATGTACTAGTAAATTTTGGCAAACAGGCCCCAGCTCTTTTAAATTAATTTCATTGTTTTATCTACAAGTTTGGCCAACACGATTTTCAGCCAACCTATGACACACTATTTTAAATATGATGTATACAAAACAGCGATATATTTTTTTTTTTGCATACCGTTAATTTTGGTTTTGCTTTCATTTTGCTAATATGCAGTCATGTTGTTTTTCTTTTTAAATAGACTACATGCAGCTGCTGTCAGTTTCTTGTATTAACAAATCCATTCATTCACTCTTTCATTCATATTAACTTAAGTGTAATAACAAGGAAAACTTAAAGGGTTACATGAACATAAATGAATGATTTCAAATGAGTGTGTGAGTGTGTGTGTGTGTGCCTGTGTCACTGTTTAGTGCAATTATTTGTTTCCATTAAAGAAAGACAAAAGAAAAAAAAAACAGCAACAACTTACAAGGGAACTGTGAGAAAAAGATGTATGTACACAAGAGACATCACTTAAACTTAGAGAGAAAATTAATACGAGTGTGCGAGTATGTGCATTTGAATGCAGTATGTGAGTACGAGTATGTAAAAACTAGTATGAACTAAACAACATGAGTGCAAGTGCATGTTCAAATGTTTACATTTATTAACATGTTGGTATACAAAGGCGAAGAAGAAGATATGTGCATATACATACGTACAGATGTATGCATGTAGTACTACAGGCCTACACACAAATGCATGCACTTGGGAAGAGTTGATGTATTTAGACAATTACAAGTATTATGTCTATATTTTATAAATACAAAAAAACAAGAAATACTAAAGTATTTTTGTTTTTAGGTGCAATTTCTGTAAGAGGCATTATGAGCAGAAAAAAGAATTATTATAATAATGCTTAAGTATTTCGGTATGAAAAAGAAAGTATGCATGTGCACATACATGACGAAGGTAGAAAAAGCTTTTCAGCTACATATGTACATATGTTTATGTACATAAACATGAGTACTTGTGGTATGCGGGGGGGCAAATCAAACATGCACACACACACACACACACACACACACACGCACACACAAACAAGTACACTCAGGCTTATACACACATGCACATAAATAACGAAACGGTGTTGTTTCGGAGCAACTTTTCAATGAGAAATTTAATACGTTTGCTGAACCAAAATGAAGATTTACAAACATATGCATGTAGTATGTGCATATATTTAATACAAAATAAATGAAATTTCTCTTTTTTTATAAACGGAAATCCGTGGGATATTGCTGAACATATCATGACGGAAGTTGTAAGAAACGGATGTTAAATCGAGAGGGAGTACAAGAGAAAATGCATATTAAATGCATTTTTTTGCAATCAAAACCCTTAATCGTTGACCACTTGATACTAAATTAATTAATCGTTTTTAAGTAGCACCAAGAATTAAATATTTGGTAAAATTTAGTGAAATTGTAACTAATTTAAAAAAAAAGCTTTCACAACATCAAATCTTGCTTTGATGGTAATCGGCGCTTCGGGCTCTACACCATCTAAGTCGCCCTATAAGATGCTACACTGGATACCAGCCGATGTCATGGTTAAGGAAACTGCTATGAATTCGGTGTTGCAGTAGAAGGCAGCTGGCATGCGGAAAGATGCGCTCCCAAGACACACTTCGATGATGGCAAGGATACTTGACCTTCCAAATTGGATTGACTACTGCTCATTAGCCCCATTGACCGATGTTGTCTGGCATACAGAATATCGGTTGTGTCCCGCGCAGTGTGGGTCGTTGCTCCGTGCTGTTGGAACCACACATGTCCTCCAGACCTAATTCGTTAACATGGCGCTATAGCGCGTTGTCATTTGACCAGCGGCGTCCTCGAAAATATATGGCCCAATGACTAATCCAGCGCGCACAGCGCAGTCACTTTGAGCGGGTGTAATGGTTCCTCGTGCATCACTCGTGGATTTTCAGTGCCCATGATTTTCATAGTTTTGCTTGTTCACGTACCCGCTGACATGAAGGAATTGAGCCTCATCGCTCATTATGATTTTGGTCGAAAAATCGTCCACTTCCTCCACATAGACACGATTATTCCGCGTTCTTGGGTGGTGTATCACTTCATGGCTTCTTTATTTGTCTTCTACAGTTGTCTAGTTCACAAATATAAAAAAAACAGATTCAACATCAGGCCGCCATTTGCAAAAAAAAAAAAAATTAAATTCCAATAGGGTGATTTCTTTTAGCTCACCCGTTATGTGGGTCTGATTGTAGCCCTACTTGAACTGTGAGATTTTTAAAACTTTGCAAATTGCAACCGAAAAAGGGTTCAGCCAGAAGCGGCAACTCTGCTCACCGTTATCACGGATGAGTAGTAGTAGTAAATAACTGCTGAGTGACTGAGTGAATTAGTGGGTGTTGAGCACAAACACACGCAACCCGTATGTACACTCTACTGTGTTGTATTTGAATAGTATTCTCCACTAAATAATAGATTACACAAAAGAACTATGAATTAACTTTTCTTTTTTGTCTTTTGCTTTAGATATTCATATTTTATGATGTTTGTTTATTGCCCTGTCTATTCTTACTACACAAATGAAAGAATAATTTTTTTCAAGATTCTATTAAAAGTAAAATGGGAATTTTAATGAAAGAAAATATATAGTATATGTATACATAGCGTTGGTCTCATGTGAAAATACCCTAACTAGAATTTATTCATTCCCGCGATTTTTGCATATTTTCAAAACAACAACCTTTGATTAATCCAAACGTGCAAAACAAAAAGCCGATATAGAAAAACATTCGTGTTAGGGCCTTTCCACATGAGACCAACGCTATATACATAAATAAAAATAGAGCACATCAGGTATTAAAAATAACTGTAACATGTTCTTTATTATTTAAAATAGAAAATGTTGTGCTAAAATTAAAAGGCTTTTGTTATGGTGAAGTCTTCGAGAATAAAGATTAGTTTTTGCGCAAAGAAAATATGCCAAGGAATGTTTATGAAAATGTTTTCTCTATTACAAATTTTGTTTGTTTGTAATGTTCACTGGCGAAGCGTAAGCTGAGTACTATTTTTGGCTAATTTTGTAAATGCCGTATCTTTGTACAACTTATGGCAGTATGTATTTCCTCAACATTCTATAAAATACCTTTTTATGTAAAAAAATGTTTAGCATATGCTGTATTCATAACTGCGCCGCTTGAAAAATCTAGCAGTTCTGCAACACTAAATACTGGCGCCAAATTACGGCAGTCGTGAGCGAATGAATTCGGCATGGAATGAATTGTATGTTTGTTGCTTATTCTGTTTTTGTCCTACATTATTTTTAGCCATTTAGTTCGTTCGACTATGAGTATCGTAATTCGGCCCCCGTATCGCAAATGGTAGCATTTGTGATCGAACGAGTTCCGTGGTTTATGATTTATGTTTGTCGCTTATTTTGTTTTACATTGTTTTCACTCACAAATTCACTCGATATCGAATGCCTTCATTTGACCCCTGCATTTAATGGGGGGTTTAGAAGGTACGTGCGAAAATAAAAAAGAGAAAATATTAAGACATTACATCTGCATTTTAACGAAACCGTGGGAATCAATGAAAGAATTCTATGAGGAGATCCAGACGAGCAAAAAACGGGGGGACTGTCAGCAAGCCTGATTTGAGTAGAATAATGGGAGTTGTGACAGGTCACCCTCAATTACTGGCACATCTTAACCGCATATAGGAAGTGCGGGAGAAGATGAATGTAGAGCAGGTGGGGAGGAGAGTGAGACACTAGAGCACTATTTATGCCAGTGCCTTACCAGACATAATCCCAGTTAGATCTATGCGACAAGCTGCTCATGGTTAAATCCGCGGAGTGCATAACAAGCCTATACTGACTTAGGTGCACGCGCATACAAACCCCTGCAATCAACATAACCTAACATATTTAAAAAGGAAATTTTTTTTTATAAAAAAATGTTGCTCGTAATTGTCTCAAGTTCGCTGTCTTGAAGTTTGAAATGAAAATAATTATAACATCATACATACCTTTCCCATAAAACCTGTGCCACCGGTTATAAAAACACTGCGTCCCGCATACAACTCTGGTATGGAAACATAATCTCCGCTTTTGTGGCCGGTATAACTTTCGAAATTATTTTTTGATGTGAAATGTGTGCCAATGTGACCATTTAGCAAGGTTGTGCCGCCGTTTCTGTTTGTTGCAGACGACGATACGGAGCCTAGATTGGCCGGTGTTGGGGCGGAGAATGTTTTGGATGATGCTGCTGCTGCTGCTGCTGACGACGACGATGACGACAACGATGATGTGTTACCAGACAAAGGCGTCGCAGGGGATTTACTGTTTTTAGATTCCGACATATTGGAAGTGTGTTTTTATATGATATTTAAAAGGACTAGTACTATTATGTTTTAATAATTTTGTTATATTTAACGTTTGTTTTAAACTTAAACACTATTTTTAATTGATTAATGATACTTTCTTGTAACCGGAAATTATAAAAAGACAGTTTTTTTTGGTTTTTCTTTTTTCTAGGTTCTAAATTATATTCGTATTTATAAATTTGTTATGGGTTTTGTTTTTGTTATTGAGTTCGAAAACTTGATTTGATATTTGTTTTATTTGAATGTGAAATTCTGTTGTCAAAAGTGTTTTACTTTTTTTTAGTATTTTTTGTTTTTGTAAGCAAAGTAGTATTTTGTTTTAGTTATTAGTTTTTTAAAAAGGAAGTAAGCAATTTTATTTTACAAATAAAAAATGTATTGATGTGCGCGTAGTTTTAAAAAATTATATATTTTTTAAATATGTACGTATCTTTCTTACAAAAGCTTTGGAAGTTATTGGAAGCGGTTGATTTTTATGATTTTATTATTATTTTTTAATTAAATTTTTATCAAAAACTATTTGAAATAGAGTTTTCTAGTTTGTTTTTGCGAGAATTTAATTATTATCAACTGCTAAAAAACTTCTTTTTTGGTTTTGAGCTTATATCCATTTTATGTAATAGAATTTGATTATTATTTGATTTTTCTATAAACAGAATTACAATGGCCAGCTTTCAAATCTGCAAAGAAAATGAATTTTAAGAAAAATTAGTTAAAAGTTTAATAAAAAGAACTATAAAATGTATAAGAACAAATTAGTTAACATCTCGTTAGTAGTAGCAGTAGTAGACTATTAAATTGTTTACTGTATTGAAAATGTGTTTAATAGTTTTTAATACTCATCATTATGCCTACAAAGAATAGAACGAGAAGTGAAAATTTAAACAGCTTTTTAAGGGTTTTAGAGTCTACTGACGAATTGAACAATTTCAATTGAGTTTTTCAAACAACAAAATTATAAATGAATGTAATAAATTAATTTTTTTAATTATTTTAAGTCAAAAAATAGACTTTGTTAATGTTTTCTCTCTTTTTCAGTCATCTATATGTCGCCGACATTTCGTTGATGCTTATCAACATCAGTAGACTCGAAAAATTCTTAAAAGAACATTTGAAACTCAACTACATACATACTTATATAAAAATTTCAATGAACAAAATGAAAATCAGAAATGTTCAAAGAAACTTTTAATACAGATAACATTTTTTCCTCTTGCAACACTTCTCTTAAGATTTTTCGAGTCTACTGATGACTTGATTAGCAGCAACGAAATGTCGGTGGCATATAGACCGCTCAAAAGGACAGAAAATATTGAGGTATATTTTTAGACCTAAAATAATACATTTCAATTGGCTCTTAAAGCAAATAAATAAGTTCAATTTTGAATTTTTTTTTTTAATATTCAAATACAGTTTAAATATGTATCATTTACATACATAAAAAGTGAATGATGGGCATACGTTATGTTATACTTAAATATGCGCACTTTAGCTGGGTATTATTTGCTTTTCAAATTTCATTATTTTGCATCTGGCTGCAATAACAAACATAACCTTTAACTTCGTGTTGTATGATTAATAAAAAAAAAATAAAACAACTATATTAATCATCCTGTGTTTATTGCCTTCTTATGCAAATGTAAACAAAAGTTGAAGAAATATACAAAATGGTGGTTAACGGTTCATAAATTAAGTGCTGCCAATGTTTTCATTTTAAGAGACAAGAAAATTCATTAATTATTAAGTTTATTATGATTATTGCTCTATAAAGAAGCAATCCGAAGGAAAGGGAAATATCGGCAATATAAATTAAATAAATAGAGAGAACCACAGCTCGAAAAAATATTAAAATATTAAAGAACGAAAATCAATTTGCAAGCATCTGTAGTTTTTTAAAAAAATTTCGAAATTGGATTTTTCTATTTTAAGGCCTTTGCCACAAGAAAAGAATAAAGAGCATAACTATGACTAGTTTTCGATTCGTATTGAATAGAGAAAACTTTTTGAATATACAAAATTCATAAAATGTTACTATAACCATAATCATAAGCAACTACACACTACGTTTTCAAAACGTTTGCACAATTTTGGCACTCAAGTTTTGTTTTAACCCAGAAATTTTGAATTATTTTTTTTTTTACTAATTAAGCTTGTTTACTCTGAAAAATCCTTGATTCAATTTAGTAATCTTCCTATTTGCATCAAATAAACAGAAGCGTGCAGTTGTTCAGCATTGTTGCACAAGTATGTCTGTACGTATTAAAAAGCATCTTTGTTGACTTAATTAGTAATTTCGGAAAAAAAAACATTTCTGTTTACAAAATCTTTACAACAAGTGTTTTGTTTTTATTTTCAAATGCGCATTAGTTTATTTGCTAAAAAATAAGGAAAAACATTTTCATTTTTTTTTTTAACAAACAATATACAATTTGCAAAGGAAAACAAAACAAAACATACATGAATGCAATTGGCAATGTCAATTTATCAAAATTTTCATTATTGCCACAAAAGTCTAGCAATTATGTCTGCCCGGCTGTCTGTTATAATTTTTAATTCATTTGAACAGAAGAAATACATTTTGTTAATTTATTTACTTTGTTTTAAAAAAGTCTATGTGTAAATAATGTAACAGTGGCAAACAAAACAAGGAAGGATATGAATAAAATACATCGCTGGATTCAGGATGTGACATCGACCTCGCTAGCTCGCTCGCTCACTCACTCAAATACATGCAAAACAATAACCACTTTTAAAATGTTGTTGCTGTTTTCAGTGTTTTTCTGCAAGCGAGCGATGTCGAGTGACAGCATGCAACTGACTGGTATAAATTTATGGTAATGCTTGATCAATTATGTCTCAGTATCATTGAGAACATGAACCATCGGATGGAAGAATGCCGCTAAAGCTTTGGCGAACATATGGCCGATATTTTGTCAAACACATAATTGTCATAGATCCTTTCTTTCATCACAATAAGAAATACTAAGATCACTTCAAATCGATCACAATAAAATCTTTCTAAATTTTTAGGAAGTAAGAATCGAACTAGAAGGCCTAACAATTGCATATCGACTGTGAAGCTAAAATTAGTACATAAAAAAGTTCTTCGAAAACTGTTTTTTTTACAATTAAAAACTTTACAACGTTTTGACTGAATTATTTTTTTTATAAGTTCAATGAAATTGATATTAAAATTTATCACAACTTCTTTTTTTGCCAATCAGCCCCAAATCTACTCCAAAGGAATTTCTTTCTCAAAGAAAGTATTTGTTTGTAGAAAAAAGCACGAAGAGTGGCATCTCTTCGATTTGAAGCAGCCATTTTGATGATTGACATTAAAATGCTTAAGGTGCGTTCACACTAAGACCGCTTTTTTTTAATTTTGTACAACTTTTTTGTTTACCGTTGGTTTAGACAAATATATGTATATACGTTTACATCAACAAACATTAAAGAAAGGAAAAAAAAATAAGAAAAAAGAAAACATAAAAACCTTAAATTTCACAACAGCGTTCTTGTATATGATTGTTGTATTTGTTCAGTGAACAAAAACAAAACTTGCCACAAAATTTGTGTTTACTTTTGCCGAGTTCAAACAACTGTTCGCTGTAAATTTGGGTTTTTGATTTAACAAAAATTTCAAATATACTCGTGTGATATTGAATGTTCTCAAGTTTTTACACCGCTTTTTGTTTTTGTTTTCGTCGGTGTTGGTTTGTTGTTTCTATCCATGTGCTTGGCCAAAACACAGTTCAACTAGAGAGTAGTGGTCCTGTTATTTGAGGGTAATAATTGACGTAGGCTACGTTGCCCTTTACTCTTTATTGAATTTTATTTTTATATTTACAAGAATTAAAAATTTGTTTTCTGCTTTAATAACTGTGTGATGCTCGTAATTTTTTTTATTTTTATTCTTTTAGAACTGTCAGTAGTCAGCTGGGCTTGCAAGGCTACCTGGTATCGAGGTATGTATGTAGCTTGCTCTCAGGTAATTATTATTCACCATTGGCTTGAATAACAATATCTACACTAATTGCTTGCTACCACTAAGTTTTGTTAGCCACTGTTCAAAGGAAAAAATAATTTACAACTTTAAATCACTGTCTTTTACATGTATGTCATTATACTAAACACTTACATACATTTATTATTAATAAGTTGCATAAATAAGTGACAATTATTTGTTTAGTTTTTGCACAACTCAGTTACACTGTTTCCTTATTTTGCTAACTGCATTACTTTTTCATTTATACTTTGAATATTGTTTGCAAAAATTGTTTTCTACATAAATTAAGTGGATCATGAGCAGCAGCAGCAGCAGCAACTTGTCAATATTTTAGATTTATGTTTACGCATTTGACAAATGAGCTGCCAATAAAAAGTGAAGGAAAGATACAATTTGCTGTGCAGTTGCCAAAAAAACAAAAGATGTTTGTAGAAAACAAACAAGCAAACAAATAAACAAACGAACTGAAGAAAATCCATAAATGTGGCAAAATTTATGGTTTGTTGTAATAAATGCATGAATATAGTGTATTTATGTTTTAATAACTACATGTAAAAGTAAAGGAGAAAGTTTTCTTTTTGCCATGCAGTATAAATGCAGCCATGCCTGTGCATGCACAAGTGTGTATATATGTATGTATGTGCATGTATGCAAAATATATTTCTTTTAATAAAGCTTGAAGTATTAGTAAATTAATTGGATTTTACACTTTTGACTTCATTCATCTATCGACTTTAACTAATGTAGTTCAATATTTTAAAAACGTTTAAATAAAATAAAAGGCGTGAAAATGTAGTTTCGTTGTCATAGAAATACGCAATTAAAAACGGAAAAGTGATTTAGATTTAACCGTGACTTTTAACGTGTTTTATACTTGAACGTTTCAATGTTATTCTAGAATCAAAGTTAAAGAGTCATCAAATATTTTGCCAGTCATTTCAGCAATAAACTGCTAAATGTTTAAAATATTCTGGAAAACACTTCTGATTTTCTCAACGATTTACTGAGATAACTAAATTGGCAAAAATCGCGATTTTCATACACTTATCAAATAAATAGAACAGCACACACACACAAACACACACATTAATAAATGTTATTTCTGTATGAAAATCGCGATTTTTGTCAATTTAGTTATCTCAGTAAATCGTTGAGAAAATCAAAAGTTATGCACCGATTTCAATGAAATAAAGCTCATTTGATTCGAAATATATTAAGCTAAATACTTTAAGATCAACATTGTGACTTTAGTTGCATTATTTTTTTTAATGAATTTTTAAATAAGAATTTTTTTTTTTTATATAAAATTGTTATTTTTTTTTCAAAACTTTGTTCAAATTAAAAACAATGTAGGCACGGATTAAAGATAATTTTGTTGACGAATTTCAATTTTTTTTTTTTTAACTGAATATGGTGAACCGTTTTCTAGTTATTTAAATATTTGTACTGGAAGCGCCTTAATTTTAGACATAACGGTATATTTCAAAATGTCGAGCTGTGATGGAGAAAAATGGAGTTTAGATTTAAAATCAGCGATCTCAAATTAGTAAAAAATTGCTATAGAATTCCGAACAACACTCAAAAAGTTCAATTTTGTTCCCTTGTGTTATCAAATTAATAAAAAAAAATTAATAAAAATAAATACCGATGTTATATTTTTGGTTTTACTTGTCTATAGGTTATACGACCCTTGTACTTGTGCTGAAGATGTTTTCTCTTAAATATTCGAATTTAATATATTTGCCAATATTTATGAAATTACTTTAAGTTTTCTATTACTTATTATAGTTTCTCTCATTGAAAGGATCATTATTTTGCTTCAATTCTTGATTTAAAATTACATTTCTTAATCACTCCTTGAATACATTTGCGTCTACATACTTATGTATGTATGTGCCCATGTACATATTTATTTTTATTACACCCACAACAAACATAAACTGTCTCTCAAGCTCACAACAAGAATATGACTTAATTTAATAATTTTTTATTTAGTCTTCTTTTCTTTTTCTTTTTCTTCTTCTTCTCCTTTTTTTTTGTAAATTGTGCACACAACAATTTTACGTACTTTTAATAAAAGTTGAACACTGGAAGCACAAAAAATCCAAAATAAAAGTATTTATACATATACATATGTATGTATGTATATATTTTTGTTCTTTCTTGTATGTAGTTTTTCAATTAAATGGCAACCAACAGAAGTCGGACTTATTAACACGTTGTATTTTGAATATCAACTGAAATCATATATAGAAAAAAGAGGGATTTTATATACTTATATACCAACTGAGGAAAATTTGATCTTGTTGTTGTTGATGGGAGGCAGGCATCGTTAGAACGACAAATGTGTGAGTGTGTGTGTGTGAGAGCAAGTGATAGTTTTGCATGAATCACAGCTCTGTCTATGTGTCTCTCAGTAGGCTGTAAAAAGTTGGCATCAAAAAATCACACAAGCTCAGTGTATGTTGCTTGAAAAATGTGTGCACATTAAGACTGTTCACAGTTCGAAAAGAGAAACTGTTGCAAAACAATTTTTTTTTTTACTTATTATACAGGGTGTTTCAAAATTACTGAAGGGGCTTGGCGTTGCAAAAAACAAAAAATTAATTCAGAAAAGTACAAGACTAAGGCCGATATGACACTATATTTTTCATGCATTGCTCAAGTTTTGAGGGGAAAAGTGAAAATATAATGGACCTTAATTATGTATATTCAAACACTTTTTAGAAACAACTTTCTTTTTAGAAACAACTTCAATTTTAAAAAGTGTTGCTAACTTTTTTTTCAACTATAGTCAAAGTTAAAGTTGGCTTTAAGTTCAACCACATTATTTATCGGAAATGGCAAATTATTTATCATACAACCATTTACAAATTTAAGTAAAATCCCATCTCTAACAAGATGACTCTCAAAAATTATTCAAACCTATACAAATTGTATTAGTAAATAAACAAAAAAAAACATCACAGCGAATTGAATAAAAGTAAAATTTCAATGAAAATTCTGATTAATAATAGTTGTTAAAAAATCTTTAATTTAATTATTTAATGTAAAAAAAAAAATACATTTAAAAATGACATTTGTTTGAGCAAAGCTGTTGCTAAATAAGTTAAAGACAGCTTCTGCTGGTTTTAAGTTTAAAGCAGACTTTTGCGGGTAAAGTCGGTTTTTTCTTGGTGTCTATAGTAGACAAAAAGTTTACTTTTATTTAGCAGTGACTTAAAATTGCTTAAAGTATACTTTTTCGTTGTCCATAGTTATGGCTCAATGTAAACGGCAAATACACCATGTGCAAAGAGTTAAGCAATATTAATAACAGTTGGGCCAAAAGAAGTCATCCGATGTTGCTTGGCTTTCAGAATATCGTTTGTGGCTCAAGCAGTGTATGCCGTTGCTGTTGGAACCACATGTCCTCCACGCGATTATTTCGCGTACTTGGGGAGTGTATCGCTCCATGACTCCATGTTCACTTGGATGCTAAAGCTGTCTAGTTCACAAATTTGACATTGGCCGTGATTTGCAAAAATAAGAGCAACTTCCAATAGGGTGATTTCTTTGAGCCCACCTGTTACAAACACTAAAATGTCATTATTTTTGAAGGTGTAATCGATAAAAAGGAAGATAAGTCCAAAACAAAAATGTTAAAGTTTTCAAGCTTGAAATACCAAGTGTTGCAGAATTACAGGTTTATTCAAAAGCCGCTCCTTCAGCGATTTAAAAATTATTGTTTACACCGGTATTCATAAAAAATAAAACATTGTTGAAACACATTTTACGACACATTTTTCATATAAATTTTTTTCTAAAATGTATTTGAGTAACGTTTTATTTTTTATGAATACCGGTGTTAGTCTTTAAGAATTTTCTTGTGATAAAAAGAGTACAACACTTAAAAAACACAAAAGAAAAGAGTTAGAATTTTGTTTTGCTTATTTTTTGGTTTGGTTAGAAAAAGCTCGTACTAAAATTAAGCTTTTTCTACTTGACAAGCCGAATAAGGATTATTAATGAAATCAATCCTGGTATATCTTAAAATGAGTGCAATGTTCTTGGGTGTAATTGTAGCCAGCCTTTTTATGTACTTCCATTATTGAATTCTCTTTAACTTTATTTTAATGACTGCTACAGCTGAATTGCTGTACTGGCAGAAAAATTCATTAACATAATTAATACATTTCATTAATGCATTAACATATGTAATACATAGACATAATGAATTCCAACTTTGGCTGAAAATTAATGAATCAACGAACTATTGATTTTCAGCGAATATTTTTTTTTCAGTGTAATAGCACTTATAACGGTCTACATTCTGTAGAACTTTAAGGCCTCTAGCTCGCATAGCTCGAAAGTTAATGTGAATTTTCAGTTTCTTATGTGAGGGCGTCCTTTAGTTTTCAGTTCTTTGTTTTCTGTTGTTGTAACGTGAGAAAATTTCAAGTCTCTATATTTAATGGTATGGGAACACCCTTTAGCTATCAACTTTTTGTTGTTTGTTGTTGTAGCGGACATTTTTTTTTTTTTTTGCAAATTTAAAGTATCCATCTCTTATGGTTTTAGAGTAACAGGCAGTTTTCATAGCCTTCAGTTTTCAACTTTTTGTCACACTTTTCTCCTTCGAGAAGTGAGCCAGGGTTAATAGTGGGGCTTTTTATGAATTTCTACATGGTTATTCCTCACCCTCATAATTTTTTCCTTCACAGGGTTGCAGCTGGGAAATCGAAAAATTATGTATTATATCATGCCCACTGCATAAACTGTGATTATCCATAATATCGTACTATTTACAAAAGAGAATGCTTATTTAAAAATTATGAGTCCAAATGCATTAAAAGTTCAAAATCGCAGTTATACCGTTTATGCATTATAATGAGTGTAAAGTGTAATAATTTTTATTAATTCGCCAATGAATTATTTGTATCATAAAATAGTTTAATTTTGACAGTTAATTCGAGCATTTTATTTATTAAGTTTTTTTTATGGTGTATTATGCAAATCATCAATTTAAAATTAAATTAAGGTTACAATAAATACTGCAATTAAAATAAAAGCGGCGTGTAATTAATGACATGACCTTTTTTTCGAGTGAAAAGCATGCACTTGGCTTATATGTATGTATGTATATACTTACATACATATGTACATCTATACATATGTATGTAGCTGGTCAAACCAAATTATTTATCATACTATAATAGTTAATTGCAAGCAACTTAAAGCTGGCATATATTTATAAATATGAAACTGGCCCTCCCTGTCTTTCTCAAACATTTAGTAGCACACACAACAATGTTAAAATTAAATTTTATTAATTATAAAATAAGTTTATATGACATAAACAGTTTTAAAGTATCAACGTAACTTTATCAATATAAAGTTTTCATGCCAACGAAGAAGGACCAGATTAATTGGGCAGCACCAATGAAATGTGGGCAACACGTGCAAAAGGCAAAAAAATAAATAAATATAAAACAGTTAGTTGTAAGAAGGTATTTCTGACCTATCATAACAGATTTTAGTTTAATAGCTTTCAATAAACATACATATTTATTTTCTTATCATCAATTAAAAGCTATAGGTATTTTACCTAAATTTATTTATGCAATTTTTATTAAATTTCTTGCTAATCTATCGACTTGTGAGAATACTTAATCGATTAGGAATTTGCAATTATCTATTTATTTTGAAATATTAAAATGTTTAGTATAAAAAATATGTACATAATTAGAAACGTGTGAAAGAAATAGGTATGTACATCATAACAAGATAAAAATCATTAGTTTAAAAGCATCAACAAGAAGTTTGATAAACATCCTCACACCCACACACACACACACGCGCACACGCACAAGCACGCAAACAACAACAATGCGAAATTTACAGGCCTAGATCGACACAAGTTGATTTTAAAGCAATATGCCTAGACTGCTTGAAAACACATCATTTTGTGCTTATTTTATACAAAACTTTTCATTTATTATGTTCAACATTTTAAATATTTTTTTTATTTTTTTACCAAGTTTTAGATTAATTATTATGAGCAGAGTTCAAGTAGCAGCGTGTAAAACGACAACAACAAAAGCATTAACATAACAGTATAATAATAATAATATCCAAACGACCAGATTTAAATTTCACCATTAGGCAACCACCTGCTCCAAAAGAAACTAATAATCTCTCATCTGGTAACTCTTTGCTAATTAAACGTCTTTGTTTTTTTTTTACTATTGAAACAGGCATACCCATGTACATACACATACGTATGTATGCATGCATGGATGTATGCATGCAAACATACAACTCTTTAGCATTCATTCTTGTTTTTGTTTTTCTTTTTTTGCTCTGTAAATAACGTTATAAAAACAATTTTCTCTATTTAATTGAGCGGCTAAAAGAACTCAATGCATTCACTGACCAGCGGCGGCAGCAGCGTCGGCTTTAAAAAATACCTTTAAAGGGCAATGAATTTGCATTTACACAGGTGTCATCGTGTTGCACATAATCATATTACATATGTTGATTTCTTACAATCAACGCAGGCTTATTTAAAACTATGTACATACGTATGTACATGTTTTTACTGTTCCTAAATTCTTCCGCATTTTCTTTTTCTTTTCAAATGTTGAATTTATTGTGTTAATGCAGGTTGTATGTATGTTGTTTTTTATGTTAAAAAAAAGAGGACACACAAAACCAGTACATGATGCCAAAACAGGAAATAAACCAGAACAAACAAAAAACAAAACAAAAAAACGAAAAATACAGTAACAATGAATACAAAAAATATGGGTCAATAAAAGTCTCTCACATGCAATCAGACTGACTGAAAAAAAAAATACAAAATGTTCTAACTAAATCTGGTTTAATTTCAATTAGCAGTTGCATACTTTACGAGTATGTATTAATAATAAACATTTGTACACTAGGGAAAATAAATTCATAAAATTAATAAAAAAAAAAAACAAAAAATGTTGGTTCCAAAAGAAAACATAACACAACATGCATTAAATGAAAAATACATTTCATCACTTCGTTCAAGTTTATGAAAAAAATACAAGCAATGTTTTAAAACTTTTGCAGACCAACCAAAGCTAGCGTTTTCAAAGGGGAACCCTTTTACTGCTGTCCTTCTCCCAAACGGCAAGAGCTAGAGAGCTGAAATTTTCACAGAACATATGGTTACCCAACCACTTGAACTTTGAACAGGATGTGTGATTACATGGGCTCTACAACAACAAATACCAAAAATAACAAAAAGTTAAGTTAGGTGCTCCCCTACAAGAAACTGTGAAAATAAGCTAAAATTTGCTGGAACTTTTAAGCCGTAGCAGATAGACACTTGAAACTGTGTACGAAAAGGAGAGAAAATATGACAATTGTAATCTTACTTTTTTATTTCCCTTCAATATTCTTTACTAGTTATTTCTCTGACAATGACGCAATTGTAAGATAGTTCACGCATCCTACAATACGACAACAAAACCTAATAATGTGCTGACTGACAACTACAGCGCCAGAGTGTTCAGACGATTGAAAGTTAACTGCAATCGATAAATAATTGTTAGGTAATTCAATGCAATTAATAAATAGTCTACCAACTCTTCTTTTTTCAGTATTGTCAGTTAGAAATAGCAACTTCTTACAGTTGGTTGAAAATGTGTTATACATTTTCTGACAATATTGTAAGTTCTCTACAATCATCTGTACACAGTTTTCTCATTTACAATTTTAGTGCTACATATGTATGCAATAGTGATGTTACTATTGAGAATAACTTGTTTTCGTTACCTTTTTTTAAATATTTCTACTTTCCAAAAATAATTTACTCAGTAGTTAAGTAACGCCTTCGATTGGCTTAGTTTGACCAACGAAATTGAGCAACACTTTACATTAACAGCAAATTAACTGTTAATAGTGGTCAGATTAACCTAAGTTATTTTTTTGAGTGTAACATTTTGTCCGAAAAGAAAACTCAATAATTTTTGATTTTGAGTTTGATGGGTGATGGCATAAAATTGAGTCTTTATTGGAACATTTTAAAACAAACAAAAAATTAAGCAATCAAAAAAAACCTACTGAAATATAATGAAATTTTTTTTTGAACACCACTGTCAGCTAAATTCTTTTTATTTGCATTAAATCGTCGAAATCACAGTTTGTGTACAGTGATTTTCTTCAAGACTTTTTTTTTATTGTTCCTTTACTTTACTTAGATTTTCTTTGCACATTTTTTCCAATTTTTCTTTCATTAACAATTGTTGTGAAAATATGAGTAAACAAATTTCAGGCATTTACTAAAGAAATTATGTCACGTTCAGTTTTGCTGTAATTCATTTCGTATACTTTGATTAGCAAACAACACAATTGTTAAGGTCACTGACACCACCGAGAAGAAGAATCCAGCCAAACTGAGAGAGGGAAAGAGAGGGAGGGAGAGAGAGAAAAAAATTGGAGGATTATTAAAGGTCTTACATACATGCCTTTTTTCATACATACATATGTACACATGCATTAGAATGGGTCGGTCGGTTTGTCAGGACAAGAAAAAGTACCAAAATGATATACATTTAAAAAAAAACTAATTTTCGAAGCGCCAGACTCTCAATATTTTTTTGTATTTTTGTAGGCGAGCCCCCGCTCAAAAGTTTTGAAATACATACATATATAAATAATTTTTTGAATATTTAAAATTTGAATAACAGAAAAAGAAATTATTTTTCTTTCCAAAAACTGCTTGTTGTTATATTTGCGGCTGGAGAAAATAAACTGAAAAAAAATTTATTTTTTTTTTAATTTTTGAAATATTATATTATTGCCCTGCAGAAGCTATTCGGAGGAGAGCGAAATGTCGGCAAATAAAACTAATAAATGAAAGGAGACCTAAGGCTCGAAAAAATAAAATAATATTAAAAATTAGTTTAAAAAAAAAATTTGTTTGTTATCAAGTGGAAGGACATATGTATGCATAAAAGGCGTTGCCAACCAATAGCGGTTCAGTAGTGTAATAAAAACGCGCACAGAAAATTGATTTCTTACAACAACAATCTATTGGCTGACCCACCCTGTGGCACACACTTAGTGCCTTCAATTATTTTCTATTTAAATATGTATAAAAGGAAGTATAAATATTACAGCGCCATGAATTTAATATGAATGCTGAATACACGTGCTGGAAAATAGTTACGGAAATACATAATAATTAATGCAACACATTTTGTACATACTTAACAAGGGATTATATTTTGATTACTTTTCTTTGCTTCACTTGACCACCAAAAAAGAGCTGTTTTTTTTTTTGTTTCCGCCATCTTAAGCTTTAAAATTCCATCATTTGGGCAATAATATAAGTATGCATG
The DNA here is from genome assembly GCA_963662145.1 of Sturmia bella. Classification (NCBI taxonomy): domain Eukaryota; kingdom Metazoa; phylum Arthropoda; class Insecta; order Diptera; family Tachinidae; genus Sturmia; species Sturmia bella. The sequence continues at coordinate 61,683,523 of OY759172.1, forward strand.
TATGTATGTTTTAATAAATTTAAAACATTATTACACATGATAGTGATGATACTCTGTATGTAAAAGTAAACGATAAATACAATGCAAAATATGCTGATGAAAAAAAAATATGTTGCAATACAAAATTTATTAAAACTTATTTTAGAGATTTTATGGTTAAGTTAAGTCCACGGAGCGCATAACAAGCCTATACTTGCTTAGATATATGTCGCAAACAAACCCCTTCCAGCAACCTAGCCTCACCTATTTCATTAATGATTTGGTTTTGTAAACTTTGTCACATAATTTTTTTTTTTTTTTTTTTTGGAAAAATTTATTCCACGACACAAAAGTATTTACCGTCGAGAGTAGACTCAGCTCTAGCTATCAACAATATTACCTCTTTACTCACGACGCTTGTGTGGCATACAAATGTAGCAAGTAGATATAATCTCCGCGTTCTACACTTCTACGTGTTCTATGCGTTGTGCTGTGAAACTTGTCCCATACAATTTCACAGATTCTAGTTTTGTAGTGAGAGGCGCGATGCGTGCTCTGTAACTCCACCTTAACTTCAATGGCGATCGCAACTATACAGTTCACAGTTAAAATAAGTTAGCAGCTACATACATACATACATACACATATACAACACACACTCATTTGTTGGTAACGCTTTTCAATAAACTTAAGAAACATAACAGTCTTCTTTATACATGTTTACGCAAACATGCACACGCATGCCTGTGTACAATTTAATATACATATACATATTTTAGTATGTATTTAAATAAAGTATTCAAAAATTTAAATATTAAAACCGAAGAAAAAAAAGCACTAAAGAAAACATTTATTAATTTTATAAAAATAGCACAGGGTCAAAGCCAACAAAAAAAAAGCGTAAAAATAACAGCAGACAAAATTGCATAAAAATTGAAACTACGTTACAACACTGTTGTAAAACCTTTAAAAGAGCGTTTTTAAATTATAAAAACTTAATTAAATAATGACGATTTATAGATAAAAGTGGCTTAAAATATTTGTTGTTGTTTTTTCATCTTTGTTTACTTTGCTTCTTTTTTTTTTGCTTTTGGGATGGCGGTTTGCTTTTGGTGGCCGTTAAATGTATATTGTTGCAATTTTAAGTGAATGACTTTTAGGTATGAGTGTATTTGTGTGGTGTTATGGACTTTGAGTTGACCCCATTTACATACATTTGATAATTGAAAAAAATGGGTCTTTTTGTTGTTTTTGATGTTTGTTTTAATAAAAATATTTTCAATAAAATATTTTATACATTAATTTTAATTTTATAGTGAACTATATGATTTACAATTGTTAGTAATTTTATTGGGTTTTAGTTCAATTTGATTTCCCCAAAATTGAGAAAGTTTTTTTTTTGTTGTTGTGACGAAAAAAGTTAAGTTGAAGACTTATTGGCTTGGGTACACGCCATGACTGTTTCACGTCCACCAGGATGCTCATAACCAATTATATTGGCAGCAGCGCTTACCCATTCTAGTTACTACCAGAACTCTGCAGTACTGACTGTCGATATTTAATGTAATTACCGCACCGATCCATGCGCAAAAATTATTAAAGACCACATCAGTCTAATATACTGTGTATTAATACTTGTCAAAAATTCAAATAATACCTGCAAGTCATACATACGAAAAATAACACGCATTTTAAAACGATAGTACTTTTTCGCATGAAAAAAAAGAAGATAATTTTACGTTTTATTTAAAACTAACTTTGGGCGAGACAAAAGGCAAAAATAACCCAACATCCGACGGCATAATAGAAACGACCCTGTAGGACATTGAGTAGTCGATTAGTAAAATGGTTAACTTAAAGTTAACTTTTATACGCCAGTTTCAAGTTAGCGGCAATACAATTGATTTGTAAAGGTGGGATCGCACGATTGCCGCAATGCACCAATTTTACACAATTTTTATTTAAACAGTTTTGAAACTAAATACATGTATACATATGCATATTATTGGCGCGTATTGTCTTCTTTGGTTGCCGCGTGAGAACACAATAAATATTGGTGCATTTTTAGAATTTTTATTGGTGATTAGTTGTATGTCAAGTGTTCACATGATTGTCGTATCAGGGTTGTATTTGATTGGGACAAATAGGAACAACATTCGTTTTGGTTGCCGCATGAGCCAATAAATTGTGCTATCACACGATTGGCACACAAAATGTAACAAAAATTGGTGCATTGCGGCAATCGTATGATCCCACCTTAACTCACTGTTTTTGCTTTTTGTCGTTTTACCGACATGCAAGTAAAAAAAATCACTGGCAATCAAAATATCCTGCAAGTGAGCTCGCAACTTCCAGAGGTATGATTGTATTAGTAAAAAAATATCAATGTATTGAGCTACTTACACTTGCACTTGCGTATGTAAATGGGGGGTAAAGCTAAAGGATCCTTATTAAAAATTATTTGTTTGCAAATAAATTGTTGCTGAACTTTTAGTAGAACAGCGCTATTAGTTTGAAATTAATATTTAGTTACTAAATTTAAACTAAATAAAAAACATTTATATATTTTCTACTCCATCGAAAGCAAAATTGTATTCGACAGTGCTACCAACTCATAATACAAATTTTGCATTCATTGAACGATCTTCGACACTCACCATGTATCAAAATAATGGTGTTGCCACCATGACCATTTGGGCATTTTGCCCAAAATGCATTAAATTTCATTAAAAACTATTTTAACGATTGAAATGCTTTTTAGCGAAAATACACTTTGAACAATTAATTGTCAAAAATTATCACTACCCAAGTAATTGAACTTTGTGTGTGTGTGTGTGTGTGGGGTGGGGGAGGCTCCAAAGAACGTTTTGAAATGTTCACGCTTTTCTGACGCTTATTGACTTTGTCATTAAATAATCTATTTATTCTTCAAATCATTCATACACAAAATGTTGTTTTATTGCGAGTACAGTATTTCACGTGAATTTTTTATTTTTTTTTATTTTAATTTAATTTAATTTAATTTAATTTAATTTAAGGCGCGTCAATGGGTTGAATAATGGTGCTATCAATACTCATATTAAACAAAAATATATATTTATTGTTTCACTATGTAACGAAGTCTCCACAAAATCTTTTTTTTTATGGTTTTAACTGTCTATTTTTTTTTTTCTTTTTTTGAATATTACACATTTAGCAAATATTTACCAAAAAATTAATGACAAAAAAAAAAGCAAATCTGTAGTTTAAAAAAAATATTGTTAATATTTGTTAATCTTTATACACAGCCGCATTTCAGACGCTGCGCAGAATTCGAGATGAAATCATTTAAAACTGCAAAAACCCAACTAAAATGGAGTGTAGAAAAAAAACCTTTTTCTCTTCTCTGAACGACAGTGAAATATTAAATAATACGCATGTTTTAAAACAAATATTTGCTTAAGAATTTGTAACTTGATTTTTTTTTTTTGGTCTGAAGTCTTTTTTACATAGAAACGAGATGAGTTGGTGGTTTGAGTTTATCTAAACTATTAACACTTTTGCTTCAGAAACAGAAAATGATATACAAAATTGAAGGAGAAAATAAAAGTAGGATTTCACATGAACTTAAAACACAGGGTGTTTTCTTTAAAGTTTGTTTAAATTTGTAAAACTGCAGCAATGATTTTTTGTGTGTGTGTGTGTGTATGGTTAAGGGGGGGATTAGACGATCATACTTTATACATATGTACAAATGAATCACACAGAAAGAAAGAGCCTGGTTGTAACGAGAAACAAACTACATACCTGCTTTAAACAGCAGATATTTTGCCTGTTCCTTCATGTCGCAAGTAACTATAAGCCAACGAAATATAGTTGCTCGATTTCGAATCAATTTGGATGCCTCTATTTCGACAGCTTAAGTTCGCATGAGCAACATTTTTGGCATTTACTTCACAGACGTACCAGATAGGTGAATCAAAGTTTTGGTTGATTTGTTATTAAAGTATGTATTCAACAAAAAAAAAACTACTATATTGCTCTTGTGTATATAACACCCTTCTTAAAACTGGTCAGCTGTATCTGACAAGCCAAAGCAAAAAAAACATGCATATGTAAATAAGTGCAAAATAAAAAAGTAAACATTTTGAAGCTCCGAAAATAGTTTTTGTGGTGTTTTAAAATTTAAGAGTATTTTTTTTTTTAGGGACATCGAGGAAGAGGCTGGAGAAGATGTACAGATTGTTGCAAAGCTGTAGCCACTCCCCCTCCATTGAACATTCCTCTGACAAACTCTTTATTCCAGCACATAAGGGCCAGTAACTGTTCCATGGTTGATTTTTTAAACTTATACAAAACAAGAAAATAAATATATAAAATATAAAAAAGGGGTCGGAAGAAAAAACCAAATAATAAGACTTATACAAAACAGTTTAGGAAAACTACATACATACACACATACATATGATAATTGTTTAATATATTTACTAAATAAACTAAAAGTGGAAAATATGATAATTCATTTTCATTATTCGAACTTTTTCTTATATAATTATTATTATTGTATTAAATTTGTCAGCCTCAAGTTCGTTCTACATTCTTTTTGGTAGAAATAAAAATTGTTGGCAAATAAAACTGGAAAATAGACATATTTTTTATTTTCCAGTTTTTTAACAAATCAATAAAAACAGTTTTCTATAAAAACTCCCAACCGTTGGCAAAATAGCAAGTGATTGATTTTGACATTTGTATTCGCAGTGCTGAAGCCATGATCGAAATAGAGGAATTGGATCGATCGCGTCACCGTTCGAATAAAAGCACATCATAGAGAACTCCCAAAACAATTTTCTTTCGCTTAGAATGCGAACAATCGCACGACTTTCGATATTAAGGAGCAGTCAGTTCATTTGGCCCCCACACAGCCTTGCACTAGAGATTGAACAAATTAAAAAAAAAAAATTTACATCTTCTCTGTGGAAACGAAAATATCACAATGATACAATTCAAGAGTTCGTAGGTAAAAGTGAGTTGTTTTTATACTTTATTTAATTACTATATTTTTTTCGAGCTTTATTTAGGATTTTTGCTTATATCTTATTTTTTTTTTTTTTTTCATTGAAATTAGCTGACGTAATAAAACATGTTAATTCTATTAAATTAAAACAAAAATTATGCAATACAATTTCAAAATTTGTTTAAGCCGCTCCCTTATTTATTTATTTTTTTTTTCTTTCACGAATTTTATTTTATTAATGTTTATTTAATGTCCACTGAAACGCATAAAGATGTTTATAAATAAAAACTGAAAAACCTTGAGAAACCTTTAAAGGCTGCTCAATTTTGAGAAGTGAATTTAAATTGTGTGTTTCAAGTAGTGAATAAATACTTCAGCTGAGTATACATACATACATACATATGTATGAATGGCGGAAATTTATTAAACTATGTATGTACTTCTTGAATTATTAATATAATTTTCAGGTCACTCAAAATAATTCGTTTTTTGTTTTAGGTAATTGATTTGAAAAAAAAACCAGAACAATTCAGTTGAATTCTTTAAAGAAATTAATTTCTACGCTGTTTTATGTGAAAGCCAGTGTAGTGGTGAAAGTTGTGTTTAAACCATTTAATACTTTTTAATTTGACTTAAAAAAAAAAGCGTTGATGAATAATTATAATAAGAAAGAAAAATTAACAATTAAAGTCACGTAGTGGTTAATTGAAAAGCAATATTTTGATTTATCAACGAGAATCACAAAAAAAGTTTGCTAAAAGACTTGAGCGATTTATTTTAATTGGCCACAAGCTTGAATTTTTAGTATTGACTTTTAGTTTCATCACTTCATCATTAAGTTCTGTGGCCGTAAAGCGAGGTCGTCCAAAGTGCCAAAATCCCACAGGAGCCGACCGGAGGTTGGCAACGCCACTAGCTAAAATAATCCAATTAAAGAACACATTGTTTTGTTGTGATTTAAATGCAACCAGAATTACGTTTTTTTTAATTCATTTTGTGGTTTTCCAAAAACAGCTCAGAATTCTTAAAGTTTTTTTTTTTTTTTTTTTTTTTTTTTTTTTTTGTTAACGATCAATTCACAGACACCTGGTATTTTTGAAATTCCGCAGTCATTTACTGAGTCGCCAAAAAAATCCATTTACATATGTACATACCACGAGTATGTGTAATTATGTCTGAATTTCAAAACTAAAATTTAGACTATGAAGAAGATGGTAAATATTGCACTTAAGCCCCATAGAAGGTATGAGCATTCGCATACTAGACGTGTGTGTGTGATCACAATGATCGTGCGGAGAAAAAATGTTGCTTCACAATTTTAATAAAACGTGTTTTTTTTCATTTATAATGTTTTATTACTACAATGAAAATGTTCACTCTGATAATGACTTTTTTTTATTTGTTGCAATTGTTAATAATGTTATCGGGCTTGAGTTTTATTTTACTTTCTCAGAACTGAGAAAGATTTTTTTTTGTGATAAAATTGTGGAGGTCAATAATTTTTTTCTTTCTTCAAGACTAGAAGTACCATCCAGGCATATAATACTCACAAAGCTCTGAAGAGAGAGAGAGAGAGAGAGGGAGAGAGAGCAAGTGGGAAGACACTAACGATTCACTATTGACCTGGTCACCAGTACTACTAATATATTCAGGTGGGCCACTTCAATTCCGTTCGGAAGCGAAATTATTCAATGCACATTTTTTTTCGAAATGCAAACAAATCAGAATAAACTCATTATTAAATTCATTAATGGCTTTAACTGCGAGTTTCCCGGTTTAGAACCTGTTCGAGCGTTCGCACAAATAACAAGTCATCCGATGCTGCTCGGCTTTCAGAATATCGGTTGTGGCTTGTGCAAAATGTGCCGTTGCTCCGTCCTATTGGAACCACATGTCCTCTAGAACTAATTCGTCCAATTGCGGTAGAAAAAAACTGGGTTAACATGGCCCTATAGCACGTAAACATTCTAATCAGTAGGGTTGACATTTAAACTCCATGCAGTGCTTTTCTATAACATTTTTTTTTAATTTCTTCCATTTTCTTCCATTGACATTAAACATGCTCTTCATTCATTGAAAATCAACTATTGCCCTAAGAACTAATGACTTGAGTGGTTCTACTGACTTCACATAACCATCACGGCATTAGACTTTCTGTGTAAACATTGTCGCCAGTAGTGCAGACATATTAGGCTCTATAAAATACTTTTTATATGGACATTTTAAATATGCGCTTGCCTTGAATATCAACTAATGACTTAACAACTAGTCACAAGATATGCAGTTCTAAGGGAACCACACAATAATTGTTTATATTTCTTAAGTTATCAAACAAAAAGATGCATACACTCCGCTAGCAATGTGTTTAAATAAGTCACCAATATTGTGGACAGAACTGGTGACTTGCATACATTTGCCTCTAGGTTTCCTTTGCTACTCTGACAGAAATATCAGTAGAAATATCTCTAGTCATTCACTATTGACACGGCCACCAGTACTACTACTTATATTATACCCCATATAATGCTTTGTACTATTGCCCTGAATATAGATTCAATGAAAATCAGCTTATGACTTTTATTCAGTGAAAATCAACTAAAGACTGAGTGGTTCTAATCATTTGATTAGAACCGTGGTACTAGTCTTTGTCTGTAGACATAGTCACCATTAGTATTGAAATATTCAACTTCATAGGGTGTCTTTTCATAGCATTTAGAACTAATGACTCGGTAGTTCTATTCATTTTTGTCGCCAATAGTGTGGGTATATTAAACTGTATACAATGCATTTTTATGGTGACATGGTGTCATTGGGAGTCTAGGGTGGTTCCAATGACATCATATGACCACCGTGATACTAGTCTTTGTCTTTGTAGACATTGTCACCAGTAGTGTTGACACATTCAACTTCATGCAGTGCCTTTTTATAACATTTATGCTAAGAACTAGTGACTGGCTGGTTCTAATGGCATGCTATAAAAACAGTGGTACTAGCGTTTCTCTGTAGACGCTGTCATCAGTAGTGTTGACATGTTGAACTCTATAAAATATTTTTTTATATTGACATTTTTAAAATGTGCTTGTCATTGAGAGTACTGTACCGACTTGCAAACTAGTGACTAGTTGGTGCTAATGGAACCACAAAATTATTTTTTTACATTTCTTCAGTTAATAAGATGCAGACACTCCGCCGACCAAGTGTTGGAATAAATCGCCGCTATAGTCGACAAAATGGTCTCCAGGCTGCCTTCAGCGATAGTTATGTATGATTCACGAAATGCTCTATTGGAGATTTTGAAACTTTTTAATATGATTTTTTTTTTTACAAAAAAAAAAAAAGCTCCAATAAGTGCATTATAGTCAGCTAAAAAGTATTTTTTTTTTTTTATTGATTTACTTAAGCAGTTGACAGGCTTCTCGTGCAATTTTGACAGCAGTTTGTGTCAGCTTATGCCTTTAGTCTTTTGATTTTAACAAATATAATTTAAAATTGATTGTGTAAGTTTTGTAAGAGAATTTACTTTCTTGTTTAATTTATTTATATTCGTTGCTTGTTTTTTTTTTCTCTTCTTGCAAATTGTTAATAATCACAGCTTTTGTAATGAAAACTCGTTTATCTTTCATTGCGACTGGATTTTTGTGTAAGAAGAGATTTCTTTTTTGTTGTTGTTGTTGTTGTTGTTGTTGAATTTCAATGTAAATCAATCACTTAAATACGGAGAAAAAGATGTTGAGTATTTTTTAAGACAACAAATTATTTTTTTTTCTGTTTTTTTTTTGGACTCAATAAACTTTTTTGATTTCAGCTGTTTGCTGTTTGTGGTTGTTGTTGTTGCTGGTATTGTTGGTACTTGTTGTTTTCACTGTTTGTTCAAAATCAAGTCAAACAGTATGTCTGCTGGTTGACCCACTTCCATTTAACGGTTTAACTTTGTTAAATTTTTTTTCCTCCTCTTCTTCTTTTTCTTAAAAAACCTCTTCTGATAAATTAAAATTATAAAAAAAAAACAAACTGGTCACTTTACACTTACATTTTTCAAAAGCTTGTTTCCGTTTTCTTTCGATTACATAAAAAAAAAAATGTTAAATTTTATATCTTTGCAACGCAAAAATTAAATTTATAATTTATTTCAAATGCAAATATCCGTATTTTTCGCTGTTTTATCATCCCTCCATTGACATTTCTTTGGGTTTTGGGGCAAAAACTCACTGCAAACTTATTTTCGATTCTTTCACAAAAAATAAATAAATTTCTCCGTCTTTCTTTTACTCACAGAAGCACAAAATCCAAACCACATTGAAAATCGAAATTATATTAATATGAAGAAAAAAAAAACTTTTAAAAATGCCATAAAGTTATACGAAAAAATTTAAATATGTTTTCACTTTCTCATATTTTTCTGTGACTGTGTGTGTAAGTGTGTTTTTTCAATATGTATTACACACTCATGCAAAACCACCAGCACCGTTGAACTTAAAAACTTTTATAAATGAAGAAATAATTTTTTCTTACGACCAAAAAAATCAAACGACACACTTTTTTCGAAACTCAGACGACAGAGAAAAGTTTTTATTTTTTTGTTTGCTTCAATTTACGCTTCTCGTGGCGACGCGACGCATGCGTATTTGAACTTCGTTTAATTAAGTCTTTTTTTTAATGTTTTCTTTTCGTTCGCAGACCGACGCAAACGGCTGCAAATAAAATTAAAGAAGCGCTTTTTAAGCCGGTCGAAATACAACTAAAATATTTTCTACTTTGAAGAAATATTTTTGTACAACATTTGAGCCATGAAGAGATGCGGAAACGCCAACTGCAGCAGCGACAGCATACATGTGGCTTAAAGTAAAAGTACACACGAAAACAACCATTAAACAGCAAGCGAACATGAAAGAAAATGTTGGCAATAAAATCCAAGTAAAATAAAAGACCAACATACATGCTTTGCGTATTGAAATCTCTTCAGTTTATCACAGATTGTGATTCTCAATAATGTACGATTATTCACCATAAATACCAACAGAATGCAGACTACCAGCGACACTTGCTGCAACAAGAAATTTTACTGCACAAAACCGGAGGGGCGCAAAAAGTATTTACGCATGGAAAATAGAAGTGCTATAGAAGTGTAGTATGGCTTTTGAAATTAGCCTGAAGGAAGCCTAGAGGCAAGTGTCTCCAAGTCACTATATCGGTCCACTGTAAAAACTATTCAATCCATTTGTATTTAAAACAATCGCAAGCGGTGTCAGATATCGGAACTACTCCTTAACATACACGCAAGCAAAAAGTACCCCACAAGAGACCATAACTAGTCCAAAAGTAATCCAAATATATGGGAAAAATATGCTCCATTTTACATTATGCTCCTCGCCTAGGACGAGGACCATGTAATCCCAAAAAAAAAAAAAAAAACCTTGCGTCAGAGTAATCCAAAAACTAGTCCAAGTAACTACTCAGCACATTATTAACACAGGGCTGGTCTTGAAATTACTTCATGTCACTGCTCCATGGATTACCACATAAATAATTTTCTTTTTTTATTCATCATGGTCCTCGGACCATGTTCTAACTACTCCTTTTCACTTAAAACGGATCATTTTGAATTTGTTTTGGGTGTGACGATGATGCACTTGACTCAAGGTTTCTAAAGTCTATTTAATCCCAAATTCGTACCTGAAATATTTCGCTCCATTTCTTAATTTGATAATAATTTATAAATTATTTTGTCTGGCGATTTGAAGCTGGAACCCAACTACTAACAGTCCAGCCACTCTACCAACTCAGCCATCGCAACAATAAATTGAACCAAGTACTAGACTGGCTTGCACATCCAATATTCCGTACAACCGTGCAAGTTCTAGACAAACCCTGGTGTACCCTTTTATTTTTTTTATAGTTTTTAATAATTGTTGTTGCACAGGTCAGACATCTACATACACCGTGTAAATTTATAGGCCCTATCTCATACGCTTTAAAGGTTATAGTTGATTTGAAAACTAAAGGGTGCCCCCAGGTATGAACACCGATTAAATTTTAACTTTTTGCAGTTTTTGTTATTTGTTGTTGCAGAGGCGTGCGTACTACACAAATATTTTAAGAAAATTTTAAGTCTCTCTCTCTTACAGTCCAAAAACAAAAGTAAATTTTCAAATTAAAGGGTGTACCCATGTAAACGGCAACATTTATGTTTTTACTTTTTGCTGTTTTTGTTAGTTATTGTTGTATAGGCTTGGTAACTGCATACACTGTGCAAATTTCAAGTCTCTATCTCTTGCGGTTTATAAGTTACCGCAAGAGAGTTATTTCAGTTTCTTGTGTGGGAGCAGCCTTTAGTTCTTAGGTTTTTGTTGTTTTTTGGTATTTGCTGTAAGCCAATGTAACCATATATCCTGCGAAAATTTCAGCTTTCTAGCTCTAATAGTTCAAAAGTTACAGCTAATTTTCACAGTTGCTTGTATGGGAGTACCCTTTAGTTCTAAATTTTTTGGTGTTTTAGATTCTTGTTGTTGTAGAGCCCATATTATTACCTGTTGTGTAAAAATTTCAACTTTCTAGCTCTAATAGTTCAAAAGTTACAGCTAATTTTCACAGTTTCTTGTATGGCAACACCCTTTAGTTCAACATTTTTGGGTATTTTAGATCATTGTTGTTGTACAGCCTATATTATTACCTATTGTGTAAAAATGTCAGCTTTCTAGCTCTAATAGTTCAAAAATTTCCACAGTTTCTTGTATGGGAGCACCCTTTAGCTCTAAATTTTTTGGTGTTTTAGATTATTGTTGTTGTAGAGTCTATATTATTACTTGTTGTGTAAAAATTTCAGCTTTCTAGCTCTTATGGTTCAAAAGTTACAGCTAATTTTAGCGAATTTTCACAGTTTCTTGTATGGGGACCCCCTATAGTTTCTAACTTTTTGTTGTTTTTTGTATTTGTTGTTGCAGCAGCCGAGTAACCACATGTACTGTGACAATTTCAGCTCTCTATATCTTACCGTTTGGGAGAATGGAGCCTGTAAAGGGCGGACGGACGTAGAGGTAATAGGGTTCCGTTTTTACTCTATGAGTACGGAACCCTAAAAATGAAACAAAATTCAATATTTATACAAGCGCATGTAAGTGCTGAATACAAATACAGCTAAGAATTTCGTTCTCATTTTAAGCCATAAGCGGATTGCTGCCCTTCAATAATAATCCCTACATGGCTTTCTTTAAGTACACTTGTTTGTGTGTTATACGTACTTGAATTTTCATGCACGCTTTGTACTAAAATCGAGCTAAAAAAGAAATTTAATTTAGAACTAACTTTTTCTTTCTGTGTATGTATTTTTCAGGCTTAAATAAATTTCAAGTATATGCAAACATACACATCTACTCAATAAAGTTTGCCAAAAGCAGCCTTAAAAAATTTCCGAATCTTAAAGAAAAAACAAAAAGAAGATAATTTAACTATTTTATGGCAGTTTAATTATCCGCCAAGGATATACAACATTGACTGACAGCTATGGCAAATTATTGTTTACTCTCTTACAAATGTAAGTAATTAAATTTTTTAACAAGAGCTCATCAGATTACCCGTGACCTTTATCATAAAATTTAAGTATTTTATTAAGAAAACCTGTATTCTGCACAGGAATTAATAAAAAAAAAAAGAATACAAGATTAAAACTGCCCACACAAAAATAATCTATACACACACATACACACACATACATAAGCAAACTTATGCAATTTCTAAAGCTTAATTGCTGCCAATGCTTATCTCTCTAAAACCTTAGGAAGTATGTACCTATGTATGTACATATGTATATGTACACATAAATAAATAAAAGAATGCAATTCATTGCGACTTTACTACAACGCATGTCATTGAACTTCGGACATGAAAATGAGACAAATCAAAAAAAAAACAAAATGTGTTTCTTGCTGCAACACTGCTCAACGTCAGTGTGACCGCCAACCAGCTTTGTTGGTATTCATTCATTCATTTCGTTTAGTTAATTTCAAATTGCATTTTTAGCCACGTTTAAAAACTATTAAAAACAACAGCAACAACAAGCAAATTTGTGCAAAGTCAGAGAAAAATAAAAAAGGAAAAACTAAAACCTGAAGGTGTTGCATACGTAATGAATCTGGTGGCTAAATCCGTTACAGAGGAACGAACGAACGCTGTTGAAGAAAACATTACGCCCCAGGTAGTAAAACAGACACCTAAAAGAGTCAATTGTTGTAAAGAGCCCCAAACTTGGGGCATAAATTTACACTGTCTGTTTTCCCGCTTTTCGAGCAGTGATTGAGAAAATTTTACACTGAAACTGATTGAGAGTTTAAAAAAAAAAATCTATAGTTTGACCATTTTCGAAATTCTCTTTTTATTCGAAAGGTACGCTGGGTAATAGACCCAGCAATAAAATTGAGGAAAAGTGAGTAAAGAAGTCACTTTAACTAATTGAAAGAACCACTCGTACTTTCATACTTTTACTGCAGTTGCTTTCCCTGCAACTCATATTTCATATTTAAAATATAAGTTTAGCATGTTTTTGCATATTGCAAAATTTTTGACGAGCTCTCACGCTTTTGATTCATGTCTATTCTCTACACTTGTTTAGCATTCTTAATCCATTTTTGTGTAGGATACAATATGATATTGTTTCAGTTCCTCAAATATTTGTAAAATTTTCCACATACTTAAAAGCAGTGAAGAAAATTAAAACAAAACAATCGATACAAATGACACGTAGTAAGCGATTGGAAAGAGCTTCTTTAAAACTTAACAATATGCCTTCTGTATTATCGAAGTACTTCAAAATGTGCTAAATTACTTTTATTATTTATTTATTTATTTATATATATATTTTTTTTAATATTATTGTCTTAAATGCTTGACGAGGTTTTCTAGAGTCGAGATTGATTATTTATATTAATTGAAACCCTAATCCCATTTTTTTATAATTACCTCACATCTGGCAACCCTCTTTTTAAAGTTGTCGGTGGTATCATCAATTAATCATCATTAAATGTCTTTAAATTAATATTACATACCTACCTAAAAATAAAATAAAAATAAATTTTTTTATTACTAAAAAAATAATTTCCTTACGACATTAAATCTATTTCATAAAAAATAAACATAAAAATATCAATAGTGTTCCCCATGATGTTGTTTTAATACATTGAAAGAGCTGCTCTGGCATATAACAGTTATTCTCTTTACTTGTTGTTATCTTTTGTTGCCAACATCGCACCAGGCACAGGGATGACAAATGGAATTATTTTAATTGTACATAATAAAAATCGTAAGTTCTTGATATCAATTGTTTTGAATTCAAAATCATATTTTTAATAAAAAACTAGGATATACAAAAAATTAATAGATCTTAAATTAATAAATCAAATAAATAAATAAATTAAGCTACAGAAATCTGAAATAAAATAAACTCGGCCACCAAATTTTACCAATTTTTTATATAAAAATTAAAAGAAACAGTGCTCCTAATAAGCTCATAACATAATGTAGAATAAAAGTATTAAGATATCTCTTTTTCAAGAAAAACTTTTTAGGTTAAAACTTTTTTCTGGTTATTTTATTTCTTGTCATAAAAATGTTTTCGATTTTATAAACAATTGACATAAAATAATTCTGAAGAGTTTTTCCAAAGGAAAACAAAATATTGAATAAAAATTATTTTCAAGATTTATAAATAATTTTTCGAACACAACTAATTAAAAATTTTTATGGAAATGAAATCGTTTTTTAAGAATTTTTTTATGTTGTGTTCGCTCTCTTTACATAAACATAAATGTATGGGCACTGCCAGAATAAAAAATAAAATAAAATAAAATAAAATAAAATAAAATACAATATAAATTATCTGCTATTTACCGTTTATGAATACAAAATTTTACTAAAGGGCATTTCAGACTATTATACAAGTATTAATACTTTACTTTACGAGACAAAAGTCTAAATACATTTCTTGCGGCTGTCAAAATATCTAACGTAAATTATATTTTGTATTCACGCTTCAAATAAAATCAAAAATAGTGTACGCAGTGGTAAAATCCTCCTCGACGGCATATAAGGAGCGTTATGCAGGCGGAAGTCGTGCCGCCTACTAAAAATATTCAACAGCTAAAGTAATCGTTGGGCACAAGAGTACGAAAATATCTATAACTAAATCCAACTATCTATAAGACATGGAGTGACTGAAATATAATTCTATGCTATTACTAAAATCCAAGTTTTGAGCCATTGTATAAGGAAGAATAATATTATCACCAACAGCTCGCTATGGGCGGCAAAACTATCAACTCAGACAAGCTATTTTGTGTGTGAAAAGTGTTATCGTTTTGAGAAATTTCAAAAAGCGATGACGTCGTATGGTATGCCAAATTTTTATCCTTTTTTTTCCGTTTGTATGACGCATTTTATTCACACTATCACACTTGATCGTATTATTTTTATATATTATAGTCTGAACTGTCCTTAAACAGTTGTACGGCTTTCATCATTGCTTAACTAAAGAGCTGATAATCAATTGAATAAAACTTTTTTGCGTGTTAGTTTTCCGTTTAAGTTACCCAAACAGCGCACACATAATGAAGGCACCTCTATTGAACATTTCAACCATAACAAACATTTATGAAAATGTATCTTAAACGCTTAGAAAAGCAAAAATTTTTTAAATTTCATTATTTGGAAGATATCACTCACAATTGCATATGTATGCACATAATTGTACTCAATCACCCAGAAATTTCGTTACTCGCATGGTACAGAAAAATATTTAGAAGAGTACTGATTTTAGCACACCTGATCTAGTAGGCAACACTTATGTATTAAACATACACACAAACCCACACACACACACACACAACAGCAAGCAGCAGCATAACAACATGGTTAAGAAAAGTAAATGAACAATCTAAGCGAACAAGAATATGGTAAAATACATACATACATACATACATACATACATACATACATAAAATGAAGTAAGAACAACACAACACAATTAGTGCAAGAAAAGTTTAACCGTGACTTTGATACCCGAACTATTTGGTGTCATTCCATTCTGCATGTTTTCGTTGCATTTCTTGGCTGCTCGTGTTGTGCAGCCTCTGCTGGGTGAGACTGGCGAAAGCAAAAAAAAAAAAAAATACCTGCACTCACACATACATACGTATGTACATACACATGCACAAATTTCCTGTTTTTAAAATAGAACAGCAGATTCTTAATCAGCCGAGCATTGCATTTTAGACAAAAAGAAATTTTGTTTTTGAGAAATTAATTAATTTAAATTAATGAATAAATAAGAATACAAAATAATTAATTTGATGAACTTCTTAATGAATTAATAAAAAAAAAATAATTAATGGTATACATTTTTCAGTGAATTAGATTTACAGCGAAGTAAAAATTTCTCATTCACTTTTTATTGGCTAAAAGATACACTCAGAATATTTTTGCAGTAACTGAGCGCAGTTTATGCCAGAAGTAACCAGTGCAGTTATTTTTTGAAACCACAAAAAGTTTAAATAGTAATGATAAAAATTTTAAATAATAAACAATAATAATAATAAATTTCAATTGCCTCTTATAGCGAATAAATAATTCTGTTCATTTTTGAATTAATGACATTTTAATTTTAACTGATTTGTAGAGTTGCTTAAAAAACTAACTACACATAAATACAGATTTTCGGTCACAGTTAATAATGACAGTAGTAACTTATGTTAAACATGCATGAAGGAGCCAAGCTATAATTATGTGTACACATATTTATAATTAATTTGGTTTCTACATACATTTATATGGATGCTACTCTTTACTTAAATTGTTTTATGTTAAATTTGTTCTGATTGTTGCGATGGCTGAGTAGGTATATGGCATGGCAGCTGCTTTGCAGTCGAGATGTTGTATGTTCGGCATCTCGGCAGAGGCTTTGCAGCACAAAAATTAAATAAGCGAATTGCAAAAGGAGGTAATGCAAAAAGATAATCATAATTAAATAAAATGAAGTAAAACAAAAAAGTTTACAAGAAGAAGAAAAAAGTTTACAAGTTTATCTATTTGACAGAATAAAGGAAAAATTCTTCTTTTTAAAGATTGGGTTCCGTAGATTTTTTAATATTTAAATTCAAATGAAGTAATTAGTAAATTTAAATGAAAAATAAGTAGAACGGGTTTTAAGTAAAATTTCATTTATTTTAAAGAGTGTTTTCAGTTAATTTTACTGACAAAATTTTCTGAGTGTATTTGAACGCATATTTTTCAATGCCTTCTAAGTAATTAAAAGAAGTGGCATGTTCTGCAAAAAGCTACTGCCTGAAATCACCAAATTTTTCCAAGTTCGTGGGACCAGTCCAATTGGATTCTAAAAGGTCCCGTTGTGCTAAGATTTGATTCCCTGGATGAGTAAAATCTTTTTATTTTTGTAAACTTGTGATTTCGAACAGCAGTATGGATTTACAAAACATGTCCGACATGTGTAGTTGCAAGTTCTGCCAAGATTTTGGTGTAAGTTTTTGCCTTTAAAATTATTGTCTCTAAATTGTCTGCATTGTGCTGGCACTGAATAAAGCAAAAAAAACAATTTAATTATTTATCTGCTATAAGAACCAATTGAAATGTCTTATTCTAGGTCGAAATAGAGCTCGACGCCATCATTTGTTGCGGCAATACATTCTGAGAATTCGTCAGATTCTGCAGACATCAGCTGTTTGACAGTTTTTCCAATGCTGCCAAGTTTCTAAAAACAATCACAAATAAGTGGTTCACTCAAATTTAGACTGCCCAGAATCGTTTTGTTAAACTAAAGTTTTAACGGTAACTGATTTTTTCGTGCATAAGAGTATTTCGCTTTGCACTTTTCCAACTTCATTGGAAAACTCATGACCAGGACCACCATTGAAAACTTTATTATATTGGAGTAATTTTTGGTATGACAGTTCTTTTCAAAACAAAATTTTTATAAAAATTCCTGGTCATTTCCATACCGGTTTGGAAAAATAAACAATTATAAATATTGTTGGCGTTTGAAAGAAAACTAAATAAATAACTTTTATACTGCAGTATTTTCGTCAGCAAAATGACGCACAATTCCCTTTGTGCGTCAAATGAGAATCAATTTTATTATTAAGATGTTGTAAACTTTAAGCAGAACTCAAAGTTTATTGGCCATTTAACTACGCTTTTTACAAGTGGCCTTTTTTTTTATTTGTCCACAATTAGTAAATATTGATTTTGTTTATTTTTTTTTTTTTTTTTAATATAAATTGTTTGTGGGGTTGATGATGATGTGATCGTTGTCAAATAAACGTACAGGTAAGCAAAATTTAAGTAGAGAATATTAAAAATTTAAGAATGCTATCAGCACTCAAGCGAATACTGTGAAAAAAGTCACTTAAGGTGGGATCACACGATTGTCGCTATGCGCCAATTTTACACAATTTCTATGGGGCTGAATTGGAGCACCATAAACAATGTGTCCCCATCAAATTCTCTGCAATCACATGATTGTCAAATTTTACTGAAATTTTATTGTGACAAATTGGCGCAAAACAATTTAAAACCAATAATTGCCGCATTATAGTCAAACGATTTTTATATCATATGGCAACTCTGAGAAACAGCTGTTGTAGCTGATGCTAAAAAAGGAGTTAAAAGTTACAAAAATATGGTTTGTTCCTTAAAGAGAAAGAAAATTGCTACGGCTATTGTTATAACGATCTGGGGGCTGGCCGTTTTCTGCTGCACCCAAAACGAGTCACTAATTGTGCCATTTTTCTTCGAAAATGAGCCAGGAGTGGCCGTTACAGTTCATAAAATTTTGTTCATAAAAATTGAAGAGGAGAACAATGGCAATATTCAGTTTCAACAGGACGGCGCTACGTGCCACACAGCCGAAGCCGAAGCTCGATGTTTTGAGCCGTTTTCAAAAAAAAAATTTAGTCGGCGGACCCTTTATATTATTGGGTTGCCGCATGAGAACACCATAAATATTGGTGTGTTTTTAGAACTTTTATTGGTGAATAGTGTTCACACGGTTGTCGCATCAGGGTTGTATTTGATTTTGGTTTTTGGCCGCATGAGCCAATAAATTGTGCTATCACACGATTGGCACACAATTTATAATAAAAATTGGTGCATTGCGGCAATCGTGTGATCCCACCTTTAGGCGAGACTTTGACGACAATTTTAAGCGAGAAAAAAAAACAAGTTAACTGGAGAGAAAAATCTATAATTACATTAAAACTCACAATTTGTATTTGTGGACTCTTTCTGCTACACTATAGAAGTATTCAAATCGTTCGTTTGCAATATGACTTGTAGCTGTTGAAATTATTTTTGCTTGCAATATTGTGTCAAAAAATTGTACTTAATTTAATTTTTATTAAAATGCCAACACTAGATAAAAACAGTTTTAGCATGGCCTACAAATTCGAAAGCAGATGTTTGTACATAACAAAATAGAACACGCTCTGAGGTCTTCTCCTCGTATTTTTTACACCACAAAAGTGTTGAGAAGGCAACACACGTTATGTAGATGCTTACAGGTGTAAAATCTGACAGATACAATGTCAAAAACTCCTCGTCTATGGGGGTGCTTAAGTCAGTTGGTTTATTAGCGAGATCAAAAATCAAAATCAAAACCCAACGATTCAATTTAGACTTGACGGATTTTTAAAGGACACGCATTCAAATTACCAGGCCGCTTGCGAAGCATTTAAACAGTATCTAAATCAGTTAACTCTGACAAATCCTGCCGTGTCGTCCGTGTTCAATATTTTTTCTTTAGATACTTGGGTTTCATTTGGTGCTGTAACTGGTTGGGAATGTGATTTTACAAAATACGTTTTATTCTCTATTTATTTTATTTGTTTGTTCGACAAAAAAAAAACTAAAAATAAATAAATAAATGAAAATTTGTGAGACTTTCTTTAGAAATTTATAATAATTTGCAAATGTACACAAAGAATGTATTTTATCTATTGATTTATTGAAATTCACACTTATTTGTGAAAATATATTTTTTTTTTGCATTAGAAAATTATTTAAGTTTTTGTTATTGCTATGTAATGTTTTAATTGTTGTTTCATCAATTAATTATTGGGATTTTTTTTTTAATTAGCAGTTTTGAAAAGACGCAAAAGTTTGGATTTTTTTCTGGAAATATTTTCAGCGAAATTTCGAGTTATATGGCAAAGTAAATGGTTAGTTATGAACCATTTGCAATAACATTATCTTCTGGCAAGAAGAGTTTTCAAAATTAATATAAGAAGTCATCAAATGTTGTTTGGCTTTCAGAATATCGGTGGCGGCTCGCGTAGTGTGTGTGCCGATGCTCCGTACTAAAATTCGTTCAATTGCTGAAGAAAACACTCGGTTAACAAAACGGTCTGTTGACTCCTCCCGCGTGAACAGCACACCATGCAGTCACTTTGAGCGACTGCATGGTGTAATGGCTCCTCGTGCCTCACTCGTGGATTTTCGGTGCCCCAGAAGCGAGAGTTTGGCTTTGAGAGTTTGTTTATGCACCCGCTGAGGCAAAGGAAATGAGCCTCATCGCTCGTTATGATTGTGGTCGTAAAATCGTCCACTTCTTCATAGACACGATTATTCCGCATTATTGGGGAGTGTTTGGCTCTATGGCTTGTTCACTTGTATCCAACAGCTGTCTGGTTCACAAATGTTAAACCTGATTTGACATTGGCCGCCATTTGCGAAAATAAGAGCAACTTCCAATAGGGTGATTTCTTTTGGCCCAACTTGTTTGTTCCGTTACCATTTCCACTGCAGCGAAATCATTTCAGTTCGATTATTGGAGATACTACTCAAAACCTTTATATAATATTTTTTCCCCCAAAAATATTTTCATTTGCTTATGGGCCTTCAGCACCAGTATCGAAGTTTGTTTGAAGCCTAAGTTCAAAAATATTCGATTTGTGGCCACTATAAAATCCTTTTGGGCCAAACTTGCTGAAAAATTGAGTTTGAGTACTGCGTTAGCAGTACTTATATGTATGTGTATGTGGTTTTTTCCTTAATATTTTTCAAGGACATCGATTTAAATAAATTTAAGCTAATTAAATTACAGCTTAAATGCAAAAATATTTGGGGATCTGTGTGGACTTTTACTTTGCAAATTAAGTTTATTCAGGGTCATTCTAAAATATGTTCACTTTCGACGATTCGACACGAACGGATTCTAAAATACGGATTTTTTTTGTATTTAGAAAAGTTTTAAATTAAAATATTTTGAATGAACAAAAAAATCCCACTGCGTTTACCATCTCTGGTGGTGTTTTGATGTATCTATAAAAGCTATTGCCTTAGTTTTCAGTACTTTTTAAGCTTAAGCTTTAGATGACGCCTAAAACACCACTACGCTATTTTTTTATTTAAATATTTCTTAATCCAAACAATAACTCGACCATGAATTTGACCACCCGCAACTCTTAAAAATTTAGAAGGAATTTTAATGAAAATATTCACATTCCGCTTTAATTTCTTCTCTCAAATAAATTTCTGTAATACACTTGACAATCAAATAAATAGAAGGCAGCCACCACATTCAACTACTTTGGCAAATATTTACAAAACTGAAAGTACGAGTACAAACAACGTTTGGTTTTTGCTCGTCTCATGTGTTTATGAGCAGTTTTTTTTATGGAATTCTTTTTTATCTGTGACAAACCAAAAATGACATAATGCACTTCGGACTGAGAAAATATTTAAATAGTCAAAAAGAATTTAGCTGAAGTAAATTTTCGCATTGAAGTGAACTTTAAGTTCGGCGAAGGAGATGGTAGTCACATTATATGCATTTTTTCTATCTTTTATTTTAACAAAAGGTCATTTACTCTTTTTTATTTTTTGCTCTTTTCACTTCAAAAAAACCAAAAAAAAGGTGAAACAAAAATATACAAAGAGTGGCATAATTTTCTTAATATAAAAAAAAACTCATTGTTTTATATACAACAAAAAAAAAAAAGAAGTCCTTAGCGCCGTATAGACGGGCGTCCTCATTTCCAAAGCAAAAACACTATTTTATTTCATAATTGTGGGGGGAGAAGCCATTTAAACAAAATATCACAGAGAACTTAGATTTTTTTTTTTTTCTTCATTTCAACTGCCTTCAAACACAACAAGGCAGTTTATTTTAAAGCAGTTTTAAAAGAAATGAAGTTTTCACTTTGAAAGCTTTTGCAATATTTATATCTAGTAAGATATATATTTTAAGCAAAAATTTGCTCACAAAGGACATTTTTTTTATACAAAATACAAAATTTTATTGGCATTTTCTTAAAGCGCTGACACACAGAGAATTTTTTCAAGCAGCTTTTTTCCACAAAATTTGTTTTCAAAAAGTTTCCTTTGAGGAAAATGTTCTATTTAAATATTTTAATAGCATTTGCCTTAAAAGTTTAATACCATTGTATTTTTAAAAATATTTTTCAAAAAATTTTGCAAACTAAAAATTTCCCAAAAAGGGAAATTTTTTGTTTAAAAGCTTAGGCCTTGTTTTTGCTTTAAATTTACTTTAAACTTAAATCAAAACTTATTTTTATAAGTTTTTTCTTCAAAAATGAGCAAAATAAAAAATTTGCCAAGCGAAGACAATTTTTAAGTTTTTGCCCCAAAAAAGTAGAAGAGACTGGTTTTTATTAACAGATTAATACTTATTTATAGTTTTGATGACCTTTTCTTTTTATCTTTATACCGCTAAACTCTTGAAACTCACGTTTTCGGAAAAAATTGCAAATAAATGCCGACATTTTTCCAGGAAAAACAATCGACATTGGTCTTTAATCAATTATTTCTTAAGAAAAGCATCTAAATTACAAATTTCTTAAAGAGATCATTTTTTTTTTTTTTTCTTTAAAAAAAGATGATCATTTAATTGAACTTTCATTAGATTGCTTAAAGAGCTCTCTTTGCACAAAATTTGGCTTCTCACCAAGGGCAATTTCCTATTTATCTATCTACGCCAAGACATTTTTCCCTAAAATCTAAAAAAAAAAATTAGTATTTAATATATACCTGCAAATTAAAAATTTCCCATAAAGGGAAATTTTCAAAAAAGAAAATTTCTCATTTAATGTTTTTTTTATTCCTCAATAAAAAGCATATTTTATGGATAATGTTGGGAAAAAGTAAGTAAAATAAAAATTTCCCAAAAAAAGGAAATTTTTTATCTGACGAAAGTAAATTATTTAAATAAATTTTCACTGTTTCTTTCCACAAAAAAACAATTGCTTAAAGGCATTTTACTTCATAAAATTTGGCCTGAAAACTTTTCTGAAAAATTTGCTGATAACTCAATTGTTTCAAGGGGGTTTTCTTTTCTTTCCCTACGAGGGAAATTTTCTACCTGAGCTATTTGCTAATAGAATAATACTTGAGTATTGATACAATGTTTCTTGTTATTTTTTTTGAAAAGCATGCAAAATAAAAATTTCCTTAAAAGGGAAATTTTCTGTTTTTAAGATTTAGTTTTGTTTTTGTCTTAAATTTTATTTTATGTTTTATAAAAACTTTTTTTATACATTTTTTTCTGCAAAAAGGTTCAATATAGAAAATTTCCTAAAAAGGGAAATTTTTAGTTTAAGCTATTTTCATGATTTTCCAGAAAATTTTCTTTTATTTGTAATTTTAAAAATATTTTAAGGACAAAACGAGCAAAATAAAAATTTCCCAAAGAGGGCATTGTGGTCAAGTTATTATTTCTATTAAATTTTAATTGTTTTATTTTTATCTATAATTTTTGACCTTTATTGTTAAAATTAATAAAACTATTTTTTAAAGCTTAAGGTCTTTTATTTATCTTTATTAATTTTTTTTGCGATATTTCGCTAACAATTTGTTAGCATCGTCAGGGATCTTTGATTGTTTGATTGAAAATAAAAACAATGAAAGATCCCTGACGATGCTAACAAATTGTTAGCGAAATATCGGAAAAAATTAATAAAGATAAATAAAAGACCTTAAGCTTTAAAAAATAGTTTTATTAATTTTAATTATTTTGCTGGTCCGACAATTGGTTAAAGGCGTTTGTTTATATTTCCTTTATTTATATTTCCCTTAGGTATTTAAGAAAAATTATAATTTTGTGACAAAGACAGTACTATTACAAATTTCCCAAATAGGGAAATTTTTTATTAAAGAAATGGAATTCGTTTTTATTGGTCAAGTGAATTTTTCTATTCAATTAGCCGTGTTTTGCTGCTCAAACAATTCATAAAAGCTGTCTTTTTCAAACAAATTTGGCTGGAAATATTTCTCTTCTTTTCTAATAATTTGTTTTATTATATTTTCCTTAACTATTTAAGAAAAATTATTATTTTTTTAAAAAGACACTCATATAACAAATTTCCCAAAGAGGGGAATTTCGTTACTGAAGAAAAGACAACCACCCTAATTGTGTTTGTTCCAGCTTAAAAACGGCAGCTGTCGTAAGTGCAGTTGAATTTAAAATCACAATTTTTATGACAGTCAAATACGCCAATTATGATTGAAATTTAACGATGATCTTGCAGTAGACTATTTTCAAAAACGTATGACTTTCGCCGCAAAGACGCCAAACACATCGAGGTTGAATATTTTATTAATCACCACTTCTATTGCTAGGCTGGGAAAGCCTGAATTGCTTGCAATAGAATTAGGCCTGGAAAATTCCCCATTGAGGGAAATTTTTATATATAAAAATTTTCCAACATCTTGAATAAATAACAAGTTATTTTTTTCACATTAAATAAAATTTCTTTGCCAAAATTAACACTACAAATGCTTTTTTTGTTTAAGCAAAAAAATTTTCTTTGGCAAATCGCCTCATAAAAACACATCACTGTAAAACACCCCAACACAGTGTCCTGCTCATTGGGCCTTTTTAGCCCCCTTGCCCCCACCTTACTCGCTTCAGAATTTTCAATGTATTGTCTGCGCCTGTGCTCAACATTTGAAGTATTATAACTCAATTGAAAAAATATTTCTTTCAATGACTGCAAATTTTTATTTTACTTAATTTTAAATTGGTTTTTTTTTTAAATAATTTTTCAACGTTTTAAAATACCTTAAGTGAAAAAAACTGCTCATCTTGTGGGCCAGGATGACACACACCACACATACACACTTGCTCTGCATTTCCACACCAACACACACACACACACACACTCATACACACATTTACACAAATGAACACATACGTACTGGCAAAGTCGAATTATTACTCGTGTATTCAAAGTTTCAGGCTGGCATTTTTATGCAATCACATACTTTTCATGTGTTTTTTTAAATAATTTCCAGCACTTTTTTTTCAAATTATACATTTCTTAAAACTTTTCTTTTGACTAGAAATTTTTCTTAATTTTTTTTTTATCAGATTTTTAAGGCAGATATTTTATTGCTCAATTTTATCTTCTTTTGAAGCAATATTTCGTATTTTTTTCGAACTTTTTTTTTATCTCCTTTTCCACTTTTTTGACGTTTCGTCTTGACTGCCTTGAAAATCAATGTTAAATGTCTTTAAAGTTTTTTATTCCATTTTCTGTTTCAATTCTTCCAGTATTTTATTGCCAAATTGTATGTGAAAAAATTTCTGCCACCAATTGTCACTGATATAAAAAGTAATAACTCAACATTAACGGCCAAAAACTAAAGAACTAACGTATTGAGCAACGGAGAGAGAGATTGAGAGAGAGAGAGAGAGTAAAAACGTATAAAATCTCCTATTGGAATATGAGTGATTTTCTGCTTGTCCTTTTTTCGGTTTGTCCTTTTTCCTTCATTATCTTTTTATGTATAGACACACATTGAAGAAATTTGCCGGCATTTTTCTTTTAAATGTGTATTTATTTGCCATTTTCAGGCTTTTGTTTGAAGAGACTTTGATTTTCGTTTAATAGAATTTAAAGATAAATACGGAAGTTATCTATGAGCTTTTTCAACCTCCTCCTCCTCCTCTTTAATGTTGTTTATATTGAGACTTAAAGGGGCTTAAAATTCATAAAATACCGATAACCATTTTGGTAAAAATCTTTAGATTTTTCTAAAGCAATTCCCTTAAGGGACGATTTTTTATTTAATAGATAAATTTAATCAAGGAGCTTAATTCATAAATAAAGATGAATTTAGATAACGAGTTCTTAATGCAGGCTTTTGGAAAAAATCTCTAGATTTTTATGAAACAACTTATTCGAATTTTATAAAATTAGCCCCAGTAGATATTGAGCTTAAAAATTCCCTCAAGAGAAATATTTTATTTGACTTAATTCATAAATAAATATGACCAAAAATAGCGAGTTCTTTCTTAATGCAAGTTTTTGAAAAAAATCTTTAAATTAGAATTTTATAAAAATAACGCTGGCAGATTTTGAGCTTCGAAATTTCCTCAAGCGAAATATTTTGTTTGCCCCAATTCAAAAATAAATTTGACCATAATAGTTCTTAATACAAGCTTTTGGAAAAAATCTCTAAATTTTTATAAAGCCACTCACTCGAATTTTATAAAAATAGCGCAAGTAGATGTTGAGCTTAAGAAAATTCCCTCAAGAGATATATTCTACAAATATGACCATAAATAGCGAGTTCTTTCTTAATGCAAGTTTTTGGAAAAGATCTTTAGATTTTTCTAAAACAATTCACTAGAATTTTATAAAAATAACGCTGGCAGATTTTGAGCATCGAAATTTCCTCAAGGAAAATTTTTTATATTGTAATTTCAATTACATTGCACTATGATGTTGTAATACATTTAGATTAAATTACTTTTTCAGGCTCAAGTTCAACCTTTGGTTTGTCACTTTTTAAACAATATCAATTAAGTGAAGAAAAGTAAAATTGTTATAGCTAGGTGGACAACCGGCTGGGTCTGGGTAGCAAACACCCTTCATCAGCACCCCATGAACTTTGGACGTGTCAAATTTCACAATTTTGGCACAGCAGCTTTAACCACTCGGCAACCAAAGGTGAAAATATTTTAATATGTTATTTATTAATTATTAAGTCTTGTCGAGCGCCTCGATGGATGAATTGGTAGAGTGTCCTACTAAGAGTCCCCGAGGTCGCAGGTTCAATTCCCGCCGAAGGCTTTGCGTGTTTCTGCAGACAAACCAAAAGCTTCGCAGTTTTGTGTTTGTTAAAAAAAACCAATTATTCGAGCTAAAGGTCCTCCATTTATTTATTAATTTGGCAATATTTGGCCCTCCTTCGGGCAACTATTATTGCCCTGGAGAAGCTATCCGAAGGAAAGCGAAATATTTTTACATAAATAAATAAATAGAAGAAAGGACCTTGTTGAGCTCGAATAATAAAATAAACATGATAATTTATGGCCAGTTAAAAATGTTTCCTGCTGGCTGCATGAGCCCTAAATTTCAATTAAAACTTTTGTAATGCATACATTTCACTTCTATGGGAGAATTTTGGTTTTGGGATTCCCCTGAAAAGAAGATCTTAAACATTTGGTGTGTTACCAGCAAATGTTTAAAAAAAAATCCAAAAAATTATATTCAATTTTTTTTTGAACATCAAGAAAGTCATGGAAGCAGCGTGCCAAAGTCCAGCTTTGATTGTCCTAATGCTTTGCGAAGACGTTTCTTTGTGAAATTAAAAGAGATTTTGAGGAAATAGAATTATTTGTTTTAGCTTAAAATTGAGTTCGTTTTTTCCTCGCCCTCTCTCTCTCTCTCCCACTCTCTCTTTCTTCATTTGTCCCACTCAAATGAAAGATGTATCATCCTTTTACAAAAATACGGCAACGTTTGTTTCGCATAGACAAAATAACGTTTTTTTATTATATTCTCGCTTTCTTTATGTCAAGGGTGAAGCGATGAGGAAAAACTGAATGAATACAAATTATCAGTAGCAAAAATTTTTATTGTACGAGTACATGCACAGCGGCCGAGTAGTGTAAAACAGAGAGTAGAGCAGCACAATAAGTGGCAGAGCAGAGATGGTGGTGGTGATGATAATCACAATGATGGTGATGACGAGGGCACAAACAAAAAAGTTATGCAGTGGTGATAAAATCGTTTATACTTAAAAGCAACCACGATGAAGACAACCGAATTTAGACAAATTTAGGTTTGAGCTGAAGGGGCGGCGCATAGAATTAATTGACACAAACAAATGTTTGTGCAAAAAAAAAAAAAACCAAAAGTGGTCAGATAAAAGAAAAACAATGTGTCTGTCCATTTAAAAATTAGTGCCACAAAACTGCAATTTTTTTTACAAAAAATTCAATTGTTTTGTTGCAACTAAAAAACAACAGAAAATGGGGCAGACTCTTAATAATCTTATAAAAACAAAAATGGTCCATTAAGAAAAAGAAAATACTTGAATATCTCAGAAATACCATCCACATTTATTTTTTGTTCAATGTTTCAACTCATACAAAATTATTCTGTAACAAATTTTAGGCAACCTTAAACTTATCACAGCACAAATATCGTCCACAATTATTTCCTGCTTCGAATAGGAATTTATTTTTGAAATTTTCAAATTATTCAAAACAAATTACGTTCCACAAATATTTCCTGTTCAAAACTATACAAAGTACTGCTGTACCAAATTTTAACATCCTCAAACTTAGCCGAAATACTATCCACAATCATTTTCTGCTCAAAATTAAAATTTATACAATGATTTTCCATAAGAAATGTTCAAGTTGTTAAAAACAAATTAAGTTCCTCATATATTTCCTGCTTCAAACGGCCACATTTTCCAAATGTTTCCACGAAATATTATCATGAGCTCATATTTTTTACCCCAAAGATACCAGTCAAAAAAATATAAAACTTTCAGAATTGTTTTCTGTTCAAATTTTCAACATACAAAACATGCCAAAAATTTAATTTTTTGTCCCATATTTGTTTTTTTAAACGATTAGTTTAACTTCCTAAAAATGTTTTATAAAAAATTATCATCCACAAAATGTTTAACTTCCACAAAAATCGTCTGTTTATAATTTTAATACAAATTGAGAAAATATTTCTTTTGGAGATTTCAATACCCTCAAGTTGTATATAAAATATTTACAATCCACAAATGTTTTAACGTCCACAAATAATCAACAGGAATAAAAAAGAATCAGGAACTGAGAGTAAATTTATTGTTCCAAAAAGAACTCAGCTATTTAGTTGCTTTGAGAACCAATAGAAATGTACCATTTTAGGTCCAATAAGGTCCATTTTTGGACCTAAAATAGTAAATTTAGTATTTTTAACTATTTTTATTTTTAAAATTGTTTCAATAGTCCAAAGTCATTGCGATTATATTCAAATGTTTCGTCATCGAAAAACTAGTTTAATTTTTATGCTGATGAGTGTCTTGGTGGACGTGAAGCAGCCAATAAGTCTCACTGTTCTTGTCTTCTCTAAAAATGTTGATCCCTTTTTTTATCACAAAAAATCTTTCACCATCCCGAGGAAGTAGAATCGACTACTTTCATTATTATTTGCTGTTTGTTAAGAGAAAAGACAAGGAGTTACAAAATAACTATATTGTTTTCTATATTAAGGGTTTGTTTGAACATTTGTGATTCTCATTGCGTTAGAATAATATATTTTTTTTTTTTAATTATTTTTAATTATTTCGGTAGACGAGTTGAGTGGCATCAGCAAAATGTTGGCGGCATACAGACGGCTAAAGGAAACAATAAACAATTCCTAAGGTATATTTAGACCTAAAATAATATCATTCAATGTCTATAGCAAATAATAATGAAATTAATATTTGAATGCCAAAAGTTTCTACTAAAAATTTTAAGTTTACAATTAACTGCTAGGCCCACCCACGACGATGTAACTCCACATCGTTCGCTCGCTTGTTTACATGAAAATAACTACAAAATTGTTAATTTTGTTGTTGTCTTCCCTGTTTTTGTGTGGGCTAACGATTTCGAGTGATATCGCAGGTCTGGCACTTAACAACAATTTTTTTAATCTAAAAGATTTTAGTTTTAAATTCTTATGCAGACTTCAGTAACTTTTTCTGAATTATTTTTTTATGATCCAGCATTAATTAAAGAAGGAAATGGAAAATTTTAGCTGGGTCACAGCTGCCTGTTTCAAAGCCATTATGCTTCTCATCAGCATCCACTTGCAGCTTGGTCATTTTTCTATATAAAATTTTACCAATACATATGATTTTGTTCAAGCTCTAGGCGAGAGCTGTATTGGTTCTATTGCCTGAATAGAAAAAAGTTACAAGAATTTTTAAAATGTTACCATCAATCTTTTGAGAAAAATAAGCCGATTTTTTACACAG
The DNA here is from genome assembly GCA_963662145.1 of Sturmia bella. NCBI lineage: Eukaryota > Metazoa > Arthropoda > Insecta > Diptera > Tachinidae > Sturmia > Sturmia bella. Next base: position 61,713,764 of record OY759172.1, read on the forward strand.
CTTGGTGTGATTTCTAGGCCTATTAAAGTGGTCTTAAAGAAATTTGAATTATACAATTTTTTGTGCCTAATTTGGAGTTTCATACCCATTTCCAAGTGACACGACTATTGAACGGAAATGTCAAAAAAGTCAGTAAAACAAATGAGGCAGACAGCGTTTTCCAGGCTCTCAGTCAAGCAGCTCTTACGCACTGTTAGTGTTTCCAATGGATACGAGGTTGTATGAGATAATAATTTTTTTTGTTTGTTTTTGGAGTAGAAAAATCCTTTTTTTTCCACTCTTTCTGTTAAAGAAGAAAAATTCTTTTTAATACCTGTTTTGAAGTCTGGAACTTTTTTTTTTTTTTTAAACAAAAAGATTTATTTTTTGTTTCCCTAGAATTATTGTAGGTATTATATAAATTTATGTATATTACAATTGAAACTTTTTTCTCTATTTATTACCAGCAGCAGCACTTGTCTAACACATTACATTTATTTTATATGCAAATTAAAATAATTTTATTTTTATATAAAACACTTTTTGGTTTCTTTAGAAAATATTTTACAAAAAAGCAAACAAGAAAAAACAGCCACAATAATTGCAAAGAAAAAATATCACTTCGCGTGTCTTGATTTTTTTTTTTTTTTTTTTTAATTTTGTGTTATATTTTTAATACTTTCTTTTTTTGCTTCTTATTTTATACAAATAATTATTACAACACAATGTGCGTGCGTGTGTACCGCGCGATTCACTTTCCATATACACGCAAATACTAAAAGTTGAAGGGTGACAACAAACACTTGGTACCCTGCAATTTTCTCATTATCCTCCCCTTTTTACGACAAGTCTGCTGCTGCTGGCTGGCTGCTTCTTCGTACGGTGTAGCACTCAAAAATTCAGGAACATGCACAAAAACGCGATTCTAATATTAGCGGCCGCTTTCCAATAGAAATATGTATGACTTTTTTTCCCTAAAAACGAACCTGCGCACACAATTGAATAACAGAGAAGAACAGCAACAGCAACAGCGAAGAAACAATGTACCGTTAAATAAAACAAAAATAACAACCTGACCATTTGCATGCAAGTGAGCAAATTAAAAATAAGAAGAAGAAGAAGAAGAAGAAGATTATTTGAAGAAAAAACCCAACAAACACACCCTTCACAAACAAGTGTTCGGCTCTCAGTTCACTCTGCGAGCAATTCGTTGGCATAAACATTCACAACTGTTGGATATTTTGTGAGAAAAAGAACAAAAAACAAAAAAATGTTGGCAATTTGTAACTACTCGTACTACACAGTAGTGTCGCATACCTTTAGCTGAGTTTTTGTATAATGTTGCATTATTGATGGCATTTTTACTACACACATCCATACATACTTATTTACATACATACATACATATATACGTTTTTAGTTTCTCGTTTGGCCTCCCTTTAATTTAAATATTCATACTACAAATTCATTTAAAAATAATTATTTCCATTTGCCTTAATTAAACTGTGGCAAAGTCTTATGACTATGAACGGACGGACGGACGGATGGACGGACGGAATTCATCAGCCAGACAATTGTTTGTGGCTTAATAATTTCCCTTTCAAAAATGACAAGCTGTACTCTCGAGCGCGCTCTCTCTCTCTCTCTTTAGCAGTCTCTTTTAAAAACGCCTGCGTCTTCCAGTTGCATCAGAAAAGAACTGCAGAGCAAATTAAGAAGATTTTTCCCAAAAACAGGGATGGCAAATGCAAATTTTTAATTTTTCAAATAACCAAAAATGAACTTAATTATTTATTTGCTTTAAGATCCAATTGCAAATAAAAGATCTAAAAATATACCTTATTAATGTTTTCCGTCTTTTTCAGCCATCTACATATGTATATGGCGGCGACATTTCGTTGATGCTAATCAACTCTTCAGTAGCTCAGTTTCAAACATTCTTTTAAGATTTTTCGAGTCTACTGATGAATTGATCAGCATTATGCATTATGATTGGTTATCAACATTCCCTTGCTGGCGAATTTATGGTACCAACCACAGCCAGTACGTTTCAGCCAAGGAAGACTGCTCAATCTATGATCGGACAGGATGAACTCGTAGAATCGTTCCGTGGTACCGATCCCCGTACTGCCGAATTTCCCTTTGGTGGAGAATTTCCCTGAGGCACCTGCTGAAAGAGAATCGTAGCCGCTTCAGAACAGCTGGTGGTCTACTAACTAAAGGTTTTTGGTGTTGCCTTTATCTTGTTTTATGTTGAACTTAAGCCCGATTAATGTATTACTAAAATATTTAATGAAACTACTCAAGTGTATACAAACTTATGGCCACTACTGTTCTCCTACTCAACCGGTTACATCAACTTATAATTTAATTTCAAGATTTATCCCACATTTACAAAGTCGACTCAATTAAATTTTTTTTATTTTTATTAAATTACAGGTTTCTTTTCATGTTCAAAGTTCGCATGTTATCGACTTCTAAAGAACATTTGTTATTGAATGCACACACACACACACGCGCGTAAAAACATAACCTATATTGATTCAGGCCACCCAAATTATGTTTTATGCCTCTTTTGTATGATTTTTAACAACTGGGGATTTTAAAATAATAACAATCGATATTATGATATAAAATTATATAAAAAAGTTTTCAATTCAGGTTCTCGTTTAAAATTCAGGTGAATGGCCTTTTTGTAAAATAAAAATAATTTTTTTTTTTTCATTTGGCCGTCAAGTTGTCTACAATTTTTTAAAATTTTGTGCCAAGCAGGTGTTTAGGATTTAACGGATTAAAATCATGTGAGAAATACGGAAATTACAGTTTATTAATTAAAGCCATTAACAAAACAAAGAACTACGCTACAGAAACCCTTGTGGATGATAGAAAATGTTAACGAAATTTTGTGGATGATAAAATTTTTTTTGTAAAATTTTGGAACACAATAATTAAAAAAATGAGAACTTTAGTCTTGCAAAAGACTAAAGTAAAAGTAGTCTAATTTGTTTAGTCTATTCCAAACTCTCACGATCGCAATTGTCTAAAGATAATTTTGTGGATTGCAATGTTTTGTAGAAAATTGTGTTTCAGTTTTACATGAACAAATTTTTGTGGAGGCTTACAATTTTTCTTAATAAAGTTTGAAACAATTTAAAGAACATTTTCAATCAAAATTTATTTTCGTCATCTTTGTTAGAATCTATAATTGTGTTACCACACAAAATAGTCTAAAAATAAACAACGCTTCAGCTTTTATCTTTGATTATTTCTAATAACTGGTTCTAAGCTCTTTGAGTTGTTGTTGCTGCTTTTTATTGTAAAATAACGTTTGTTTTATGTTAAACATTTTGCCTTATTTAACAACAGCTTCAGTAAAATTGAAAAAAAAACAGAAAAAAACCACTTCTGGGGTTTTGGATTGATTTAGTTATGTTTTGTTTGTTTCGACATTGAAATGTTGTAGGAAAAGAATTTCAGTGGATTTTTGTTTTACCAATCGTAACTTTAAGCTTTTATTAATCAATTGATAGACTTCCTAGTGAATCATAAAACAAATTGAATAATTTTTTGAGACAGGTCGCTTTGTTACCCAACACAACATGTTAATTGTATTTGAAACGAAAAAACCCATGGGGACGTGAGAACAATTACCATAATTATCGAAACAGCATCTTTGAAATTCTGTTTAAGGCCACATTTGCTGGGGGATTTTTTTTTTTTTTTTTTGTTGAAGTGTAAACAAAATCTTGAAATTATAGAACACGTTTTTTCTTTCAATAAATTTAAATAATAAATATTTAGATTTAAATTTGTAAATGAAACTTCCTGCTCTAAAACTTACGAAAATACATGTAATGCAATTAAAAAAATTACTGCTAAGAAATCAAATTTATTTACAGCATTTTTTATCATGAAAAATTTATGAGAAATTTCTAAATTCCGCCACAGCAAAATAAAAAAAGCACTTTAATATTCAAAATTTTAAAAATTATTACCACAAAAGTTGCTGCAGCACATTTCAATAGGAACATAATTGCAGCATTCGCCAAAAATTGTCTATAAAAAAATATCAACATCCACAAAATTTCTTTAGCATCCACAAAAATTTTTGCACAGAAAGAAACCATATTTTCACAATAAAATATTTTTTTTTGCTTTTTTCCATTGAAAATTTTAATAATCACAATAAATTTTCACAAAAAAAATTATAATGACATATCTGATTATCTACTTTTATACAAGCAAAATTTTGCAATCAACTTTCTATGAAATATTGTAGCGAAGGAGTTTCAGTTATAGTGAACTGAATATAATGAACTGTAACTCCTTTGCTTGGTTCTTTTTCTTTTTTTTTTAACTTGGACCAGTACTCAGGGGACGACCCCTATTGGGGTCACCCGCTCCCATTATTTAATAGAAACTTCATTGCAAAATGTTGCTTGTATAAAATAGATTTGGGTGTCACCCTGTACAATATGTAACACAAAATGCATTGCAAAAGTTTATTGCTTAAAAATATCCTTCATGGGAAACCTTTTGTAATTAAAGATTTTCTCTAGCTGCGAGATATCCAAGCTCTTGAAATTAACTTTCTATTATACAAAAAAAAAAAAAAATACTGCGATTCATCAGTTTTATAAATCAAAACTTTCAAGTTCCTGAAATGCGGCCGCCTTAAAAGAAATTACAATGTCTGGGGTCTTAGCATTCGATTTCGATTTGAATATTTTGTATTTGGTTTCTTTTTTATTATTATTACTAATATTCAGTGTTGAACCCACTAAAATACTGCCAAAAAAAATTTCACTAATAAACAGAAAATTAATAACAAAAGAGCAGTCGAAAATATGTACCAAGTATTAATTTTATTTCTATTGAATTGAAAGAAAATACACAAAAAACTACATTGTCATATTATAAAACCTTGGCAAAAAGATTCAGCTCAGTGAAATGTAATAAATTATAGTACACAATAATATTGCTGCAAAAGTAAAATAATACATAATAAAAACAGCAAAACTTAACACAAGAAGTGACCATAATTCATGTTTAATGAAAGAAAATATTTGTTTAGGTTTTTGACAAAAAAAAAAAAAACAAACAAAAAAGTTATGATTAAGCATGCAGGCATTTCAAATTCATAGTGCGCACGAAATCGCAAATTGCAGTTTTTGAGTTGCGAGTCGTGTTCAAGGCGAATGTGCGCAAAGTCTGGTAGCACTAATTTTTTGGGCAGCACTTATTTTGGGTAGCACTTATTTCTTTCAGCTGTACTCTCCGAAACCGCCATTTGAATGGCAAAAGAAAGTAAAAAAAACAGCTGCCAAATAAAAGCAGCATATTTTGCAATTAGAAATTTTTTATTGAAATTCAACAAAATAATGTAATTTTTTAGAACAATATAAATGATATATAAGCCAGAAAATAATAATAATATATAACATATGTTATATAAATATAATGAGTAATCAACCCAATTATCCATATTCTTTTCTTTTATTTCTCTCAACAAACCTCCAACTCTAAATTCCATAACATGAAAAAGTGGCAACAGCTCCTTTTAAAACAAACCATGTTGTTTGCTGACATTCAATTTGTTTAGTTTTAGCATTTTGTTAATTATTTTAGGTCTAATTTAATATTTCCTGTCTCTTTCAGCCGTCTATATGCCGCCGATATTTCATTGATGCCAATCAACTCGTCAGTAGACTCGATAAAGCTTAAAGGAATGTTTGAAATTGTTTGACATTTCAATTAGCTCTTATAGCAAATAAAAAATTAAGTCACATTTTTGATTATTGTTTCTTAATTGTGAAATTTGTTTAAATTTTCATTAATTTTATTATTACTTTTAAATTTGCTAAATAATTTGCTTTGGTTTTGTGATCTTAAAAGTGCTCGTTTCATTATCGCCCATAAGAAAAGATTTTTGTCAATTTACAATACATACTTTTTTTCTACGGGAATCTTTTCCTAATGAAATGTTTATTCATAAAAGAAGGAATGAAATTAGAATTTGCTTTCGTGATTGAAAGTAGTAAACAGAGACCCAAGCGGATGGGTAAAAGCCGGCGGCGGCGGAGTCGATGCATTACGAAAACAAATATCAAGATTTTGGTAGAGTGACCCCTTTTTCCTTTGACCTTTTGTTTAATATAAATCTTACACCATTGATTAATAATGCTTTTATTTAATATTTTGTTTTTCTTTGAAAAACTTATTTAGCAATGTTTGTTGATATATTATAAAATTCGTAAACTTCGAAATGCTAAATGTGAAAGTATCAACAAACTTCCCTAATGAAGCTTATATTTTAATTATTTCGCACAATTTGTATTGAAAAGAACAAAAATTGTTTAAGAAATTGTTGTTGTTTATAGAAATATGGGGGAAAAAACATAGTTGGCATCTAGAGGAGCAGGCAGTAAGAAAAAACAAATAGAGTCTGGCATCTCTGTAATAAAACGATTTAACGAGCAGCTTGACAGTTGATTCGCTGCATCAGCAACAAAAATGAGAACAAAAATTGCACCAACAAGATTTATACAAAAAAAAAAAAAAAAAATACAAAAGAGAACAAGAGAGAAGAGTCATCACTCGGAAATGCATTTTTTAAAAATAGACATAAAGAAACGAATGTTGCATGCCTTCATGATGAGAGAAACAAACGGGCAGACATTCTTTTTCAAAATGTGCGTTACTAATAGATAATAAAAGATACATACATATGTAAGTACAAAAACAATAATAATAATAATAATCAGCTACAACCAGAAAAAACGAGAGTGGTTGGAGAAATGAACACAAAAATGTAGATCATCGGTAATTTGAGTATTTTTATTTTTTTTTTTGTGTGGTAAAATTAATTCGAGATGATTAATGAATTAAACAATATAAACAAAACAAAAATAATTGCAACAGAGTTAATTGGTTACGCTCAAAGTATTAAATTTTAATTTGAAGCTACTTTATTGTGTATGCATGGTTTTGCACGATCTTACATAAAATAATTAAATAAATGCGATTATAAAAAGGTTACAGTGAAGCTGTATACATACATATGTATATACCTTCAGCTGGGAATTAACTTGAGTATTTTCATACATTTCAGTATTAGCTTATATATCGCTTATTGATACACAAAGCGGCACAACTAATATAGAGCTGAATATCGCATAAAAATTTCAAGTCTCTATCTGTCAGCTAAGCTTAAAGGTTATTTGGAAGCTCGATGTAAATCGAGAGAAGCCATCACCCACACCAAAAGCAATAAGTTTTCAGAGCCACTACTTTACTCTCACCAAAGTTATGGATCGAGTGGCACCACTTTACGTGGAAACCCTTCTTCTTAATGTTTAATAAATTTTCAATTATTTAAATTTGTTAAGTTTTATAAAAATAAAAAAAATTTTCTAAAGAAGACATACAAAGCAGTATCGAAATATTGAAATCAAATAACAAAGCCCCATATTAAAATGACCTCAATCCCGGAGAAAAGATTAGGATAACTGGCAGTCAAAGTAATGTGTAATTAATTTCCGTTTAAAAGATTTGAAGAAAAACAATAAATTTTAAATAAAATTTTTAAAAAAGAAATTTAGCGCAAACTTTCCCTAAACAGGGAAATTTTCAATGCCAAGAAGATGGTATTAACCAAAAGTTTACTTCAAGTCTGATGAGAAGAAACGTGGCAGCTTCGAAACAGCTAGTTGGTGCCCCGCTAAAATTTCATTTTTCCTTCTTTAAATTAATAGCAGTATTTTTTTTTATAAGATTGAGAATCTATTACATAAAAGTCTCAAGTCTTGTAAGAAATTTCTAAAAATGTTGAAGTTATTTTCTTTTTGTCATCTCAAATTTCTATTTGAAAAATCTTAAATCTCAACTAGTAACTGAATAACAGAAACACGAATAAAATAATTCAACTCAATTTGCAATACGTTTGAAGTGATCGAGTACCCACATATAAAATCACTCAAGTCTATTTTACGAATATCGTTTTCATTTTAGTTTTTAACTCTGTTTGGCTGTCTTGATTTTGTTGTTGTTGCTGGTGGGGTTTTAGCTTTATTTTCTTGTTATGTATACGAAAACAACAAAATCAGCTTTAGCTGATCGTTCGATATTTATGTGTACGTTGTTGGTTGGCCTTTTTTTTTTTTTGGTTTTGTTCCGTTTGTTTGTTAAATTTCTTTACCAAGCCAACAAATATCAGCAGACAATTTAGTCTTAAGTTTGCCAGCTTAGCAGATGGCTGGTTTCAAAAATTAGAAGCTTGTCGTTGTGTAACAAAACTTAAAAAAAGTTCGAAAAAGAAATATAAAATAAATTGTTAATTTTTTATATGAATTGCCTATTAAAATAAAAATAAAACGACTAGAATTGATACATACTTTAAAAAAGTTAACAATTTAAGAAGAGAAAATCTTAAAAAGGTCAAGAAAATTCGATGAATAATGTTTTCCAGAAAATACTAACTATTAAAATCAAAATTAAGGAGTGCAAAATAATTTAAAATTATTAATCAAGCAACAAAAAGGAGAATTACGTCATTTTTTGCTGAAGAGTTCTTTCTATTAATTTATTTAAATACTAGTTATTTTTATTTGTTCAAAAATCGTTGACAAACATTGATTGCATTATTGTTGAAAATCCATAAACTTCTTGCTTTTTATTTAACCACATCACATCAGGGCAGAAAGAATCGAAGAACTTGATTGCCAAATAAATTATTTTCCGCGTGTGTTTCTTGTTTATTTCTTCTTCTTCTTCTTCTTCTTCAAAATTTCAGCAAACGAACTACAACTTTTTGTACTCGTATAAAGCAAAAACCGTAAGTACTCACAGAATTTTCTCTTCAATTGTTGTTCATACTAGGTACTCTTTTAATATTCATATGGTATTTGTATTTCGCTCATTTAACTGTGGGCGAGTGTGAGTGTGTGTGCTTGTAAAATGTGTGTAGGCTTATTTCTGTTGCTGTTGTTTTTTTTTTATTTAACTGAGTTTACATGCCAGAGTGTTTCTTTCGTTAAGCTTGGTTTAATGTTATTGCTGGAAAATTCAAGTTATGTGTTTACATACATATGTACATACACACGTATTTCCTTTTTTTTATCTTCTTCTTTTTCATGTAAGCCACTCATTTTATATGGTTCTTAATTGCTTTTTACGTTTGTTTGTTTGTTTATTTATGAGTGTTTGAAGGTTTCTTTGCCAATATTTATTATAAAGTACAAGTACCTACATGCATACATACATATTTATAAGCATACATATTTGTTTATGTTTTAAGGTTTCTTAAGAGTTCAGTGATGTTTATAACTACAAATTAATATAAGTAATCTACACTTGTGTAGACCCACAAGTTCTCTCTCTCTCTTTTTTTGTGATAATGCAATAATTTGCTTTTTTAAAACAAAATCAAACAAATTATGCAGCTCTTTTATGAAGAGTAGAATGTAAATACAAATAAATAAACGTGTTTACTCGTATCACCGCAATTCAAAGGTGTTTATTTTTTAAATAAAATGAATATCTAGGTAACTATATTTCTTTTTATTATTTGGACGTATAAATTTTTATTTTTGCAGCACAATTTTTTTTTTCTTCGGATTTTAACAAATTGTTGGCAGAATCAATTAAAAACGAGAGTTATTTACAGTAATACAACTGAACTGAATCAAATTTTTTTTCCGTGTAACATTTAATAAGCACTTCGTTGGTCTCATATAGAAAAAGGACCCCACTGGAATTTTTTTCAGTCTCGAGTTTTTTGCCTATTTCCTTTAATATGAGGTCCGGCTCTTCAATTAATCGAAATATTGAAAGAAAGAAAAATGTAAATTACAGCTTTTCTATATGACACCAATGATTTAAGGTTTAATCATGTTGAACAAATATTTTGCAGAAAAAGCGTGACCACTATTTTCTTGTTGGCTTTTATTTTGAGCAAGTATCAATTAAAACTGCTCATAACCACAAAAGTAATAATTACAATTTAGAAATAGCATGCCTTAAAGTTACATTTACTTGAGGTCAGTTTACCGGGTAATATTTTGTACTATGACATGTCAAAAAATTATGTTTATGGGACAAAATCGTATCAGGTGAAATTAAATTGTATGGAATAATGGCCACAAAATCAGTTAGTGTTAATACTCTAAAAACCTTTTCTGTAATTAAATTGTAGTTTAAATTTGATTATAATAAACCATTTATTATTGATTGTTTTAAGAAATAGAAGTTTGACAACGTTGCAAAAAATGACAAACAGCTGATTTTTTGCACTGTTTGATGATTGAAGCTTAAACGCTCAATTTTCTTCGCTTAAATGTGGTTTAAGTACTCACTGATTTCAATATTTACTAATTTAAACATTTGTTGCGAGTGGAATGTTTTTCAGGATTTTGAAAAACATTTTGGTAGCAAAATGTTTCTCTTCGCAGCAACTCTGGTTGTAAAATAACCATGCAGAGAATAAGAAAATACCCCAAAAGCCTCATAATGTGGCTAAACCGGTACCCGGCAATGCTTTGAAGGCATATGCATACAAACATTAAAATGTTTTTGAAATGAATCCTAAACTGAATTCACCCATTTGTTTCAAACACAATGTTTGTACAGACAAATTACTTTTTGTAGGTTGTTTGATGTCTCTCTTTTGGAGAAAAGATAAAATTTGCTGCAAACAATCTATGAAAAAATAAGTGGTACAAACGAAAATACTGGATTTTTGAATTAAAGTCCATTTCAAACTCATTTCAATTATTAATATTAATAGAACACTGCATCTGTTCCACTTTTAGCACTAAAATTTATTTATATTGTTCTGATTCCCGCTTTTCATTGTCTAAAGACTGTTTATTACTTATTAATTTATGCATAAAATTCAAAAGCAAACTTCAGAAGTGTAGTGGTCTGATTTTGTTTGTTTTTGGCGACCTGGCAACAACGCAATTACATATTATTTGGTTTTTTTTTTTCTATAAAAGCGTTTAGAAAGTGTAAAATTTAAACAAAACGCAAGTCTCATTATTAAGCGTCACTATAAAATAATGACGATTTCTTTTTTAAATTCCTTTGCCTTTTCGCATTTTTGCTTTTCGTCTTTGTTTTTCATAAAAATGAGTTTAACAAACGTGTGTCATATTTGGCATTATGTTTAATATTCCAAAACACGTCGATTTGGTTTCATAAAAATGAATAAAATTTGCATAACTATAGCTGATAAAAAATTCAAAATAAAATAAATTAATTTTTTATATAATTGTAAGAAATAGAAGAGATAATTTCAAGATTTATTTTAATTTATTATTGAGCTCTGCGAATAAAGGGGAATGGTTCAAGAAACTAGTTCTTAAAAAGATGTTTGTACAAACATCTACATACATACATATTAATTTAGAATCTGAAACAATTTGAAGAACATACATATGTAGATATTACCTAAACTGCATGCCTGAACAATTTTACCAAAAGTGCTAATCACTTCCGGTAGGCGTGTGTTAAACGGGTAACCTTATTTATTATTTACATCCGGCAATTAATTCGATTACGAAAGCGAAGAGTTGCCACTGTTTTGGTCCGTCTAAAGCTTACACACTTGGCAAATTAGAGCCAAATCACAATTGGGCAATATTAGTTGGGCAGCTCTTAAGTTTTCTGGAGCATTCGGAGAGGGGAGTAAGAAGAGAAAATTAATTGGCCGTATTTCACGATTTTGTTTCGTGGTGCTCACGCAGCTGTAGTACGAGAGTTTAAAATACTAACGGTAAATAAATAAAGCTAAAAGATGTTTATGTGAAACCAAGACGAATTAAATCAGGTGAGCTTGTCAGCTCAGGTGATTATTTTTTGCTTTCCTCATCTTGTTGTTGTCAAAAATTGTTTAGAAGCCATGTCCACTGCCGTGAGATCAAATGAGCAAGCCATTTTCTCCCACGAGCACATGTGATGAGTTTGTGGCGCGATTTTCCAGGCAAAAGCACTAAAACTGCTGCTGCTCGTTGTTTATTAGCAGGCTAGTGTCTAAAGTTTGTTTACAAGCCGCATAACATGCTCTGCTTTCTAAGAAATGGATAAGCGATTTTGTAGCTCTTATTGAAGAAAAAGTAAAATAAGCAGATGATTTGTGTGACTATTTTTTGTTCATATACACTCATAAAACAGTTGAACAAATGAGATGAGCATTTGATAGCAGCCTGCTGCTTTTTCATCAGCAGCTTCTGTGTAGTATTTAATGTTGTGCTGGTGCCGCCTGTACCTACTAAGTCTGCCTTGTTGAGGGTATTTAAACGCCTAATTAGAGTCCCACCATGGCATCGTAACATCCAGTGTGGCCAAAATTTTTTACAATAAAATCTCGTTATTAAAAATATATTTTTGTTAAACTTCTATTTTACAGGGGCTGACAATGGCAAAGATTTTGGGCTATTGAGCGAGCGAAGAATCAAAAAATAATCAAATTTACCTTATATGAATTCACCTTCATTGCAAAGTATATTCTAAGACAAATTTATACACGATGAACTTGGTAGCACAAGTGATAATTTTTTGCTTCTGGCGTCATAAAATCATGGCTTTCAGGTGTGAAATTTTTCTCTACCAAAAAGTTGGCACCATTTTATTCTAAAAACTTTTAGGAGTAGAAAGTTTCTCTAAAATAGATTAAATCACTGGTGCTGCCAAGTTTAGGTTTAACTTATGGTAGAGAAAATGCACAATTTGAGTGTGAGAAAAATTAAAAATTTTACTGATTTACTTTAAGTTTTTACGCTTTGAAGTTTACAATTGTTTACATATTATGGTTAACAAAAAACATTTTTTTTTATATTGCAATAAAACATTTTCATTTGTTTCTCTGTTATAACCAAATTTTATAGGTCTGTATATAAAAAAATTTATTTAGTTTCGATTCAATAAAATACTCCAAAAAAGACGCATAAATGTATCTTTAGCTATTTTCAATACTTCCGTGATGTTGTGAATTTTAGTTATTGACGTCTCTATACCAATTAAGCATACACATATCGCACACTAAATTGTAAACAGTCACATGAAAAATTTACAAATTTTTAGTGCACTAAGGCACGAATTTAGTCATTCGATGTATGAATGTTTTCTTTAATAACGAGCTAACGAAGCATTTCATGCTATTAATGAAGTATGTTTTGTTGTTGCTTCAATACAAAAGCAAAAAATGTTTTTTTTTACTTTACTTAATTATTTTATTTAATGTTCTTCTTCTTACTGCCGAGATTCGAAATTGGAAACCTTATGTTTCTGCATTCAACCACTCTGCCAATTCAATCACCGCAAGGTTTACAATGGCAACGTAGCATGCTATTCAAGAAGAGCATACTTGAATTAATTTCCTCCTGGAAGCAAGAAAACAAGGTTTAAATTTGATTTCTATGCTGTAACAAATCAAAACAATTTGATATTTTTGAAACCTTGCATGCAACACGAAATCAAACCACAAATTCGAATACACACTTCACCAACAACAACCCAACATGCGCGGTTGTAGGGACAAGTTGCAAAGTGTGTAGCCGCCATTACAATCAAACTGTATTTCAAACATAATGACAATTTTTCCAGTTGTTAGGAGATTTAAATCTGGAAAGCAGTGAAAACAAAAACATAAAAATATCCGTAACACTCCCGCTTTGTTGAGATCAAGTCCACCACTAAAATAAACACAAAGAGAATAAGACAATTCCCAAGAAAAAATGTCGTAACCCGGGAGAACAGTTACCCGAAAATACTAAAAATTTATTCATGAAAGAGAACAAGAGCTTAAGAAATGTTTGGACTTGTGCCTGCTTATGATTTACTGGGCGATATACAAATTAATAAACAATGCATTGATTGTTAAAAAAAAATTTAATTAATTAATACAAAATCCAAACACGTTGTTACACCCTAAAAACATTATTGTTAAAAAATTCAAATATTTTAATTTTGCCTTTTTTTGGGTTTCTGTTAACAGATTTAATAATATAACAAATTCAAATGAATGTTATTGAAAGTGTTTTGAAGAACAGATACTAATTTATTAAAAAATAGTTTTGTTTGTTTTTCACAGTTTATGGTGTGTGTAAAATTAGAATGCAAGTGCTGTGCAATTCTTATTGATTCAAACAACGATATGTCTGATATATTCTAAAAAATATGTAACAACTCAACTTGAGGTTTATTACGTCTATTTTAATTCTTGATTTTTCAATTACTTAAAAAATATATATTAGTTTAAGACTTAATAAAACCTATTTAATTATTTTCTATCTTATTCAGGCTCTTATAGCAAATATTAATTTAATTTTCTTTTTATATAAAAAAATTTAGAAAATGCAAATGGACCTCAAGCTTGAAAAAACATTTAGCATGCATTTTAAAACTAAAATTGAAAAGGTCGAAAAATCTACAATTATTCTTAAAATTTAGCAAATCTTTCAAGTGCACCCTGTTTGCGTTGGCAGCACTTTTTCCTTATTTTTTATTGGCAGCACTTTCTACAATAAGGGTAATAAGGGCAAGGATGCCACACCAACTATTTTCAGAATCCAATCTTTATTACTTCTAAAAAAGAAATTGCTTTCGATATAAAACATAAGCCGATTTTTAAGGAATATGTAAGATAATCACCCCAACAAGCTTTATATTTCTATTTTTAAAAGGTTATCACTAGTTAAGCTCCCCAAATACCGGACAGGCCAAGTGATTCGATTTCAAGTGTAGGACAAAGATTGCATCTTCACATCAATTGTGAAGATTGCTATTTTAAATTCGGTTTCCTTTTTTATGCCATACAAACATTTTGAAGCCCGTCGAATGATATACATATGTATATGTGTATTAAAATCAGCTTGTGGTAAAATTTTCTTGATTAATATTCTTTGGCTGTACAAAAGAGCAATCGATTTTAGAACTTAAATTAAAATCTAAACTCTAAACAGGTCTATAAAACTAGTTTTTTTTATATTTTAGTTTTTTGTACATATACATCTTTTGAGAAAAAGAAAAAAGTTTTATTGAAGTGTTTTGATTAAATTAAAAAATCCTAATTCAATTTGCATAATTCACATTTCTCTTTATAATTTATTTGAAAAAATAGTAAAAGAAAAAAAACCTTTATTGATGGGCGAAAAATTCAAAATATCAAAGACCACTAAGTTTCTTGGAGCGGCAGCTGAGTCATGGCAAAAGTGCTAAAACTAATGCAAAAGGCTTTGAAATAAGGAAGCATTAAGCCATTTGGTAAACTTTTTGTCTTCTACTTTTCTTTCTTCCAATTTTTACAACTTTTTCTTATGATCTTCGTTACCGTTGTACCCCTTTTCTGCAATTTCGTTGAATAACTGAGTTTTGAATTCGATTTTAAAATACATACATACATAGTTTTTGCTTTAATGTATGCCTTCGGCAAACATTGTGGCAAAAGAGTTTCAAAAAACTAATTAGGAAATCATGAGACGGAACGCCAGCAATATGTATGCAAACATATGCAAAGCAATCGATAAAATATGATAATTTGATATTTAGAAATGAATTCTTCAGTTTGCAACACGTGTTCATTATAATTTTTTTTTTTTTGTTTTTATTATTTTGACATACATTTGGCTTTGTTCTAAAATCTGCGAGCCAAGGTTTCGCAATTAGATATCAATAACTTTTTACACAAATTCCATTTAACACGAGCGAAAAGGAAAAAAAAGTCGTTTTACAGGAATTGTGTCGATTTAACACGACTTTCAATATTCTATGAATTTCTTTTTTTAGTCTACGATTTTTACAAGATGAGGAAAACAATACAAGTATCAATCAGTTGGTTGCAATCGAAACCCCTGTACATTTTTTTAGTGTTAAATCGTCTTTTTATGTCAAAATCTGAATTCGGCTTGATAGTTGTGCTCACGTACTCTCACAGCAGAAAAGAAGGCTGGTAAACAATTTTTGACATAACAAGAAGAAAAAAGTGGGGAGCAAAAAATAATCACTTGAGCTGTCAAGTTCACCTTACTTAATCCGCCTTGGTACTGACAGAAATGCGAAAGAAAAATTTTTGGCACTGCTGTGATAAAACCATATGAATGTGAACGATTTTCTATTTATGTTTCACAGACTGCCAGTCGTGAGACCTTGTTTTTTTTTACACGCGAACCATGTAAACACAGAAAAATCTGTATCCGTATGATTTTTACTCTTATATTTCGAAATATGGATGGAATATCATAATATTTGCTCTATGATTTTATCTACATAAAGTACTGCCTCTTAGAGCGCTTTAACGCCAGATATATTATATAGAAACGGAATGCTTCATCTGGCAACTCGCAAACAGTTGGATTTAAATTTACAGTTGAAAGGTGCTGCCAAGTTCTGGTATTTTCTCAGAGCGCTTTAACGTGCTAATTTTTGAAGGATTAAAGAAGGGTCAAATTTACTATGAAAAAAATGCAAAAATGTATCAAATGGAATTGAAAAATCACTTTATATTATCACAAGCTTTATGTAGCTATCAACATAAAAAGCGGAAATAGTCATGAAGAATTTCTATCAAATTTTAATTAGATTTCAAACACGCGTTTCGCTGTCAGTTGCTTGCTATTTATTTGAACTTATTAAGAAATAACGCTGTTAACACAAAATTCATTAACGTATTTGAAATTAATAATTCATCTATTAATGATTTAATGCATCATCACATTATTCTTAACCTCTCTTATTAAATAATTAAATGTTTACAGGAAAAATATTGAACACTTCAAACTTAGGAAAACTTCTAATAATTGAGTAACAATAAAGCTGAACTATTCTTATCAGAAAATTATTTAATATTGAATAATTTAAAGCCACTGAGAGGCTGAAAGAGTTTAATGGCAGAGGGAAAGTTGTATAGGCGGGTATTTTTTCAAGGTAATAAAACAGACCAACGTCACCACTTAAGGGTTAATAATCGTAATCCAAATTGAACAGCTATAGGTATTCAAAACAGTGCCAAATAAATTAAGAGTCAGCTTATTTTCTGTAGATTTTTGAACTATTTTTAGAATTTTAATGCCATAGAATAACAAAATTTAATCGTCTTTCAACTGTTTTATTAACTGGTTCGCTGAAATTCAGAGACATCGAGGCACGTCCGATTGTTACTAAAAACTTGTCAAGATAAATTTTTCTCATCAACAGTTACCATACTAGAGCTGCGAGTATAAAAAAAAATCTGGTGCAAATGTTTCCGCATTTTTGTTTATATTTTCAGTATGTATATTTTAAATCGCGACCTAATAAAAAGCACATACCTACTCATTCTTTGTCAGCTAAAATGAGTACTTGCATTCGATGCACGTTTTGATTTTGTTTGCATATTAGTTTAGTTTTTTTTCTATTTTCATAAAAGGCAATGAACTTCAAGTAAAATAAAAATACAATATTCAAATGTAATAAAATTAATTAACTAAAAATATTTGTTTGCGAATTTTTAAGGCAATAAGAGAATCATTTTTAAATGTGCAGATATTTCAATGCTTAAAAAATCGTTAAAGTAAATAAAGCACACCCTTTTATTTTTTTTTTTTTATTCATTACTTCCAAAAACAAAACGAGTTAGGGCCCATAAAACTTGTTTTAGTACAAAATAAAATACGATTTATCATCACTAAAGACAAGCATTGTACGTACATGTAGATGTAAAGTTTTTTTTTCTTTTGAATTAAATACAAATTTCTTATTTCTTTACGGTAATTGTTTTATTTTCAGTCATCTTTTTTTTTTTTTTGTCTAATGACCTTGCCACAAATATTTTATTTCATGTCATTTCACACTCAACACAAAAATCAAAAATTTTTTTTTCTGAAATTCCACGAAATAATAATCAGCCAACTCATTTTATTGAAAATGAATTCAAACTTTGTAAGCACAAATGAGAAACAAGTACAATGTAGCAAATTTGCAATATCATAAGACTCAAGGCTGGTTTGTGTAAAAACAAATAAACTACAACAAGACAGGGACATTTTTAAATATAAAAAATAAACAGTAGACACACACTCACATGGGAAGTTTTCATAATTAATTTAATTGAAATTTATTGCAAAACAATATACATACATGCATAACTAAAGGTATTATGGCAAATTTAATTGCACACCGTTAATAAAATCAATCTGGCACGTTTTTAAAGCTTAATTATAACAAGTAATAAAAGTCGTCAGTGTTAAAGTATTCAATTTACAGTTTCATATGATATGATAAAAGTTATCAAAATAAATGCAAGTCAATGCAAATTTATTTAAGTTCGAAGCTTAATGGTATATATGCAAAATAAATTTAAGTACTTCAACAAAATCCCTGAGTTCAAGCAAAACAATTTATTTACGCCAAAAAACCTTAAATATTTGAAAATATTCTTAAATTTGCATGTTTTTATGCCCAAAAAAAATAGTATTACGAGTAACAAACTAAAAAGTGCTGCCAAGTTTTAACACAAATTAGTGATCATGCTGAATGCAAGGAAAATTCATACATAGAGAACTTGGCAGCATAGGTGATTTTTTTTTTTTTTTGTTCTTGCCAAAAAACTTTTTCTGCCAAACAAACCAAAAAACAATTTAGCAATAGTCCAATTATCAATATTCTCACAACATTGCTCTCCATGAGAAAACATTTTTCTCGAGAAGAAATTCGCCAATTCTAAATTCCTTGGGAGCAAAAACATGGAAAGCCATTTGGATTGCAGATATTTTTTAAATTTGTTTTTAATTTTTATTCATTATTTCATAGCATTTTTAAGGCCATTCACATCAAATCTGCTTATATTTTGATTGAAACTTTGAGAAAACTTTAGAATAAGCAGCCAGGCCTTGAAACAAATGAAGTTTATAGGACTGTAGGCGGGGGTGGGGGGTCGTAGACCTTTCAGATTAGAAGTCAAAGCAAAGCTTTAAATTTCTTTCGTTTTACATATTTTTTTCAGAGTGGGTTTTTGTTTTATTTAATTTTTAAAAACAAAAAAATATTTAATTTGACTGCTAAGAGTTAAAAGAGTATTGCTCGGCAATATATTCTAGGAATATTTGCTGAGCATGTATTCAAACAGATCTTCAATATATCGCACAACATTGAGTTGTAAACTATAATCGAGGCTTAATTATTTGCCAAATAATAGGTATGGCAGGTCGGTTTGTTGCTGAAAAAGTAATGCCAAGTTTAAAAAAGTGAAATAAGTGAACCTTTTTATGACAAGGATGTTGTAATCGGAGTTTTTTTAATATTGTAAATTACATCTAAAATAAAAAATCTAATTTTAATTAAAACATAAAATGAAACTAAAACTCCATCCAACATTTGTTCGTTTTTTATAAGCCAATTTCGAATGATAGGTATTGCGTACATTTGAAATTGTTTCATAACTCAGTCTTTATAATACGATTTTAAAAATTCTTTCTTTATTTTCAAAGAAAGTGGCAGCAGGATGAATACATCGAAAGTATCAGATGGATAAAATTTCTGTCCGTGAAAGGGTTTTTAAGAAAAACTACTGCATTTAAAATTATATTTTATTTTTGATTTTCTTTATTTAGGTTTATTTTAATGATTAATAGTTTTTTAAAGTCCCAAAGCAAAGGCGAAATTTGAACAAATGATAAAAAAGATAAATACGTTAATGTTTAAAGTTTTCAAAATGTTTAAACTTTCCTACAAAACAATTTTCAAAGACTTCATTCAGCTAATCGATTTTCCCCTTTTCGTTACTTGCTGTGTAGGCAAAAAATTTAATTTTTTCCACAGGTTTTATTTTTGTTGACAGCAGTTTTTTTTTGGAATAAAACCCAGTTATTGTACAAAACTAAAAACTGATAAATTTGCTGGCTTAGTCATTTTGTATGAAAGATTTAATATTTTTTATTATTTTCATTAACTGTAAGCGAATGAAAACTTTGTTTGCATTTAGAAAAACAGACAGGTAAATTTTCTTAATTTTAATTTTTTTTTCATTTTTAATTTAGTTGTATTTATTACTTCTCCTTTCTTTTATTTTATTCCAATTTTATTGCTTGCTCTTCATTTTGTTAACGGCTTTTTATTACAAAAAGCACTTTAACAAGGTCAACTGAGCTCTTCACCTGATCATAAACCATAACAAATACAAAGCACTCCAACCACTGTTCGCCGCATGTGAAGTTGTCAATGTTAATTTAACATAAGCAGCTTAAGTCTTACAAACACATAATAGATGTATGCATACATACATGTGCATATATCTATTACATACATCTCTTTTGTTTAAAAAATAAATTTTAGTTTTAAGCGGAAGTTTTATACAACATATAATTAATTATTAATTATTTCCCCGTGTTTTTTGTTTTTTTTTTACTTTTAGCAACAATTGTGGCCACAATTTTGACATCAATACTTCATTTTGATCGCAATTAAGCAGACAAAGAATCTATCAAATTGGCTCCTCCCACTAATATAAGTTATAGCGCAAACATGACGGTCATGAATGATCATGACAGGGGTCATGATCTCAATTTGAAACCTTTGCCGGCCAACGACAAAATCTCGGAGGACATGTTGACGATAGCTGAATTTTTTGCTCACAAAAATATTTTCATTACCGGAGGCACTGGTTTCTTGGGCACGGTTTTAATTGAAGCCTTGCTGGATGTCTCACCAGATATTGGCACAATTTATGTGCTGGTGCGTGGCAAAAAGAATTTAGATCCCAATGAACGTATTAAGAAATTGTTACAAAAGCCGGTAAGTTGTGAAGCCATGAAAAAATCTCTAATTAAATACTTTTTATGCCCCTAATTACTCACGCAATTTATAGAAACATAAAATAACAATAATAATAAAATGTGCATAAAATAAGTAAATCAACTATAATACAATATAATTGTGAAACTCTTCAAAGCAAAATCTGTATATACATATGTATGTATATATGTATGTATATACAAGTACGCATATACACATGCAAACTTAATTTACTATTTTTTTAATGGTCCATGGTGATGGGAACTTGGTATAGAAAAGCCTCCTAAGCACAACAACAAAACATCGTAAGAAGCTGTTGATGGCGACAGTAAAAAAAAAATATAAGTAGGCTTCAATCTTCAGATAATATTTGTTGTAAATTTTTCGCCCTTATTTTTATTAAATTTTTGCTGTGATGCATAGAATTTAAAAAACATTTTTCTGATAATAAATTATTTCAGTGCTTTTTATTCTGCAAAAGTCGCTGCTAATGTTATATGTTCGTTACAAAAACAACAATAACAAAATATATAGCTTAGTGCTCTTTTATTTGCATATTTTTTTTACTGTTATTGTATTTTTGTATGCTCACAGTGCCTTTGATAAATCCGAGACTTGGCATCACTGTTGCTCATTCTCACAACAAAGTTGCCACTGTTACATAAATTTTGTCGGCGGAGATAATTTTTTATTGGAATTGAAAGAGGAACATAAAACAATATAAACAACATAACAATTTAAAGCTGATGGTACGAATTTTGTTTTGGGCCACCCTGGTTGCTTTACATGGGTTCTCTTTAACACTTGGAAGTCAAATAAATTTAAAATCAAACATGTATGCCATCATTATAAGAATAACAATAGGCAGAAAATATAAAATTTTGCATTTGTAAGAAGATTTTCTTGCAAATGTTTTGCTAAAATCATAAACAAATAAATACAACGTATACGAAATCAGCTGGTTGTTAAAGGAAACTTGTCAACTACATATTTGAAAAGATTCTCAGACTGCCTGGAAACAAATTCTTTTTTCATGCAAATTAATTTGTTTCGTGACAATGTTGCATATAGCACAACGGGACCTTCTGAGACCCAAGTGTGAGACACAACGTAGAACAAGTACAATAATGCAATAAAGTTAAAATTAGGGGTTACACAGTAAAAAAAAAAAACAATGTGGGTATGACAAACACTTTTTGTAGTATCAAATGAATCATTAAAACAGTACTATAAACTGCCAGTTTATTTTCGAACCTATTCGACCCTTCATATAAATACATTTAAAATAAATTTCAAAATTTTGTTGTTGGCGGAAAATGTTTTTCAATTGAAATTACATGCCAAAAATTATTTACGACAAATACGGTAAAAAATGTTTACAAGTCAAATTGAACGGCCAAAAATCGTTACATTTAAATGGCGGGAGAAATTTTTCAAACAAAATTTTACAACACTGAGAGCTGAAAAGGAAGAGTAAAAAAATTATCACCTGTGCTGCCAAGTTTACCATTAATTTTGTTGCTCTGTGCCCAACACAAATCTACAGAATGTAATTTTATATAGTCTAGCGAGTCAAAAATTTACCTTAAAAGAGTGCAACAAAGTTTGTAACAACAAAAAAAAAACAAAAGTTGAACAGAAGAAAAAACTAGTCATTCCATGGGCTGCCAAGTTTAGCTGATACTGAATTTGCTTACATGAGCCATTTTTAATATTTTTTTCAGATATAATAAAAAACTAAAAAAAATTTGATTTCATATACACAATTTTGCAATATGTATATAGGTATGCTAATTTATTAAAAATTCATTTAAAATAAAAATTCCTATGAAACAAAAAATTAAATTCAAAACTAACTTCTTATTTGCTTTTAAAACTAATTCAAATTTATTTTAATAGGTAAGAAAAACCGGCAATAAAAAGGCCTTCCTGACCTTATAATTTAAATAAAAATATTAAAGTTCATATTAAATCAAAACAATTTTTTTTGTTGTCTACTATGTCAGCGAAAAGTTTTTGCCAATTCAACAAAAAATAAAAATTGTATAAATAAAATAGGTTAAAATATAAGAAACAATAATTTTATTGCTAATGGGTTTTCCCCTTCATTTTTTTGTGTTGGGGTTTTTTTAACATATTCAATATAAAATTATCAAGTAGTATGTGAAGTGGCTGCAAAATTAGATAAACACGCTGACTGAACTAAACCAGTAGTCGCTTTAATAATATGTATAAAAATACACACATACACACGTACCGACATATTTGTGGTATTTTACTAAAAAAAAAAAAATTCAGAACATAGAACAAAAAACTCAACTGAAAATATTTGTAGATATAAACAAACTGCCAAGTAAAATGGAATAATTAAGGTGAGAAATGTAAAAGACATCTATAAAATGTGTTGAAAGAAAGACTTAAGACAAAAGCTTTGCTTGGACACGCTTCTAAAGACTTGGAAAACAAACTTGTATTTCAAACTATTTTTTGACAGTTCAAATTCATGTGCTTCCAGAACACAAGGAATCAACGAAAAATATACAATTACATATGTCTGTATGTATGTATGTATGTATGTATATTTGTTTTCGATTTCGATTTTAAGTTTCACCTCAACAAAGTTCCCTTTCATAAAATTCCTGAATTAAGTTTTTACTCCAATTCAAAACTTGCATTTTTTCCTTCCGTTTCTGCTTCAAGGGCAAATTGAATAAATCAACAAAGCCAAAAATGTTTGCAGACCTCCAAAATTAATACGAATAATTAATTAACAAGCTCCTTAATATGTATTATTATTTGGTATTTCTTTTCTCATAGATTTTCAAGAAATACGAAGAAAAAACTTTGGCCAAAATCAAGCCTGTCGTTGGTGAATTGAGCGATGTTAATTTCAGTTTTAGTGATGACATACTGAATGAATTAATCGAACGCGTCAACATCATTTATCATAGTGCTGCCACCATTAAATTTAGTTCCCCACTGCGCACAGCCATTAAAACGAATTTAACCGGCACAATGCGCACTATTGAGTTGGCCAAGAGAGTGAAGAATTTAGCTGCCTACATTTACTGCTCTACAGCTTTTTGCAATAGCAATAATCGTGGTCTGATTGTCGAAGAGGTCTACAAATCTAAATTTGATCCCTATGAAATGATGCAAATGGCTGAAGATGACAGCCAATGGGAGAATTTCACACAGGAAAAATGCCAAGAATATATATGCGATCATCCGAATACCTACACGTTTACAAAAAATTTATCGGAAAATTTATTAATGGCCGAAATGAAGGGGATGCCAGCAGCCATTGTAAGGCCCTCAATAGGTGAGTTGAGCACAGCTTAACAAAATGAAGATGAATTATGACTTAATAACTCTCTTGTTACAGTTTATGGCACCTGGGAAAGCCCTACCAAGGGCTGGGTTGGCAATGCTAATTCTGGGCATTTGGGTTTCTTGGCCGGTTTCATTAAAGGCATTTTTCGTACCATGTGCGGCAAGGCTTCGGCTGTTATCGATATCATACCCTGTGATTATGTCATTAACTCATCGCTGGTCATGGGCTGGTACGTGGGCACACGTCACATTGAAAAGCCTGAAGTTATACATTGTACCTCGGGTGAAGTCAACCCCCTGACTTTGGACGAATTTTGCACAATTGTTAATGCCAGCGTTGAAAGACACCCGCCAAATAATTTTGTTTGGAAACCCACTGCCAAGTTGCGCAATGGTTGGCGCTATAATTTGTTCTTCTATTTATTTCACATACTGCCGGCATTGGTGTTCATAATACCGGAGAAACTATTTGGTTTAGGAATGCCCCAGCATACGTAAGTCATCATTATTTTCCCATAGTACAGCCATTTAAAAAATTATTTATTATCTACATGTTAAATGGACTTAAAATCGGTTTTTAGTTCCTCGAAATTGAGAAAGATTTTGTTCCCCTGTCACCAGTAGTCATAAAGGGCACTCCAGACTATTACACTAGGTATTAATACTTGTCGAAAATTCAAACAGTATGTTCAGGTGTGATAGTGTGAATGCAATGCGTTATATAAATGGAAAATAATACCATGCGACTTCCTCGTTTTTTTGAAATTTTTCAAAAAAAAAAAAAAAATTTTTCCAATTTTATCACAAAAAATCTTTCTCAATTTTAAGGAAGTAAAAAATCAAACTCGAAAGCCCGATAAAATTATTAACGATTATACTTTTCATTGGATCAGGGTTGCGTTTTATAATAACACACACAAAATAACTTCATTGAATCCGCCGGTGATAGTATTATTCTTCCTTATCTCTCTAAATTTGGATTTTAGTAATCATATAAAATTAGATTTCGTTCACGCCTTCATGTCTTACAGATAATGTAATCACGTTATAATCAATTAAAATAAACCCCTCAAAACAAACTTAACCTAATTAATAATGATTATTAGTAATGATTATTTATTTGTTAACAACTATATTTTAAACACACAAACGTGTTTACTTGTGGCAGCCTGTGGCCTTTCAGAGTTTAAATTTCTCTTTTCTTTTTTATTAAAAAAAAACGCTTACGTTTACCACTAGCAAAAAGAGCTTGATGTTAATATGGCATCATATCCACATCATGCTAGAATACTTTACAGATTTTTATTGCATGCAACTTTAGGTTTAACATTGTGGATATAAAAATATACGCATGCATATACATATGTACGTATAAGCGATATGTTTGCCTCTTTATTTATCTTTCTCACGCGGAGCAAGCATTGCATAAAGCGTAAAGCAAATGTGTGTGTGTGCATGTGGTATTTATTAAGGTGGGATATACATATAAAAGTCATATTTAAAATGTGTTAAAAGAAAGACTTAAGACAAAAACTTTATAGAAACATGTCCCATGTTTCACAAAAGACTTGAAAAGCAAACTTGTGTTTCAAACTATTTTTTGGCAGTTCATTTGATAACGATTGAAAATTCGATAACAATCGATAGATTTTCGATAACAAATCTTCAAACAAACTACTTTTTATCGGCAGAGTTTTCATAATCTTTTTTTAGATAGTAAAAACTTATAGAAAATTTAAGAACGATTATATTAAAGCTATTTATTACAGTTTTTTCCCTGGTTGGAAAAGTGGATACGAGATAATGAAAACTTATTTATATTAATATATTTATCGATGACTTTCACTGATCCCAAAACAATATTTCTCGATAACAATTTCTTATAAGTTTAAAAACTTCCATGAAAAATTTTATCCGTCAACTTTTTTCAGATAATAAAAACTTATATTTATTAATAAGTTTTTATCGATAACAAAAAAAAATTCCCTGAAAAATTGTATTGGTCAAAACTTTTTTTAGACAATGAAAACTTATTTATATTAATACATTTATCGATAGCTTTCACTGATCCCAAAACAATATTTATCGATAACAATTTCTTATAGAAACGTTTTTATCTATAGCAAAATTTCACCAAAAACTTATCGATAACAAATTTAAAAAATTTTAATGAACATTAAATTAAAAAAAAAAAACAACAACATATTTGCATACAAAACATTTTCAAAACAGGTTTAAATATTTTTTCCTGCTTCCAGAGCTTATGACTACATGCGCGTATTTCACAAGGGTACCAAAGCGTTCGACTATTTCCTTGACAAGGAGTTCCATTACGACTTCAAAAACGCTTTGCGCATCATGAAGGTGATGCATGAAACAGATCGCAAACGCTACAATTTCGATGCTAGTCAATGCGATTGGTCCGAGTTTCTGGATAGAGTGCTAGTGGGCATACGACGTTTCTACTTTAAAGAATCAGCGGTAACGACATCGTGGCATCGCAACTACTGGAAAGTGTAAGTAGCGTTCGCCGCCAAAAATTCTATCGAGGATTATTGTTATTAATAATGTATTATTTTAGGTCTACAAATAGATCTAAACTAATACATTTCAATTGGCTCTCTTAAAGCAAATAAATAATTAAGTTCATTTTTGTTATTAATAATTTTATTTTTGCAGCTTCAATTGTCTGTACTATTTGGGTTTCGTGGCTTTATTTGCCATCATCTATATCGTGTGCCTGCTCGTGTTTGGTAATCAAATTGGTTTACCTTTGGCTTTGGCTGTATGGGGTTTCTTGGTGTGGTTGTGAACCAAATGGCAACCGAGTCATCATCATTATTACATTAGTGCTTAAGCAAGTGCGGCGAGGCAGTAGTCTTTCTTTTAGGTTAAAAGGGTTTTACATGCATATACATATTATTTTTTAATTCTACCTCCGTTTTATAAATTTGTTTAGTTTTGAATTTAGTTATTCGCTCTGAACTCAGTTCAAGTGAAAAAAATATTTGAAGCATAGTTTTAGGCAGACAAATACTTTGAATATTCTATTTTCAATTTTGTTTCTTCAACAACAGTAGGCTTAAGTTTTAAATTATAAATACATGTATTTAAGTGATGAAAATGAGTACATTGCAGTTTATTGCACGCCATTCATTTTTGTTTGCGAACTCAATTAAGTTGTATACAAATATTGTCGTTATTTTATAAATATATAAAAAAAAATATATGTAGTATATTTTTTTTCTAATTATGAAAAATTAAATGTGTTTGTGTTTAAATTTAGGAATTAATGTTAAGCAAAATAGAAAATTTAAATTTAATATGATAAAATACATATAAAGAAATAAAATATTAAAAAAAACAACGAAAAACGTACATACTTCGGTATATTTAATTTGCGATATGTGTCGTTTTTATATTTTAGATGATCATTAATGAAATAAAAATAGTAAGACCATTTCTTTCAATATCGGTTACAAATTACAAATTCAATAATATTTGATCCAGTTCTTGGCAGATGCACTGAAAAGTTATTACTAAGCCCAGTGTGTGAAGCAGATCAGAGCATGCAAAAACATGCTGAAACATGAGCATGCAATACTAAAAATTCAGTCTATTAAGAGACTGACTCGCACAGCTAGGTTTTCGTACTACCATACACTACTGCGTTTAACCTCGTTCACTCAGTTGACGAAGAACTGTTTGTGTTTATAGATTCATAAAAAATAGATATATGTATGTGAAATACGTTTTCTAATGTGAGTAAATCCTTTACTTTTTAACTTTTTCTATTGTTATTTTAGTAACTATATACATATGTATATCCATATTCTGTCAAAAGTGCAAGTCTCTATATCGCATGGCTCGAAAGCTATAGCTAATTTTGATTTTCTTGTATGGGGGACACCCTTTAATTTTTAACTTTTTATTATTTTTGGTATTTTTTGTTGTACAGGCCATACAACTGCATATCCCATTTAAGGTTCAAATCTCTATCTCTCACAGTTCGAAAGTTACAGCTAATGTTTAGTTTCTTGTATGGGGATACCCTTTCAGGTGGAAGTTCATGATGTGCGTTAGTGCGCTTGCGGTTTCAACTACAAGTTACATACAAAACTTTTTGTTACATCTGTGGCTGAAAGTTGATTAATTTTTTTTTTACTTTTTCAGGCGTTGCATATTTTTGCTAAGTAATCAGCTGTCTCTAAATACAAACTAAACAAATTTTTGAAATATGAAAGAAAAACTTGCCATATCGCAAGGTAACGGAAATAGAAAGATCTGGACCAATACAAAAGACGCTGCAATGCAAAAAAAATGCTGCAAATACTGGCATCAGGCGTAGATAGTTCTCGACTTGGAAATTTTTAGAAGCCAAGTTGGAGTATAAATAGCGGCACTCATACGAGTTTGAGATCAGTATTGTCTTAACTACAATCAACCAAAAGCCTATAAATTCAGCCTAGTTGTTACAGCCGTGGCATTCGAAATGTTCAAGTAGAAGGATTTTAACAGGCTTTGAGCTATAAAATGCTTAAAATTACAGGGGTGAGTGTGTTTTACTCTCATTTGCAATTAAAGAATCCGCAGTCATTTTTATTAGTAAAAGGTAAAAACGTAACGCTATAATTTTAAAAAACGTTCACGTGGATCAAAAAAATTTACCTGGCAACACTGCCGCATAGTCCCATTGTAAGACACAAATTTAAATGAGCCCCAAAAGTATGCAGTACATTTTGATTTTAAAAAATATGGAATTCTCCTGTATAAAACTCAAGTCCAATAAGTTGCTCATTTATAGCACTCTTTAAGAGCTTAAAAAAGTTCTCAAAAGCTTTGCTGTCCAGAAACACTCAAACAACTTTCAGTTGTTGTTGTTCTGCCAAACAGAAAATATTCTTCATGCATCAGAAATAACCTGCTTTTAAAATGTGCAGTTTTATTTATTGTGGCAAGTATTACGGGTATAAATTTAAATTTTAAATACAAAGTAACTGTGCAAACATAAACCCAAAAGCACAACGTCAACAGTTGCCAATTTGCATCAACTGGTAATGATGCAAAAAAATATGTATGAATATAGGGTACCGGTACCAGTAGTCGGCAGTTTAAGATTTTAATGTCATTCACAAGTGTTAATTTTCTTGTGAATGACATTAAAATAGACGGCTGAAAAAAGACAGAAAGCATTAAGGTCTATTTTTCGATCTAAAGTAATGGTACATAAAAAATTTTACGTTTAGATTCACTTCCTTATTTTCTGTAGAACTTCCCTGCAAAGACTTAATGCAAATGTTAATATCGACTACTGGCTGAAAAACACTACACTAAAATTTCTCAAATTAAATAATTATTATAAAATACACAATTGTTTGAGCTCAATACTATACAAATCACGCACCAAAAATAAATTGTTATCAAGCCAATATCATATACACACTCATGAGAGTGGCAAATTCAAAAGGCAAAAAAAGTTAAAAGTGCCGACGACGGTGACACTTACCCTACGAGATTTGACTTTCTTTTTTTAGCTTCCCAAAAAATACGAGTTTACTTACTATTTTCTGTGTATCCACAATTATGTTTGTACTTACATATGTATGTATTTAGTGTGGTGCATATTGCATATGGAAATTTGGCAAGCACATGCAGCAGTAGTGCACAAAAATTCAACCGAGTTTTTTGCAACACGGTATGTAATTCTCAAATCTATCTACATACATACATACATACATACTTGTACTCGTGTAATTATGTACATACATACATATGTCAGTATGTATACCTGTGTACAATATGTATGCTGTTTTTTTATATTCATGTATGTATGAGCGTGGCATATATGTTTACAAGGAAGTTTTTTACATGTTCATTGAAGATATGTAAGAGATTGTAAGCTTGCAGTCAGCCGTTGGTTCGGAACCAATTTTTAAACGCTCCATCCGCTTCGAAAACGTTTTCTTGAAAAGCAGAGCTACCACATGAAAGAACGAGGCGGGCTAATTTGTTTTTTTTTTTAAAGATGCATTGACCTGAACAAATTCAAGCTGAAATTGTTTCAAAGTAAGCATTCTCTCTCTCTCTCTCTCACTCTCTCAAAATGAGAAACTTCGAACTACACATAAGAAAACCCGGTTCGGAACAAAACTTTTGTTCCGATAACATGTGTGAATCCAGCTTAAAAAGTTGAGCTTGTGCTACTATTTTTCTCATTTGTGTTGGTATAATATGCATACACATGTACCTGTGTCCATGTGTGAGTGTGTTTTATGCTTTAAATTTTTAATTAGTTTTTTTTCTGTTCAATCTTGTTTTCTTGTATTTTTATTTAAGCAATACTTTGATTCAGATCTCCTAAAATACACACACACACATACATACATGTGTTCAAACATACATAAATTTATTTTTTAAATCTTTTGCTAGCAACACCTATTTAGGTTTCTTTCACAACATATACTATTCCCTAATAAATTTCAGTCTACAACACAGACACCAACTTAGTGCCTGAGGGCACTATGCCAAAAAAAAAAAATCCAAAAAATTTGCTTTTTTTTGTAATACCTAGACGTTTTTGTAAAATAATTTTGAAAACGTTAGCTTTCAAAGCTTAATTTTGGTTGCTTTTAAAATGGGACAACAAAAACAATATTTAAAAGAAGAATGAGAGACTTTCTTTTAAAATTTTGCACTATTTCTAGACGTTTTTTTTTTTAATAATTGAATGTGCTGCATTTCAGGTATAAAGTTTAAAATTTTATTTTTTCTCCCAGCATTCGGGCATCCCGAAAATGGGTTTTTTCTTTTTTTGATATGTCGTACTTAGTGAAACTTTTTTTCCTCATGACAAAAACTCAATGGCGCCATATCGACAACTTGTTGTCCTTACAAATAGACCCAGCGTAATATATACATACATATGTGCACACAAAATAGTTATGATTGTTACATTTTCCATATACATACATATTTAGAGAGTTTTTGTAACCGATAAATTTTCAATTCAAAATTTTTGTGATCAAGACGGAATTTTCTTTGCAAAATTTGTTAGATATTTAAATTTTCTGTCGAAAAACGCTAATTTCTCTGTAGAAAAATAACTAATCAAATCACCAGCAGCTGTTATTAATCGCCAAATAAAAAATTGGGACACCAAGCAAACGCCACGTTTGGCGAAAAATCGCCAAATCTGGCAGCTCAATCAACCTAATCTAATAATATAAATGTATGTATATATTTTTTTTAAATAATAGAAACTTTAAATATTTGCTTTTTGCATTTTCTCGGCGGAATTATTGCCAAAAAACGTTGTCTCATTCTCCCTTTTATTTACATTCAGAACGCCTATTTTTTTGCCGGGGAAAAGTTCCCCGTTTTCGAAATTTGTTTAGAGTGGGGGAGACGAGAATAGAGAGAAATTTGCTGGAGAGATTTTATACAGAATAGGAGAGTTGGGAGTAAAGAAAAAATTCTCAGAGAATTATTATTTAGAATTGGGGTATAAAAAAAACGTACACAACAGAGAACAGCAGTGGCCAGCATGATGATGTTTTCTTTAATTTTGAAGATTCTTTCTCCGAAAAATAACAGACTACACTAAATTAGCGCATCAAAATCAGTTGTAAAAATTCTCATTTTGTATGGGAACCGCGAACTTTTAACAGCCGAGATACGCTTAATGCATCAATTTAGATTGATCTGCATAATTTCAAGATATTTTGGTATTACAAATCTACTGTAATGACCAGATTATAAAGGAAATAGGTACACAAATCTGTATTTTATTTCGTACCTATTATTTTTTTTTTTTTTTTTGTTACTAAGCTTACCCATGAAAGCAATATGCATCATTATTAATAGTTGCAATAAAAAAAACATAGTAAAATCACTTACCTGAAAAGAAAAGAAGTAAAATAAAATATATTTCAAATATGTACATATGGATGCATTAAATAAATATAGGTATGTATATCAAATAAATTGTTAACTTATCCGTATAATATTCTGTATTATACGAATGTAGTTCGGTTTTTGTGGAGAAATAATGAGCTTAATTCTCGACGAATGAAGATTTTTCTTCTAAAACCTAAAATTTCTGGCACCACTGACAGAGAAATCAAATTAAAACTCGTTTGATGAAAATATTTTACACAAATGAGAATTTAGCTCGTTCAAAGCTGATTAACCATATTCTTTGTAATTTTATTTTTATTATACCCTTCACATAAATGTGTAAGGGTATATATAAGTTTGTGATTCCGTTTGTAACGCATTGAAATATCCATCTAAGACCCCATAAAGTATATATATTCTGGATCAGCATCAATAGCGATTACGATTGAGCGATGTCCGTCTGTCCGTCTGTCCGTCTGTCCGTCGGTCCGTCTGTCCGTCTGTCCGTCTGTCCGTCTGTAGTCGTTGAAATACCGTTTCTGAGAAAACGGTTTGAGATAGAAACCTCATTCTTTCGCTAAAACGTGTGAAACCCCGGTAGTGGGTCTGCTATTGAAATTCAGTAAGATAGGTCCACGTATAGCCGAGATATATTCAAAAAACCGGGTTTTGAGGGATATTTTGTGTAATTTTTGTATTCAGATTTTTGAAAAAAATTTTTTCTTAAAAACTAAACCATATCATTTTTTGTGCTCATTAAATCCTAGAAATGAAGGAATTTTTGAAATCGGCCCATATATATGCGAGATATAGCGTCTCCCGATTTTTAAAGAAATCGGCTTTATTAGCCAAATAAGACAACTTTTGGCACCGAAGATCAATCAAGATGGTATATATAGGCTATTTAGAGGCAAAAGTGGAAAATTTTTCCACATCGGCCCATATACACTCGAGATATAGCGCCTCCCGTTTTCTCAAGAAGTTGGCTCTAAAAGCCAAATAAAACAACTTTTGGTATCAAAAATCGATTAGAATGGAACATATAAGGTGTTTAAAAACAAAATTGGAAAATTTTTGAAATCGGTCCATATATATCTGAGATATAGCGACTCCAGATTTTTCAAGAAATCCGCTCTTTAAGCCAAATAAAGCAATTTTTGGCACTAAAAATCAATCAGAATGGTACATATAGACTATTTAGAGGCAAACGTGGAAAATTTTGGACATCGGCCCATATACACTCGAGATATAGCGCCTCAAGTTTTCTCAAGAAGTCGGCTCTAAAAGCCAAATAAAACAACTTTTGGTACCAAAAATCGATCAGAATGGTACATATAAGGTGTTTAAAAGCAAAATTTGAAAATGTCTGCAATCGGTCTATATATACCTGAGATATAGCGTCTCCCGATTTTTCAAGAAATCGGCTCTATAAGCTAAATAAAACAACTTTTGGCACCAAAAATCAATCAGAATGATACATATAGGTTAGTCAGAAGCAAAACTGGAAATCTTTTTGTCATCGGCCCATATATGTTCGAGAAATAGCGCCTACCGATATCTCAAGAAGTCGGGCCTGGAAGCTAAACGAAACAGTTTTTTGCACTAAAAATTTGTCGGAATGGTACATACAGGCTGTTTAGGGGCAAAATTAGAAAATTTTTGGACATCGGCCCATATGCACCCAACTCTTGGTACCAAAAATCAATCATAATGGTACATACATATGTATATAATATTATATACATATGTATATAATATTTGCGATCATGTATGAATGTATGTATGTATGTATGTATGTATGTATGTATGTATGTATGTATGTATGTATGTATGTATGTATGTATGTATGTATGTATGAATATATGAATGTATGTATGTATGTATGTATGTATGTATGTATGTATGTATGTATGTATGTATGTATGTATGTATGTATGTATGTAGATACGTTTGTATGTATGTAGGTATGTATGTATCTACATATGTATGTATGCATGCAAGTATGTTAGCATAAACAATTTTTTTGCTTTGGTGTAAAAATGTGTATGTATGTACATACATATGTATACACGAGCTTGAAAATGAAAGTGATATAAAGAATTGTTGAAAAAAGGGTACGCAATGAAATTCTTTTGAACAATTGCGTCTTCAAATTCATTCACACAAAAAATCATTTTGGGTTTCCCTACGTACTTACATATGTACATACACACACACATGTGTATGATGATACGCAATAGATCATCAACAACGTGCACAAGAAAAAAATAATTTTGTAAAAGCAAGCAATGTAAATATGTATGTATGTATATATGTATGTATATAATCATTGTTTTATGGAACACACTGAAAATATTCAATAACAAAAAATTTATTTTAGAGTTTTCTATTATAGGTATGTACATACATACATACGTATGCATGTACCCACATACGTAAGTAAATTGAAAAGCAAATCACACTTAATGGCAATGTTTAACATTATAATTCAAAAATAATGCAATTATATGCAATTTTTTGTTAAATAAATTTTACTATAAAGTTAACTGATAAATAATTAAGAAATACATTTTGCTTTTCTTTATTTCATTGATATTAAAAAGAATTGGTGTCACCTAGTGGTTGAACTTGAGCATATTAAGAATTATTTTAATAAAAGTTTTGCAGCCTGTGTTAAATCCCGGTAGTGGATCTGATATTGAAATTCAGAAAAAATCGGTCCATTTAAAAGCCAAATAAAACAACTTATCGCACCAAAAACCAATCAGAATGTATGTACCATTGTGAAGGGTATTTAAGATTCGGCCCAGCCGAATATAGCACTCTTACTTGTTATTTTTTAAAAATACAATTTTACATAATGAATTTCACGGACTACCCGCATCTTATAAGTTGCTCATACTAAGAAATGATCAGTTTATTTTCAGTCGCTTAACGTTACGGACGTGGTAAGTTGTGTGTTCCAGTCATAAACGGTGTGCGTGAAAGAGAATTAATAAAAAGTGCTTGTGCTGGTACAAAAAATAAAAAGCTTTCGGAATTTTTCTCTCTATATAAATAGAAAACAAAAACGGTGTTTTTATTTTTCATTTTCGGAGAGCAAGAGAAAAGCAAACAACAACAACAAAAAGACTTGTAAAAAAAATCAACATTAATCAGTCACAAGCCGGTTGAAAATTTTATTTAAAAGCAAGTAAACATAAAGTTAATTTTGCAGTTAAAACTGAAAATTGTTAAGCAAATATATAATTTTTAAACAACAGCAGCAACAACAAGCGCATTATTATGACAGAGTGAGTGTAAACACGGACATCTTGGTATTTTTTATTTTTCAGCATTTTGTTTTGTACGTCAAGGTTTTTTACGTTCTATTTGGATCTTCAAAAGAAGTAAAAACGCAAAATTCTGGCTGTTTTGCGAAGCCAAAAAGAGATACAAAATACAGCTACATACATAAGTACGTGACACATACGTATGTATGTATGTAAGTATGTATATGCATAACACAGACACGTTTATACTAGGAAAGTGTCTAAAGCCAGTTGTAAATTACGATTTGTAAATTAGGCAAATTGTGTTTTCTAAAAATGAAGAATTTACCCGTGTTATTTATTTTTTTTTTTTCTTTAATATTTATTCAAAAATTTAAAACAGATTTTGATGCCAGTTGAAAAAAAAGTAATAAAAACATTAATTAGGAGGGACCCACCCCTACGGTAAAATTAAGAAATCATGAATATTGTTTCAGCATGCGGTGCAAGTTTAATAGCACCATAAAAATATGGTTAATTGTTTGTTTCTGCAGTGATTTATTAAGGTCACATTAGCCCAAAAGCAATGTGACCACTATATTCTGTGGTTGGATAAAACCAATTAAAAATGCATGTATGTATGTATGTACATATGTACCTACATTTAGAGCTATCAATACAACAACAACCACCAACGAAAGTAGAAAGAAAAAATTAAAAACATTTTACAACGGTTGCTGGTCTCGTGTAGAATTTTTTTCAACCTCTAGTTTTTTTTCAACATTTCAATATAAAATCCTTCAATAAACAGAGATAAATTTAAAAAAGAAACCCGAGATTGCAAAACTGCGAGTTAGGACTTTTCTACATGAGACCAACGATATATTGAGGTTATGTTTGCTCAATGAGCAAATGCAAAATTTACAATGAACGTTTGTTTGATTTCACAAAAACTTTGCAAGAGCAAACATAAATTTGCTCCAGGAGTGGAGTTGCATTTGCTCGTTGAGCAAACATAACCCAGAAATATGGTCAGGTGAAATTTATTTATTATTTTTAGTTTCTTTTTTTTTTTTTTTTGGTTGGATTTAGTATAACGATAGCAATCGCCATAAAACGAAAAAGTGTGCTGCCAGATGCTTACGGTGTCGGTTATACGATGGTGGGGAAAATCCCTTGGCCCGTCCAAAGGCCGGTTAACAAGAACAAATTTTATTCAGATTTATATTTTTTTCGGCTTGCTATTCCGATGTTGCCAGATCGGCTAATTTATGAAATTAAATTTAAACAATATGGGTCTTAAAGCATGTTTCCACGACATATGCTTCGCTCTCTATTTGTGCTTAACACCCCAATCAGTAGCGACGTGCTTCACCATACAAAATTTTGAGAGCGAATGAAGTTGCTTCATGTTGAAGCTACTTGCAAAGCATGCAAAATGTCTGTCTTCTCTAATTTTAATGGCAAATTTATCTGTACTAATTGTCAAAATCATCTATTGCAAACAAAAGAAAAAAAAAAACAAAAATATCCCGCGAAAAGTGGAAGTTAGTATTTTAATAGCAATAAAATAAGAAAAAAATTAAAATAACAATGAACAATAAGCAAAATTTTGTGAAAAATGCCATTATGGCTCGAAGAATTTCTTCCAAGCTACATTTTATGGAGTATTCAAGAGCATGCTCCAACCTACATATGAAGCTGAACAAGAAACGTTCCCAGCTTTTAGAGCAGCTGCAAATGCTTAACGTTCTTAAATTATCAATAACTTCGGAACGATTAGCTTGGAAAATAGTAAGTTGTGTTATCTATAGGTACATATGTACATTAAAATGTACATATGTTGTTGTGAACAATTTATGAGACATAAATATTTTTGGAAATAATGAAAATGTTTTGTTTCTTTATTAAAAACTGTCAAATCGAAGCACATAGGTAAGTCATGTAAACAGCATGCTTCGTAAATCTTATAAAGAGAGCGAAGCGGGTGATTCAACTCGTAATGGAAACATGCTTTTAATGCTTATAACCGTTTATTAGTTCGTGATTTTACGTTCTTACAAACTTTTATTTATGTCTGTGCCGAATTCCAGTAATTGTTTTCGTTTTCAAAAGGAATTTTTTGTTTTTGATGTTCTGTAAAGCGAATTCGTGTAGTTTCACTTGTTTTCAAATCGGGTGAACATAACTGGTCAAAATTCTTGTATAAACATAAAAATTATATTCAATACTTTTTTTTATCATTTTTGATTTAAAATGCTGTTTTATAGTAAAAATTTTCAATTGCAAATTTGTGTTTTTTTTTTGGTCGTTTTACTTTTTTTTTGTTTGCCATAGAAATAACAGTTTCAGAGAGCGCGGCTGTTTATTGCTATAAAAAAAAATCGAGTGCTGCCAGACAACACATTTGTGCTGACAAAAACACGCGATTTTCCAGGGCATTAAAAAATGCAATTGGGTGATTAGAAAAACTTGCGTTTCGCAATTTAAATATGAAAAGCACTCTCCAGCTGCAATTTGCCCGCTTTAATCTGTAGTGCAAATCATATTCGTTGTTAATCTGCATTAGTTTACTTGAGTGTGAATATAATTTCATTTAATTTAAGTAGGTACATACATATGTATTAAATGTTTTCAGCTTGTTTTTTTTTTTTTTTTTTTTAATGTACGTTAATGACACTGGCTTTATAAATGTTTTTATTATGATTATTATTGGAGAAGTAACTCATTAAAAACATTTCATTTAAATATTTACATATTTTTTAAATAAAATGTATTGGTTTCTAAGTTCGAAATTATAAAATTTTAATGCCTAAATTGGTTTTGTTTAGAAATTTATGTTAATGCAAAACAAAATCTTAATATTTTATATTGCTGACGAAAAAAAAAATCTTGGAATAAATAAATAAAAATAAACTTAAATATTGAATAACTTACTACATACTACTACGAATAATTGCGAATTTAAGAATCTTATTTTATCGTAAGATTCCATTCACAACTTATAATTAAAACTAATTGCTGAGCAAAAAGAATAACAAAATTGCAAAGTTGAAACATCTTACGATTTGAGATAAACTCTTCTAAAAGAAAACTGGTTTTGTTTTATTCAATAACGTTATCAATTAAGTTGTATTGAAAGTAATTTAAAGCTCAAACTCCGTCATTTAATTTATTGTTAAGGTAGGTTAAATGAACTTTAAATTGCAGTCACACGAACTTTTCATGCAGCAGCAGCACAAGAAAACAGGTTATACATATTTGTTAATAATGACGGAATTTTCTAATGTCACGCTTTTTTACTTTGTTAAAAATGATAAACTTGTAACTGAGTGTAAAAAAAATATGTTAAAATAATGTTACGGCCGCCCACTCAGCACGCAATATTTACGAATATTTTCTATATAAAAAATTTGATTTTTCCCAACACGAATGTATTACAGGTGGCCCCACATCCCAACTCACTTCAATATTTTTCCACAATCTTTTGCAGCTGAGTTGACAAAACTTATAGAAATCGTGACAAAATATTGAAGCGAATTGGGATGTGTAACGAGAATTCGGCGAATTCTAGTGCACCCAACTGATATGAATTCGCCTTGTTAATGAACACTTGACAATTGCAAGGCGAATCAAGTACAGGTGGTCGCAATTCAATTCGCTTCAACATTTTCTCTCGAGACGTCACAAGTTTTGTTGTCGTTTTCTATCGGCTTTGACAACTCACAAGGCGAATCCATTACAGGTGCCCGCATACCAATTCGCTTCAACATTTTTCGACGATTTTATCTTCTGAGTTGTCAAAGCCGATAGAAAACGACTGCAAAACTTGTGACGTCCGAGAGAAAATGTTGAAGCGAATTGAATTGCGTCCACCTGTACTTGATTCGCTTTGACAACTCAGAAGATAAAATCGTCGAAAAATGTTGAAGCGAACTGGTATACGGGCACCTGTAATGGATTCGCCTTGACAAATTCGTAACGATTTTTTGGTAATTGAACACACCTGATAAATAATATGTGTATATTATTTTCCTCTTTCTTGCAAAAAAACAAAACTGACAATTTAAATTTAATCCGGATTGATTAATTTCATGTCATTAAGTTCACTCAGTTAATTTGGCCTAAATTTAATTACAAAAAATTTTTCTTAAAAAATATGGAAGCACAAAATACGTAAAATGAGGGAATCATTTCGATTAGTTTCGTTATAATTTTTTATCTTATGCTCTACTTAACACCCGTTTTGTTTAAAGTTGTTTACCCCATTTCTTATTTATCTTGCACAAATAACAAAACTACTATTATTCGGTTTTAGTTTCACTCAAATAACACTGTGGAACAAATTCAAGTCAGGTTGATTATGAGAGTGAGGGGTGAAAATACAGGCTAAATTGGAAGACCCATATGGCGGCGTTTGTTTGTGTTAGTTCGAATTTTTACTTTTTTTAGCCGACCTTCGAACTTTGCAATCAAATGCCGATTTTGAGCATATTGTTTAAATGGTTTTCGGGCTATAACTCGTTGACTAAATGATATTTTTTAAATCTGTAAAAGCCAAATTATTGCTAGAGAACTGTGTGATAATTGAAAAATAATTTGGCTTTTACAGATTTAAAAAATATCAATTAGTCAAAGTGATATAGCCAGAAAATCATATAAACAATATGCTGCAAATCGGCATTTGATTGCAAAGTTCGAAGGTCGATTAAAAAAAAATTCGAACTAAAATAAACAAACGCCGCCATATGGGTCTTCCAATTTAGCCTGTATTTTCACTCCTCACTCTCAGAATCCAGCTAACTTTTGCTATTTTGAATTTGTTTCACAGTGTTAGCGAACGGTCGATCTTGATTTTTTTTTTTTATTTCCAAAATATTACGAAGTTTAAATTTATTCCATTTACTATTAACACAAAATTCCGTACGTACTAATACTTATCAAGGATTACAAACAAACTTATTAAACAAAGTATATTTAAATTATACATCTCTTGAAAAAAACGTCCTTCATTGAAATTTAAAAATATCCCCAAAAAAAAAGGAAGTAAAAAAAGGAAGATTTTTTTTCAATAATTGTACTACATATAAATGTATGTATGTGCGAACGCAAAAAAAAAACTCGCATTAAAGGTCTTCATTTTAGCTCTATTTTTTTTAAGTGGACAAGAGAAAATTTTATTTTTGGGCGCAACAAACTCATTAACAAAAAAAATTCAAAAATAATGTTCAGGTGTTTGTTGTCAAATAAAAAATTTTTTTTCTTTTTTTGCACTTTTCCCACAAAGAAAAAAGCTGAATGAATACATACATATATTAATTATTTTATATTCATGTAAAATAAACTCAATTAACAATGACTTCAAAATTATTTTTAAATTAATCAGACAAGCTTGTTAAGTGTGAATTCATTGGTTTGAGCGAATTGGTCAAAAACTTTCACTTTTCTTGCAAGTTAAAATAAATATTAAGCTCATTTTTTTCTTCTGCTTTTTTTTAAATAAATTTGTTTTTTTTTTTTTTTAATATGAAAATATTTATAAATGTACATACATATGTATCTATACGCATGTACAAATATTTTGTTTTTTCGTAGCGTTGGATTGTGTAATCCTCGTAAAACAAAGCCAAACCGTCGTGTTCATTTGAGTAAAACTTTAACCTTGAAATCACTATTTTCCATGTCTGTTTTAGATTTAATTTTGATGCATGAGTTTTGTAATCAATATTTAAACTTCACACATTGATTTTAGTTTTTGTTAAACAATTAAGTTTTGCTTTGCATTGCACGCCGCCAAAAGCACAAAGTTTTCTTCAAAGTCTTTGGTCTGTCTGTCTGTCTTCCGAGCAGAAAAAATCAAAGAAAATTTATTCAGCGCAAACAAATTATACACTAACATTATTTGTAAACAAATTTAAGTCGAAATGTAAAATCTAGTTAGTATATTGAAAAATATTCATAAGCATACACATACATACGTGTACGCTTATGTTCGTTCGTATGCAGTGTATTCGATGTGGCGGCATTAATTCAGTTTTGTTAACCAAAAATTAGATTTGCTAAGATAAATTTTAAAATCTACACGCTGCAATGGTTTTGAACAGATTTCAATACAACACATACCGGACGTATTCATTCACTTCAGCTTTTTTTTTCTTCTTGAGAACAAACACATGAAATTATTTTCCACTTTTCCAAACAGGGAAAAAAGCTCAAATTCATAACTTAAATATAAAAAAAATTTCGGATCAATATTTTTAAAGAAAAGTTGAAGAGTTATTGGCTGGGGTCCATACTGAAATTTTTTTTCTATTTTCCACTTTTCCAAACAGGGAAAAAAGCTCAAATTCATAACTTAAATAAAAAAAAATTTCGGATCAATATGTTTAAAGAAAAATTGAAGAGTTATTGGCTGGGGGGTCCATGCTGAGCTTTTCATTACTGACTGCCTATATGTATAAGACAAGAAAATTCAAAGAAAAAATAAATTTGAAAACTGGGGCTGGGGAACTTATCATGGCTGTTTCTCGTCCACCACATCGCTCATCAGCACCCAAACTGCTTCGAAGCCAGGTCCTGACTAATAGCATACTGGTTTTAAGCAGCAGTACTTTGCCATCATACCACCTGCTTTTCATTACTGACTGTCTATATTTGAGCGAGAGAGCAACTTTCGATTTTATAACTGTGTTTTTCTAATGATTTTGTTTTGTAGTCTTCTTCTCTAAATATTTCCACTTTCAAATTTTGTACACAAAAAATATTTTAGAAAATACAGTAGAAACAATTCATACAATGTGAACTTGGTAGCACAGGTGAATATTTTTTGGCGGCAGAAAAATTTTGTGATAATTTTTAAAGTGTTTAGCAAATATTGAGACCTTGACTTTCTACAAATACGGCAGGTTTGCACAAAAAAGAAACAGTGCGCTCACGATCAATCACAAAATGCACTGCACATTTGCACAAAGCATGTTTGCAGCTGTGATTCTTAACTGACTCAAGTTCAACCCTTGGTTGATCACCTTTTTTTTTTTTAATAATATCAAGTAAATAAAAGTTTATTTTTTGCTACTCTATTTAATATTGCTAAAAATTTTCGCTGGCCGTTCCTTCTTGAATTGAAAATTTTATTCTACATTCTATATTTTTTTTTGTTATTAAATTTTTTTCTTTTCAGAAATCTTTCTTCCCCCATCAAAAGATTTTATGCCGGTAAAAATGTGTTCATTACCGGTGCCACTGGTTTTGTGGGCGTCACTATTGTGGAGAAACTTTTACGTGACATACCAGAAATTGGCACCGTGTATCTCCTGATGAGGGCCAAAAAAGGCAAATCAGTAGAGCAACGTTTGGAAGAGCTGATGAAGAATTCAGTTTTTAATAAATTCAAAGAGCAGAAATTGGAAGAACGTTTCGCTAAAATTCATCCCATTGAGGGCGATGTGGGTCAAGAGCATTTGGGTATCTCGCCAGCTGATCGTGAAATTTTAATAAATAATGTTCATGTAGTATTTCATTCGGCCGCCACATTGGATTTCTTTCAAACTTTAAAAGAAACTACGAACATAAATTTACGCGGCACAAGACGTGTCGTGGAATTGTGCAAACAATTATCGAAACTGGAAGCTTTAGTTCATGTGTCCAGTGCTTATGTTAATTCATATTTAACAGAAGTCGAAGAAAAACTGTATCCAGCACCAGATAATCCAGAGAAGATTATTGATTTGACTGAAACTCTAAGCGATGAGGCTCTTAAGGAATTGGAACCAAAGTACGTGTTTAGATAAAATATGTACTTGGAATAATTTTAATATGTATGGAAATTTTAGGTTGTTGAAAGATCACCCCAATACTTATACATTCACTAAACATTTGGCGGAGCATGAAGTGGCCAATGTGGCTGCAAGTTTTCCTTGCGGCATTGTAAGGCCGAGCATGAGTAAGTTGATGGGCTCATTAACATATGATTTACATATATGTAACTCGAATAATGTTTGTTTTAATTGAATAGTAACTGCCGCCTGGCACCAGCCGGTACCCGGTTGGACTGTTTCTAAGAATGGTCCGCAAGGCTTTTTCATGGGAGCCTCTAAAGGTGTTTTAAGACGCCTGCCCTTGGATCCCTCTATAATTATGGACTATATACCGGTGGATGTTGTTGTAAATGCTATTATAACCACTGGTTATTATGTGAATGCCCTTAAGTAAGTGTTTTGTAAATTTTAAAATTAATATCATATCGAATTCTTAACGCTCTTCTCTGCCCCTCTCTACTTTTAAATGAGTCAAGTAATGCCAAGTTTTTATTTCCAACACATCAGCCTTTAGGCAAGTAATTCACCTCGTAATTAGTTTCTCAGCGAAGTTTCTCACCCATTTAGCTTATCTCAAGAGTTGCCAGATATGAATAAAATCGTTTAAAGGTACAAAATTCGACATTTTTGTTACATAAAGTCGCCATGCGAAATTGATATTGAAATACTGGCGCTTGCAAAAAAAAACATGTTTTTTTATAAATATTTCGAATTTTAAAGTCCGCAAGTAATAATCCTTTTTCAAAAACAATAAGCTGTCGATATACTACTGCAAGTGCAAATTTGTTTATGCCAGACTGATGTGACAACAATGTCTACTGTTGTAATAAGGAATGCAACTTTTGAGTAAAATTAGCTGTGGACTAATAGTGAACAAAAAAAAGATAATTGTAAGCATTATTTTAACTTTATAGCCGAACTGTATGATTTACAATTGTTAATGATTTTATCGGGCTTAAGTTCGATATAAGTTCCTCTA
This sequence comes from Sturmia bella, assembly GCA_963662145.1. Classification (NCBI taxonomy): domain Eukaryota; kingdom Metazoa; phylum Arthropoda; class Insecta; order Diptera; family Tachinidae; genus Sturmia; species Sturmia bella. The sequence continues at coordinate 61,757,782 of OY759172.1, forward strand.
CCATCTGGCTTCGAAGCAATTTGGGTGCTGATGAGCGTCGTGGTGGACTTCACGTTCAGCAAGTCCTCAACTTTACTTTTCTTGTCTTTTTAAGAAAAATTTTGATCTCTCCAATTTTATCACAAAAAAAAAATCTTTCTGGATTTTGAGGAAAGACAACCGAACTCAAGCCTGATAGAATTATGAACAATTTGTAAATATTTTTCGTTATTTATTCTGTTAGGTGATATTTTTTTTAATTTAGTTTTACAAACAACTAGGCTGATTTCAATAAATGTATCATGTTTACGTTTCGCGACCGGCCCACTTGAATCCTAGAAAGGCCCCATTGTGCTGATAAAAGTATTCCTTTCAGCTTTTTTCCTTGTTAGAAAAGTGGAAAAGGGAAACATTTTCTTTTCGACAACGAAAATTATTTATTTGGTATCAGACCTAATTGAAATGTATTATTTTAGGTCTAAAAATATACCTTATTAATTTTTTTTCTATTTCCGCCGTCGGTATTACGTTGGTGGTAATCAACTCATCAGAAGACTCCAAAAATGCTTGTTACCAATGCTAACAGGCCAACCTAAATTAGCGCGTCAAGCGTATTTTTGCTGTGTAAATCACCTATTTTCATACAAAATGAGTGGCTTAGACGGCAATAATACGCTTGACGCGCTAATTTAGGTTGGACTGTTACTCGTCATATAGAAGTTGTATAGGAAAGTAAAATAGTTGAAAGACGAAAAATGGTTTTTGTATTAGAGGTTTGTTTTTGAACATTTCCGACTCTCATTTTGTTCAGGGGAATTATGGAATAAATAGTTAAGTTTCAAACATAATTTTAAGAATTTTTCAAGTCTACTGATGTGTTGATTAGCCCCAACGAAATGTCGGCGGCATATAGAGAGCTGTAAAAGACAGAAAATATTAATAAGGTACATTTTTAGACTTAAAATAATACATTTTCTTATCATTTACAATAAATGCAAAAAAAATTTTTTTTCAAAAAAATTTTAATAAATATAAAAAAATTATAATAAAAAAATTTTAATAAATTTCAAATTTTTTCCAACGAAGAAAAAAGCTGAAATGATGAATATTATATGTATTTTGGGGAATCATGAATTAATGTTTGTCTTAAAAATCGCATAAAATATCAATAGCCACATCTGGCAGCTCTACGCACCACTTCCCCCCATTGTTTTTCACCTCATTTATGTATTTAGTCAGTTTTAAGTAGAGAATTGAGCCTCGTGGTCTGTATTACAAGTTTAGACGAGTTGTTTAAAATGCTTGTTAATTGACACTAAAATTGTCCATTGTTTGTGGAACGTCAAGGTTCGAATCTTGGCAAGTTCAGAAAATTATCACAACGATTTGTTTGAAAAAAAAGCCTCTCATTTTGGCCGGTTTTTTCCTTAATCATGAAGAAACCGAATATGCATGTGAAGGCAGATTAAAATTATAAAAGCGATTTCGCCTTCGGTGCCCAATAACGGTTTAAACCCGTGGGTAAACCATCATCCTCATATCGCGTTACAATTCCTTTTTGTTTTTATTTACTCAAATTTATGAAATCCATTTATTTAATTTTGCTTTTCTATTTGTAACAAAAATAAATTACTTTTTACTTGCAGACTACAAAATGACGGCAAACCGGGTGAATTGCAAATTTTCCATTTAACTTCAAGTACTTATAAGCCCTTCCGTTTTGATTTACTAATTAATAAAATCAATGTATTTTTACATGAGTATCCCCTACAATCGGCTGTATGGTAAATTTCCTAAATTTATTTAAAAAAAAAATGAAATTTTTTTTATTAACATTTTCATTCGATAAGGTATCCAAAACTGAAGCTGGTGAAAAGTCTAACTTTATTCCGTATAGGGGCGATATTATTCCATTTTATACCCGGTTTCTTTTTGGATTTGCTAACAAAATTAGCAGGAGGTCGACCCATGTAAATACATGTTTTGATATAATGGAGAAAAATCAATGCATTTAAATAATTTGTTTAATTCGTAACAGTTTAATCAAATTGCACAAAAGTGTGTGGAACTCTTTGAATACTTTAGAGAAATTCATTTTCACTGAATGGCATTATGATAACAAACACACTTTGGCTCTGGCAAAGTCCATGGATCCTGTGGATAAGCAAACCTTTTTGTTGGACATTGGCACCCTAAACTGGGATGTATATTTCGAGAATACTATTGTGGGTGTACGCGAATATCTGAGCAAAGAATCACCAAAGAATCTGGAGGCGGCCAGACGCAAAGATAAAATGTAAATTGATATTTGGCGTAAGAGATTAATATTTTGTAACTCATTTTTTTTTCTTTTTATTTCCTGTTTTAGTTTGCTGGGACTACATGTCGCTTTCCAACTGGCTTTTTACTATGGCATTTGGAAGTTGTTAATCGCTGTTTTTGGTTTGACCAGTTCAAAGGCAGCTTTAGTATTACCACTTATTTACTATTTATTTAGTTTATTATAAATTTTTTTTATTTCTCGTTCTAAAATTCATTGATTTCTTGTAACAAATTAATCGTTTTCTTGCATATTTCTATTGATTACATTTTGCTAGTTGTTTCAAATGGATTCCAATAAATTTACCTACATACATACATATGTAATGCCTATTAAAAGAGAGCAAGTTTTGATTTCTGAGCAAAGTAACAATAATAAAAGTTCCGATAACGATACTTTTTTACAACTCTGAGAGTTTTTATGAATAAACAATTTCATAATTAAACCTTATTTTCTGCAGAGCAACAGACCGAACAAAATAAAAATATTGTAATAGAGTGGAAAATTGTAATTAAATGGCAATACGTAAGTACCAAATGATGGGCTAGGTATAAAAGCAAAATTCCGATTTTTAATTGAATGGAAATTGCCAATTTCACATTATTTTTCGTGACAAAACTTATATGTATGTAGGTTATATTCTAGTTTTATTAGTTGCGAAGACAAACAAGTGGACACACAAACAATTGTCTAAATATTTTTTTTCCGGTACAAAAATTTACTCTGTTACATATCAGCTTTTGGTGCACTGCGTTCTTTTTGTTGCCTTTCAATGTGCTGCAAGATTTCCTGATGTCTCTCCTGTGCCCGCTTCTGTTTGAATGTACGTTTTCCTTTGGCAGCAGCACTTGATCGAGTTGGCCTACGGGAGCAGCCTTTATCACACCACTCTTCTATTTCTTTATACATATTAATATGCTGTGGTATATGAATTTGTCGTATTATACGTTCGCGCACCATAAACTGGTCGAAAGGAAACTGCTGGCCCAAACGGTTAATAAAAACAACTTCCGTTAGATTTATATTCATGTGGCCATCAGCATTATCGACGCGTCCCGCTACCGAACAATCATTGCGTAAATCTATTAACACAGCTTGTCCTTGCAATAAAAATGGCACACAATTAAGTGTGTTGGATATTAAGAAGTTCTCTTTTCGCGTAAACTGTTGCATTTTCACTTTGATTTCGTGTAAACTAAAAAAAAAAATACTAGTGTTGGCGCTAATTTTATTTTTTACTTGACAATTTGTGGCTTCTAAATTAATGTGATGTCAACTTTCGTTAAATGAATTTGCGTTTAATGTGGGGTAAATCCTATTGCACTAAATTTTGTTAATAAATATATAGATGTGCAAATTGTTGAATATAGCTATTATATATTATATTCAAAACAGTTACGGTTTTGAATATAAATTGTTCTCATAAATTATTAAAAGGCATTTACTAGTTTTAGCTTTGTAACAAATATAAAAAATTAATTTTACTTTGAGTACCCTGTGCCAGCGAACAAACACACACACCGAACAGCTGTTTGTAAAACATTGTTTTTTTCATGATACAACTAACAAGGTAGCCTTTTCGCTACAATAAGAACAACTTCAATAAAAATAACATGCATTTTGTTTTTGTACAACTTATGCAAACTGTCAAAACGACGCCACTTCTACATTTGCGCAAGAGAGATGTACTGAGCTTACGCGGATTTGCTACCTCGTTTTGGCTGCCTTTCCTCTCTGCAATCTCTTGACAACCTAAAGTAGTCAGTTGATTAACGGTTTAGCTGACGAGGCTACCTTGTTAATTGTATCATGGTTTTTTTATCTGGCCCTAATAAAGAAACAAAAAAAATTACGCACGTTTTGTTTAGGCCAACTAAAAAAATATTATGGACAAATCTCCGGAAACAAGCTCCATGTTACCCGTGCTAACATTTCAACAAGCGCCGGAAAAGCAAGCCACTCCAGCAATAGAGTGCCTTAAATGTGATAAAACTTTTCAATTTCCAAAACAGCAGGATGATTATCTGGGCCATTTGTTTTTAGCCCATCGACTGGTCATTGCAGATGTTAGTGAAATTGCTTTGTTAGAGGCATATCTTAAGTACTGGCAGGTGGAATTCAAGAAACATGAATTGGAAGAATACTGCACAACAATGCTCCTAGATCAACTGCCAGATGGAACTCCAGCCAAAAATGAAAAATACTATTTACTTAGTGATATTGTGCCCAAGGATTATGAGCTTAGAATTAATCTTAGGAAACAGCGTTTAGAAAATGCTTTAGCTCAGCATCAGTTTGAGTTGACAGATCGTAATTTTAGTAGAGAATGTCTGTACTGCCGAGATGTGATAACGGGCTTGCGTTCCATGTTTTTGGAGCACTTGTTTAATAAACATTTTTTACAATTGGGCAAACCGGAAAATCTCATTTACATAGACGAACTTATAGGCTTGGTGCAAGAAAATTTGGAAAATCTCATCTGTCTCTATTGTGAGAAAGTGTTCAAGGATCGCATCACTCTCAAGGAGCATATGCGTAAAAAAGCTCATAAAAGAATAAACCCCAGTAATAAAGTGTATGATAAATATTTTCTTCAGAATTACAAGTTGCCCGATAACTTAAAGCAAACACGAAACCAACAAAAACATCATAAAAAGCCCACCGTGGAGGCCCAAGAACCAACATCAAGCCAAAGAAACAGGTCATATTCATTGCGCACTGCCGACAGTTTAGACTTTGAGCAAAGATTCGCTCATAAATCGGAAGATAGTGATTCAGATTGGTCAGACTGGAATGGCGAGGGTGAGTCAGAGCAGTCTTTGAATTGCCTCTTCTGTCAGCAACAGTCTACAGATTTCTCAAAATTTAAGCAACATTTGTTACAAGAACATAAAATGGATTTTGATGAGTGTGTAAAGGGTTTAAATTTCTATCAAAAAATTAAAGTTGTGAATTATGTAAGAAGACAAGTTTGCCTGTCACGCTGCGTTACTTGTAATCAGCGTTTTGAAAGCCAGGAATTGCTGTATCAACATTTAATAGAGGCACAACATTTTGGCATCGGTTTGCGGAAACAATGGGACAAGCCAGAATACTTTTTTCCTACTTATGAAGATGATGCACTGTTGTGTATTTTAGACGATAATCCTAATGATGATATGGATGACACGGTGGTAAGGATAATATCGGAAGATCCAGTGGCACAGATTAACAAAGATGCGGAGAGATTATCATTGGAAAATTTTAAATTTTTGTAGAAATGTTTACTCGAGTAATAAATGCTTTAAAAACATTAAAACACAAAAAACCCCTTTTTTTAAAAGAAAATTCTGCAAGAGAAAAAAACTTTTTTATTAAAAATTTTTATTGAAACTTCAAATAGCCATAACGACTCTTTTACGTTATAAAAAAAAATTTAGCTTTTTAATTACAGTAATCTAGCTTAATTAAAATTAATAATAAATCAAAAAATACAGGCATGAAATCATTCTAGATGGCAGTGCCTCTTTCCAAATTTTGTTTTATTTCGGCCGTGTGTTCGCCGTAGAATCTTTCTAGTTTCTTATTAAATTTAGAGTTGCGTTCATTGATGAAGTCAACATCAGCATCATCATTATAAATACGTCGTCTCGAATATTTCTTACGCCTGTCTATTTGCTGCTCCAAGTCTTTAACCATTTTATTTACAGCTGACGGGGTGTCTTTGACTAGGCCATGTAATACGGTGTTCGGACTGCCATAGAAAGCTTCACCTAATTCCTGTTTCTGTTTTTCGTATTTGTCCATATCTCGTGCAGGCATATTTTTGACCAGGCGATTATACTGACGTGCTGTCTGTGCCTCAAATGTCGAAAAGCCCAAATCAGAATTTTTCTTCTTTTTTTTCTTTTCTATCTTTTCGGCGTCTATAGCTGAAATTTCAAGCAACTTCAGACGGTCATAATCTTTACCTTCAGCTTTTGCCTCTTCTCGAGCTTTTTCATCGGCTATCAGCCAATCTGCTTGCCTTTTTCGGGCTTCCCAATTGTTAGGCAATTTTTTTCGTGCATCCTCCGCAACAACCTCTTGATGATTGTGGGTACGTGCTTCTTGTCTCATTTTATGCAAATTACGTAGACGTTCCTTGCGTTCGGCCAACTTCTCGGCAGCAGTTTTTTCGATATTCATTGCAATTTCTTAAATTTAAATTATATGTTAATATAAAACTTTCCAAAAACGATGTTCCTTGTGTGAGCTTGTTTTGTTTTTCTTCATTTACAAAAACAAATTTACAATAGCACAGTGCTGCCAGATGTCTCCAGCGACTCTATTGCGTTGTTTTTACGGCGAATTTTCGCTATCGCACAATGTTGCGATTTCTGTCTGCCAACATGTATTTATAACTCGAAAAACCACAAAACGAATATTATTAATCCACCTTATTACATACGAATGTAAAGTTCCCTTTTTTCATGCCTGCTTATATAACTAACAGGAAGGCCCAAGGCGGTTCAAGTACAGGTGGTCGCATTTAATAAGCTTCAAGATTTTCTCTCGAGCTGTCATACGTTTTGTTGTCGTTTGCTACCAGCTTTGACAACTCAGAAGAAAAAATCGTGGAAAAATGTTGAAGCGAATTTATATTTGCCTTGGGAAAGCCAGAATGGTAGAAACTCTTTTCTACTATTTACAGCATATATATTTTTCTTATTTCTTTTTTTTTTTTTATTTGATTACTGATTTTCACACCTATACTTTATTTATGAAAATCTTATTCTCGTTTGCTGTCGTTTTCTATCAGATAAAATCGTGGAAAAATGTTGAAGCGAATTGGGATGCGGGCACCTGTAATGGATTCGCCTTGCTTAGACGTTTTTATGAGTTGGCTTGCTTTGAAGCACCCTGTCCCTTCGTGCAATTACGTTTTCTATTTTCAACAGTTTAATGCAGTATTTTATTATGTAGAAGTTTCGCCTGTTGCTTTCAAAGAGAATACGGAAAAGTTGAAAAAGTTTTTAATATTTTGGCTAATATTGAAATATTATTTAAACTAATTACAAAGTTTTAAAAGATTTTTAATAAAATAATTCTACAATTATATAGAAAAGTTGTTGAAGAAGAAGGCAGGCAAAATCGTCAAAGTGGAATATGAGTGCAAAAGCAAAGTGAATGATGAAATGAATCGATACCTCTAAAAAATCTCAAATAAAAAATGTTTAATCTAAATAAATAACATTTGAGAGTTGAAAAATACAAAGGAAAAAAATTGCAAAATAATTTTATTATTAAAGGATTAATTAATAATTTTCAAATATACACCCAAATACAAGTTGTCACGCACACAAAGATTTTCTTTCAGGGTAAGTGAGAAGTGATAAAGATAAAAATTGTTGTTGTTTTTGTTTCTATTTGACTTTCTCTTTTGTGGAGATTATTTGCTGCCAATGTATTGGTATTTTTATACAGCAGCATATTCATTAAATAGATTTTTAATTTTGTTCGAATATTTAATACTTTATTATTTGTTTGTTTTTAAATTCTACGTCTTTTGCATTTTTCAGAAAGTTATGTACATATGAATGTGTGCAAGTACATAGTATGTAACTATTATTTTCAATTTTTGTCGTTGCCTTCTGCTTTTCTTATTTATCTTTCAACATTACTTTTTGTTACCAAATTCTGTTTTTGTTTCTCTACTTCTTCCACCTCTACAGTAAACACGAAACAACAATAAAATTGCGGTAATTTTTTGCTAGTGGATATTTTATTAAGATCTGTCTACGTAATTAGGTCGGCCTTTTGGCCAATTTTACCCATACCACCCAACTTTTTAACGATCTGCTTAATTGTTTTGCTATCCTGCTAAATGTGTGCTTTTTGTTTGTGTTTGTAGGTATGTTTGGAATGAATTTCCGCTGATAAGCAAAAAGAATTTTGCTTACCTATAACTACGTATGTACGTACCCATGTACATATATGTATGTACATTATGTATGTATGCTTGTTGGTAGGGAAGTATAAATATTTCGTCAGTCAATAGAGATAAATTTAATATGTAAATATAACGATAATATCAATGTACACATGTGTGTAGCTACACATGCACACAAGCGTACGTAGTATGTATGCCAATTTCATTATTCTATACTCATCTCTGTTTTGCATTTCTGTCTTTGTTGAATTGTGTGATTTTTTTTTCTCAGCGGGTTTTTCCGATTTTTTAGTTGTTGGGAATTTTACAGGTAGCTACATACATACATATCTACGTCCCTATGGTTTTCTTAAAATATATATGAATGAGAACTATAGGCCTAACGGGTGTAAACCTATCATTTATTTATTATAATTATACCTACTTATAGACGAATATCAGATTTTTTCCAGTCAATGTACTTGGCTGAGTGGTATTCGACCAGTGTTGCCAGAAAAGATGTGTGGAAAAACGCTAAGTAGGCAAACATAAAATGCTGAAATAGGTATGCATCATTTTGTATGCAGGCGCGAAAGAGATGCAACTAATAAGATAGCCTCATTAGCTGTACCGTTAATCAGCTGACTTCCTAAAATTGTCAGAGTATGCAGAAATGAGGGGCTGCCAAAAGAAGATAGCAAATTATCGCTTTTGCAAATGTTCTAAAATTTTTAGCAGTGGTGCCCTTTTGATAATTTGCTGAAATTGTACAAAAACAACCTGTATGTTAGTTGTTCTCATTGCGGGGAAGAGGTTGCCTTATTAGCTGTATCAGTGGTGAGTTAAAAACGTTTGACGTAATGAAATAACGTAACGACATACATACATATTTAAATGTGAAGATAAATGTGTTTTTCAGCGGTCCTAGCCTACATGTTTATCTGTAAAAGTAAGTAGGTATGTTACACATGCAACTTATAATAAAATTAAAGAATATTTAAAAATATAAATAAAAACTTCAAAATGTTCACATTGAGAATTTAGAAAAAATATTTTTACGATGATACCGTAAGAAATCGGTGATCTTTGAAAGAATTTGGTCATATACATATTTGCAAATTTTTGGAGTGTAACCCGATTGGACCACATGGAAAAGAAGCCAACAATGTGGTCTATTTATTGGTACAAGTGCCATTTCTCAATCGTATTTGAGACTTTTGACTTTTTGACTAAGTGAAAAATCGGTGGTCTCTGAAAAAATTTGGGCTATATGGGCAAATTTTCGAAGTGTAACTCAATTGGAGCATATGGAAAAGGAAGCCAAGAATCTGTTCTATTTTCTGGTATAAGTGTCATTTCTCAATTGTATTCGAGATTTTTTTAAAAAAAAAATTTTTGAAATTAAAATTTTTTTCACAATCACCAATTTTTCACTTAGTCAAAATTTAAAAAATTAAAAAAAAAGATCTCATTTATAATTGAGAAATGCACTTATACCAGTAAAGATACCACATTATTGGCTTCCTTTTCCATGCGGTCCGATCAAGTTACACTCCAAAAATGTGTCCATACATGCCCGAATTCTTTCAGAGATCAACGATTTTTCACTTACCCAAAATTTCAAAAATGTTTAACAAAAATCTCAAATACGCTTGAGAATACCAGTAAGTAGACCCCACTATTGGCTTCCTTTTCCCCCTGGTCCAAATGTGTTGCACTCCAAAAATGGGCCCAAATGCGCAGAGATCACCGGTTTTTTACTTAGACTAAATTTCAAAAAATTTTTTTTAAAAACTTCGCAAATGCAATTGAGAACTGACACTCAAATCAGTAAATAGAACACATTCCTGGCTTCCTTTTCCATGCGGTCCAAATGAGTCGCCCTCCAAAAATGTTCCCATATATGCTCAAATTCTTGCAGATATCATCAATTTTCCACTCAGTAAAAATTTCAAAAAGAAATTCTCAAAATATTTCCTTTGACAGATGAACATGTTGGTACAATGTTCGCTTACGAAAAACGTATGTATATATCTTCACACTTAAATATGTCGTTACGTTATTTCATTACGTCTAACATATTTAACTCGGCATATTTATCTTCATACATATGTATGTTGTATTATGGGCACGACTACGACTAATGCTTTGTCACGGCATCTTTATGCTAGTTAGCCTTTCAAAAGCAGCTGACGTTGAACTGTCACAAGTTTGTTTAACAAACTGCATAAATACGCAACAAGTAGGAGACAGAATTTAAAGTATTTCCACCAACAAAATACATGAAGTGTTTGTTGTTGTTATGCGGTTACCTGGTGTTAATATAACTTGCGTGTGTGCACTTCAAGACCTGCTCTTTTTATAATGTATTACTAGTTCTTATCAATATGACAGGTGTATTTATCTGTAAAGTATTCCGAGAATTCACTCAATATTAAAATAGCCTGTAATATTTGTGTAAAGATAATCATGTTTTTGCTAGCCGTAAGCTTTATGAAAAAAATATTGTTTTTGGCTTTGTTTTAACCAACACAACTACTCCATTAAAAGTAATTGAATACATAAAAACAACAGCTGATAAACGATAAGTTTGGTAAAGTCAATTGACTTTATTCTGAGAAATTTCTTATCATTTGTTTATTAATAATAACATACATACATATGTACATCAAAAATATAATTCAATCACCTTTTCCATATTCAAGCAACAAATACTTTGTCGATGTCATTTCCACGTGATCGTTGTTGTCATTCCTGCGATCGACATGCCATAAAGTTGTGAAAGGTAATCATCCATTTGGATAATTATTTTTATTCTATTGCTTTTTGCTAATTATTTCAGGGCTTACGATTATTTCGAGTAGCAAATCACTTGTGGTTGGTGTCATTTGGCAATTTCCCTTTAGCTGTTTATGTTGCCTATTGAAAATTATAATTTCAGAGCGTTTTATAGGATGTTATTTCAATGACATCGTAAGTAATTCCCAGTTTATTTGAAGCTATTCAGCCAGAATGAATTGCAAATCCCGGTAGCCCAAAATCCCAAAGAAACATAAAGCATTTATCCCATATTCCCTTAATAAATTCGCTGTTCCAGTTCATCACTAGACAGGGTCTGTTGTAGGGCAACAGCAGGCGTCCCAAAGACCAGCGGCCCTATTCTATAACTCGTTAAAGTTACGAGGCATCGCTAAAAATCTCTAAACTGAACTAAGCTTTTCACTTTTAAAAACTTTTGTGGGCGGATATTGAATGTTAGCGCTGTTGCTGAAATCTTAATTTTTTGTACCAAGAAAGTCCATTTTTAGCAGCAAATAATTTTTGAACAAAAAAAAAATAAAGATTTTAGCAACTGCGCTAAAATTCAATTTTCTCTCACAAAAGTTTATACAAGTGAGTGAAGTCATCGCTTAGTTCAAGAATCGCTTAGTGCAGTTTAGAGATTTGTAGCGATGTCTCCAATTTTAGCTAGTTACAGAATAGGATTGCTGGAATTACTAAAATTCGCTTCCAAGCGACTTATAGGGGCAACCAACAGCACGTACGTTTCAGCCGTGTAGACTCTTCAAATTATGATCAGGCAGGGCGACCGCGAACAGTGATCTTCGTACTGCTGAATTGCTCTTCAGTTGGAGGGTTTTATCAGGTCTCTGCCACCATTTAAAGTCCTCCTAAGATTTTGGCCACCAAGATAACAGAGGCATGCTGCACCTCTATCACACAAAGTACCAAGGAACTAGGCAGTCAGTGCCTCCGAGGGAATAATGCTTTAAGGACGATGTGGTTCTTTAGCCGTAAGATCCATCTCTGGAATAAACCACCTGCAGGTGTTTAATTTTGGTAGGTTCAACACAAACGCCCTCAACTACTACTACTCCTCCTCCTCCAAATCCTTATTTTCTCAGTTTCGTTACAATGTACTGCATGTGTGTGTGCGGACGTCCGCCAAGCACCAGATCAATAAAACATAATCTAAATTTTTAAAATGACAATCTTATTTTGTTCTCAATAAAAACAATCCAAAATACATTATAAAATTAGCTTTATATTATAATTTCGTTATATTGTTGTCTTTCGATATAAATATGCATAAAATTTTTTAATTGCTCTATTTTTAGATTATATCCAAAGAAATTATGGCTTTACTCTTTTTTTAAATATCAGAATATATGTACATGCATACATGCACATACTATGTATATACTTTTGTTGGTTTCTATTTCTACTTTTGTATTTATGTACATGCATATACATATGTACATATATGTATATTCGAAGAGAAACCAATATTGTTTTATAAGAAGATTGTAAATGACGTCAGTAAGGTATTTGCTTGACGTCTGAAATTCCAAAAAACGCCTCTTCAAATCGGGGTGGCGGCGCGCGTGAAAATAAAAAAAGATGTTTGTTTTATCATTTTCTTTTCACCCTACTACAATATTGATTGCTTTTTAAGACTACATTAATCTTGTACATGAATCTTATATGAACAAAAAGAAAATTAAATTCTATAGATTAATGCCTTGGAAATATTTTCTCCGCATGCATACAAACAGCTACCTTGTCTGTTCTGTTCACTGGAGGGGCAAAAAGTTTCCACAAATTGTTTTACATTTTTAAAATTTGCAATGCTAGAAAAGATAATACATATTCTTTATGTATATAATTTTTCATAAAGCGGCTCATGTAAGAACGTTAATCTCACAACTACACGATGTAAATCGTTTGGAAAATGTGTTCTTTTAGTTTTGAAAATACAAAAAAAAATTAATGTTTATCGCATAAATGATTTCACAAATAAAGGACAATTTGTTAGAAAGAAAAGTGACAAAGGAATCGGAATTTTTGTTTTCACATTGCAATTTAATTTTAAAACTAAATGTGTTGCTATTAAAGAAGTATAAATCAAATCATCTAAATTTTCAGTTTTAAATTAATTTTTTAGTTGAAATGTATAATGTTGACCTTTAATACTAATATTTTTATATATAAAGTAAGTTCGGCTTAAGACCTCATATGTATGTACACATATAAAAATTAGTTATTTACACCCATATTCATAAAAACTATTGAAGGTTTATTACACATTTATTTGACAAGAATTCCGTAGAAATACATCAAACAAGAGCTTAATAAACTTACAATAATTATTATGAATATGGCCTTTAGTCTACAATTTGTTTCAATACAATACGAGTATCAAGGCGAATCAACGACAGGTGGTCGCAATTCAATTCGCTTCAACATTTTCTCTCGAGTTGTCATACGTTTGGTTGCCGTTTGCCGCCAGTTTTGACAATTCGTCAGAAGATAAAATCCAAGCCGAATCAAGTATAGGTGGTCGCAATTCAATTCGCTTCAACATTTTCTCTCGAGACGTCACAAGTTTTGTTGTCGTTTTCTATCGGCTTTGACAACTCAGAAGATAAAATCGTGAAAAAATGCTGAAGCGAATTGCGATGCGGGCACCTGTAATGGATTCGCCTTGATAAAATCGTGGAAAAATGTTAAAGCGAATTGCGATGCAGGCACCTGTAATGGATTCGCCTTGATTGTGTTTTAATGTTTTGGTTGGCAACTTGTACCGGCTGCAGCGTTGCCATATGGGTTAGTAAAAACTGGCAATATTCTTCCGTTATACAACTACAACAAATAAGGTAAACTCTTCCATAGAGCGGTTTTACACTTCGGCAATTGAAAGTCAGCAGTTTATTTAAATTCTCTGCTTTTGTACAACAAAGTATACAGAGAGGAAAGGCGGCCAAAACGAGACAGCAAATGAGTGCAAACTGCGTGCATCTCGTGTCTGGAAATGTGCTAAAACAAAAGAAAAGATATTTCTTACAGTTCTTGTTATGTGGTAAGAAAGAGTATATAATGCCTGTCTCTTTTCAACAAGCTGATTTGCGCTTGAAAATATTTTTTTTCATCTCTGTGTACTTTGTGCCACTGTTACCGACTTTAAGAGTATTTCCAAAAGCGAGATGAGCAGAGTTTACACTGATTTGCTGTCTCGTTTTGGTCACCTCTCATTTCTATGTACTCTGACCATACGAAGTCAGCTAATTAATTGCTTGTCTAATGAGGCCACCTTATGACTTGTGTCGTGCATTCTTCTTCAGTCGGTAGCTGCTAGTGGTGTTGCCTTACCTTCATAAAGATGCATTTTATCTTGCCTGCAAGTTGTAATGATGCCCAAATATTTATGAATTTTATGCTAAACGATTTCATTAACTTTGATCCCAATTTCTTAAAAAGAAAAACAACTTGCAATTGGTAGCATACATTTCATGTCTTTTGATTTCAGTGGTTTTTTTTTCGGAAATCTTTTGTTGATTTAATTTATTGTGTGTTTTTCAAAATTGATTTGTTATAATTTATAGTACATTGAAAATATGAAATCTAAATTCTTTTGGGAGAATGTGTTCTTTCTCTTTCATAAAAATTCTTGCTGGTGCTTTAATGCAATTTTCGAAAACAAACAAGATTTATTAAGTGAAAGTTTAAGTGTAACAAACATATTTGTAAATTTCTGTTTCTCTTTTTTTCTCTTATGAAAATATTTACTTTGTAAATAGTTCAACAAAAATCTGCAAACATTTGATTTCCGGTCTAGCACCTTTAAAATTTGAGTTATAAATAAAAAAATAAAAAATTTTGTAATAGTTATTTTCTATGGGTATTTTTGTTTGTTTCTTAAGGTTAAAATATTTCAATAATTTTGTTTTATAATTTTAATGAATGATTTGTATTTTTGTTTCATCAAGCTTTCGCGAGCTGCTTGTCTGCCTGGTACGGGCCAGGTGCTGCTATTTGTATTTCGTATGTTGCGAACCATTTAAAGATTGGCAAAATGTAAATATCACCTGTCTGTCTATCAATTTGTTGGTCTGTCTTTGAATGTTCTATGGCTTTTATTATATTTTAATTTTAATACTATTGATGTATTTCTCTTGACGTTTTCAACGCCGTCTTGGCTGGCATGTGGGTGGGTGTTTGCATGTGCCAAAAATAGAAAAATTATTTTTCAAACTCATAACAAAGATCGTTTTTCTCTTTATTTGTTTAATAGTTTATTTCTGAATTTATAAAATTGCCCTAAACATAAATTATATATATTTTCATACAGATTTACAAACGTACAAACATGACAGTATGAGCAGATAAATTGTTTGTATTTTTTTTTTTTTCATAAAATATTTATATAATATTTAAGAAGATGGATGTTTTTGAAAAAAAAAAATGTTACTTTGTGCACAGACGAGAGAACACATAAGTAGTAATTTTATTTCCTAAGGTCAGCTTCTCTGCAGTTGACAGACGAGAAAACGCAACTTATGCAACATTTAAGTTGGCAACTCTACGTAATCATTTTTACATGCAAGGTACCATGATACAACTAACAAGGTAGCCTTTTCGCTACAATAAGAACAACTTCAATAAAAATAACATGCATTTTGTTTTTGTACAACTTATGCAAACTGTCAAAAAGACGCCACTTCTACATTTACAGAAGAGAGATGCACTGAGCTTACGCGGATTAGCTATCTCGTTTCGGCTGCCTTTCATCTCTGCAATCTCTTGACAACCTAAAGTAGTCAGTTGATTAACGGTTTAGCTGACGAGGCTACCTTGTTAATTGTATCATGCAAGGTACATACATATGTATATCGATACTAGGTAGCCTTGAAAGTCTGCCGGACTACTGCTTTTAGCCTGAAGAACTGTCAAAATGTACAACACAAGTACACACACAAGCGCGAATAAGGGCAACAGAATTTAAAATATTTCTATCAACAAATTACATGAAGTTTTTGTTGTACACTGCAAAACATCAGCTGTTCGCCACTTTCGGCAACGTTGCCAAATTTCTATTTCTAAAAACAAGGAACGGTTCACTGATGTACTGCAGTTTTAGCTTTACTGCTATTAAATTACAGAAAAAGCTTTTTTAAACTAGAGTTTTATGTCTGATTCTCTGTTTTTTGCATAAATATGAACAAATACTTTTTAATACTTCAACACTGATTTTTTTAAGTTTTTTTTTCAATCCATCTTTTTTAAAACTTTACATTTCTTATTTATTGTTAAATTTACTTATAATAAAAATAATTGTATAATTTTCAACATTTGGCAACCTGTATTGAAATGAGCTTCATAAAAATAAAAAAAATAAAAATATTAAAAATAAATGCATCAACAACAAAAAGCTAAAATAATTATTTTATTTTGTTGTTGTTGGTGTTATTTTTTTCCTTTTCTTGGTAATTAACGCGCATTTCTTTCATTTGTCTGACGTAAATTTCTTCAGGAAAAAAATATACGAGTATAAATAAATAAAAGGCATACTAAGGAAAAGGTGAAAAAGAAAAACATTAAACGTTGGAATTGACTGTTTCCGAAGGTCATTCAGTTAGTGTTTAAATTATAATTAACGATGGAATTTTCGTTATACATATGCACATACTAAGTTTAAGCTTTTTCGCCAAATAAAAATGATTTACAAAAATTAAATAATTCATTGTCTATGTGTTAATTTGGCTGCGAATGGCAGGTGGTAAAAATATAATTATTTGGTAGTACTGCCAATGCAAAACATATGATCAAAATAGAAGTAGTGATGTAAAATCGGTAAAAACTCTAATACCATCATCATCATCAAAGGAAGAGTCAACTTTGTGCGTTGCGTCGTATTTGAAATTGGTTTTGTGATTCAGCAATACACAAATAAAAGCTTTATTGATGGTTAATTATTTTATAGGGCTTTAGACCGATTTTATTTCAGGTCCCTGCTGATGAGCAATATTCGATATTCAAACAACGAATGTAAAATTGGTATTATGAGTTGGTAGCACCACTGTCCAAAATTTCACTCCTCAATACATTTTTTGTCGAATGCAATTTAGCTTTCGATAATGCGGTGTAGAGTAATAAAAAAATAAGATAATTTATGTAAGTATTCTCAATTTTTTTCATTCTGGGTAACTAAATACTAACACCCTTAAGCTCTAAACACATAGACGACAGCAGACTGCAAATGCTGCTAACTTCAAGTGCAGCCAACTTCAAATGCTGCTCTGAAGTCGGCTTCATAATTATTTTGAAGACAGCAACAACATAATAATCAGCTGGTGTGTAAATTAATTTCGAATTTTTATAAATATTACAAATTCAAAGTGTAAAAATATAAAAAATGGACGAAGAAAATTTAGCGAATTTTATCACAACAATTGTTTAAATAGCTCAGACTACAGCTGAAGTGTATAAAGCCCATAAGACGAATAGTACAAGAAACCGAAGATGGTGGGTTCGCCCAGTAAATATAAACCGTGATGAGGAGGGCATTTACAAAACATGTGTACAACAGCTCAAGGAAAAAGATGAAGAACACTTTTTCAAAGCAACCAGGATGAAAATTAAATAAAATATCACAAAAAATTAGCTCAAACGAAAAATATTGTTTTGCTATTGAAAATGAACAGTTGTGTATTTTAGCAATGCTAATTTCAGGGATGCCGTATTTCTTATTTCATAATGAATAAAATTGAAAATATTGATGAAAAATGTAATAATATCACGAAAAAACTATAAAAACACATACATTTATTTATTTATTGTATTTTTGCAATGTTCTTTTGTGTTTAATATTAAAAAAAAAGTTTTTGTTCTAATTTGTCCAATTTATATATATAATGGCAACACTATATTTGCTTATTTGCTGCCCGTCAAACTAGAAAATAGCCTAAGTTGGCAGCAGCAGCAAATGCTGTTGTGCAGTCGTGCTGCCCTGCGGCCGTCAAAATAATCGTTTTCATTTAAACACATGCATTTTATTTTTGACATAGTGCTGCTTGCTGTCTGCTGTCGTCTATGTGTTTAGAGCTTTATTGACAAAACATATTTCAGATTTATAAGGCTCTTATTTGACATACATACATATTTGTATGGAAAATTTGTCAAATAAGAGTTTAATTATTATCAGTTTTATAATGCTTGGTATAGAGTTAGCACTTGTGCATTGTGGCAGCAGCTCATCAGCACGAACGCATCCTTGCACAAGCGAAACTTGTTTATAAATGTGTAAACAACTTTCTGTTTTTATGCACACGAACATGTCCAAATATATTGCTTTTAATTGTGCGCTGCTCTCCATTTCCAAAGGGTTGGAAATGTTCCTCAATGTTTTTTTTATTTCTCGCCAATTCCACTACACGTTTATTAGCTGACGAATCGTCGAACCATAACTCCGTTGTAGACAGGACCAAACTTTTTATTTTAAATAAATTTGCTTTTGGAATTGTTAAAAAAAAAATATTTTTCAGCTGATACAATCTAACTATTGTGAGCTCACAATAGTGCCAGTGTCATTCAGAATAGTGTGAGCTTATCGAATGGCAACATCCCTGCAAGAATAATGTGTTTCTTGCAGAGATGTTACCAACTTATTTACCAACACTGCAGTTACACGATCAAGTTTTGCTATCAAGTTTTTTTCACATACTGCTTGTCAAAATTCAATAAAATTGATAGCTGTGACGTAGGCTGCACGCAATTTCATAACAATTCGTTTTCAAGATGCCGTCTAGAAGAAAATTTATAGAACATAATTTTCAAACATAATTTGCCTAAAAATTGGCATACGTGCAGGTACATACATAAATACAGCCATACATACAGGTATGCATGTATGTACATACATATGTGTGTCATGACAGAAATGTGTGAATATTTTGTGTGCTTTTAGTGGGAGTTTATTTATTATTATTTTGCTAATTAAAAACAAAAAAAAAAAAAAAAAAATCAAAACAAAAGTTTTGTAAACCTGAACTTTGTCAAACTATTTATGATTTAATATGTATTATACATCCTTATTTTTATCCGCCACCGACATATTTGCAGAGAATTTTCAATTTGTTGTTCTTTGTCATGGGAATTCAAAGAAATTGAAAATCTTGTTTATTTGTCTGTACGTATGTATGTATGTGTGTACATATTTTTATTCACTATTTATTTTTTCACATGTTTTTTGTTTAGGATTTTTATTAATTATCATTTATTAAACGCCTTCAAAAATTCAAGCAGTTGTAAATTTAGTGGATTTTTTTAAAATGCAATTTCGAAAGCAACGAACTTTTTTCTTATAGTTTTAACAATAACAACAGGTTATCTTGGTTTTGTAGGCTTTTTTTTAATTTTTTTTACAATTTTATTTTCACAAATATTTTATTTTTCCAATTTTTTTTTTTTTAATTATCTCTATTTTTTTTTTTACAATTTTATTTGCACAAATAAACAAACAAAAAGAAACGACAAAAAGGACGTACTTGTTTAATTAAATCACTGCACTGCATATAAAACAATGACGTATTAAATGAAACACACACACACACAAGTGTTTATTTCAAGTTTTTATAACGTATACGTTAAGAAAAAAAGGAGAGCAAACGAACGATCACAAAATCTGTTTTGTGTAGTGTTGTCCACTCGGTGATTTTAGCACACATTCTAGAGCTTTCTGAAAAATGTTGTTGATTCTTTTTTTTTTATTAATTATTTTATCAAGCTTTAGTTTGATTTTTACTTTCTCAGTATTGAGAAAGATTTTTATTTTGTGTTAAAATTGTGGTGGTCAACATTTTTAAAGCAGCCAAGAAAAGTAAAGTTGAAGACTAACTGGCTGGGGAACATACCCAGGCCAGTGTAGTTTGTTAAATTTTTTTTTTTATTTAAATGTAAAAGAACTTGTGGCTTTTATTGTGCTTGCTTGGTCGGTCATTATTTTTATTTATTTATTTTTTTTTTTAATCAAAAATCAGTTTAATAAAACAAGGAACATTTTGATAGGAAAATGTGTGCCTTCGTAGCAGCCCTAATTGTGAAAAAAAAACAAAGAAAACTCCCAAAAAACCCTGATGATCCGGTGCCCAGTACTGATTTAGACGGTTCCCTCGGTACTGTTTGTTCTACATAAGTATTCACCCCTATCGTGAGTAAAATGTGAAATTTTTATTCCCATAAAACTTTCATTTCCCAAGTTGGGAAATTTGCTATCATGATTAATATGGGAACCTTTGTTTTGCTGTCAATATGTAGTGAGTGTACAATAGGGAAGAAGGAAATATAAATACAAAGGAAATTTATTGAAAATTTGTGGGTAAGTGATGTAAAAAGTAATTAAATTTATGTTTTATAGCTAATAAACAGAAATTTGCAGTTTAAAAGGTAAAAAGGGTGAATAAATCGGCGTTTTCATGCCTGTTGAATATTTTGACAGATTGTCTGCCGCAAACAAAAAAAAAAAAAAAATCATTTGGTATTCCGCCCATCGTAAAACTAAGCGCATGCTTACGTTTTATTTGCAGATGGTGGATAGCAAAAAAGTGTTGGAAGAGATTACGAAGTAGGAATGGCGCAATCCACTTTTTGCGAAGTGCTCTCTAAAGTGTTGGATGCTTTAGAAAAGTCTCTGCGCAGAATGAATAAAATATCCATGGATAAAATTCCATTCATGATCTTTTTTAATAGAAGGGCCAGCACTTTTTAGTTCTTGTGTAAGCGAATACCAAAATTCGGCCACCACATCTTTAGAAACCTTCACAAAACCACATGCATGTTTTCATGTCATGCTTTCAGCTCATTTATATGTCCATTCCAATGTAGCAACTACTTGCATTTATTTTCCAGTTCCACAAAGAAAATTAAATGAACAAATTGATACAAAAAATGGGGAAAATGTCTTTGAAAAATCCATTCACGATAAGGGAAAATTTCGAATGGGAACACATTTTATGGAAAAAGTTATTCATGATCGCACTTTTGGGAAATGGGAAAAATTTTAGGGGAACAATTTTTCATGAGAGGGTGATTGAAAATGTCATATGTAAAAGCTTATCGTCTAAAAGCAGTGATGCCAGAAGGAAATTTTTAACTTAATTTGGAAGATTTTTTTTTTTTATCAGAATAAGATTTGGAGATATTTTTTTTATATTAAAAATTTTTAGTTTATCATTTTATTTAAAACAAAGTCTAAATTGTTTCAATTAACTTTAGACAAAAAACTTGGCATTCGCATAATTGCCATTTTTTTTTTTTTTTTGAGAAATGGCGAGGTTGCCATAAAGGAGCGGTAGGTATTATGAAGGGAACTTGAGTCAGTCAAGAATGTTGTTACGCGGGCTGCTGGTCATGAGACCGGCTCACTTGGGTCCTAGAAAGGTGCCGTTGTGTCAAGAATCATATAATATAAAAAAATGTATTAAGAAGGCTTAACTTTTCCAGCTCTGTTTCATTATTTTCCAGTGAATATCAAACTTTAATGCATAAAAATGCAGCGCGTATTGCAATTTTTAATCGCTCAATTGACTTAACGTTTTTTTTCATCGCTAATCTCTGTACATTCAAATTCGCTTTGAAATATCAGAGAACCAGATTGCTTTCTGTAAAATCAATACATTTTCATTGTTTGTTTACTTTGCAACAGCAAAAAATCTCTCACCAACGAGAACAATAAAATAATTTTAAATATTTTTCGTATAAAATTTAAGTGTTCTTGGTTTTGCTCTTTAAAATTGCAAAGAATTTATTTTAGTTTTTCTTTGGCATTTAAAGCGTTGACGACGGGCAGTGAAAATTGAAATTGCAAATTTTGTTTTAAATAAAAAAACATTTCCGACTAAGAAAAATTTAGTTGAATGGCGGCATTTTCTAAATAAAATTTATGCATACAATATTTAAAAACGAAAAGTAGTCGATTTTTTTTCTTTTTCAAATACATTGTTATATTAAAATAACAAAAAAAAACGAGAATAATAAATGTATAAGTAATACTTATTGCACACAATACTACAAACAAACTTACATGCATACGTACTATACAAAGTTTTTGTAGAACAAAGAGGAAAAAATATATTGAAATTTTTAGTTTTAATTAATGAGTGCAATTAATATAATTTATTAAAATTGTATGGCCAATGCAATTATTATAATTAACAGTGTTGCTTTGTTTGTTTGAAATATTTAAAAATCTATTTTCTATAAAAAAAAAAAAAAAAATTAATAAATGAAAAAATAAATACGAGATAAAAAATATGTACATATGAAACACTATAATGAGTTGGAATAAAAATTATATGCTTCTCACAGTTGTTTTATAAAATGTAAGTTATTATTTGTTTATTACTTGAACTGCAGTGCATTTATATATTATACGTATGTATGTATGTATGTATATTCCACGAGCATTATTGAAAAAAGACCAAAGTCTGTAAGAGATAAACAAGTTTCTTTCAAATCGTTGGCATTTCTAATTACGGATTAGAAGAAATGAGTTTTGCGCTACTAGAAGTTAAAAGTAAAGCTTTGCCAAGCTAAAATGATAAATGAAAACTCTTGTGCACAAATTCTTAAAAAAAAAACGTGCGAGGTGGCAGAACTAAAATCTTCGACGGCAGATAAAGACCATTTGCAATTTCAAAAAAGATCTCTTCTTTTGTTCAAGTTTCAGTTGTCAATGCTGGTCACCAGAGTGACCGTTAGGGCCCCTAAAATATCAATTTACCACTGTGCCCCATCTTAAGGTTATGGTCATTTGTTTTAGTTTTTCGCAAAAATCAGCTTGCGGACGTACGCAACCATTTGTAAGGCAGAGTACTTTAACTTGTGAAATTTGTGAGGATATGGAGAGAATCCGCTACGGCCATGGTTTTGATGTTACCGAGAGAGATCTTTGTGATCCAGCAACCCAGCGTCCAGGCTTTGGTGGTTCTGCGTCTATACGCAGCGGGATATTCGCCATTTGCTTCCCTTCATTACATCTTTTATTCTTAGCCAATTACACTAAATGTCCAGCATTAATTTATTGTTTTAAATAAATTTGCAAGTATACAACTTTTAATAATTATTAAAGGCCGTGATTCACTATCCTACTCAATCATACGATTCATTCACCGAAAATTGCAAGCTAAATCTGATAGAATTCTGTCCTATTTTAAAAAGTCGCATCAAAATGGCCACACTATTATACTTTTGTAAACAACTTCAAAAAGGCAACCCTGATCTCATAGAATAAGAGAAGTTTTTGAAAATTTTCAAAAGATTAGCAAATCGGACAGACTTGTCAAAAAGTGTTTCACACATATACACTTTTAGTCCAGACTATCACACTTTTTGGACACACATGTCATTTTTAACAGATCGTACGATTCAGTATTATAGTGAATCACGGCCTTGGGTCAGTTGATAAAAATGTAACTATTGTGAATAATCTATGCAAGCGGAATTCACAATAGCGTTTGTTCGTTGAGTATGAGGGCCACTCGTCTAAACTAAAATTATCGAAAATCGTTGTTGTTCATAATAAGGGCCATTAATTCTAATCCGCAATTTTCTGAGTTGTGACGCTGCAACAGCTAAGGCTCGATATGTAACAGGTGGGTCAATAGAAGTCGTCCGCTTTTATTTGGCTTTCAGAATATCGATTGTGGCTCTAGACCTAATTCATTCGATTGCGGCAGTAGAAACTCGGTAAGCAGTGCCCTAGAGCACGTTGCCGCTTGGCCAGCGGCGTGCTCGAAAAAAAATGGCCCAATGACTCCTCCTACGTGAACAGCGCATCATGCAGTCACTTTGAGCGGGTGTAATGGCTCCTCGTGCATAATTCGTGGATTTTCGGTGTCTAAGAAGCGATAGTTTTGCTTTTTCCCGTACCTGCTGAGGTGAAGGAAATGTGAGCCATTATGATTTTGGTCGAAAAATCGTCCACTTCGTCATAGACACGATTATTCCGCGTTCATAGAGAGTGTGTGGCTTGCTAACTTGTTGACAAATGTGAAAACAGATTTCACATTGGCCGTCAACTTCTAACAGGGTGATTTGTTTTGGCCCACTTTGTAGATAGAAATCTTTCGTGCTTCAGTGGTTGCTTCTAAATAACAGCTGTTTTTTTCTGGCTTCACATATTGGATAGCATTTTCACATTCTCTTACGCATTTTATCAGATTTTGCCCGATATCAACATGAACAAAGTTAATGATTTTCTGTTGCTACTTTGTATTTTCTATTTTCTCTCTCTCTCTCTCTCTCTCTCTCTCTTTAAGTTCAATGTTCTTTAGCCTTGAATATTGATATTTTCGCAAGAAAAACCCACTTAATAAATCCTGCTAATTGAAAACTTTTGCTAATAATAATAATAATAATTCTCCTGCTGTACGATGCGGTATTTGGAAAATTCTTCAAAGAACCACTTTTCCTATTTATAAATTTATGTACATTACAATTTTTCGCTTGAACATCTGCACATTCATGCACACCCTCCTACGTAACGTAACGTGTATGATTGGCGTAATTTATTTCGGTTTTAATTTAATTTTGCAAAAGAAAAACAAATACATTTTCAAAGCAATCTCTAAAAGAAAATCATTGAATTGTTAATTTTATTGTTTGTTTGTTTGTTTTTTGTTTCGTGAGACAAAATTTGGATGTGTGTGTTGGTTTTGTTTTTTGTGTTGTCATAAATATTTTTAAATTCACTTGTCATTTGTTTTTAATTTTATTTTTCAATTTTGCTTCATTAAGTTTTTTTTTTTGTTTTGCAATAGAAAAACAAGTTTAGTGTCCACTCTAAATCTGGAAAACTATTTTACTCGATTTGTTTACTTGCGCCATTTTCAAAAAGGCGTGTTTTTCATTCTCTTGTTGCGTTTTTTGCCTACAAAAAAAAATTATATGGCTTCTTGCTCGTCTATTTCACCATAATCATAATTTAATTAAGTAAAATTGCTTTTAATTTTTTGTTTATCAACGTTTTTAATGGTTGCTAGTGGAACTTTTATTTCTCTAATTTAATTGCTACGTTAATCAGGTTTAAAATCGTCTTTTATTTGTTTTTTTTTTTTTTTTTTATTGAAGCAGAGTGTGTTTGAAAGTATTAAAGAAAAGCACGTTATTACGTTTTTTATTTGCTATGTTTTATAATTCGTTTCATCGAAATATCTTACAGTGTCCTACCTAAATTAGCGCCCCAATTTGTGTGGAAATGGGTGGCTTAGACAGTATATAAACGTCGAACACGCTAATTTAGACTTCTCTCTTCAGAAAAGTATCATACAATTTGGCACTTAAATATCTACGACTTTGATGAAAGAAGTTCATTAAGTAAAATAGACAAGAAGGGTACTAAATCCAGAGATGAGAGACTGGCTTTAGAGCAGGGTTATCGAAAACAAGTTGTCAGCCCAGTCCAATGCCCATATATGTATATTAAATGAAAGCCCTTAAGAGATAGTGTCAAAATCAGTGGAGGCCCTATTTAGTTTTTTTTTTCTCACACTGCAGTTACACGACCAAGTTTTGCTATCAAGTTTTTTTCACATACTGCTTGTCAAAATTCAATAAAATTGATAGCTGTGACGTAGGCTGCACGCAATTGCATGACAATTCGTTTTCAAGATGAAGTCAAGAAGAAAATTTAAAAAATAGCTGCTTCATTAAAAGTACTCTCAGAAATAAAGAAAATAAAAGAAGCAGAAAAAAACCAGAAGGCAGAAAGGAAATACTCGGTGAAGCCCTTATTAGTAAGAAGGTTGGTAAATATTTAAAAATTATAATGAATGTAGTAGATATGCTCTATAAATTGCAGCACATCATTATATTTGTTGGTTTTGCACGTAAACATTTTTATTTCTATTTTTAAGCTTGAATCTGTTTAATTTTTATCACTTTTAATTGCAACTTTCAAACAAAACAAAAAAATATTTGCAGACAGAACGAAAAAAAAAAATTGTTGTCAGCTGTTTTCTTGATTGTGACTTGATGCTCTCTATGGAAAGCAAAAATTGTCATCAAGTTTGCATCAATTTTCAAAATTGTGAGTGTATTAGTAAAAAAGTGTGAATGTATTAAAACTATCCTACTCAATCGTACGATTCATTCACTGAATATTGCTAGCTATATCTGATATAATTCTGTCCTACTTTAAAAAGTCGCATCAAAATGGCCACACTATTATACTTTTGTAAACAACTTCAAAAAGGCAACCCTGATCGCATAGAATAAGATAAGTTTTTGAAAAATTTCAAAAGATTAGCAAATCGAACAGACTTGTCAAAAAGTCTTTCACACACATACACTTTTAGTCCAGACTATTACACTTTTTGGACACACATGTCATTTTTAACAGATCGTACGATTCAGTAGGATAGTAAATCACGGCCTTAAAATTAGAAAAGAAAATTTTCAAATATTTCTTTGGAAAAGATCTAACAGCAGATGATGGTTGGCAGAGACACAAAAAAAAGCATTTGGATGAAGCATTTTTTTAGGTACTAATGATGAACTTGATTTAAATTAAAGCTGTAAGAGGGTCGACTTATTAGAATTTGTAAAATCAGTATTCAATTGTTTTTTAGGTAATATTTTCTAGAGAATAGAATTTATGTGGAACCTAAAGAAGGTGCAATACAGGGGGGTTATTATGTAATTCGTTACGATAGCAAAACTGCGCGAATTTATATGCTTTTCGAAAGCTTTTCTTTTCGCTTTGAATTACTTGGTAAACAATTGCAGCATTTTTGCTAACACGTTTGGGACATGTGCAACAAGTCTGTCCGTGTTTATAAAACGTATAGAAATATTCATGATTGATAATTTTTTTTAAACTAAATATTTGCATAATTTTTAATCTTTTAACAATTGACACATTTTGCTCACTATTTTTGTTTTCCTTCTAATCTTGTCTATTTTAGGCTGGCAATTTTGTTAAATGATGGCAAAAGATGGCGGCTAAACCACCCAAGCCGCCAGGAAGTTTTTTAAAATCTTTACTCAATCAACATAACAAAATTCAACAACAGAACCACGACAACGACGACAACGATCACAGGGAGAGCAGTTTGCAAAATTCAGCATCGGCCACAACTTCTACAATCATCGCCACAACACATCCAGCTGATAGCAATTCAACGGCGGAAATTGCTGCCGCCAAGAAAAGCAATTGCAACTGTAGCAATATTAGCATAATGCACTTATTTCATGAAATGAAACAAGAATTTCCCACTTTACCGGATACAATTGTGGCTCAGTGTGTCAATGAAAACTGTCATCAACGTGAGAACTGCATACAAATGCTAAAACATGAATTGGAATTAAATCCAATACCGGCTCAAAGTTATCCTGCCAAAGTTTTACACCCTACAAATTATAATATAAATAACAATAATATACAGAATACAACCGCAACACAAAAGCCGCCACTGCAACAGAAGCCTTCGGTGGTACAGCAAAAGCCGCCACTGAAACCCATTAAACCAACGCGCACGGCACCGTTACAACCACCACAGCAGCAGCAGCAGCTGCACCACCACCACCACCAACAACAAACAAACGGCAAAGCAAATTCAAGTCTTCATAAAAATACCGCTAAACCGTTAAGTGGTGAAAATATAAAAAATAATAATGACGATGTTGTGGGCAACGGTGTGGGGGGATTTGTTGACACAACTGATAGGCAAAGAAAAATAAAACCATCAACAACAACGACTACAAACACAACAACAAGCGCAACCACAACCACAATCACAACGAATTCAACAGCCTCTGAGTTGTGTAACGATGAGAATGACAAATATTTTGTGGGTATTGGTGATGAGAGTGGTGAGAAAAATCTACCACGACAACGACCAACTACTCTCAATTTGAATTCGCAATTGCAAAAACAACAGCAGCAACAAAGGCAACGTTTGAACATACAATTGCAGCAGCGCTTTCAGGAACAACGTAATAGACAGCAAACACAAAATAACACCACCACCAGCACCACCACAATAACCAAACCTTTGCGCAAAGCCCCTCTGCCACCCATCGCACCCAAACCCTTACAACTACCATCAAATCAATGTGGTAGTACAAATGGTTCTTTACACACCACAACCAGTCCCTTATCGGAGTCGGAAATTTCTCTTAGTGTCTCATTATCCACACCTTCACCGACATCATCTCTATCGCCCAACACAACAACTACTCACCACGCATTATTAAATAAAACAACACAGTCACAACCACAGTCACAATCACAATCACCTACAACAAACCAGCTACAACAACATTTGCAAACCAAATCGCCCATTCGACATCGTTCAGTCATTACATTACAGCCGGAGCCGCCGTACACGCGTGATTTTCTTTTTACACCCAACTCGTCAACGTACGCCTCCGCCGCTTCAACCCCGGCAGCATCACCTTCCGCGGCAGCAGTGCCCAAATCAACGGCCACTGCCACAAACTCTTCATCTTCGGCCACCTCGTCGCCCACAGCCTCTGTGAGTGGATCACAAAAAAGTTTTACATCTGTTAATCTCACCCTGCGTCCACCCGTTTCACCGAATGGTACGAATTCTGCTCTGCAACCGTCCACAATTGATATTACAGCTGGGCCGGGATTTTCCGGAGCCAGCGGCGGTGGCAAGAGTCTACACTATTCCAGTACATCGTATGATGCACGTTTAGGTTATCAGCAAAATTTTCAAATAACCGTCACCGACGAGTGCGGAGTTTTTACAGCCTCTCGTATACGTCCCCAGCAGCAGCAGCAGCAGCAACAACAACAACAACAGCGTTGTTTGAATCAAGTAATTAGGAATAATGACAATCCATACGATGGCATTGCCGATAATTATAGCATAAATTCTTTTCTTAATGTTCAACAGCAACAGCAGCAATTTCACAACAGCAACGTGGTGGCTCTACAACAGAATATACAAAACAGCCTACAAACACCTCAGGGTGGAAATACATCATCTGGTTTTGGCAGTGGTGGTGCAATAACGTCATACACAAGCGGCAGTATGTGTTTTCCACCTCAACAGGCAATGGATGGTATGTATTTATCACTTTTTATTTTACATGGCATGACAAAAGCAAAACTCATTCTACCAATGAAACGTTTGCACGTGTATCACTCCGAGATGGCAAACTCGATGCACTGATATACATAAAATATATTTATTAGGAATAATGCAAAGTTTTGTGAAAATCGGACAACGATCTCGCGCCCATGTATGGCAAAAATCATGCTTATTACGGTTCCAGAATTCTTGGGGAATTTGTAAAAGACGCTAAAGAAGAGACACTCGAATTTGTTTTAGTTTCTTCCAAACATCTTGAACATACAGGCTTAAATGTCAATTTTTGACAGACATGCTTGCGCAGTTATAGCCACTGCTCGGTACACAAACTCTAAATGGCTCTCAAATTCACACGATTAGTGTGGACAATATTATAAGATTTTTCGCTCTTAAGCTATTAAAGAGAAAGTTTCAATATCCTTGACCGAAAAACACATTTTTGTAATTGTAAACAGTGCAGTTTTAAATATCGCCGGGGAAATGAGTTCGCTGAAAATTCAGTTCTGCATGAATTTTCCGTATTCTTAACAATTTAGGAGAAGAGTAATATGAGAGAGAGAGAGGAAATTTTAAGTACATGTTCGAAGTCAGCTGTTTTCTATTGTACGCATGATACGAGAGTTTCGAGTACATTTTCTTTAGTCTCTTACAAACTGTTGAATATTTCGAGAACCGGAATAGGCACGAATAAATAACATAATTTTGGAACATTTTGTTTTTGTTTTACCAAATAATGATAACGCAAGAAACGTACGTTACAAGTTCAAGTTCTATGTATAATAAAGGGGAATACGATAAATAACTGGAAAGTAAAAGGCATTCGAACAGAAATGTAGTGCTGCGTACGAACGAACTGGTTGGACAGCGTTCAACTGGCTGTTAGGAGTCAAATGGTTAATAAATTATTTTAAATTTCAAGTTTGCTGAAGAAAATGATTGCATCTGTGAAGTACATGGCAAAAATTATCGTCAAAATATACGCCATCAATCACTATTGTGTCTATTAAATTATTGTTTGATGTTACAAAAATTAATTTTTTTTTTCAATAAATATGTTGCAAATTTTTTTTAAGTGTATTGACGAAATACGTTGTAGGACCTAAATTGAACAAAAATAGAAAAAAAAAATTTTTTCATATGCAAACCTACATAAGGATACATCAACAAACAAATACCAAAGAAAACAAAAAGAAAAAGCCTGAAATTTCGTAACAGTATATTTTGAGGTTATGTTTTGCTCAACCAGCAAATAAAAAATTTACACTTAAAAGCCTGTACAGAAAATTTTTAAAATATAGCTATTTTATAAAACAGTTCGATGAAATAAAAATAATGAAAGTGAAATGTTTAGAAAAACGCAAGAGCTTTTAAATGTTTTATTAAAATATAAAACACAAAGAAATTAAAAATAAAGAAGCAAACTCAAAAAAAACACCGGTGGGCCTCGGACGAAGATGAGCAATTTTAATTTTATTATCCTATAACTTTAAATTACAGCAATTTTTACTTTTCGTTTTTGTCTTCTTTTTTCCCTTTTTTTTAGCTCCCACCCAGGAAATACTGCAGCGCCAAAAAAAGAAACGTGATAAATTGGCAGCAGCCTTGCGAGAATATAAGAAACGTTTAGGCAACGTCGAACAAGAAATCAATTTACTGACGGGCACAATTCCCACTGAGGGTCTGTCCGAAAGACTGGACGAAGAAATAACAAAATTAAGGAGAGATTGTCAAGACATGCTTAGAAGTAGTAAGCTGATTCAATTTAATTCAAAGTAAAACTTGAAACTCAACTCAAAATCAAATTATTTTCATTTAACAACAGGTAACACATTCACACAGCCTCAGTTGCAGCAAGAATTAGCAATAAACCATCAGCCGCATCAGTCGATGATGGGCCAACAAACACCCCAACCATTCCCAAGACAAAAAGTAACACGGCCCAGCCCAAGGCCGGCACCTCCTCGCCAAACTAGTCTAGACATTATACAGCATCATAGTCAAACAAGTTCACCTCACACACCACCTGCCGCTTCGTTACCAAATTTAAGTTTATACAGTTCCCTACAACTGCAACAACTCCAGCAATCAAATCATGTAATGCCGCCCTATTATCATCAACAATCCGCGCCGCTGAGCAACAATTTTGTAAATAACAATGAAGATTTTTATACAGATCACAGCACTTATGCGGAACAAGATCATCATGTGATCGAGGACGATGCTGACGAGTATGAGGAAGTGACTGAACAGCCATGGGAGTGTAATATGTGCACATTCCGCAATCATCCGCAATTGAATATTTGCGAGACTTGTGAAAATGTCAGGATTATACCTGGTAGGCTAACAAATTTATCTCGTGCTTTATCCGCCTCAAACTGTACTAGTTCAGCAGCCAACGCCTCAAATGTCTCCCCCACTTTGAGTCTCTTGCGTGGCTCTGGTTCCAATAATGCCATTAACAGTGGCAGAACTACTGGCTTAAATGCTGCTAATGGCAATCTAGAGCATGATACTAATTTGGTTCAACAACAGTTACAGCATTTTGCTTTGCATACCTAATGACAAGTGTTATTATTTCCCTTGTTGTATATACACTATACTGATATACTTGCAGTCTAATTCATAAACGTTTTCTTCTAAGCGAAATCTCTGGAAAGTTGTGCTCCTAAGCGGACCATAGTGAACATTTTATTACTGGCTTATTGAAGCATACAATAAATTGATTTATTTGAAACAACATGTTTCAACGCAATCATCATCTTTATAAATTTGAAGGTTAGAAAAATATGCTGGTTAGAAAAATATATGGAGCCTGATTGGTTCGCTAATTTTTTTTTTTTATTGAATTACATTTCATATATGTATTTCAAAAAAGTTATCAAATTTTGCAGCTGAATCTAAATTGAAGGAACACTTTTATGATGGAGAAAAAAGCAGAAAAAAATGAATTAATTGGCTTAGTGATGTATTTCAAATCAAAATAATCAAAACAAACTCGTTGTTCGAGTTAATTACTCGTTTTGCCATGTTATATGTTTTCTACTCATGTACACAGAGACACATGAACATGTGTGTGCGTTTTCCTTTAAATAATTCTTAAAAAAAAAAACAATTCGAATCCATTTAAGTACATATGCATAAACTAACAGTCTCATGTGTATCGTACAAGCCCCAAGAATAAAATTGAAAACAAGCAATAAGTTTCATTTTTACTCCTTTTTGCTTAAAAGATAAAATGAAAATTTTATTATTGGCTTTTTGAAAAATATTTTTTATTTTTTTTTTTACCCCTATCCGAATAATATTGTATTCGCTCTTTGTAATTGTAATTATTTTATTGAGTCTTTCTTTTCTTGTTTCTTACATAAAATTGATATACAAAATCGAGAGTATAACCAATAAAACTTAGAACTATATATGTCTTGTTCTAATACACATTAAATGAAATTAGCTACTTGCTAAAAAAAAAAATTAAATAAGTGGGAGACTGGACGTCTCATACAATATTGCCATATGAAAAAAAAATGCTTGCTCCCGGCATGTATTCGCTCTTTTTACATACCAAATAAGACGCAAAATAAATGTACAGGTGTTGCCAGACCAGAAAATAAAGCAATTAATCTTGCGTTCATTCAATTAATAAATTTTTATTTTATATCCAGCTCCAAATACTTTAGAGAATTCATGGACAAGCTTGTTTCCCACAACTGCAAGACTGGATTTAAATTCCCTTCTGGCTTCTAGCCTGCTGCCATTACCAGTCATAGTATTCATGAATAGGTGTTTAATTCAGAGAAAATAGTCTCCCAAATAGCCATATCGATAATCAAGGTTTAAACTTTAATTAGTATAATAGTCGCAAACCTTGAACTTTTTTGATTGGAAATATCTTTCCTTAAAATATAGAGCCGTCTAGAGATAAACTGTAATCGTTTGATTACTAATTTTTAGATAATGCATAGAATAAAAAAGTTTTTTTATGAATTAGACTGTTATTCCATAACTAACTAACTATAAATGTATGTTTTATAAAATATAATGGATGTCCTTACTATATGCTTTTTCGTATTTTGTCTTAATTTATAAAAAAAATATATATTTTTAATTATTTTTTTTATCTAAATTTATTTTATTGTTAACTAAGCCTGTTGTTTTTTAATACTGCTTTTTATTTAAATCATTGTCCATGTCATGACATGTCATTGACAACATTTCGCTTGTGTTTATTACAAAATTATATTTACAAAACAAAAAAAAAAAAATAAATAAAAAACTAAAATGAGTTTTAATACAAATGAGCAATGTAACTTTTTTGCAAATACACGTTACACACACACATATGTTAATATGTGGTGTGGCCCACATACGAGTCAATATTTGTCCAGAAAAAATCAACGTGACCACTACTTTTTTGTTGTTCTTTATTTTGGGCGAACATTTGCATACAAACAAGTAAAAAATTTTTATACATTCACAGGGATACAACCACAAAGAACAGGAAAAACATAAAATTTCTCAATTACATACATATTTTAAGCTTAAATTTGCTCAACAAGCAAAAACCGAATTTAGAGAAAAATTTATCTTTGCTCTTGCAAAGTTTTTGCAACATCAAACAGATGTTGCAAAAACAAAAAATTTTATAGTTGCTCGTTGAGCAAACATAACCTTAAAATATAATTTGGTGAAAGCTTTTGATTTCTGTCTTTTTTTTCTTTTCGATGGTGTTTTTTTTTCTTGCATCTATGTTTATGTGTATGCAATTTTAGTTGTTTATAACCATCGCTATAAATCTTGTAATTGCTCCTTGAGCAAACATAACCTAAAAAAATATAATTCAGTGAGAGTTTTTGTTTTCTCTCTTTTTTTTCTTTTTGATGGTGCTTTTTCTTGCATCTATGTTTATGTACATATGTATATGCAATCTCGGCCAAAATAAAGGTTAATAAGAAAGTTGTGGTCACATTGTTGGTGGGATAAAATTTCTAATTTCCAATTTTTTTTTTTTTTTTTTTTTTTTTTTTTTTGTAATTCTTAACAATATTTTTAAGTAGTAACTGACTTGAGTTTCTGTATTGTGATAGCAATTGGTGCTTTGATATTTTGCATGGTGCCATTGACAATGATTTTTATTAAGAAGCCGGACTAAACGCATGTTTTATATATGTATATTTTTTATTAATACTACTTTTATTATTAGTATTGTATAAATTGTTAAAAAAAGTTTTCGCTTGGCCAAAAAGTTTTGTTTAATATTTGAGCTGGCTTATTTTATGAAAAAAAAAAACCGTCAAGTTTATTAAGTTTTTATTTGAAAAAGAATTTTGTTCATAAATCCAATGAATTAAATGAATTTAATGAAAAAAAAAAATCATTATTTTTCAACCAACGTTGGGGTTTATTGAATCAATGCATTTAATTCATTAAATTTAGATTAATAATCGCTTCATTAAATATATGAATTTTAGTCATTGAGTTAATGAAGTATTGCATTGGTTTAATGACAAAAAATCATTAAGTAAATGAAACGATTCTTTATACAGAGGAATTCGTTCATTGATGTGATGAAAGCAGATCACAATTTTTATGAGGTATATATTAAAGTTACGCATAGTGTTAATAACAAATATTGCAAAATAAATAAATGAAAAATGCCGTTTTATATTGAATGCCATTTTTTACTTGTTACTCGTAGTAGACTTTAACTTTGCGAAATGTTAAAATATGACTACAATTTCATAAAGTCAATCCATTCGTTCATTAAACTTGTCAATTCCCATTTGATTTGTATAGAAATTCGAATATATGTATGTATGTATGGCAACACATTTTAACATTTCGCAAAAGTTTTAAAGTCTACTGCGAGTAACACGTAAAAAGTGATTTGACGACATTTTTTCATAAATCCAATGATATTTTGTAACGAAATTATGAAAACTAATGAACAGT
The DNA here is from genome assembly GCA_963662145.1 of Sturmia bella. Lineage (NCBI taxonomy): Eukaryota > Metazoa > Arthropoda > Insecta > Diptera > Tachinidae > Sturmia > Sturmia bella. The sequence continues at coordinate 61,792,817 of OY759172.1, forward strand.
TTTTATTGAAAATGCATTGCCGTAATGAACATTTTCATTGCATTAATGAAAAATATTAATGACATAAATTCATTTAGAACTATTAACGAAAATTCTTTCAGTGTAGAGCATTTGTCAAACAAGTGTTGAATAAACTTGAAATATTTTTTATAAAAAAAGTCAAGAAATCAGCACGACTTCTTAGCTTCACACATTTTAGTCTGTATGTATTTTGCGTACACATACATATGTATTACCTTTTTGTGAAGCGTATAATCATAAATTCAAAAAAAAAAAAAAAAAAAAAAAATTCGGGTTCCTTTGAAACTTTAAATTCTCGAATGAAAATTACAAGGAACAAAACTTTTTGTAAGCCAAAGAAATCGGGTCTTAAGTGAATATAAAGAAGGGGTATTTTTGTTTAGTTTGTATTATGAATTTAGCAATTCAAGAAATTACTGCAATAAAAGTCTTGCGAAAAAAAAAATGTAAATAAAAATCTATTTTTAAACACAATGATTTAAGTATGAACTTATTTATTTATTTGCTTTAAGAGCCAATTGAAATGTATTAATGCAGGTCCAAAAATGAACCTTTTTCTTGTTGAATAGCACAATGGGACCTTTGTTAGGACTCAAGTGGATCGGCAGCCCGCGTAACATTGCTTGTTGAAAGTTTGAAAATTCATTGCTTTAGTTAACAAATTCTTCATTTTATTTTTAAGAACACAATTGCTGCTTTTTTGGCTAAATTCTTTTATGCATTTCAAAGTACTAAATAGCGCTAATGTAACATGTAAATAATAAGGCACGAACTGCCTTGCCTGTTCCCCAAAGTAAACGCAAGAGGAATTCAAATTGATTCGAAATCGAGCGACTACATTTCGAATCAATTTGAATTCCTCTTGCGTTTACTTTACAGACATAACAGATCGGCCAACTAAAGTTTTGGTTGATTTTTTATTAAAGTATATTGACAAAAACCACCAAATTATTTTTGTGTAAATACAACCCTTCTTAAAATTGATCAGCTGTATCGGACAAGCCAAAGGAAATACATGCATAAATAAGTACAAAATAAGCAAACATTTTGAAAGTGTGTGGAAATTGTTTTTGTGGTGTTTTAAAATTTAAAAACTTTTTTTTATATACCTATAATAAGTACTTTGACGCACTGAGCACTGGTATTCCTCTGGCAAACTCAGGATTTTCTTCCATCCAGCGAACAAGTGAACTGTTTAGGAAAACTACATACAACGCGTTTTTAATTTATTTTAATTTATATGGGCAGTATTTACACAAAAACAATTTAGTAGTTTTTGTCAATACTTCTATAAAAAATCAATCAAAACTTTAATTTACCCATCTGGCATCGCTGTGAAGTACATAAATGTCAAAAATTTCATGACTTAAGCTCATGCGAATGCAAGCTGTCGATATAGCGGTACCCGAAATCGTGCCACATTTCGATGGCTTACATTTTCTAGCGACATCGAGGAACAGGCAGTTAATGTATTCATGGCAAACGAACGAACAGGTTCGTTAACCATGATTTGGCAGTAACTGTCAGCAGTACATGTGCATATTATACTTGTAGTTGTAGTAAATATTATTTTACAAACTCTTTTTCGTTTCAAGAGCCCGTTCTTAGTAGAGAAGATATACAAATAACTCTGTCACCAGGTGAAAATAGTAAGTATTAAATTTAAAAAATCCATAGTTTGAAAGGCGCAAAGTTTCTAAGCGCTACAAAATACATTTTTTTTTTAATATTAATTCTCTTTTCTGTTTTTCTTTCAGGAATAATACATTCTTGGATTGTTTCATGACAGCACATGAAAAGATCTTGAACTTTTTCTGCAAAAATAATGGTCCAACTACTGAACAAGATCTGCGATAATCTTTAGTTGTGTCTGCGAATTTCGTATGGAAATAAATTTGCTGCACTTCCAACTCTGACTTGAGGTGAGGACTTTGAAAGTCTTCATATATTTTTTTTTTTACTTAAAATTGGATCAATAGCAAGTGAACTTAGCAGGGGTTTATTTTTCAAGCACCCGCTACATTCATTTCGTATTGGCTCAATTTTAAAAATGAATAAAACTATTTTATATGTACGTTTTAATGTAAGTTTATAGTCGAATTATATGACTTCTAATTGTTGTTTGTGTCCGGCTTCAGTTCGATTTTTATTTCCTCCTAGAGTTGAGAAAGATTTTTTGTTATAAAACTGTAGTCATTATGTCATGTTTAAAGAAGACAAGTAAAGTTGAAAGCTTAGCATGGCTGTTTCAGGACCACCACCGCGCTGCGCTCATCAGCACCCAAGTGGTTTCGAACTCAGGTCATGACTAATTGTATAGTATGCTTAAAGGACAGTTCAGATTATTATACTATGTATTAATATTTGTCGAAAATTCAAATAATACGAGCAAGTGTGATGGAGTGAATGCAATACATTATACAAATGAAAAATAATACGATAAAAATTTGACAACAAATACGAGTTTATCTTTTTTTTGAAATTTTTCAAATCGAGAATACTTTTTATTGGATCAGGGTTGTGTTTTGTAATAGCATACACAAAATAGTTTCACTGGGGCGATAGTTTTGCCGCCGATAGCGAGCCGTTGGCGATAGTATTATTCTTCCTTGTACAATGGCTCAAAATTTGGATTTTAGTAATCATATAGAATTAGAATTCGTTCACGCCATGTCTTACAGATAATGGGATTTTGTTATAGACATTTTCGCACTCTTGAACATAACGATTACTTGAGCTGTTAAATATTTCTAGAGGGCGGCACGTTTTTCGTTTCCTGCATAAAGCTGCTCATATGCCGTCGTTTTATTTGAAGCGTGATGGTGTGAATGCAAATTATAATTCATGTTAGATTTTTTCACAGCCGCAAGAAATGTATTTACACTTTTGTCTCGTGAGGTGCAATAAAAGTATTTATACTTATATAATAGTCTGAACTGACCTTAAGCAGCAGCTCTTAGCCCTCTTACTGCCTCAGCTCTTCATTACTGACTGTCTATATTTAATCTTATTGATAAAAGTTTCAAATTTCTATTGATTGAAATATATTTTATATTCTCTCACCAATATCCAATTGATTTTTGTGTTTATTACTATTTTGTTTCGGTGATAAATAACAACGATTTGAAACTACAATTTTATCATAAAAAATCTTTCTCAGGTGCCTTAGTTTTTACGTCGACTTAGTGGGACAAGGATGACGAATTTGCACTGAACTCGAAAACTGTTTATTGGGTAAAAGGGAAAAAGAGTTTTACTAATCAAATATTAATCTAATTATTTATTTGCTATAAGAGCCAATTGTTGAAATGTATTATTTTAGGTCTAAAAATAGGCCTCAATGTTTTCTGTCTTTTTCAGCCTTCTATATGTCGCCGACACTTCGTTGAGGCTAATCAACATTCAAACATTCTTTTACGAAGTCTTCTGATGAGCATCAACGACATGTTGGCGGCATATAAACGCCTGAAAAAGACAGAAAACATTGCGGTCTACTTTTAGACCTAAAATAATTTATTATTATTAAAAAAAAAAAAAATGTAAATAAAATTTTATATAAAAATGCTGCTGGCAGCTCAATGTGATGTAATTTTAATTAAATATTTTTCGTTGATAAAATAATAATAATAAAAAATATTATCTTTAACTTATTTTATAAGTAAAAGACTTTTGTATTTGTATTGCTAAATTCAAATTGAAACAAACAAGTAATTAGTGCTTCGCTTTAATAGTGAATTTCAAAACTATAGTTTGTTTACAACAAATTAGTGGTGAAAAGTGATGAAGAATTGTAAAAGCGCACAAGAAAATTTTTTGTTTTTTGTATATGAAATTGTTACTATAATTTTTAAAATAATTAAATCAATTAAATATGTAGAAAAATATATTATGCTTTTTAATTTTTTATACATAAATTTCTGTTGCCATAAAGAACAACTACTCTCGTTAGTTTAAATTTATAAATAAATAAATACATATACACACAAACGTTTATAAAAATAAAGAAACCAACATAAATTAGTTTTAAATACAAATGAATTTGATATTTAAAAGTGGTTTTATTTTTAATAAATCACTGTTACATAAATCACACTGTTTATGATGGCATAAAATCATGTGTTATCACTCATTTCTCTCCAGGTTAAATTTTTTTGAAGGAAATACGATTTGTTTTTGTAGTATTGAATTTTTTAATGGAAAACGTTTAATATAGTTTGTGTTGAAGGATTTATAATTATTTTATGGAAACATTTTAAGAAAGTTTTCAGTTCAAAAGTTTCCCTCCTTGAGCAATTTTTTTCAAGTGTAAATTTGTGACTAAAAGTCATTAAAATTAATGATTTTCAAAATTTGAAAACGGACATATTTAGAGAAGAAGACTACGAAACGACCTGCATTTGCAAATTTGTCGGCACTTTCCCGTATAAGTTGTAATTTGACAAATACTCTATACCAAAAAACTGCATAGAAAACCATTCCCCACGGAGGCACAACTTGTTTCTCGTGTATTTTCTAAAATACTTCTTCCTCACAAAATTTGAAAACGGAAATATTTAGAGAAGAAGACCACAAAACGACCTGCATTTGCATTTTTGCCTGCATTTGACAAATATTCAAAACCAAAAAACTGCATAGAAAACCATTCCCCACGGAGGCACAACTTGTTTCTAGTGTATTTTCTAAAATACTTCTTCCTCACAAAATTTGAAAACGGAAATATTTAGAGAAGAAGACTACGAAACGACCTGCGTTTGCAGATTTGTCGGCACTTTCCCGTATAAGTTGAAATTTTTTTGAGTGTAATCTTGTCAGTAAAATCCATTTAATTTGCTTATGTTTTTCAGAATAACTGAACAGTTTGCCCAAAATGCCACAAAAATCTTAATGTTACAAAATTCCTCTAAATGGGAAATTTTTCTCGAGTGCAAATTTTCGGCGGGAAACCAATCAAATTGTTGGCTTTCGAATAATATACGCATAATTGATGAAAAATCGAAATAAAATTTTTTAAATTCAAAAACTTCCCTCAGTTATTGAAGGCCAAGTGGGCCGTTCTCACGGTCCCATTGTGCTAAGCAATTTATGAAGAAATACTGTAAAAATTTTAACTTTGAAAATTTTCCCCACTGGAAAATTTTGTTAGGAGTTATACAGTAGACGCTTTCCAATATAAAAATTCCTCAAGTTGATATTTTCTATTCAAAATAATGTAGTCTATGAAATTTTTAAAAAATAATTATTCAAACATATTGTATATGTATGTGTATGACATGGTTTTTTTTTTCAAAATCTACTGACATCTTACCAAAAAAACAAACAAGCAATAGTTTGTTTTTATCACTAACAATGGTTCTCAAATAACACACATGTGTACATTTGTAGCAGGTATAAATATGTCCGTAGGCTTTACCAACAAAAATTAATTACGTTTTTATTAAAAAAATAATAGTTGCTATCCTAGTTGCTATGCGCAAAGTTTGGCAAGTGAAACCGTGTTGATTTAAATTAAGTAAAGTTCGTTGCCTTAAAAAAAAACTAAACATCAAGTCTCGAGTGAAATTGCTGTTTCATTTATTTATTTATTTTTTACTCTCCAGCTCATTTTAATTACTTTTCATTAGGAAATGATCTATAAAACAGTTAAACCATGTGTAAGAATTGGCACGTGTGTATATTTGTACATTGTACACAATAAAAACTACATATGTATGTACGTATGTATACATAAAAAATAGAATCACCACGAATTGAGTTGAGCCTTATTAATCAGCAAACGTTTCTGAACTCAACAAAATTTAACATGCAAATGGTGCATAAAAATTGCACTCTTTAATAGATCTGTTATGCACCGTTTTCAAACGGGCGCCCCGCCAAATAAAAACGTTAGAAATTTGGCGATTTTAAACGCTTGTGTAACTGAAGCTATCCGATCGGTTTTTTTATACTTAACGGCAGCGGTACTAAATTTCTAATGACATTTAAAATTGTTTTATAGTTCATGACATTATGGATAAAGTCATAGAACCGTTTAATATAGTGTTAGAAATTTTAGCAAGTGGTGCGTCATGGGTTAAGAGGTTGATTGATCTGGGGGAGTCTACAACAAAGGTTTATTATAACTCTCTTGTGGGGGAGCAGAATTATAATAAGGGTTTTGGGGGAAAGAAAATAACTTAGAAATTTCTTTCAATTAAAGGTTATTTATTTAATTAAATCCTTATGGAACAGGAATTGATTTACCTTGGAGCTGGTAGCACTGATGTGGGCAAGTTTGGTCTGTTTGGTGGTTGAATGGCAAGTAAGTCTAAATTTAACGGCCTCCATAAAAAGAGGGTTCGGTCGTTTGACAAAGAAACTATCTTCCAAATATACCATCAGTGTTGCCAGCTTTGCTTTTTTATTGGAAATAATAATAAAGGTGAAGGTTTGTTTTTTTGTTGGACAATACGCATTAAAATTCTTCCAAATATACCATCAGTGTTGCCAGCTTTACATTTTTATTGGAAATAATAATAAAGGTGAAGGTTTGTTTTTTTGTTGGACAATACGCATTAAAATTCTTCCAAATATACCATCAGTGTTGCCAGCTTTACATTTTTATTAGAAATAATAGAGGTGAAGGTTTGTTTTTTTGTGGGACAATAAGCATTAAATTCTTCCAAGTATGCCATCAGTGTTGCCAGCTTTACATTTTTAGTAGAAATAATAATAAAGGTGAAGGTTTGTTTTTTTGTTGGACAATAAGCATTAAAATTTGTTCGTTAAAATTTGGCTAAGTTTTTGTTAAAAACAAACAAATTAAATGAATTTGTTTATAAAGTCATATAAAATAATAAAATCAGACAATTTATAACTTCACATAGACGGATGTAGATGTCATTGTAGATGCTATTGAGAACATAAATTGCTTGCATTTGTTAAACTGAAAGTACGATTGCCATAATATTGAGTGCTCCTATTTTTTTCTTTTTTTAATATTTTTTAAGTTCCACCTGATGTTAATAAAATAAAATATCAGTTAACAGTGCAGCTGATTTATTATGGTTTAAAATTTAATGGGATTACAAAAAATTCTAGAGTAAAATTTTTATTTTACAATGATTTAATATTAAAAAAATACATACATGTATTCACACGTAGTGGATGTAGCGTTGTACAGGCGATTTTAATTGTTTAACATTACCATTATTATGCATCAGCTTATTTACAAAGAAAGAAAAAACCTGAGGTGCGCAATTATAAGAGAAAAATAAAATTAGCAACAATTTGAAAGTTGAAAAAATAGTCATCAACAAATCGAAAATACCTATCAAGTTTTTTTAAGGAAATCAGAAAGTAACTACATACGAGTACACATACATACATCTGAACATATTTGTCAAACAAAAACAAGTAAAAGTTGCTATTTAAGTTTAGAAATTTCGTATAAATGCTGCTCTAGGTAACACAAAATTGTAAAAACTTGCCTGAACAAGGCAACAACTGTAGGGTAAAATGTGGAAATTATTTTTTCATATTTTCAGTTTAACATTGACATTGAACGGTGGGTGGGGTTGCAAGAGAAAATATTTAAAAACAAAAGTCAATTACTAAATACGTTTTGCAATTAATTACAAATCATTACAGTTGCTGTAGCAGCGATCGTGCAAAGTGGCTGTGCTATAAATTTAACCGACGATATAAAAGGTTTTTCACCGGTAATATTAACTACAAAAAGAGGCAAAGGCTATAAGCTCTTTAAGCCTACCGGTGTAGTGACGAATCTGAAAACAGGCACTCAATTGTTATTGGCTTGTGCCGGCAATAAAAATGCGTTTGCAAATACAGCTGTCGATACTCTGCAGTTGAGATGCTCAGGCGGAAGATTTGTGGATGCAAATAACAGTGTACATTCTCTTGGTGAGTTGTCGTGCAAATCTATACCATCATCGACTTTGAGAATAACACGAAATGAATGTTCGCATGGTAATGGCTTTATTTATGAAAGTGGTTTTATGATCGGGAATCAGTTTTACGGGCCTGTATTTGAAATTTGCTACAGTAATAAAACAGAGCACACTTTTTACACCCACCATACACTCAATGGAGCAGCAATAAAGTGTAAGTATGAGTAGAAGATTGGTTTCACAAATTGTTGCGGTGCTTTATTTAACACTTTCGAGTCTGAAATAACGCCAGAACTAAATAACACTCAATGGAGTAGCATTGAAATGTAAGTATGAGCAGGTTGGACAACCTATTGCAGAGTCAATGCCGAACTTTACTAAACATCTTCGAGATTGGAGTAATACCAGAAATAGCTTAGAAAGCATGTTTTTTTTGAATTGCAAAAAAATTGTAATGCGACATAATGTGAAGGACATTTTCTAATCAAAATAGGTTTTTTTCAATAAAACCAATCTGCAAAGCTTTATGCTTGTCTGCAGAAAAATTCAGAACTTGCAACCTCCGGACTGTTGAGACTCAACACATTTTTTGTGGCTTTCGAGTTTACTTTTTTTTTTATTGAGAATAAGAATTGCTTGCATTTGTTAAATATATATATATATATATATATATATATATATATATATATATATATATATATATATATATATATATATATATATATGTATATATATATATATATATATATATATATATATATATATATATATATATATATATATATATATATATGTATATATATATATATATATATATATATATATATATATATATACATATATATATATATATATATATATATATATATATATATATATATATATATATATATATATATATATATATATATATATATATATATATATATATATATATATATATATATATATATATATATATATATATATATATATATATATATATATATATATACATTAGGTTTTATAAACTCTATAGAAGAAAGGATATCGCACTGAAATATATGTAATTAAATTTAGTTTCTAGCCTTTGTGTGTCAGTGAAATTAAAAAAAAAAAATTTTAAATCATTTCAACGTAATTTTGACCATCTTTGAGTGCCATATATAAATAAAAAATTAATTTCTGTGACAAAATATCTTCAACTTTCTTTGATAACGTAATTGTTAAGTCCACCTTGATTTTGTGTGCAGCAAAAATGCTCTTTTTTTGTATCCTTTTTTTCAAATTTAATTTCCCAGATCAATCATTTTTTTTTTTCAGATTCTATTCCAGAAAGTACTCGACGTGCCTTCACGGCTGATGGCATGCAATTTACTACAGCAAAAGTGAATAGTTTATACACTAAGAAAAATCAAATCTATCGCTTTGAAAATCTATTCGGCTCGAATCAAACTTATCTAGATGAAAAGAGTTTTTTGGCACGTGGCCACTTGACACCTGATGCTGATTTTATTCTTCCTTATGAACAATTATCAACATATTATTATGGCAATGCAGCACCAGAATTTCAAGCTGTCAATGCCGGAAATTGGCTAAGAGTGGAGGAATTGGCCCGAGCCACCGCCGGCGCTTACAAAGATGACATCGAAACATATAACAGTTATATGGGAGTTTTGGAACTGCCCAAGAATAATAAGGATTCGGTGGATATATATTTAGATAATATGAAAAAAATCGAAGTCCCAAAATACTATTTTAAAGTTTTGCTACACAGAGCAAGTGATTCGGCTATAGTTTTTGTAAGTGTTAATAATCCCTATATACGTGATGGGGGGCAAAAGGAAATTTGTACAAATGTCTGCAAGGAATCTGGTCTTGAGCATGCAAATTTCCCTGATGTCACAAAAGGTTATACTTTTTGTTGTAAATTAGATGAGTTTAAATTATTGGTGGACACATTGCCCGATGAAATCAAAGGCAATAGGTTGTTAAGACGTAAAGACAAAAACACTTCTCCAAAAAAATAACTAATTTGAAAAAAAAAAGAATTTTTTTTTTTGGAAATCTAAAACTACATTCCACTTTGACAAGTAGTTTTGCGGAATTGTTCAAGGCATTAAATTTCAGTTTTATTTTCGATTTTTTTTTTTTTGGTTTTGCGTTTGTTTTGTATATTTTTAATTTTTGTTTACTATTTTAACTCTTGAAAATTCAGAATTTTATTTCCAATTCATTATATCTCAAAGTTATAGCAGACCTGAGATATTTAATTTAACCTCAAAAAATAACAAATATTTATATATGTATGTATATGAGATATAAGCTCCCTTAAAAAATGTTTATATTACGATAGTTTTTAAAATCTTCGTTTTGCTTGTTATGAAATGAAATTTCTAAATCAAAACTTACCCTGAATCAAATAAATTTTGCTTTCCTCATAAATAAACTGCGACTTGCACAATCTTGCTTTGCGCTATGGCAACTCTATAACTCCATATTCAAAGAATTTCTGTTAAAAAATCTTCCAAAAATCATTCTTCTAATTAATAATCAATCTAGAAGCATAATTTATTTCTATATTATTGTTATTATTAATTTAAAAAATAAAGAATTCTTACATAACTACAGTTACGTCTTGTCTTGAAGCAACTGGCCACCGCGCCACCAGGTCACATTTTTTTATTTTTCTCCAAATCCTCAAGTGCTTGCATTATTTTCTGGTCTTGTTTTTCGCGATGCTCGCGTATGGCTTGCTGAATGGCTTCGCGGTGACCAAGACTTTCGGGCGGATAAAGTTCACGTTTCGTTTTGGTCACCCATTCTTCAAAGTAGGCCGGTTGATTGAATATGTGAAACATTGCCACAGGAAAGGCCATGTACATGCTCATTTTAAAGATTTCCAAATGCCATTTGCCCATCTTCACAAATAACTTGTTGAAATATTTTTTTAAGATGTTAAATCTTCGTAAGAACAAAAAAATTTTAGTTTTTGTTAGAAAAACCAATTGCTCGCACAAATAAACACAGCTGTTCAATAACTGAAACATATGCAGTGTAGCAAATCGACAGTGTTGGATAACGTTATGCTGAAAAGCAGGGTGCTAAAGTTTACATAAGTAAAATAAAAACGAAAGGCTTATTCTCAACTCATAGCATTTAAATTGTCACTGGAAAGTGTGCACAAAACCAAAAAATTTGCAATGAGAGAGAGCAAGAAAAGAGAGTAAAAAATTGTAACACCAAAATTTTTGCTGGTAGAATTTTTTTTTCAAAAATTTTCAACCAGCTGTTTTATAATGCACACGAAATAAGTCTTCCAAAAATTTATCAAAAATGTAAAATTTAAGAAATTGTAGATTTTTAAAACCATAAATTATAATAATACAAGAAGAAATCACATTTTTTGTGTAAATAAGAATCAATGACACTCACATAAGATGTAATCTTTTTTGAGCAACAAATTGCCTTGATCACCACGAAGGCTCGACAATCATGCTTTTTACGGTACTCGAAATCTTCAGGAGTTTGTAAAAGACTGACTACAGGAACAATGATCAAAATCGGAATATTTAATAAAAATAAAAAAAACACCAAAATATAATAAAAAAATTAATAGGAAGGGCATATCTGTGGATTCGAATGCTTGGATAAAAATAAAGTGAAATTGATTTGTGCGGTTGTTGCTTACAGCCATGAAAATCTACTAATCACGTGTACAGAATTTTACTTTTTATTTTGAAAAATACCAGGGGTTGTATTCATTTTTTGAATAAATCCTAACATTTTTTATCATTAATTTAGGTCCAAAAATAGACCTATCAAATGTTTTCTGAAAACATTTGATGGGTCTATTTTTGGACCTAAATTAATACATTTCACTTGGCTCTTAAAGCAAATAAATAATTAAGTTCATATTTGTTATCATCTAATTAATTTATTGCCATTTGAAAAACATGATCCTATTGGAAAAACTCAATCTTATCGGAATCAGATTTGAAATCGATCAAAAAATTGCTTTGATGTTATGAAATCAATGGTATCAAACAATAAGCCAATAACATTGCGTTTCATGACCACAAATAATTTTTTGTCGGTTTCAAATCCGAGTCCAATAATATATTGAAAGTTTCAACCTGATTGTAAAAAAAAGAGTAATTTATTTGTCGATTTCAAATGCGATTTCCTTAAGATCGGATTCTATGACTACCCCGAGAATTTCGGTTACATATTTTACAATTCACAAGCCACTGTGTTCGCTGGGAGATTTTAAACACTTCTTGATTATCACATCAATTTTCAAATTCTATCAGTTCACTGTTTTTCAAACGGATGGCCTCTAGTCTAGTAAGATTAAAAGAAAGTATGATTTGATGAATAATATTACAACGAAGCACTCTTTGTAGTAAAGTGTTGAAATTTTGTACCCAAAAAAGTTTTCTGCTTTTGCATCACTTTTGAGATCTCTTTGCATTCAGTTGCTTTTTGTGCGAAACTTATTGTGACTTGCTTCGACTATACAAACAACTTCAGCAGCATTATGACTCGTTAAACAAGTGCATTATTTGGGTCAACGAAATTCGTCCATACGACCCTTGAAAAATAATTTCTTTGTTATAAAAACGTTTCTGCTCAAGTCTGTCTCTTAATTGAGCCTAAAATGTGTATACATTGAAATGGATTGTCTTGTAAGAGCATAAAAAAAGAAATTGGATTGAATTGAATGCACCCTATTTATTGTGTAAATATGCATTGCTGTTCATCAGATTGGTCTAAGGATTTTATTAAGGAAACATTTTATATTATTCTAATTCTTCATAAACACATACATACATACCTAGATAAACCTAACCTTAATCATATTTAGTTTTGCATTAGAACTGCATTACCGTTACTAGCATTATCGACACTGTTTACTTAACCTGTTACCTAAACATGTTTTGTCTTTTTGTACGTTAATACTTTCTTAAAAAAATACTAATAATAATAAAGATAATGATTTTGCTATAATTAATCACATAAATAGCTATCAAATTGCACTAGTATTCTAATTTATCATTTGTGGTGTATTTTATTACAACATCTTGAATCAAAATAAGATAGAAAAATATTTTTTAGAAAAATTTCATGAAAGAATTTAAGAGAATATAAAAATAAATTAAACTTACTAATAATTGTAGATTTTTCGACCTTTTTAGTTTTCAAATGAAAAAACGAAAAACACGTAGAAAATGCTAATGTTTTTTCAAGCTTGAGGTCCAATTTAATAATTTATTTTAAAACAAGTAAGAGTGCTATATTCGGCTGGGCCGAATCTTAAATACCCTTCACAATGGTACATACATTCTGATTGATTTTTGGTGCGAAAAGTTGTTTTATTTGGCTTTTAAAGCCAATTTCTTGAAATATCGGGAGACGCTATATCTGGGGTATATATGGGCCGATTTTTTCTGAATTTCAATATCAGATCTACTACCGGGATTTAACACAGGCTGCAAAACTTTTATTTAAATAATTCTTAATATGCTCAAGTTCAACCACTGGGTGACACCAATTCTTTTTAATATCAATGAAATAAAGAAAAGCAAAATGTATTTCTTAATTATTTATCAGTTAACTTTATAGTAAAATTTATTTAACAAAAAATTGCATATAATTGCATTATTTTTGAATTATAATGCTAAACATTGACATTAAGTGTGATTTTCTTTTCAATTTACTTACGTATGTGGGTACATGCATACGTATGTATGTATCTATAATAGAAAACTCTAAAATAAATTCTTTATTATTGAATATTTTCAGTGTGTTCCATAAAACAATGATTATATACATACATATATACATACATACATATTTACATTGCTTGCTTTTACAAAATTATTTTTTTCTTGTGCACGTTGTTGATGATCTATCTGTTGCGTATCATCATACACATGTACATATGTGTGTATGTATGTAAGTACGTAGGGAAACACAAAATGATTTTTGTGCGAATGAATTTGAAGACGCAATTGTTTAAAAGAATTTCATTGCGTACCCTTTTTTCAACAATTCTTTATATCACTTTCATTTTCAAGCTCGTGTATACATATGTATGTACATACATACACATTTTTACACCAAAGCAAAAAAATTGTTTATGCTAACATACTTGCATGCATACATACATATGTATGTAGATACATACATACCTACATACATACCTACATACATACAAACGTATCTACATATGTACATAAATACATACATACATACATACATTCATGATCGCAAATATTTTCGAATTTTGCTTTTAAACATTATATACATATGTATGTATGTACCATTATGATCGATTTTTGGTACCAAAAGTTGGGTGCATATGGGCCGATGTCCAAAAATTTTCTAATTTTGCCCCTAAACAGCCTGTATGTACCATTCCGACAAATATTTAGTGCAAAAAACTGTTTCGTTTAGCTTCCAGGCCCGACTTCTTGAGATATCGGGAGGCGCTATATCTCGAACATATATGGGCCGATGACAAAAAGATTTCCAGTTTTGCTTCTGACTAACCTATATGTATCATTCTGATTGATTTTTGGTGCCAAAAGTTGTTTTATTTAGCTTATAGAGCCGATTTCTTGAAAAATCGGGAGACGCTATATCTCAGGTATATATAGACCGATTGCAGACATTTTCAAATTTTGCTTTTAAACACCTTATTTGTACCATTCTGATCGATTTTTGGTACCAAAAGTTGTTTTATTTGGCTTTTAGAGCCGACTTCTTGAGAAAACTTGAGGCGCTATATCTCGAGTGTATATGGGCCGATGTGGAAAAATTTTCCACTTTTGCCTCTAAATAGTCTATGTGTACCATTGTGATTGATTTTTAGTGCCAAAAATTGCTTTATTTGGCTTAAAGAGCGGATTTCTTGAAAAATCAGGAGTCGCTATATCTCAGATATATATGGACCGACTTCAAAAATTTTCCAATTTTGCTTTTAAACACCTTATATGTTCCATTCTAATCGATTTTTGATACCAAAAGTTGTTTTATTTGGCTTTTAGAGCCGACTTCTTGAGAAAACGGGAGGCGCTATATCTCGAGTGTATATGGGCCGATGTGGAAAAATTTTCCACCTTTGCCTCTAAATAGCCTATATATACCATTTTGATTGATCTTCGGTGCCCAAAGTTGTCTTATTTGGCTTATAAAGCCGATTTCTTTAAAAATCGGAAGACGCTATATCTCGGATATATATGGGCCGATTTCAAAAATTCCCTAATTTCTAGGATTTAATGGGCACTAAAAATGATATGGTTTAGTTTTTAAGAAAAAATTTTTTTTCAAAAATCTGAATACACAAATTGCACAAAATACCCCTCAAAACCCGGTTTTTTGAATATATCTCGGCTATCCGTGGACCTATCTTACTGAATTTCAATAGCAGACCCACTACCGGGGTTTCACACGTTTTAGCGAAAGAATGAGGTTTCTATCTCAAACCGTTTTCTCAGAAACGGTATTTCAACGACTACAGACGGACAGACGGACCGACGGACCGACGGACAGACGGACAGACGGACAGACGGACATCGCTCAATCGTAATCGCTATTGATGCTGATCCAGAATATATATACTTTATGGGGTCTTAGATGGATATTTCAATGCGTTACAAACGGAATCACAAACTTATATATACCCTTACACATTTATGTGAAGGGTATAAAAATTTCCAATATTTCGCTAACCTCTGGGTAGCATCAGCAACACCTGTAAAGTCCTTGTAAATAAACATACCTGAATCCCTGATAATGCTACCCAGAGGTTGGCGAAATATTGGAAAATTTTTGTTTAAATAAATTATTAAATTGGACCTCAAGCTTGAAAAAACATTTAGCATTTCCATTATTATTATAAATTAAAATTACTATAAAATTTGCTAAATAATATAAAATCAAAAATTTCAGCTTTTTTTACTTTATAATTCTTAATTATTTTATCGTGCTTTATCGAACTTTCTCAGAATTTTTTTTTGTAATAAAATTATAATGATCAACTTTTTTGCAGAAGACCATACACCTATAAAAACAGCACAGATACAATTTCCCGATTCAATCTGGTTTGTATGGTGAAAACAGTTCGTTATTATTCTCAATCGCAATCAAAACGTTTTTTTTTTTCATGTACATATGTAAATATTTTGTATAAAAAAAGGAAAAGCAGCAAGCAACAACAAATTTCGGTGGTTATTATGCTCTTCTCGGAAAATAAATAAAACAAAAGCCATACATACATACTCGTACATGCATGTGCACACATGCATACACATACGAAACATGCGCCGAATCTGTCTGGATACTCAACAAATTACTGCTCAAAAAGTAGTTATCAAACGCCGTCAACGAACGCTTCTGCCATTCCCTTATAATAGCAGCAGCAGGTCATGTTTTTTAAGTGGTTGTTATTACGAGGTTTCTCATTTTTATTTTATTTTTTTATTTTTTATTTCTTCTCAGCTACAGTATTTTGGCGAGTAGTTCTTATAGCAGGTAATACGGTTGTATACCATCAGTATTAAATTGTATTCGGTGTTGTTGAGAACGAAATTCAAATAGTTTTTCTTTCTTCTTACTTTCAAAGTTATTGATTGATTACCAAATTTATTACTTTCTTGTGCTCAAAAGAAGAACAAAAAATTTGTTCAAGTATCATTTTTATTAAGTGGAAAAGCGTAACGGTTCAACAACAATGCGTGCTGCAGCCTTGGGTCTGAAACAAGTAACTAGAGCTTCCAATTTAAAAAATGTTAAGCATTTTGCCAGTTTGGCAGAGCCCAAGGAACCCATTTTAAAAACCTCTACAATACCGGGTCCCAAATCTGTGGAATTGAAAAAACAATTGAGTGCCATACAAAATGCTGGCAGCGTGCAACTGTTTGCCGATTATGAACGTTCGACCGGAAATTATTTGTGCGATGTAGATGGCAACATGCTGTTGGATATTTACACCCAAATATCTTCGATGCCCTTGGGCTACAATCATCCTAGTTTAGTCAGCGTCTTCCAAAACGAAACCAATCTCAAAAGTTTAATCAACCGACCTGCTTTAGGGGTATTCCCCAACAAGGACTGGCCCGAAAGACTAAGAAATGTTTTGCTGGAAGTGGCCCCCAAGGGCTTGGATAATTTAACTACCATGATGTGTGGTTCCTGTTCGAACGAAAATGCCTACAAAAATATTTTCATGTGGTATAGACAAAATCAGCGGGGCGAAAATGTGGCATTCACAGAAGAGGAAAAAAATTCTTGCATGATGAATATGCCACCTGGAGCACCACAATTGAGTTTGCTGTCGTTTAAGGGAGCTTTCCACGGTCGCACAATGGGTTCGTTGTCCACCACACACTCCAAGTATATACACAAAATTGATGTGCCTTCTTTTGATTGGCCGGTGGCCACCTTTCCCCAATATCGTTATCCTCTGGAAGAAAATGTGGCCTACAATAAGAAACAGGATGAAAGCTGTTTAGCTGAGGTGCAGGATCTGGTGGAGCAATACCGCAAAAAGCAAGTGCCAGTAGCTGGTGTGGTAGTTGAGCCCATACAAAGTGAGGGTGGCGACAATGAAGCGTCTCCCGAATTTTTCCAACAATTGCAACGCATCTGTAAAGTCAACGGCATGGCCCTGCTAATCGATGAAGTTCAAACTGGCGGCGGTGGCACCGGCAAAATGTGGTGTCACGAATACTTTAACTTTGAGTCACCTCCCGATGTGGTAACCTTTAGCAAGAAAATGCAATTGGGTGGCTTTTTCCATGCCACATCCTTCCGGCCCAAGGAAGCTTATCGCATTTTTAACACTTGGATGGGTGAACCGGCCAAAGTTTTGCTGCTGGAGCAGGTCATTAAGACCATCAAACAAGACAACCTTTTGGCTCAAGTCCAAAAGTCGGGCAAAGTTTTGAAGTCGGGTCTTTTGGATTTGGAAAAAGAGTTCAGTACCATCATTAACTCAACCAGGGGTCGGGGTACCTTCCTGGCCTTCAATTGTCGCAACACTGAAGCCCGCGATGACATTATTAACAAACTGAAAATGCAAGGTCTACAAACGGGCGGTTGCGGTGATTTGTCTGTACGCTTCAGACCAGCATTGATATTTACTGAGAAACATGCCAACATTGTTTTAGATCGTTTACGTAAAGTTCTTAAAGGATTGTAAAATTTATAAGAACAAAAACAAAATTAGTAATTACGTACAATAATTTAAGTGTTTCCACAGAAGAAAACTATCACAGCTAGCATAAGCACACACATCTGTATGTGTGTGTGTGTGCTTGCGTGTGTGAAATCCACAGTTTTACACATGCATACATACTGGCACACACCACTCATTTGCACTCCATAATGCTTGCAGTTTCATAGAGAGAAGGAGTGCAAGAATTAAAAGAATATTTCAACCATTTATGTAGCTTCTATTTACACAGAGAGAAAGAGAAAGAGAGACAATAAATTAATAAATGTTGATTAAGAAAAACACAGGCGCAAGATAGAAAACAAAAACAAACTGAACAAATAACAATAAAAATACTTGTGTGTATATCACAAACATCATAACAAACAAGTTTGATTTAATTTAATTCAATTGATGCTCGTTAGACTGACTGATGTGATTCTCTTAATAAAAATAAAAACATATGTATGTATGTAGAACGTGTATGCAGATATGTACATCGGTAGGTAGGTAGCTCTGCAATTGATTTCAATACTCATCGGCCACTGCATAAAAATGTGAATCTTGAGTTCTAATTGGAATAGAAATAAAATAAATATTGTGTTATTTTGCTTCGAAAAAGAAGCACGGCGGCGTTTAATATTTCTGCATCGCAGCGGAAGGCAAGTCAAACGAAAAAAATTTTGGTCTAATGCACTGTGACCAAAAAAGTTTGCATTATGAACAATAGAGCACTAGTAAATTTAGAGAATTGTTTTCCTCTATGGTATAAGGAACACTACGTGTTTCTATTATCATTTATTTCACTACTCTTTCACTTTTACAAATATATATTTTTTTATTTCGAAATTTATAGCAAACTCAAAATTAAATGCACACAGAAAAAAGGCGGCAATGTTGAATTAACATGAAAAGAATTTGATTTGAAATCATGCTAAATTTGTGAAACTGCTTCTTGTCCCAGACAATCTGATTGTTGCGATGTCTGAGTGGGTATGGTGGCTGCTCCACAGTTGTGTGAGGTTGCGGTTCGAATGCCGGCAGAGGGTAAAAAAAATAGTTCGATTATAAAGTTAATGCTTAAAAATCGTTGGCTGGCGAAAAAATTTGAAACTGTTATTATCACTGATACAATAGCAACAAATACAAAAAACAAATTGAATGCTGGTGAGCAAATATAAAATATATTATTATTAACAGAAAAACACAGTGATAAAGTGGAAAGTTGATCAATAGGATTAAATATACACAGCCAGTAATGAAGAGCTCAGGTAGAAGGAGGGGGCTAAGCGCTGCTGCTTAAGAACAGTATACAATTAGTCATAATTACTAATGACGACTACTTTCTTATGGACTTTTATTTTGGCGCAAACAACTGCATATAAACAGCTAAATATGCAAATACTTTCACTTAGATACAATAATAAGCCACAACGAACAGAATTAACAAACAAAAAATAACATTAAATTTCACAAAAGCGCATTTTGAGGTTATGTTTGCTCAACGTGCAAATATGAAAATTAAAACAAATTTCTATTTTCTCTTTTGAGGCTTCTGTAAAATCAAATAACTGGTCACTGTAAATTTGGTATTTTCTGGCTAAGAAAAAACCGTAACCTCAAAATATGCTATTGTGAAGTTTTATGTTTTCGAGATGAATTTATATTTTCTGCCAAACACCTACACCGGTATTCATAAAAAATAAAACATTGTTGAAACACATTTTACGACAAATTTTTCATATAAAATTTTTTTTTAAAATGTGTTTGAGCAACGTTTTATTTTTTATGAATACCGGTACTAATGTTTTTCTAAGTTAATAAATAGGCATATGTACTTTTAATGTAATTTACAGAAAGTAGAGGTCAGGTTTTTTTTTTTTTTTTTTTTTGAGAAGTACTCCATTTTTTTTCAAATCATCTAAAAAATATTTATTAGAAATCCTTGCTCAAGACCAGAATTTGCGGATAAATAACAGAATGTATTTCCACAAATACAATACAACTTAATTGCGTCGTATTTTCATGACATGTGCCATACGTTTACAGGAAACAAGTTAATTAAAACAATTAACGAAATTCCAAAAATAAAATCAGTTTATTAGTCAGTTATTTATAGTTGTCGAATTAATAAAATACATATCTGCTTATATTTTATCAACACTTTTTTAATGACCGACCAAACGCATTATTATTTTCATTGAATTTAAAAATAATCTCTACAAATGCGTATTCATGAATTAAAACAAATTTGAATTACAAAATGTTTCCCCTTGCTAAAAAGATAACAGATTATTACACACTTTTATTTACTTTACTACGCGCATTTCTTATCAAAGTTTTGATAAAAAAAAAGGAAAAAACAAAATAGAAGAATATTTGGTGGCTGACAGCAAAAGACCGAAATTAGTAAACAACTGCTCATTTGCTTATGCCAATAAACAAAACGTCAGCCACACTGTGCAACAGTTTAGAAAATTCTAAAAACTCACATGAAGTTGACAGGAAAAATTAAAACTCAAATACAAATCCAACCCGACCACAAGCTCAAAAGGTGGCTGATGGGTGAAGAGTGGCGGCTTCGAAACTTCTAGCTGTTCCCCTTTCTCTTCTAAATAATATTAATCACAAGCAATAATTTAACAAATTGAACTTGAGCCTAATTATGAATTTAAAAATAAGCCGATGCCAATAAAGTTCAAACAAAGGAAATTAATATTAATAAAATGCTTATATTAACTATGTATATGGTGTAACAAATGCAGTTTTAAACGTCAGCAAACAGTTTTTACACTGCGAAATGTTCCCAATCACAAAAACCACTTTCACACCAACCTATTGGGGGAATATTGTATAAAATTATTTTTATTGAAATAAAATCTTCAAACTGCTTATTTGAAACCATAGAAAAAAAACATTATTTAATTATTTTGATTATATAAGTTTTTATGCATATCATTTTGTTTTTTTTTTTTATGCTACTTTCACACCATATTTATGAGGGAGTGTTAGTAAACATGTACGTGAGTGCATGTACATGTCATATGCATAAATATAAATTAGTTTCTTAAGAACAAGTTTCTTAATAGCACACAGGTTTAAGAAAATATGAATTTTGGTTTTAAAAGTAAAAAAAAACACACAGCTACCAGAATGCAGTTCTATATACACAACTCTTTAAAATATACAGAACTTTTTTAAATGTGTTTTTAAGAATTAAAAACAAAAACCTGCTGATAAAAAGCACATACCAACAAATTTCAAAAGTAAATTAGTTCACGTTTAACGGACGATCAAATTGTTAAAATTTTAAAAACTTTCAATTAATGATGATGTCAATAATAAATTCATTTTGATTTCAATCAGAAAATACATGCACATACACATATATATGTATGTATGTGCATACACATACAAGTACAATGAAAGTTTATATAAATATTAATTAAATACTAAATAAGTGTAAAAAAATGTTTGTGGAATTTTAACTTAATAAATTATTGCAGCTTAGGACCAGTTTTTTTTTTTATTTCTGAAATATCATTTAATTTTAAAACTAAATTTTTCAACAAATTAAACGGCCCACATTTAAGTTGTGTTCAAATTTTTTTAGATTAATCATATGGTTTTTAGTATTGTACCAACATTTGCATCCCTGATA
Organism: Sturmia bella; assembly: GCA_963662145.1. Classification (NCBI taxonomy): domain Eukaryota; kingdom Metazoa; phylum Arthropoda; class Insecta; order Diptera; family Tachinidae; genus Sturmia; species Sturmia bella. The sequence continues at coordinate 61,814,583 of OY759172.1, forward strand.
TGATACACCAAAACAAAGTAAACAAACAAACAAAATGGCGCGCTACACATGTAACTGAGATTTAAGCTGGAGTTACATAACATCCTTTCTACACGTCTACGCTTTTCATGCGTTCTACTCGCTGTATGTTTTTCAAACTTCAAGTTGCAAGCAACACTTTATACGCGCCAAGTTTTATAAATATTTTTAACACACAAAAGACAAAGTTTGCCTAAAATGGTATATGAAATTGAGACTTCTATTTTTCATTGCTACTTTAGATGTGTTCGCAAAAGGAATATTATTTGACAGCTCATCTTATGATAAGATGGTTTTCATGACAATTCTCATACGAAGAACACAGCCATAATAATTATTATAAACCTGTAATAACATTAATTTGAAGTCCACATGTGACAGAATTTTCTCTGCATTTTTGTATTGTGACTGAATTTGACGTTCTTATAAATTGCAGTTCGTAAAATATTTGCTTGACGATCGTAAGTTGCAATAATTTATTAGATTAAAGCCCAAAAGAAATATGAGCTGATTCTCATAGTCACATCATGCCATCACTATAAAAAAACAAAGTGACAATTCTGTCACATTTTGTGACAGCGACTAGTAAAATACATTCCGGTGAGAATTGCTATCAATTTGTGGTGCATCTTGGGGAGGTGGTTTAGACGGTCATACGTAACGTACGTAAAAACAAAGAGAAAATTTTATAAAATGTCATTCATATTTTAATAACGAGGTAAAACATGTGGGAGGTGGGTTTAGACGATTATACTTAACGTACGTAAAAACAAAGAGAAAATGTTTGGAAATTTCATGCGTATTTTAATAATGAGGTTACACATTTTAAGAAATATTCTACACGATTCCTTTAAAATTTTTGAACAAAATGAACTTGATACATAAAAGTGTAGCCTTGATCTAAAGTGAGTGATGGCTTTTGGAAATTTTTCAAAAAAAAATTTTTTTTTTCTATATTTCCCCTCAATATCTCTAGGTTTTATCACATATTGGGATGAGCCCAACACATGCAATCTTTCGCAAAAAAAAAAAAAAAATTGTCATGCCGTATGAAAATATTATCGTCTAATCCCACCTTAAACGATAATCAGGCAGCCACACGGTCAAGTTTTTTTTATTCAAATTGATGACACAAACTGCTCGTCCAACTCACAATCCAACCTAAATTAACGCGTCAGACGTATTATTGCCGTCTAAACCATGCATTTTATATGAAAAAGGGTGGTTTAGACAGCAAAATTACGCTTGACGCGCTAATTTAGGTTGGCCTGTCAGTTGTATTGACAGCTGTGGCGAATTGATAATCAATTTTATTTTAAAGATTACTTCGACAAAGAAAGAGCTCAAAATGATATGAAGAATGTAAAGTAATTTGAGACTAAACATTGGACGCATTCAAGTGGTCAATTCAAAAACTGACAATCTTGAACGTGTGACTGCAGGGTAACGCTTCCACTATTACAAACTCACAAACACAAACAAGTGATGTGACTATGAGAATTATTTTTGTTACATATAAAATAATGTTTATTATAAAACTACAATTGTATAAGGAAAATGTATAGTATTAAAATGAAGTTTCTCCGGGATACTCACTTATAAGTAACTTCTTTGAAACCACATAATTTGACTGATGTTCACAATTTTCCTTGTTCGAAGATGAATTTGAGTTTCTTGACGAATTTTCATTAATAATTTGTTTATAATTCGAGGAATTGAAACGTTTCGTTGTAGTGGGGGTTGCGGCTGTAGCTGTGGCTGTGGCCGTGACTGTTTGTAGGGATCTCAAGCCCGTGTGATAAAGAGTACGCGTAGAAATTGGTGAATCGGTTTGGCTATTAAATAAAACTGAAGAGATTTTCTCTAAATCTTGAGTAGCAGCACGTTTGCGTGCATTGTTGAGTATAACAAAGGGATTATTGGCTAAACGATTTGTGATTAGGGGAACATGGTTCGCAGCACCACTACTACTACTGCTACTGCTACTTTGGCGAGTATTACTACTGTTGGATAAGCTATTGAGTTTGGTAATATTATTGCTGCTGGAACGACTGGAGGAAGCGCAAGTTTTGGCGTTTCTTAATGTTTGTGTACTAGAAGAGATGTCATTGGTATGGGTAATGTCCTTTGTGTCATCTTCGGTTTCATCGCAAGTATTTGTGGTTATGGTGCTGGAATCGTTTGGTGGCTCTGGCTTATTGCCATCTAAGCAGTACAACAGACTAGAGCTGAGTTGATTTTCTTCAAGTTCTTCTATTTCGTGGGAACTATCAAAATCATCTGAATGGCTGGTAAATGAAGTATCCTCAGGCGGAGCGGTTAAGACACTGCGTGTAAGTAAATAGTCTCTGGAAATATATAAACAGGTTCTTTCGAAAATTTAACACTTAAAACAATTCAGGCGTGCAAAGAAAGTGTGCGAGAAGTGATTTCTTTATTTGAAACCTAAATAAGCGGCTTGGCAAGAGCAAGAGGATAAATTTCCTGATTAATACGCAAAAAAAAAAGAAAGACGAACTGCATGTTCATGGAAAACGTTTCGCTTAAAGAACGCGAAAAAGTGTTGAAATTATAGGGAATTCCCTGGCAATCGGAATCATAAGTTCTAGTAAGGGAAGAGCCACCCACCATTCCCAGTGTGGCGAATAGAGGCATTCCACATTAAGGGATGGTGGGGGTGTTGTTTCTGCCCTCCTATGCAATATTGGCTTGAACTCATGGCTGGTGGAGATGTATTGCATTATGTTTAAAACAGTGGCATACGATGATCACATTGCTATGGAGGTTACAGGTGAATTCGTGCAATTCCGGGGTATTCAGAGGTCTGCAAATTGCATTCGCCGCCATAAGTTTCAGCAAAAGTGCGGGGGAAACGGAATTAGCTTTCTTTAATCGGAAATACAAGCCTGCGTCGTTTAAGCTGCCAACTATAAATGGATCTAAACTTGAAGTGTCGGAGAATGCAAAGTATCTTGGCAACTTGGAGTCTGGTTGTCTAGTTGAAAGAGCCACCAGCAAGGCCGCTGTTGTCTTATATTTGTGCGGAATAGCCATTGGCCCGGAACCGCGAGAATAAGTCCCAGGAATTTCGTTTGGCTCTTTTGTATGGTCGATCGTAAGGCCCATATTCACGTATTGGGCGCTTGTGTGGGGCAAGATTTTCGAAAGAATACTGCGCACATCCGTACGGACGGACATAGAAATCTCAGTAGTACGATTCCGTTTTCACTCTATGAGTACGGAACCCTAAAAAAAGATGAAGAGTTAGATTAAAATTTAAATCGGGAGCGTTTTGCTTCCATTTGCCTTGCTTTTTGTGGCATTAAAAATTATTCCAGGATCAACAGATACAATTTAAATTGCCAAGAGAATTAAATTTGTTACTGCCTGTTCCTTTATGGCGCAGGAAAATGTAAGCAATCGAAATGCAGTCGCACGATTTCGAATCAATTTGGGTTCCTCTATAACGACAGCTTGCGTTCGCATGGGCTCATGTCATGAAATTTTTGGTATTTACTTCACAGAGATGCCAGATTGGTAAATTCAAGTTTTGGTTGATTTTTTTTTTTTTTACTAAAATATGGACAAAAATCACCAAATTATTTTTGTGTAAATACAACCCTTCTTAAAACGGGTCAGCTGTATCTGACAAGCCAAAGCAAATACATACACAAATAAGTACAAAATAAAAAAGCACACATTTTGAAAGAGTGTAGAAATAGTTTTTGTGGTGTTTTAAAATTTAAAAGTATTTTTTTTTTCATACATTTAATTTTAGTACTTTGACACACTGAACACTGGTATTCCTCTGGCAAACTCAGGATTTTTTTCCATCCAGCGAACAAGTGAACTGTTTTGGAAAACTGCATGCATACATGTGATAATTGTTTATTATATTTAGCTTTCTAGTATTATTTCCCAGTTTTTTTTTTTTTTAACAAATAAATATAAAAATTTTTCTATAAAAACATGCAGTCGATAGCAATAGAGGAATTCGATATAGAGGAATCGGATTTTATATGAAAACACTTATGTACGTCTTTTCGACTTGTCGATCGTTGAAATAAAAAAAGACGTCATAGAGGAACCCAAAACAATTTTCTTTCGCTTAGAAATCGAATAATCGCACGACTTCGACATTGGAGGAACAGACAGTTAAACTATTCCTCTAACTGGTAAAAGGAAAGCATTAAACTTACTTGAAAGTTTCTGTTAAAGCATCGGCATTGTTTGTTAGATTACGTTCATGTTTGCCACTAACATCCTTCGTTTCATTACTTTGCGAGCTGATCTGAGAATCAGAATCTGAACTCAATCCCAAGGCAGCCTTATGTTGATGCACAAAACTTTGGTTGGCTTGAAATAACTGTCTTCTCTTAAAAATATCCGAGTAGCCACCCAGCGAGGTGGCATCCTCATTAATAACTTCAGCTTTCGGCGGCAGGGAATTTTTCAAAATACCAGCTTCACTGTTTGTGTCATCGTTATCGTTACCATCTTCTTCTTCTTCTTCTCCTTCTTTTGCATCATCATCAGCATCCTCCTCGTGTTCATCAGTATCTAAGATCTCTGTTACGTTGACATGTTTGGGCCGTTCGTGAAAATCAGACGATTCGGCTTGATTTATAGTTTGATTTTGATCTGTAGAGCTGACGGTTGTGGTCAATACCATAACGGGTTTGCGTGAACGGGGTGTCATAATTGATTCCTGGAAATGGAAAAAAAGAGTAAAAAATATCAAAAATTATTGTTTGTAGACTTAGTGTTGAGCAAATAACCTGGGATAATTTTTAGTATCAAAGAACTTGGCATAAGAAATTAGTATTTAAGGGACCAGTATTATATAAAAGCTGGAATCGAACCAGCCAGCGACTGGTATGAAAGAGTTTACACTACTCAAATCAGATTTCGTTATATATACATACATAAATATCTGCCAAACCGTGCAGTATCGATCTAGCGCAATATTTTGCTCTCAGACAGATGAAGAGTTCAATACTCATATTCCGAATTCTTGCAGCTTCCGCATTAGTGATAATACGGAAGATCTATAGTTTTTTTATGCAGGAAAAGAGGCTGCAAAAGTAATGTTTTCTTAAAATTATGCCTCGTTATTTGCGATGTTAGTCATGCTAGTCGTGATACTCGACTCGGTAGCAACATGGGACCAACTGGCGCTGTACTAACAACTTACAGCTACTAAGCCATAAACTGATTAATGCCAACCTGTTGCAAACGGTAATTCCTTTTCTAACCTAATTGTTGGATTTTCATACAAACACATTTCTAAATATGTATATTTTTACCTGCATTGCTTTGGGCATTCGTTGAGTTGATTTTGTTATGGGCGACATTGAACGACGACCCAGCAGTAGTGACGGTGTGCTGGTGACCAAGTCCGCGTTGCGTTGATACAAACCACTCTGTTGCAGCAGCAACTGCTGATAGACAGCGGAGCCTCCAGTAAAATAATTTATTGTTTCAGAACTGCTGTTGTTATTGTCACCCTCATTTGTAATTTTGCTATTGTCCTCTTCAATATTCTCGTCGAGTTCGGACGAGTCGTTTGCCTCGTCGTTTTCTGAAACATAATTTCCTTGGCCTAAAAAATCGCCATCATCATTTTCTTTGCCATCACTTGCATCGTCATCGCCATCATCCTCATCATCATCCATGTGTTGCAAAAGCGGAGCATTGCCACTTTTGATGGCTGATGCCAAGCGGCCTTCAGCTTGTTGATAAATTTGAGCATCATCACTGGAGCGCCGCTTCAAAGTTGAGGAGACTGTACGCACCAAACGTTTGGTGGACTCGGGAGTGGTAAAGGGAAACCTGAGATTGCCCATGCTGACGCCCTTCATTAAACGGCGAACGTTTAGCGAACGACCCATAAGCTGTTTCGCTGTTGGCGTAATCATTTCACTGTCATCAGCTGACACCGTCGCCGCCGCCGTCGCTGCAGTGGAAGAGGAACAGGAAGCTTGTGTGTCGCTTATGTTGTGCGTAATGCTAAGATTTGGTTCAGACTTGTAACGAGATTTCAAATCACTTGAATTTGAGTTTCTTAAAGGAGTCGAGGGATGAGAGTAAATGTATTCATTTGCCACCAGATGAGAATCATTCCATGCCACTGACTTTTTCTCGACGCCGCCGCCACCACCACCACCACCACCAACACCTATTAAATGTTTAGCCGCATCCGATATTAATTTTAAAGGGGTCACACAACAATTAGCATCTAAATGTTGATTTAAGCCCATTGACAATGACGATGAGGATGTAGATGCAGATGTTATGGAGCTGTTATTATGAGTGGCCAAATCCGAGGATGCCTGACGACTTACCGGTGCCGAAAGCGATTTAGTTTGACCAACAAAGCCATCACTACTACCAAGACTTGTTGTGCTGTTATTATGCACCAGATTTGTGTGACAGCCAACACTAGCACATGATTCCAACTTTGGACTCTGCACCCTCAAGTTCTTTTCATACGGCTGCGTCATTAGCAATGAAGTTGAAGATATGGACTTTTGCAAAGGATGTGTTTTTATATTATAGAGCGAGCAATGACTGTTGTTAGCTGAATTAGTATTAGTATCAATTAGTACAGAAGATGATGGCAGCGTTGTGGTTTGTGACTCTGAGCAGTTGGTGGTAAAAGTTTGAGGATTAGGACTTTGAAACAAAATCCTTTGCTTGTGCAATTTCATGCTGGCATTATTTGGCGTCTAGAGATGCGATAGTTTTGGTTAATTTTTAGACGAAAGAAAAATGAGAACAGGCAGGCGAGATTAGGGTTTTAGTGAAACATGCCACACTGAAGTAAACGAAAACAAAAAGAGGACTACTCACCTCCAGTATTATGCCGGATATGGGTTGACGTTTGGGTGTTCTTGATATTATGCCCTTGTGGAAGATGTGTTTTTTAATTGAATCACCCAGAGATTTGGCAGAACGGGCCATTTCCGGGTTTTTAGCACGACTCATGGCCTGCAATTGTAAAGGAGTGCCTGGAAAAAAAATCAAAATAACAACATAAAACCTCATTTAGATTTCAAGTCGCAAAAAGCATGTTTTAATAGACAGTGCTTTTCAGCTTGAAAAGAACTTTCCAAATTCTCAACAACTTGCGTTTTGAATGAAAGATATAATACTCAATAAGAATGAGTTGAGAATGAGAGACTCAACAAAAACAGCTGTTACATGAAACACAGTACCCTCTTCCACTCCTCTCACCGGTAACATCAATAAGCTGGAACAGGCATTGAACCCATTTGACACAGTATTTTTACAATACAAATTTGCATTTCCTGCGCTTTTTTCAAATGCTCTGCTGTGCCCAGCGACTGTTAAGTTTATTAATTTTTATTTTTCGGACTTTTTTTATTTGTATTTGTTCCCTCAATCACATTAACTAGACCCAGAGTGCCCATAGAGGCGTCAAATGAATGACTAACCTCCGATAATATTTTCTCCCCACATTTATTTTAATACATCAGTCTCGCACCACACCTCCTTACGGGAGCTTCTATACAAAAAAAAAAAAAAAAAAAATTAAATCGAACCCCTTGAAAAGATTTTTTTTTTTTTTGACAAGTCGTAGTGGAACTTTTCTTTTTTCATCAAGACAAAAGCCAGCGAGAAATCGATGCTACAATATCGAAGAGGTACAAATCGATCGGGACTAATGTGCAGACATATGTATGTATGTACCTCGTTTTCGTATCGTCTAAAAGGCGTCTCATTGCACCCCTTTTATTTTATTGATTGAAGATTATTGAAATATTTATGTTAAAAAATGGGCAAGAAGAAGCAAATAACTGTGCGAAAATTTGTCGCATATTCATTCCAATAACAAAATAATTTTTGAGCAACACAAAAGTATTCTCAAGCTTGAAAGAAATCAATAAAAACAATAAAAAATAAAAGAAATAAAATAAAATAATATATAGAAACAAGTAGAAAAAAACAGCCAAATTATTGAAATATTTGAAATTGATAGATTTAAATAGAAAAAGGTAAAATTTATTAAAATATTTAAACGAATAATTTTCGAATATTTAATCGAATAATTAATCGAGTAACGACAACATAGTTGGAAATTTTAGAAATTTTTATTGAAATAAATATACATACGTACATTTTTTCGACTATATACGCACACACATACACAAACGAATAATTTCTCGAATAATGAATTTCGAGTTTTTATGCGAATATTTATGGTCTTAGTTAGACGTTATTTAAATACAAATGTAATCAGTTGAATGCTTTAAGAAAAGCAAAATTTATACGTTTGTGGCATATTTCGAATTCTCCTTCGATTTTTATTCGTGTAAATATTCGCATAGTTTTTGTTCCAAGTTTATCTTTAAATACCCGCATTATATATCGAATAATATTCGACTAATTAATCAAATAACTTGAAAACTTGAATAACGAGTAATAGTTCCATATTTGAAATTATTGTCCGAAATTTATGGTAATAAATAATTGTTGAATTTTTTGATTATGTGTGCATACATATAATCGAACAATTATTCGATTATTTATTTTGAAATTTTTGTAGCCGTATGTCATCATTTTGATGATCTAAGATTGGAATAAGTTATGCGGAACTTTTGAATATTTATTCAAATAATGGAGATATTTTTTGAATTATTGAGCGATTTTTATTGAAATAAATACTTGAATAATTTTTCGACTATGTTTACATACATTGTATATAATCGAATCAGTATTTCATTATTTATTTTAAAAAAGTTTTGTAGACGTATAAATATGTAATTATTTTAGCTATCAACATCGGGAAAATTTATCCGATTATTTAATCGTATAATAAATCGAGTAATAAATTTCGAATTTTTATTCAATTATTTACTGTTCGAATTTTCTCTATTCTTACATATGTACATATTTTATTCGATTATTTATTTAAAAAAATTTGTAGACATATAAATATGTAGTCGTTTCAATTAAGATCGAGAAAATTTATCCGATTATTTAATCGTATAATTTGTCGAATAATAAATTTCGAATTTTTATTTGATTGATTTGTTCGAATTTTTCTCCAAATATATACATACATATTTTATTCGTACTTATTCCAATTCCATACTTAGTACGATTAATTTTTGTATTTGAAATAAGCTAAACAACATATTGTGTATGAAAGTGTTGAATTTCAGTTTCAAATTTTATGAAGGTGGCCAAGAATATTTGTTGTGAAAAAGACAGATTAACCATAAGGTGTTGTTCAATATACTTTCAATATTGAGTTGATTTTAATTCAAATCCTTTTGTAATTTTTTTTTTTTTTTAAGAAAATATTCTTGTTTAAAAGAACAAGTCAATGAACTTTACAAAATAGAAACAAGTTATTCATTATTGACTTTGGCCATGAGTGGCTTCCATGGCCAAAGTAACAACAATATTGATTGTATAGTAAACCATATAATAAATAATTAAAATTTGTATTACAAATAATTAAAATATGTACATTGCTTGACTTTTCACTTAATGAAAAATGCATAATTCTCTTTTGTAATAAAAATTTTACTTTTTAACAAATAAACTAAAAAGCCTTTTAATATTGTGCCTTAACCGCAAAAATTGCTTAAGCGAGATGATTTTGAAAGTATCACAGGAAATGAAAGGAAATAAATCAATAGGAATTTTTTTTTTTTTTTTTTTTTGTAGAATTTTGAAATCAAAAGCGTTTTATTGTGGTCGCGAATAATTTCTTTATTTTTAGCGTTTAAAATTTAGCCTAACGAGAAAACTACGGAATTTTTTTTTATGAAATAAAGTCCACAAAACAAAAACAGAAGAGCACTGCTTTTTAATGTTTTGTACTTATTTATATTTTCTACGACATTTTCTTTTCTTCATCTTAGTCTCACTTAAATATTAAAAATCGCATTTGAAAAAGTGCATAATAATTTTTTAAAAGCAAAAACGACATAAATTTAGTTATTTATGCCCTGTTTAAATCAAACAGTTTTTATATAAGAATATGTAAAAGCAATATTTGAAAAACTTAAAAGCGTTTCTTAGGAATGTTTTCCTCATTACCTTGGCCATTTTGTTTGTTAAACTGTTTTATCAGCCTTCGTTTCTTTGACGATTCTGGCATGGATTGTATATGAGCATATAACTGTGCCAATTCAGTATCGGTGGTGTTTGTGTTGTGAGCGGCAGCCGTCTTTTCGCGATCCACAAATGTATAAACAGTGTTAACAGTTGAAATATCCGAAATGGATTCGTCTAAAGTCATTTCTGGCGACATGGTTTTTTTCCGTTTGCGCTCTAAGAAATAAGCTCGTATATCTGTGGCCAACTTTGCTGGCACCGAGAATATATCCTGGCCGCGAATTATCATATACGCAATAATGCTTGACATCTTCTTGGCTAAATAGTGTAGGGCTTCAGGCGGCAGATTACGAGGACATATTAAATGGGGGGCAAACAGAGTGGCCAAGTTGTCGGGGCCCATTTTGTTAATGTGATGTTGCCTGGCAACCGCATGTAACATATCAATTATGTCTTGCAACAGTTGGCGGTTTTCGTCAGGCAATAACAACAACAATAATTGTATTGAATTCAAAACATGTAATTCTTTTTTAATACGTTCCGTATTTTGTTTTTCTTGCATAGGTTTATCATCAATGTGGCTATTAATGCCCAAGCATAAAGGAGCAATTTGGAGATGGGCTGGATAGTGGGCATCAGTGAGTACAGGTTCAGCCAGCTCTGCCAAATAGCCCTTAAAAACGGTGGCACAATCATGAGCCGAATAGCCACTGGCTTCCAAATCTAAAGGTTTGTCATTTTGTATTTGAGAGCGCAGTTCGTTTTGTCGAGAAGCTGAACCAGTTTTACGAAATATGCCTTCTTGATGCAAATCTGCAGAAACATAAAAAAAAAGCCGTTTTGAAAATATCTATAGTGATTGCCAAATCTCGTCCAAAGGTTTATTCTTTCACAATTTCAGAAAGTACTAGCTGAAAACTAACAATTGTAAACATATAAACTTACTTTTTTCCAGCATTATAAACTCTTTAATCTCCTGTAAATGGAACAGAAAACCCGGATCAATTTGCTGATTCAAGCCTTCGGTAGGACTGCTATTGCAGTTTTGGCCATTAGCACTGTTCACAATCTTTGGACCAATACCCACTGAAGCACAGCCGGCTGAGCCTGTAGCCAAAGCAGCAGTTATAACACCATGTTTATGTTTTTTACTCAAGCGATTCCATTTCTTCAACTTGCCTTTGTCTTCGTAAACAATTTCGTGGCAAGGCAAATCAAATCTGCAACAAATTTTATCACAGCTTACCATTAACGACTATATCAATATCTAAGTACATTTGATTAATAACAAACACTTACTCATCTGTATTTAAATCCAACTCAAAGGACAGATGCATGCGCACCAAGGTCTTAAATTTTTCGTAATTACATTTGCGCATACGTGCCACTATTTCAGCATCCCTCAGTTCCGCAAAATTTAAAGACTCCAAATCCATAACTTTCAATTTACACTTCCATAAAATAAACACAAGGAATGTAAAAATGAAAGAGAAAAAAAAAACAATTATCCCAACAAAAGGAACACCAACAACGTTGAATACACAAATGCCACCACAAAGCCTCACAACACCAACAACAAATAGTTTACAATGTACATATTGTAGATTTTTTAAGGAAGTAAATTTCTATGTTTATTGTACGCAAAATTGGAAACCTTCAAGTCGAGCTTTTGTTAAATTTCATTAACTAAACGATATCACAAATTTTATAAATCTCCGATGATATTTTCAATTACTTTTTGCTTTTTTCCTATTTGCTTTTAGTTGTGTGTGTGTTTTCTTGAAAAGCCGCTTACTTTTGAAAAACTAGTAAACCTGCGTCACAGTCGCTCTCAAACTGTAATGCAGCAAAAAAGAAAGAGAGATGCCATATGGTGGAAAAATGTGTACAACAGTGGCAATGAAAGCAATTTTTTGCCCAGCCAGCATTTTTACTTACATTTTGTTACAAGCGCTTTACAAGTCACTTTTGGGATATCTAGTTATGTTTGTGGTTACAAGTAGCAAGCAAGCCGTTCCGCAAGCGTAAGGGTTTGCTTGCAATTGCAAAATATAAAATTTTCAATAAAAGTGTCTGTGCAGTTTCAAGAGTGTTTAGTTCTAAAGCGGGTGAGTACCAGATGCTATTCAAATTATATCAATATTGCAAGTTTTGAAAAATACAGCTTTTTGCAAGCTCTAAAACTTTCGATCAAGAAAAAACTTGCATACATACGCCCATGTTCGGAAAAGCGCAGCGTTTTCAAATCGTACGCAATTTTAAAAGCGCAAAATGCATTTTCCTTGTCTGGAAATCGCCACGCTTTGTTTGCTCGTTATAAAAAATACGTAAGAATAGTTTCCAATTAAACTGCCAACAGCGGTTTTACTTTATATATTGGGGATAAAAAAGTGGCATTAAAAAGAATTTCTAATAAAAAGAAAAAACACTAAGATTCCAATTTTGCATAAGTTTTGATTTAAATGAAAACTTATCCATTTTAGAACGTGTATCATTTAATATTCGATTCAAAGTCCAATTCACTAGCGGTCTGAAAACGCCAAAAAATTCCAACTCAGCGTTTTCGTTTGTCAAAACGCCTCACTGACGTTAACAAATCTAAAACGCAACAAATGTGTCACATGGACGACAAATACAAAACCTTTTCTTGCTTAGCTAAAACTTTACATGTTACTTTTAAAATTATAGTTTTATTAAGTTTGCATAAAAAACATAAAAACAAAACTTATACATTCATCGATAATGTTGCATAACAGTACTTACATATATAAAAATCATATTTTTTTTAATGTGTCATGATGTAAGTATATCGTGGACTAAAATACAGCTACGAATATTAATACCACATGTACGAGGATATCAATATACATATGTACATATATACTTCGAATATAAAATTATTAAAAAGGTGTTGCAGTTGTAATGAATATATTGGTATTCAATATGAGTTATCATATCAAATACAGTATATTGCGCTTTAAACATTACAAAATACAACTTGAACCTTTTTAAATAAAATACAATCATTATTTACATATGTGTGAACATGTATGTACATACATATGTTTCATTTTATGGATAATAAAAAAAAATATATATATATGTATATGTATGTAATACTAGTTAAAAAACTGAAATGAATAGTAATAAAAGAGCACAAAATATTTTACGTTATTCATTACATTAGGCACTATAGAACGATAGATTACTTCAAAAACTGTCAATAATTTTTTAGTTTTAATTGAATTTTCAGCAACAAAAAAAAATGCATTTCAAAAAAATTTTATGAAAAAAATGCAGCAGAGCTTTGTACCTTACTTATTTATGATTATCCCACGATTTTCTATTGATCTAAGGTCTCACTAAATTATCAAATCTCGCATTTTACGAAAACAGTGAAAAATAAATGCACAACTTTTTCTTAGAAACGCAAACAGCATGAGGAAAAATAAAAAGAGCAGCAATTCAAAAAATAAAAACAATTAAGCTTTCAATTAGCTTAAAGCCTGATTTCACGGTTGTCCCTAGGATTAAAAACAACTTATATATAACTTAACGATCTTATTCACAAACAATATTTTATGTCACAGAATGGACGCTACTTTGTATAATACAAAAATATTTTTTATTTTGTCAAAGGAGCACACATTTCCATGGAGCAGGTAATGAAAAAAAAAACACATAAACGCTTTTATAAAAAATTCTTTGGGATTTAACTTAAAGGAAAATACATTTTTCCCCTTTCCCACTGTCTTTCTCTCTCTCTCTCTCTCTCTCTCTCTATCTCTCTGTGTGCACTTGCCTGACCCTTAATTTAAACTTCATAGCTAAACACAGAATCGGCCGGATCTAAGGCCGCCCAGAAATAAACTAGATAACCCTCTCCTTTTTTTCAGCCACCTGTATAAATTACTCAAGCTATGCGTACATATTTTACTCAAGCTATGCGTACTCCTAATACCGAGTCAAAGAAAGAAAAAAAGTACGAAAATATTGTCAAAAAATATGTATTGTATGTGACCCGCTGGCCATACCAGATGAATTTATATCATGATAAATTCTAGAAAAAAAAAAGAAAACTTTTGTTAGCAATACAATTTTGTAGAAAAAAATTTAAATTTGAATAAATTTTCTACAGAAAATTGTTATCGATAAATGTTCTATAGCAAACTGTTATCGATGAGTTTTCAATAGAAAAATTTAGTTATCGTTTAATTTGCCTTAAAAGCTTTTATTACAAATTTCTATAGAAAACTTTTGTTAAAAACTTTTGTCAGCCATGAATTTGCTGTAGCAAAGTTTTAATTACGATAGCCACAGCTGTGGCTATCGCAAAATTTTCTATAGCAAATTTTTGATATCGATACATTTTTTTTTTACACTAAAAGATTAACAGTCAACAAACTTTCTACAGAAAATTCTTGATATCGATACATTTTTTACACAATAACAGATAGACTGCCAACAAACTTTTCGTAGACAACTTTTGTTTTGTAAAGAACTTTTATTATCGATACATTTTTTTAGATAATTGTTACCGATAAATTTTCAATAGAAAATAGTGTTTATAGTTAAATTTTTGAAAGAAAATTTTCGATATTTAAAATTTTTTATAGAACACTTGTTATTTTTAGCAGCAAATTTTTTCAGTCTCAGAGAACTTACGAATAAATTTTCTAAAAAAAATGTTTGCTATCGATAAATTTTCTCTATCGTTAAAATTGTGGTATACGTTAAATACTCTATAGAAAATTTTTGATGGAAAAAGAATTTGTGTTATTCCTTAGAGTTGTCTGAAGAATGTTTGCTATCGACAAATCTTCTCTATCCTTAAATTTGTGGTGATCGTTGAATATTCTATAGAAAATTTTCGATATCGAAAAATTTTTTACAGAATATTTTTGTTATCAGTAAATTGTCTAGAAAACTTACAGAAGAGTTGTCTGAAGAATTTTTGCTATCGATCAATTTTTTCTGCAACATTTTTGTTGATAGTCGATAAGTTTTCAACATAAAATTGTGGTAATCGTTAAATTTTCTATGAATTTTTTTTTTTTTTTTTTTTTTGATAACGAACAATTTTTATACATTTTTAATAGAAAATTGCGGTTATTGTTACATTTATAGATATCGAACAAATCTTTTTTTTATAACATTGGGATTATCGCTTAATTTTCTATAAAAAATGTCTATAGACACTTTCTGCAAAAAGTTTGCGTTATGTATATATTTTGTATCAAACATTTAAAAAACAAAAACTTTCTAAAAAACGTTTGTTATCGGTAAAATTTGTGTACAAAATTGTTATCGATAAATATTCAATAGAAAACTATGGTTATCGATTAATTCTCTATAAATATTCTGTTTGACAGTTTCTGTTATCGATATATTTTGTATCAACAAGGTTTTCCAAAAAAATTTGTTATCGTTAAATTTTCTATAGAAAATTGTGATTGTTGTTACTAAATTTTCTATAGAAAATCCTGGATACCGAAAAATCTTCTATGGCATACTTTTTATATCGATAAATTTTCAGCAAAATAACTTTGTTATCGATCAGTTTTCTGCAAAAAATTTTAATATCAATAAAATTTAGACAGAAAATTTTTAATATCGATAAATTTTCTACAAAAAGTTGAGGTTATCGATAAATAAGAGAAAGTTGTGGTTATTGTTGAATTTTCCAAAGAACAATTTTTGTAATCGATTAGCTTTCTACAGGCTGGCCCAAAAAAGACTGAAGGATTAAAAATAACTGTTTTTTTTTGTTTTTATTTTTTTATTATTTTTTTTTTATGTTTTTAAATATTTAATTCATGGAAATTTTTTACCTCTAAATGTGAAATATAACATCTCTCAAATGGTGTCCATTTCCTTGCAAACAAAAATTGGCTCTTTTAATCATATTTTTTCGAAAATGTGGATGGTCAACCAGAAACGGTTAACGGGGCTCTGTATAGGACTATGATAGAAAATTTTTTGCGTCCACATGTTGAGAATAACCAAAACATATGGTTCCAGCAAGATGGAGCAACTGCGCATACAGCAAGAGCGACAATAGAACTTCTTCATAACATTTTTGGTGAACGAATAATTTCCAGAAATTGTGATTTTGCTCACCAGATTTGATTTGACTGCTCCAGATTTTTTTTTTTTTTTTTTTTTTGTGGGGCTATTTGAAAGGAGTTGTGTATATCAATAAACCGCAAACAATTCAAGAGCTTAAGCAGAACATTCAAGCAGAAATAAGGAACTTGGAACCAGAAACTCTACGGGCAGTAATGGAAAATGCGGTTAAAAGATCCAATTTTTGTTTGCAAGAAAATGGACACCATTTGAGAGATGTTATACTTCACACTTAGATGTAAAAAATTTCCATGAATTAAATATTTAAAAACATAAAAAAAATTAATAAAAAATAAAAACAAAAAAAAATACAGTTACTTTTAATCCTTCAGTCTTTTTTAGGCCACCCTGTATAAAACACTTTTCTAACTGTTATGATGGCTACACACTATTTGCCTGATGCTCATAGTCGTCAAATCACATGGTGACTCAAGCGTCACTGTCACAAAAAACTGACAGTTTTGTCAATTTTTGTGACCAGTAGAATGCATATCTGTAAGAGTTGTTACCGATTTCTAATGACAACTGAAGTGCAGCGACAAGCAGAATAGATAACTTTCACTGTCACCGTTACATACAACAAGTGACGTGACCATGGGAATCAGATGTTATGCATTTCATTTACGCAACGTAATGCTCATTCAGACGGTGTGTCTGAATGTCACTCACACTGCAATCGTCAATGCATTCGTTTACGCAACATCAGTTATAGTTCTTTCTGTTACCATAAATATGGCAAAAGAAATACGGTGCTTGTGCTCAAGTAACTAAAAAGATAGAAACTTGAAATCACGATATAGACACTGCAACCTGCAGATTCAATAGGACATCTCTACTGCTTTTGACTTAAACTTTTAACCGTTTCTTGCGTATGCACGTATGTATGTACATATATACGTAATCAGAACGGGACCTTTCTAGGACCCAAGTGGGCCGGTTTCATGACGGCCCGCGTTACATAACATAACATGTACATATGTACGTATTTTAGAGCCGCGTTTTTAGCAAAGAAGTGTATAAAGCAAATTTCGTTTCTTGAGCCTATTTAAGGAATTTCGTAAAAGTATTTTGTGCTTCTAAAGGGCAGTTCAGACTATTTTACTACTATGTATTAATACTTGTCAAAAACTCAAATAATACCAGCAAGTGCGATGGAGTGAGTGAATGCAATGCGTTATAAAATCAGGAAAATAATACAATAAAAACGTGACATTCCATACGACTTTGTATTTCTTTTTTTTTCAACCCGATAATAATTTTCATTGTGTCAGGGTTGCCTCTTATAATAGCACACACACACACAAAATAGCTGCACCGGGTCGTTAGTTTTGCCGCCGATAGCGAGCCGTTGGCGCTAGTATTATTCTTCCTTATACAATGGCACAAAATTTGGATTTTAGCAATTAGAATTCGTTCACGTCATGTCTTACAGATAATGGGATTTTGTTATAGACATTTTCGCGCTCTTAAACGATTACTCTAGCTGTGGAATATTTCCGCCTGCATAAAGCTGCTCATATGCCGTCGATGAGGATTTTACTGGGGTGTGCACTATTTTGCATTTTATTTGAAGCGTGACAGTGTGAATGCAAATTATAATTCACGTTAGATTTTTTCACAGCCGCAAGAAATGTAATTACACAAATTGTCTCGTGAGGTGCAATGAAAGTATTAATACTTGTATAATAGTCTGAACTGCCCGTAAATGATTAAAACTAAGAAGAAGAAAAATTTATATATGTATATGTAAGTATATGCATTAGAAATCAGGAATTTTAGCATAACTTGCATAGCCTGTTCAAAATTAAATAATGACGAAAGAAAGTTGTAGAGGAATTCGTATGATTCAATTTAAAGTTATTTGGTTACGTTTTGTTTCAATTCAAAATTCATTGTTTGTAGGGGCAAAAGTTTATATTGAAATTTGTTTTTAGTTTTAGTAGTCTGTTGAGGAGTTTCAGCATAAATAAATGCATGAAAGTAAACTTACATTTAAGAGAAACAGCTGACAATTGTATAAGTAAAAGTATTGAACAGGCTATTACAGATTTACGCTAAAATGCAAGATTTTTGTTCCGTTTCCGTTTTTCTGGTATTTTTCCAGCCCGAAGTTCGACCACGCTCTTCATACACGGGTACTGCATTAGGTTGGCCAACACTTGACGACGAGTTGGAATGATTTAAATGAACAGTATTCCAGGAATGTGCTGAATTTGAGTTTTGAGTGGCATTAGAGGAAGTGCCAGTACGAAACATGCTGGAAGCTGAAGATGTTGTGCCATGGCCGGATGTTGGACTGGCCTTGGGAATGGCACCCAAATTATTTTTTTGCATTGTTTGTTGATTTTGATAAAACGGAGTCGTTGAACTGCTAGTGCTTGGTGTAAGCGTTGATGATCTACTTGCTGTATCAAATATACCTGAATTACTTTTATAACCAGCAGAGACAGCTGGGCGATCAGCACTTTTACGATTTGATGTTGTGGGTGTATTGATGGCATACGTTGTAGTAACGGAGGACCTACCAGATTGACTGCTAGTAATAGACAAAGACGGTGATCTATTTGTTGCCTCAAATGGGCTGCTTAAAGGATCTCTTGCTGAGATCTGTGTTGGCGACGTTAATAATGTTGCTGGGCTATTAACTGGAGACTTATAGCTCAAAGCTAGACCAACTTTACCATTTGCTAAAGGCAGGTCTGCAGCAGGAGATGTGTCAGCTCTATTATGTGAAGTGGTTGTTGTATTGAACAGGTCATCGTTACGTTTAGTAGAAATTTCATCGAAATGGTTTTCTTTGGTGGCAAGTCCTCCTGTAGCCAGCTTATTTAAAGGTTTAGTTGTGCCACTTGACGCAGCTAATGTGGTTGAAGGTTGCGCTGTTTGCGTCTTGGGTTTATCATCTTTTTGCCTCGAGTTTTTCGTAGTGCTGGTGCTTGCATTCAAAATTGTTAAAGGCTCATTGGCCTGCAACTTAATATTCGACGATAACGACAACGACGACGACGAGGAGCAGGAGGAGGTGGTGGGTTTATCTTGCTGACGATTCAAAATAGTTGCGTTTGTAGCACTAGCATTATTAACTTTTTGTAGCTTTGCTTTGGTAGCCGCCAGTTTGCTGAAAATTCTAACAGCAGAACTGGGCATTTCTTCCCTGAGTTTTAGACTAATAAAATCGGAACAGTCATTCCACGTTCCAGCTTTGTTCGCCTCTAATGGTCGATCTTTATTTACAGCTTCCATAGAAATACTTGGCATTGCCTTATTGTCTTGGGATATTTTGGCATCAGTAGTTATTGGCGTCTTTGACTGTTTGCTTTGGATATTTGCTGCCCTCGCGGTTGGCTTTTCAGCTATTGGATTAGTTTGCATCAAATTTTCGCTTTTCTTAAGCGGAAAATTGCCAGCGTTGGCTTTAGTTTTATTCAACACATCCGACATTTGCTTTTGTTGATCTGATTTTGGTATGCTGTTGGCATTATTATTTGGATGAGCAGCAATGTTAGGGAAATAATTTGGAAGACCGATGTTATTTTGGAAACCTGGCGTCATATTCATATGAGTTGGATAGTAAGTATGTGTATTAAAAATTTGCTGTGGCTGTTGGTTCCTAAATGGATTAGTATTAGGCGGCGCAGTTGGTCTAAAAATATTGGTGGCATGTGGTAAATTATAATAAGGATTAGGTGAATTGTAATTTTGATACAAATTGGGAGTTTTTTGTATATCTGGATGCAAGTTCGGAATTAGTTGCAAGTTTTGTACGTATTGTTGTTGTTGATTTTTTAATAATAGGAGCTGCTCCTTTGTAAAGGTTGTTACAGGCGTTTTAGGCACTTGTGGCAATTCGTTTAATATTAAATCAATATCTTTTTGATTTTGATTTGTGTTTTGTTTTGCAGCATTTCTATCACGCTCTGGTACAGCACACACTTTCGAATTAATGCCAGCTTTTGAGGCAAAATCTAAAATATTAATAAAATAAAATATTGAAATAAAGCAAAACGTTACTGGTTACGCCACCAGTCTTCACCAGCTATGAACTTCAGCATGACATGGACATGACGCCGGCAGAGCAACGGTATTAATTCGCTCATATTTTTGTACATGGCAAGGCGAATCCATTACAGGTGCCCGCATACCAATTCGCTTCAGCATTTTTCCAAGAATTTATCTTCTGAGTTGTCAAAGCCGATAGAAAACGACAACAAAACTTGTGACGTCTCGAGAGAAAATGTTGAAGCGAATTGAATTGCGACCTGTACTTGATTCGCCTTGGTACATGGAGAACACGCAAGGCGAATCAAGTATAGGTGGTCGCAATTCAATTCGCTTCAACATTTTCACGCGAGACGTCATAAGTTTTGTTGTCGTTTGCTATCAGCTTTGACAACTCAGAAGATAAAATCGTGGAAAAATGTTGAAGCGAATTGGGATGCGGGCACCTGTAATGGATTCGCCCCTTGGTCCAAACTATTCATAATTTTCGATTTATCGAAGTGTTTACTTCATTCATATTTTTTGCTTTATTTTATGTACATACATATACAGTCAATGCCCGGTATAGCGGGTAAACTCATTTTAACGAATATCCGATATAACGAATGTCAAAATTTTTACATTAACTGCCTTATATAGCGAAAGGCAAAAACAAAAAACGAAATCTCGATTTAACGAAAGACAAAGCAAAATACATTAAAAAATCGTTACAGAACCGTTAGATGGATTGTGTGTGTGTGTGTGTGTGTGTGTTTTTTTTGCTGTTTTGCTTTGTATTGAAAGAACACGTGTGATGCGTTGCTTTTTTCGTTAAAATTTCAGTAGTTTTGTTTGGTTCATTGTGAAAATGAGATGTTGATTTCTTAAGAAATTAATAATATGAATGAAATGTAATAATAAACCCACACACGTTAATAGCATCCAAATATACATAAGTAAATACATATGTATGTATGTACGTTTATGATTTTTAATGAATTTACATATTAGAAATAAAAACAATTCTTAAATAAACATTAAAATGTCAATTAAAGTTTTATTTCCACACTAAGTTATCAATACAATTAAATTTTGATGTTTTTAAAACTGCGGACCACCGTCTTTTATAAAATTTTAAGATAAAAAAAAATTGAGATATTCGGTATAACGAATATCTCAGGTCGTTAAACCGGGCTTTGACTGTATATCCACTCAATTTTTATATTTTTAAATTTGTAAAATTATTTTCTTTATTTTTCAATAATTTTTTATCTCTTTTTTGTGGTATTTTTCATGAGGGCTAAACTGTCGAACAGTAAATGACATTTCAGGCCCAACTGCATGGCGAATATCGTTGCTCGAGCATCGCTGCCCGAGCCTGGCCGAAACACGAACATGTACCGTCTTTACAGGCCAACCTAAATTAGCGCGTCAAGCGTGTATTTTTGCTGTGGAAAGCACCCATTTTCATACAAAATGGATGGCTTAGACGGCAATAATACGCTTGACGAGCTAATTTAGGTTGGACTGTCATCATTGGCCATGAGCGATGTTCATACCAGCGAAGTTCATGACTCGTGGAGACCCCCCCAGTTACAAAATTGTTTCTTTCCACTGCTATTTGAGATACAAAGAAAAAAAAAAACTTGCCTTTTTCCGAATTTCTATTTGAATTGGATTTTTTCGAGATATTACTGGCTTGGCTTTTACTATCGAAATCATCATCGTCTTCGCTTTCATCATACTTCTTGTCCCGGTTGCTATTGGCATCAGGTGGCCTGTTTCGGTTTCTGGCTCTATTTCTATCGCGGTCGCGACGACGAGCACTTTTCCCCGATTTTCCACTGTTTTTATTCTGCTCTGTAATTTCAATATAAAATAATTTTAGTTTCTTTACTTACGCGCTCACAACAAGCAGTCATGGGCAAGCTACATGCTCTGATAGATTTAAAATACAAAATGCAAAATAAATGAAAGTTGTGTATTTAAAATATAAAATACTCCATTCTAAAAAAAAAGCAAGTCTTTGAAATACAGGGTCCGCCATGTAACGTGTTTTGTTTCAACTAGTGCTTATTTCGTGAATGTTAACACTGGGCTGATGTCTGATTTGATAGATAATTAGTTTTATCTTTCCGCTGAACGGTCGACTGACAGAAGATGCAGATTTTGCCAAAAAAAAAAAAATCATCTTTTCAGACGAAGTTCATTTTCATCTTGGCGGGTATGTAAACAAGCAAAATTGTCGCATTTGGGGAACAGAAGACCCGCACTCATACATTGAATAGCCGATACACCAAAAACGAGTCACTGTTTGGTGCGGATTTTGGTCCAGAGGCATAATTGGGCAATTTTTCTTCGAAAATGAGCAAGGAGTGGTCGTTACAGTCAATGGCGATCATGTTGAACGAATTTTAGTTCAACCGGATGGCGCTACGTGCCATACAGCCGAAGCTACCGAGCCGATGTTTTGCGCCGTTTAAAAAGAAAAAAAAAGTTATTTGGCGTACCCTATACAAAATACAGTGCTACCAAAATATGTATTTAAAATACAAGGTACTTGTAATTAAAAAGTTTTTATTAATTCAAGTCCAAAAATAGACCTTTCAAATGTTTTCTGTCTTTTCAGCTGTCTTAATGCCGCCGACATTTCGTTGGTGCTGCTAATAAACTCATCAATAGACTCGAAAAATTCTTAAAAGAATGTTTGAAACTTAACCACTTATTCCATAATTCCCATGAACAAAATGAAAAGAATCAGAAATGTTCAAACAAACATTTAACACAGTAAACATTTTTTTTTTCGTTTTGCAATTATTTTACTTTTCTTTGCAACCTTCTATACAACGAGTATAGAGTATGGACCTGCATTAATACATTTCAATTGGCTCTTAAAGCAAATAAATAATTAAGTTCATATTCGAAAAAAAGTTTTTATTTAATCTCATAAACATCAGCTTTTCAAATGTGGTATCAGACAAACAACTCGCTCTTGAGGGCGAGCGAATTAAAGTACTATTGTAGATCTTGGAGATATTTTAAATTTAATAAATCCTGATCAACTTAAAACTCGGCAACAACAAATCTCATACATTTTTAATTTACTAAATTAAAACCTCTGCAATGCCAAAAGCCGTAGTAGATTTACTAAATGTAGTAAGTGGATTTATTTACAAGTATGAAACAGCTGACAGATTGGTTATGCATACATTTACTTTTTGTTAATAAATAAATATATATGTATGTACCTTTGCACTTCATCATTTCATTAATTTCGATTTGATCAATGGCGCTTTGAACTAAATAGTTAATCATTTTTTCTTTCACGATTTCCTTACGCATTTGTTTTTTTAGATTTTATTTCTTTTAATATTTTACTAAACACCAATTGAAAAATTCTTTTGTGTACTTTTGTCGCTAAAATATCTAAACAAAAGTCAGCTGTTTCAGCATTTTTACAATACCAAACAAAAAGTCACTCACACTTAGCAGTTTAAAATAGTGTTATATTTAAAAGTATTTTAAATATAATACGCAGTGTGAAAACCGCTAATGATTTCTTATTAGAAAACAATATTTTATTGAAAGAGAAATAATGGAATTGAGGAATAAGTGACAATACCGGTTCTCACTCTTGATAGTAAAAACTCGGTTGCACATTTGGTTAAAGTAGCAGATTTGATTAAAGTACTACACCGGTATTCATAAAAAATAAAACATTGTTGAAATACATTTTAGAAGAAATTTTTCATATCAAATTTGTTTTAAAATGTATTTGAGCAACATTTTATTTTTTATGAATACCGGTGCTAGTGTTTACATCACTGCAGCAACAAAATGTACTGAACTTTTATTTTCTACGCTGTTATTAAAAAATCAAACAAAAAGCTTTAGTAAACATTAACGCAGTTCATTATTTGGTGCAAATGTCTTGCGTAAGTGCGAATGCAAGAAATTTGTCAGCTGTTATTTGGAATGCAATAAAATTTGCAAAGTTGTTAAAAAGGGTGCTCAATATCAGTTGCGATATAATCGCAAACGCAAATAGTCGCAACCAAAAACGCACCAAACGCTGAGTATCGCTATTGTAAAAAAATTACTGGCAATCACAGATATTCTGTGCTGTTAATCGTTTTGCTGGCAAAACTTAATTTTGTGTTGAGAAAATAAAAAATATGGAAGAAGCAAATAAAAATATACTAGTGAAGAGAAACCGTGACAAAATTCACAACAAAAGGTGGACAGATAAAGAAATTCAGCAAGTTTTAGAATATTTGCAAGAACATGCAGACTTTGAGGTTAGAAAGTCACTCGAGCTTTGTGGTAAAAATCGTAGTGAATATAGCAGACTTGTAAAATTAATATCAAGAGTGAAAAGCGCTAATAAAAAAACCTTTGGCCAAAAACTAACACCGATATTCATAAAAATAAAACATTGTTGAAACACATTTTACGAAAATTTTTCATAAAAAATTTTCTCTACAATGTATTTGAGCAATGTTTTATTTTTTATGAACACCGGTGTATATACATATATGTATGTATATGTATGTATATAGAGTAGCCAAGTCAACGTCTGATTGATATTTTTTCTCTTCTTGCTTTAGTTCGAAATGTCAAACGCTGTTTTTTCATTGTTTAACTTTGTGACAGCAACTTTGTGTATGCATTTATTTCATACCGATACTTGGCGGTTGGTAATTAAATTGTAGTTTTGCAATTTTTTTTTCTTTTTGGAAATAAAACAATCACCCTTATTCTGCGTTTCGATTCGGATCGAAATTTTCCGCAATCGGCAACTTTGGTATTCTGTGTTCAGTTTTTGCTGCAATTCGTTTTGTTTCTTCGATTGTGTGTATTCCGCGTTACGATCGAAGCCACGCTTTTCTAAGTTATGTATACACTAACGGAATTTTTTTCGATTTTTGTTGAAGCATTTAAAGTGAAATTAAAACATTAAAAATATGTAAGCAAAAAAAACAAATTAAATTGATTTGTTGGCATTTTTAATGTAACCAAAGGTTTAAACTTTTATTTAATTTATGACAGGTCGAAAACACCAACTTCTCAGCAGTACGAAAAGCTTGTAACTTTAATGGAAGCAAACGATGATATTGCTTGTGGTTATTACAAGCGTCCTAAGGAGGAAGTTAAAGCATTCTCACTTATCTATTTATGTTTGTCACTTTTTCGCTTTTATGCTTTATTAACATTTATTATTTATTTATATTAAATTACTTTTTCAGGCTTAAGTTCAACCCTTGGGTTTTCACTACTTTTTAATCAATATCAATTAAGTAAAGAAAAGTAAAATTTATTTGCTAGGTGGACAACCGGCTGTTTCTGGGTAGCAAACACCCTTCATCAGCACCCTATGAACTTTGGACGGCTGTGCCAAAATTGTAAAATTTGACACGTCCAAAGTTCATAGGGTGCTGATGAAGGGTGTTTGCTACCCAGAAACAGCCGGTTGTCCACCTAGCAAATAAATTTTACTTTTCTTTACTTAATTGATATTGATTAAAAAGTAGTGAAAACCCAAGGGTTGAACTTAAGCCTGAAAAAGTAATTTAATATAAATGTATTACAGAAGTTCGATAAAATTATAAATTTACAGTAAAAATTTATTATTTATTTAATTATCATTCACACAATATTTAGTTTTAATTGTTAATTTTTTGTGCACTAAATTTGACTTTTTGCTGATATGTTTACAAATTTGTTTCTATTCGTTGCTTCTATTTCACACGTTTCACAACAAAAACCCTAGTTTAAACACATCCCACTCTTCTTCTTTTTCTTTCGATTCAGTTTCTTTGCAGAATACCTACTTTCGATTCGAGCGTAACTGAGTGCGGGAACGTAATCGAAACGCAGAATAAGGGTGAATAACAAAGTTTTGCGATTTTAGTTGATGTATGAATGGTAGAATTTTTAGCGCATATTTTTTAACATAAATTAAAAAGTATTTTAAAAGTATACAAAGTACTCAAGAGCTTAGTATTTAAAATACAAAATACTAAATACATTCATTAGACGTATTTAAAATACAAATACGAAATACGTATTTCAAATCCTGCCCAGCCCGCCCTGGCAACAAGTATGTACATATTTACCTGATTTTTTTCCTATACTAAGCGCAACTAAATCTGCCACATCGGAGAGGGGTTTAAGTTTACGGTCTTTTGCCTTTTCCGCACCACGGATCTGTTCGCGCCGTTGATTTGCCTCCCTGTGGTGATGTTGGGTATCTTTTTTTAACTGAATTGAGGCATAGTGGGACTTTGCACTACTGGCGTCTGACATCTTTTGCTTAAGATCACTTTTTGGCGGGGCATGAGAGCCCACAAATGTATTATTACGTTTACACTCTTTGATTATATATTCGAAGTCTTTGTGTAAACTCAAAGTAATAGGATTTCCCACCAATATTAAAATGCATTTGGGACGAGATAAAGTAACATTGAGACGCTAAAATTTAATGTTTTTGTTATTTTTTGCTGCATTAGTTTTTTGGTTGTTTTTTGTTTTTGTTTTATGCTCATAGCTACTTACTCTTGGACTATCCAAGAAGCCCAATTGTTCGGTGCCAGATCGCACAAAGGAAACAATGATTATAGATTTTTCTTTGCCCTGGAATGTTTCCACAGAACCAGTTTCAATGCCAAACCATTTGCGCAAATTGAGCTCTTCTTTTATGTACTGATATTGCTTTTTATATGGCGATATAATGCCAATATCACTCTCTTTAACCGGTTGGCCATTTACGCCAAAGAAAAGCAGATCCTTGACATAGTCCATAACAACCATTACTTCGGTAAAATTGAATAAACTAAAAAGAAATTAAATATGTACATATGTATGTATTAATATGTATGTATGTATGTATATTAAACCAGGTTGGTTTAATATCTTGCAAAATTTTAAGTTTTATTTTAAAGAAGCAAAACATTTAGCGATGTTTTGTGTAGGTTTTCAAAAAACCCAACAAGTTTTGGAGCTGTTTACTGTGTTTAAGCTTTCATCGGCTCTCAATTTATTTACCTTCTGCAATATGAAATTTAAAAGCGCACTTTTTGTGCAAAGTCCGGTGAAATGAGAGCAATCAAGAGTCTCTTTCAATAACAGACATTTTGTCTGCACAAAAGCAGTGAAACACCAAAAACCACAACATTTCTATTCCAAAAAAAATAAATTATGGTATGTTTAAATGTTTATTGTATTTTCCATATTGTAACGTTTAATTTTTCAATGTTGTATGTACTTTCAATGTTTTAATTAATTTCTGCTGCATTAATTCAGGTCCAAAAATGAACGTTTTCAAAAAATATTTATTTATTTATTTGATTTCAATACAAAGAAAGCCTCATGGCCAATAATACATGTATTGTTAGTGAAATGTCTATGTAAATTAATTTGACTAATTCTAAAATTAAAACCTAATTGTTAGTTAGAAGGCTCCCCAACCATCCAAATACCGCCAAAAATATAAAACTAGTTTCGATATTGAGAATTACAATCGCATTTCCTAAAAACCAAGGATACTTCGAAAATTTAAAAATTTAATGATGAATATTGTTAAAATACTCGAAGAGCATTTTACTATAAGTATGATAAGTATAACAAAATAATTTGAGAGTATTAGGAAGTTCACTCCAAATACGATGAACTCTTATCACAAAAGATCGATCAAATAATGAAAGGCGCCCCAAGGGGACGTTGATTTGAATGTTGCCTTTATTGAGGTAATCGCAATAAAGTCCATTATTGAGCTCAATATTCCATACAAAAAGTCAATAAAGTTATTGCTCAATAAACTCTATATTGCTTTGAGTATTGAGAAAAAGATGGAACACAACACTGTAAAAGATGTGTTTAATAAGCAAAATTATACAATGCGAGATGAATGACGAGATAAATGTCAACAAAAGCAAACAAAACAAAATAATAAAAAATAAAAATAAATACAATAAAAATAAAAACATTGCAGCATTTCCAAATTTTTATTTCTCTTTCTTTTTATTCTTGCCGCTTTGGAGTCATAACATATTTTTATTGTACAACACTAAAATCTTTTTAATAAAAGGCAGTTTTTCTTCCATTTTTCTTATTGGAAAATATTTTTCACTTTTTTTTTTTCTCACTACCAAAACAAAAACAACAACTTTTTTCAGCTGTCAGATACTAATTGAGTTAGCTCAATATTTGTAGGTATGAACGCAAAAAATATTATGTCAATAAACTGAATATTCAGCCCCATTGCGAATGTCGTTGTCGACGTCATCGTCAATTTTTGGCCGCATTCAAATTTTGTCGACGCAGGCGTCAACTCGACACTCATTTGGTATTAATTTGTGCGCATGTGTTGACGTCGACGTGTTATCGATCGAAAATATCATCTCCATATGATTTGACATTTAATAAACGTGATTTCCAATTTTTTTAATCCTTAATTTTGTGAAAAAATGTTTTTTATGTTTGAATCAAGTGAAAGCAGTGATGAAGAAAATAAAGAAATGTACCACCACCAGTAGCATTCATTTCAGCCTTATTGTGGCTCATTTTTTTTTTTTTAATTTGAATTTGAAATTGAAGAAGTATAATACAACATATGTATAAGATGTACATGCTTTAAACGTTTCTTACTTTTTGCCAACCGTTACTGTCTCTTATTGGAGGGCCAAGAGAATTTAATTTTAAAGTTATTTCTTCCCAATCTTCCTTGAATTTGTAAGGGTTTGAACTTTTTACAAGCCCTTTTGCTAAGCTTGTTTTTTTGGAGTTCGGCAACAAGGACCTCGAATTGCTGCAAAGTTGTGATTTTTAATTTTTTTTCCATGGCACTAACTCAAATGTTTGAAACGCAAATTCACATGTCGACGCTAAAAATTTTGTTGACAGAAACAAAGTCAATTCAGGTCAACGACGCCGTAATATTGACCTCATTAATACAAACTTGTCGACGATAACTCGCAACTACTCTCAATATTGACGGTGATTATCTCAATTAGAAATACATGTATGAACAAGGTATAACCAAAAGAAAATTCGTTAGCTAGTAGTGTAGGAGGTCTTCCAGTTTTAATGATTTTATAAAAGTGAAGTAAAATACGTATTTTCAGATAATTGTCAAAATTGCTTTTTAAAATTTCAGGGGTAAGTTCAGAAACACGTTCATGCTCCACTACACCAATATTGAATACATAACGAATAATCTTTCTAATTATTCTCTCAACAACATACAAATTGTATGCCCAGGTAGCAGAAAAAACTTCTAATCCGTAATTGATTCTTGACATAATGAGTGCTATAGCAAGGCGAATCCTGATATGTTTTGGTGTATACGCTTTTAAAGAATATAGATAGATGTCTTAAAATCAGACAGCTCTTGTGGGCCAGAAAATATTTGCTGTATTTTTCAGCTGTCTATATGTCGACGACATTTCGTTGGTGCTGATCAACTCAGCAGTAGACTTGAAAAATTCTTAAAAGTTTGTTTGAAACTTAACTACATACTTATTCCATAATTCCCATGAACACAAAAAAATACAGCAAATATTTTTTGAAAAGTTTCATTTTTGGACCTGAATTAATACATTTCATCAATTGGCTCGCACTTAAAGCAAATAAATAATTAAGTTCATAATTTCTGCTGCCATAAAATATAAAAATCCTTGAAAGAGTCGACAAACAATCGACGAAACGTCGGTTGCAACAGTAATTAAAACTTTGTTTTAATTATAAAACATATTAGGGCTTATAAGCTAAACCAGAAATGGGGGAAAAAAACACGTAATTATGATATATGTACATATTTTGATGTTCCAATGGAAACTGAAAAGTACATTTTTGGCAAAGTAAATGTTTTTTTGCACACATTTACATTTCAAAGTACAAAGTGGGCCACAAGAAGTCATCCGATGTTGTGTGGCTTTTGAGAATATCGGTTATATAGAATATAGAATAGCTTGCTTACCTGTGCGACTGCCTGTCAGCTTTCGAGGGCCCATAAATGGCATGAAATAAAATCGGATATTCCTTATTATGTAATTTATGCCATTTTTCACACAACGAGATATGCTCTGAAAATGAGATAATATATATAGATACTGTCTAATTCATAAAAACTATATCACAGGTTTATAAAGCTGTTATTTGACAAATCTTCCATACAAAAATGTCAAATAGAAGTCTTATAAGCCTGTTACAATTTTTATGAATTAGGGGGATATTCTTTTTGCAGTAAATTATATACATACATATGTATGTATGCATGTATATTTTTACCTCTTTTGGCACAAGGTTCCAAGCTGTGATTGTAATACAAGCCGCTATAAAGTCTAACAATAGCCGGATGCGAGCGATAGTTGCGTGTTAGACGTGTCTGTATGGTGCGATCGTAGTCCCCAGTATCGTCGTCAATGCGATAACAATCACGTACCATCAGACGGTCCATCAATGAAGCATCAAGACCCAATTCTTTGGCTCGCATCGATTTAAGCACCGGTCCCAATTGCTTGTGATCACCGGATATAATCAGACTGGATTGACGTGTTAAAATCGTCGTTATAGCCAGCAAAGCTTCCGATTCCATTGCAGCGGCAACTTCATCGATCAGCAAATGCGTATATACTCCGTCGCCATTATTTTGACGGCCAAATTTGCCAGTGGCCAATTTAGCTACAACCGATAGCGTACAAATTACCACACGATAATTATGTAGTACTTCTACATCGGGATAAAATTGACCATTGTACATGTTGGAGTTCTCCAAGAGAATTTCATCGATACTTTCAATGCGAACTTCACAAGAACGTGAATAAATGCGCACTAAGCAGCGTGCCATATCTAAATGGTTCAAAAATTGGCACAATCGTATAGCAACCTCATCGCAGGCACTATTCGAGGCAGCGGTTACCAAAATTTTGGTATTTGGTTTTCTTAAAAGTTGTAAAATGCCTTCCGCTAAAGTGGTGGTTTTACCAGTACCTAAGGAAAGCAGAGAAAGAGAGGCATATAAAAAGAAAATTGTAGATTATTTTAGGTCTAAAATTAGTTCTTATCAATTGTTTTGCTTCTTTTGCAGCCGTTTGTATGCCGCCAACATTTCGTTGATGCTAATCAACTCATCATTAGACTCGAAGAAATTTAAAAGAATATGTCCAAAACTTTACTCCCATGAACACAATGAGAATTACATACATACTAATAAGACATGCTTTTAGACTTATATTTTTTCTTTTAGACTTACATATATGGTTTCTTGAGCGTTTTAGTTATATTTTATTTGGCGTAATTTGCAATGTTTCGGTACCCCTTTGTGTACCTTCGTCAGGAAAATTGTTTTCTTTTTATAAAAAGAAATTACGCCAAATAAAATATAAGCAAAACCAATGGCCTCAAGCTGGAGAAATTATTAATAAGAGTTAAGATAATAAATTTCAGTTGGCAAACAAATAATTGAATTCATTTTTGATATTTTTTTTTTATAAAAATAGCAAAGCTAGAAAAAGAGTCAGTCCATTAGGAGTATTAGGCAGTCGGCGAGCTTCTTTTTTTATTCATGTGAGACTCCTCGTACGCGAGTAACAAAAACTTTTTTGTTTGTTATTGTTAACTTTTTCAAACAGCTGACTGCTTAACTTTTTTATTCTCTCAAAATCGCTCTCTTCTACACAAACTTAAAGTACGGGAACGTTTTTCATGCTCATTGGAATCCCGCAAAATCGCAAAGACTATTTGCTCTTGCAGTCATTGTATGTGATTATTTGCAGTAAAATTTGCATTTGCTCGTTGAGCAAACATAACCTTAAAATATATAAATTTTATTTGATTTTCTAAAATTTAAAAAAATTAATTTCTGCACCTTAAGATCGTTTTTTAAATCAAAATTTATTAACAATATTATTCAATATTTCGCTAACAGTTTGTTAGCATCTTCAGGTTAGTATTACAAATATTTGAATATTATCTTGAAAATGCTAACAAACTGTTAGCCGATATATTGAAGAATATTGTTAATAATAAATGTTATATAAAAAACCGGATCTGAGTCCGCAGAAATTAGTTTTTCAAAATTCTAGAAAATCAAATAAAAATTATATATTTTAAGGTTATGTTTGCTATATAAATTTTACATAAAAAACGATCTGAATCTACAGATAAATTTCCAGAATATTTTTACAATATTTCGTATTTTATAAAAAATAATATTAAACAATTATTTATTTATTTTCAATATTTCGCCAACAATTTGTTGGCATCTTCAGGAAAATAATTATAATAATTTTCCTGAAGATGCCAACAAATTGTTGGCTGGTTACGTTTTTTGGAAAATAATGGAAAAAATTCCTGAAGAAGATACCCATTGTGGTAACGAAATATTTAATTAAACAAGCATTTAAAAAATAAATAAATAATAAAAACAAGCTCTAATTATTAATTTAAAATACGAAATAATGGACAAGACAACATAAATCAAATCACAATCGCATTTTAACCAACAAGAAATGCCTTCTTGATCTGTTGGCCAGCAGAGAAATAATAATCACTTAAGTCGGAGGTGAAAAGTAGTTTAAGGAAATTGAACACACCTGGTGGACCAAATATTATGTAGGTGGCATCGTTTCGTGGACCCAGAGCTATATTACGTACCGCCTGCAATTGTTCTTCGTTTAAATTTTTGTTGTACAATTCAATGCTGGAAAGGAAAGTGGTTGCTTAAACTGAAAACCCTGTTACGAAATTAAAATTTACCATGTTGTCGGCAATGCCATCGGAACGATTTTAGCGGGAAATAAAAATTTCTTTAGAAATTCAATATTATTTGGTAACAGTTCCAGGGCACGATATTGATAACGAAAGTTCATGCGAGATGGCCTGAATGCGACTGCATATGATGCGTTGATATCAATTATTTTATCACATTTAAAACTAATACGTCCGGTATTGATGGCCTGTATCTGGCCCACATAAGTATTATTATGCACACGATGGATATCTGACGTGTTTTGCAATGTTAATTGCATCAGTTTTTCGTTGCTCGTTAAAATATCGGTACGCGTAGTAAGTATAACCTCATCAAATGGTGACAATATACTTTCTAGGAATACGCGTTGACTGGGCTTCAGCTGTAAAAGTATAAAGGAAAAAAAATATTGCAACGAGTTTTTGTTTTTCTATTGAAGTGATAATTTTTACCTGAAAACTATATTCGCCGCCAAAGCTACGTAAGTTAACTTTCTTTTGCTTCAAATTAAAATACTGCTGCATTGTGTCCATATCTTCGATTTGCAATAATATATTCAATGAGGCTCCGATCGTTTGTGGTTGCAATTTTTTTTCATTGCGTATATAATCACGGAACTCATTGGAGTTTTTCATAAGACTTTGGTGATAGAAATCATCCTTTAAGGCATTTTGTATTTCTTTGGGCGGAAAATATTGGGCCAATTTAAATTTTGGTTCGAATAATCTTGAAAAAAGATGTTAAAGTAATTATGTCAGAAATTGTAGAAAGCAGCGAGAAAGCAAAGCAGAACATATAACAGGAAAGATACATAATATTTTTTAATGGAAGGGAATAAACAGGGGGTAAGTGAAATTTTCTTGGGGCGGCAATCGATGTCAATTTATCGGCATTGGTCTTGGTTTTTTTTTTTTTTTGTTGTGCATACAAAAATACTTCATTATAATTTTTTTTATATTTTTTTAATAAAATTAGTATTTTTTTGATCTAAGTGTATTTTCTTTATATACATACATACATACATATATTTCTCATATTCATATATGAACTTAATTATTTATTTGCTTTAAGAGCCAATTGAAATGTATTAAGTCAGGGCCAAAAATAGACCTTACAAATGTTTTCTGTCTTTTTCAGCCGTCTATATGCCGCTGACATTTCGTTGATGCTAATCAACTCATCAGTGGACTCGAAAAATTCTTAAAAGACTGCTTGCTGAAAAGGACAGAAAACATTTGTAAGGTATATTTTTGGACCTGAATTAATACATTTCAATTGGTTATTAAAGCCAAACAAATGATTAAAGTTGAACTGTGTAATGTTGATCTTTAATATTAATATTTTATTTAGTAAATAATTTTACACCAAATTTAAATTGATATAGCAATTATTTTATTTTCTCCAATATTTCGGCCAACTTTGTTGGTCATCCTCAGGGAGTTATCTTTTTTATATTTATTTTATTATATTAGTAGTGTCGTCAGTTGTTAACGCAAGTAACTTTTCTCGCCTACTGTTACTTGCGTTAACACCTGACGACACTACTAATATCATGAAATAAATATAAAAAAGATAACTCCCTGAGGATGACCAACAAAGTTGGCCGAAATATTGGAGAAAATAAAATAATTGCTATATCAATTTAAATTTGGTGTATAATTATTTACTAAAGGACCTCAAGCCGAACTCACTTTATAAATAAAATACAAATGATTAAAGTTCATATTTTGAATATGAAAATACACTTAGCTCAGACCAAGGTACCTCGCGATACCAGGTAGCCTTACAAGCCCAGCTGGCTACAGCTGCTTTTAGCCCGAAGAGCTGTCAAAATACACAACACAAACACACAAACGCGAACAAATGAATATCGTTAGCATTGATTTTTCGTTGCCGATTACTGATTTTAAATTGTTATTAGAATATAAGAATTAATTTAATATATTTTGTAATTAAGTTATTATTAGCCTGTAAGGATATTGTATTCCATCCAGACTTCGATGGATAAATAAAGAACTTGAACATTTCTACCAACAAAATACATGAAGTGTTTGTTGGTGTTCTGTTTGTTGTAGTTATGCGGTTACCTGGTATCGAGGTACCTTGTTTCACACCATCGCTATTCTATCGGCTGAAAATGATAGCGTTGCTTCACTGTTTTATTTTATTTCTTTTTTTTTTATTGTCATCGATTGTAGTTTTTCCAAAATAATTTGAAAAACTTTTTAGCAGTTTCAAAATTCACTTACTTATTAGATGGTAACCGGTTGGGATTAATAGCAAAGCAAACTTTAGGAAAATCCTCAGTGCGCTGGAATAAATACAAAAATTATATTATTGCTTTTTAGTTTCAATAAACTTCAATTTACCATAAAATGATGTTGTTCTATAAAAAGGATTTTCTTGCTATCTTCCAAATGGCATAGTATAACAATGGGTTGCTCCAGATGCTTGGTAAACAAATGAGAGTCCACAAAGAAGCGCTCAATGCCACTTTCGGGATATTTGTAAGGCACACGCATATTATGTACATAGAAAAATGAGCGCGATTGTACAATAATAATTTTTTCAATTATAAGATTGTCCAAAGAAGACTCAATTTCGAAACAAAAGTTATGAGAGTTTTTACATAATCTATAGCTTATGGTGAAAAACGGGCTATTGCTGTAAGGAATGAAATTTTGAATACTGATGTGACAGGAAATATGTATATTGCAAAAAAATGTTACTAACAATTTATCTAATTCTTTCAAAAATTCAAAATCTGTATCGTCACCATGCATCTGTATGTGCTCTTCGAGTAGTTCCATGGTGCTAAAATCTGACTGGCATATAAAACAGCACATATTGGTAGGAAGAAACCCCTCCACACGTTCCTGCATTGTTGATCCTTGATATTGTAAAGCTTTTTTGGGTTCATTTTCATCGATTTCTAGGGTTTTATTTACACAAGATTATCATATATTATTTCAAATTATTATATATTTTTAGTAACCTTCTGTATTCAAATTCAAGTCACTACTAAATCCGATTCTATTTATTGTTCTATACGTTAAAGCATCATGATTTATTTTCTGTTTATCCAAGTCCTCTAACTTATTGTTGCGAAAATCAAACAAGTTTTTGCATCTGATTTTATAAAGATCACTTCCACGAGCAGTATTTATAATAAAGCCGCAACGGTCAAGCAAAGATCCAACCTGTAGGACAAAGAAAATTATTACTAATAATTATTAAATTTATTCGATCCTTTTTTAGCTTAATATTTTATTTTTCGAGCTTTAGATCCCATTTAATATATTAAAAAAATATAATATATTAAAAAAAAAAAAATAATAATAATAATATTACTGAAAACATAAAATTTCGATTCTGTAATGAAAGTAAATTTGTTTGCTTTTTGCTGTGTGTTCTTGTTAAGCGAGCTAAAATGTTAAATGTAGCTACATTAAAATCAAAAAAAAAAAAAAATATTTTTTCTAAAACAAAGGAATCTTTTTTAAATTTATTTAATTAATGTTCTGTGAAAGCTCTTTTGTTCTCTGAAACCTCGTGGAAGGATTAAATTTAGGTACATATATGTTGTGATCGTGGAATTAAAAGGCTTCTGATAGTGTAACAATCAGTTTATTCAATGTTAATGATATAGTTTTTCAATATAAGTGAAGGGAATAAACTAGGCACCTAAGTCAAATATATTTCAATATAATAAGTTTTATTAAAACAGTAGTTTATATGATGCCAGATTTTCTACTTTCCAACAATATATTCTAAATACTTACATTATCTGTACCGTTTA
Organism: Sturmia bella; assembly: GCA_963662145.1. Lineage (NCBI taxonomy): Eukaryota > Metazoa > Arthropoda > Insecta > Diptera > Tachinidae > Sturmia > Sturmia bella. The sequence goes on from OY759172.1 coordinate 61,851,344, forward strand.
ATTTTTTTAACTTTTGTCTCTGCTCTGCAGTCGAAAATTTGATAAACTCTTTTCGTAATCCTGCTTTTTGGACGCACCAATCATCTTTGTTTGTTATAAATGAAGTATGATATAAATTGAGCAAAAAGTTTCCAATCAAATCTATTTCTAAAAGAAACAAGTGCACGCACGGTGATAACTAAACAAATGTATTAAAAAAAATAATAATATTAAAACTTACCCCATTTTTCGGGCTTGCGGGATTTAGCTTTCGTTTCCTTGTTTCGACTTGAAACTGATGAAATAGTTGTAGAAACCGATTCGTCGCTAGACATTTTACTTAAATTATTTTAGAAAAATATATCCATGTACCTATATGAAAGATTTGAAAGAAATGTTTATACATACATACATGTATGTATGTATGTATGTATATATGATGTATTAAAATTTTTTGTTAAATGCACAGAACTAGAGTGTATTAAAAGTTATCTTTAGCTAATATAAGAAAATCATGTTGAGTATGATTCGATATTGGAATTGGCACATTTATAAGCACAAAATGAAAGACGCCTTTAAACATAAGATTAAAGTTAATCCCTAAATGGATGTACACACTGACGATAACAGCATCGAATTTCAAATATGTAGGTATTTAAGCGTTGGTTATCAAACAGTCATTACAGCGATAACGAAATTAAATCATTTAACTAAACATTTTGTTCCCCAAAAAAAATGATTTCCCTTTGGTTTAAAATTGGCGTTTTCGATCAAAATCACTGATCTGATTTTCTTTTAATAATTTGCAGTCATGCAACAAGTATGTGTGAATATTCGTCCTAACAGAAGGTACTGCGATACTAATTTCCAACTTTTGATTATCATAACAAAAATAAAATGATGGCTCTGCAAAAGTTATATGTATGTATGTGTTGTATGCTTTTGTTTTTGTAGCTGCAAAAGACCAGTATTGCCGTAGTGGCATTTTGTATTTTTATGTAGAAAAAGAATCCTAGCGGAAAAACAAAGTATTCGTTACGAAAATAAATAATTCAAAAAAAACTAATTTATGCAGCTTCAGATCGTTTTTTAAAATGAAATTTATTAAGAATATTATAATGAAGATGCTAACAAACTGTGAGCGAAATATTGAATAATATTGTTAATAAATTTTATTTCAAAAAACGATCTGAAGCTGCATAAATTAGTTTTTTCAATTATTTATTTTCGTGAAGCTGCATATATTAGTTTCTTCAAGAATTAAAAAAAACATCATATGTTCTGATGGAAAATTTTAATATATAATTATGGCGATTTTGTTTTTATATCTTTTAAGATTAATAAGGTCTGGCAGCACTTGTAAATTTGAAAACAATAAAAAGCAAAAAAACAAACTAATCATGATACACCTAATAAGGTGGCTTTTTCACTACAGTAACAACAACTTCAATAAAAGTGTACCACGAAATTAATGAACTATTCTATCGGTGAAATATTACATATGGAAATAACAAAGTTAATGTTACCCATAATTATATAAGTACTATATCAAATACATATGTTTTTTCCACATCAAGGTACTTCCATATCAGGTAGTCGCATAACTACAACACCAACAAATACTTCATGTATTTTGTTGGTAGAAATCTTTAATATCTGTCACCAATTTCTTCGCGTTTGTGTATTTTGACAGGTCTTCCGGCTAAAAGCAGTAGTCAGCTGGGCTTGTAAGGCTACCTGGTATCGAAGTACCTTGTTTCTCATATTTAAATGAATGTATACAAACAAATTAACTGTATATACTTATGTACACACGTATATATGTACTTGAATATTTCACCGTAAAACAAGATGGATATGTATGCATGTGCTTATTCCACACCAACATTATTTTGATATTTTTATAAAATAAATAACAAAGTCTACTAATATTAAATATACTTTGCAGTGTTTATGACCAATGTATACACATGCAAACGAACGTATGTTGTAATATACACACATACATACATACTTGATTTGCTTTCTTGATACGGAAAAACCAAAAACACTTTTTAAACAAAGAAAATTTTATAAACAAAGTTCTTTCACTTTTATTATTTAATTTTCTTACTTCAATTTAGTTTAATATGTTTCTTTTTCCCGATTTAGTTGTTAAATGATTGAATTTTAAGCACACACAGAACAAAAAATAAAAATATTTGGACGATTTATAGGACACAAATATTTTCTCCAATCATACAAAATATCACTAGAGTTGTAAAAGCAACGATTCGATGGGTATTCACTTTTATCTCACTGACTGGGTTATCTGAACTATATAATGATTTCAGAATTCTTTAAATTTAAGGCATAAATTTTATTATCTTAAATTGAGAAATATAAAGTAGCTTAGGTGTCTCCTATTGATAAAAACAAGATTAAAATAAATAGAAGAATACTTTAAAGGATCTAGTTATCTTAATCCACATGCATACAATGCCAAAAGGTGTACGCTCATGTATTTCTACAAAGTATCTGAAAATTGAATATTAAAACTAAACGTATGCATTTTTCTTGCTCTGCAATCCGCTTCCTAATGTTTTTTTTTCGTTTTCAATTAGAGTACCTCTAGGCATTTTTAGAAAAACTTTATTTTTCACTTAATTTTTTCGAATTAAAATAGCTTGAAAATTTTTCAACAGCTGATAAAAAGCTGTTGTTTATGTATTTGACATATAGATTTTTTTTCGAACAGAAACTTCGAATCATGCTGAATTGAGAACACCAATTTATGAATCGTGGGGAGTCAAAAAATTTTGTAAATCAATCCGAGTCGAAACTTAGAACACTCCCGAATATAATATATGTAAGTCACCAAGTTATTCATCTCAAAGACTAGTGTATACCATGATACACTTAACAAGGTAGCCTCGTCAGCTAAACCGTTAATCAACTGACTACTTTAGGTTGTCAAGAGATTGCAGAGATGAAAGGCAGCCAAAACGAGATAGCAAATCCGCATAAGCTCAGTGCATCTCTCTTCTGTAAATGTAGAAGTGGCGTCTTTTTGACAGTTTGCATAAGTTTTACAAAAACAAAATGCATGTTATTTTTATTGAAGTTGTTCTTATTGTAGCGAAAAGGCTACCTTGTTAGTTGTATCATGCCCAGCACTCACACCGGTATTCATAAAAAATAAAACATTGTTGAAACACATTTTACGACACATCTTTCATAAAAAATTTTTTCTAAAATGTATTTGAGCAACGTTTTATTTTTTATGAATACCGGTGTAAGTATCCATAAATTTGTACAGCACTATAGTTTGCACGCCACTATACAGCGGGACTTCCCAATATTTTTTTGTTGACAAAACTAAAATATGCCACCCTTTTAGTAATTGAGCGATGCCAGATGGAAGATGTGCACATATTCAGTGTGGGTAGATATTTCTCAAGTCAGTTCTGCTTTTTGTTTCATCAAATCTGGCAATCATATGGATTTGCATTTTCATTGAAGTGTACTCTTACTACATACATATGTATGTTTAAATGAGCTGCTGTAAAACTGTTAAATATTTATTTTATACATACATAGGTATATTTATTTTTCTATTGTTGCTTAACACAATTCGGACTTAAATTTGTTGGGGCTTTTTTTTTTGGAAATATTTAAATGATATGCACTTTCTGTTTAGTTCATACGTAAACAGATTGCGTGCATCAAAAAATATGATTACGTGTAAAAAAACAGCAATACATGCATATATGCATGTACGTTTATGTCACAAAATACTGTATCTGCGGTTTACATATACATACATATGTTGTACTTGTGTTATAAATGCAAATTTGAATATCCAGGGAGATATGCCCATTTATAAAAAAAAGAAACAAAAACAGTCGCAGACTATTTTGAAATAAATGCATTTTATTAACAATTAGATAAACATATTCTGAAAATATATTTACTAATGTTTCCACTTCGGATTGCGTTTTTCCATAAAACTCTTAAGGCCTTCATGACAGTCAGCTAGTTCCAGATTTTCCAACATTTTCTAAAATGATTGAAAAGTTAAAATCATTCATTTATACGCGTATGTACACTTAAGTTCTTTGTAGGAAGAACAGCATACTAAAACATAAAATTATGAATTTTTATAGCATAAATATGTAACTTATAAAAATTACCTTGCACCCCAATTCATAGGCCTTTTCAAGAGGTAAATTTAGCTGTTGGTAGTAAAATTCTTTGCCCAAACTAATAACACTCCGACTTTTACTCTTAATGGCCTCAGTTACTTTTTGCATCTCATTGTCCAATTCATTTTCTGGTACAACACGGCTTACCAAACCTAACAAACTAAATATTGATCATTTAATCCGGTTTTTGGTTAATAAAAACAATACCAGCCATATTAGCTTCCTGCGCCGTTATTGGCAAGCCTGTCATTAGCATGTAGGCAGATTTGGGCCTGGGCACATTACGCGATATTGCTATACCAGGTGTCGAACAAAATACTCCAAAATTAGCCCTAAAATTAGAAAGTTACAGTAACAAGAACACAGTGAATTATTTCTAAAATACCCTGGTGTAGAAAATGTACTCTTCTCCGATGCTATGATTATGTCACAAGATGCAACCAATTGGCAACCAGCTGCAGCAGCTAAACCATTTACTTTTGCTATTACCGGCACTGGTGCTTTATATATGCTTAGGATAATATCGCTAAGTTTTTGGAAAACTTCTAATTGCTTATTCTTATTTGCCGAAATTAGCTCTTTGAGATTATGTCCAGCTGACCACACATTTCCTTTGGCACTTAATACTATACAACGAAGTTCTTTGTTCTGCCAATCACTTGTAATGGACTCCAATATGGAATCCATCATGTCCATTGATAAAGAATTGCGGGTACTGGGTTCATTTAAACATATTTCCCTTATGCCGTTACGCTGGTTCACTTCGGTAAAGTTTTGAGCGGCTTTAATGCTGGTCACATGCAATGAGGCCTTGAACAACTTGGCAACATGTTGCTTTGGATACAAAGAAAGAATTAGTAAAAAATTTAACCAGCTTCAGCAGGTATTGAGAGACTAACCTGACGTAGTGTATTTATGCTTTTTAACATTATTTTGATTCTATTCTCCTCTTATCAAATTGTACGATTTAAGCAACAGGTGTTGTGCACAGAGCTCCCAGATCTCCTTAATTTTCCACTTCATTTTAAAAATCGCCAAGTCTGGCAATAAAGGGGTCTATGATCTAACGGAAATGGAAAAATCAACACTTTCATTCGCACATAAAAATCTTGAACTTGTCAGCACTTAAGGAATTTAAAATTTATTACTGCAGTTCTACTCTCAACTCACGGAGTGACGTCGTATTATGAGTTTCAATTATCAAATAAAACATATATCTATAACTGATATTAATTTTTAGCACCTAAATTGATAAAATTTTTTATTTTATTTATAGTTCAGAAATAATTTGTGTGTATATAAATGCATTGCAACCATAACCACAAAAAAAAAAATATAATATGCTGGTGTATAAAAATATCTTTCTATAAATGAGACCATATTGGTTTGCGTTTTGCCATAAAACTTTGTAAGCCTTCTTGTGAATCTTTTAGTTGAAGATTTTCGGTCATTTTCTAAAATAACACAAAAAAGAAATATTTTCAAATTATCAAGTCTAAAAAATTTAATGGAAACCTTTGTGCCCTGTCTATAAGCTTCTTGTAATGATAACTCCAGCTGGTTGTAAAAAAACTCTTTGCCTAAGGCCAACACAGCACGACTTTTATTTTTAATGGCATTTACAATTTTGTCAACTTCTTCATTTAATGCTTCACCGGGAATCACACGACTTGCTAAACCATGTTTAGAAGCTTCCTCAGCAGTTATGGCATGACCAGTCATTAACATATCCAAACATTTCGAGTGTGACATAATGCGTGACATAGCAACAGCAGGTGTGGAGGCAAATACACCAATATTGGCACTACAAAATAAGACTTATCAATAGCTACTTAAAGTGTTTATATATTTTTAATTGATGGTAAAATTTTAACATCCTAAAGTATATAGCAACATTAACCTGGGCATTATAAAGGAGCTTTTTGCCGAGCACACCACGATATCACAAGATGCTACCAACTGTACACCACCAGCAGCCACAATACCATCTATCTTTGCTATAACTGGTATGGGAGCTTTGCGTATGTTGTATACAATTTCTGTCAGTTTTTCAAAAACCGCTGTATGCTGTTGAGTTCCACAGCTGGGCATGAGTTCTTTTAAATCATGACCAGCCGACCATATCGGACCAGTGGAGGATAACAGAATACAACGTAAATTCTTGTCATTCCAAGTGCTTTTTATTGCCGTTAATATTTCATCCATCATTGTCAGCGATAACGCGTTACGTGTCTTCGGGTCATTTAAAATAATCTCTCGTACGCCATTATATTCCATAATTTGGCAGTATTTATTTTTTGAGCTAGATGGTAAGCAACACATATTAGCAGCGGTCTGATTGATTAAAATTGGCTAAAAAACAAGTTTCAATTAAAGATCTTCGTTTATAAAATCAACCATTACTTATGTACCTTATTAACTAAAATTTTGAAATGACGCAGCATTTTTCTAAATTACTTTTTTAATTTATGTAAAAAATTTTCAAAGAATTATTAAAAATGTAAACAAACAAAAAGAAAATAAAGCTGCCACAGGTGAACTGTCTGATAAGAAGGTGGCTGCCAGACCTTTCCAAGATACTGACAACTAATAATCGGCAAGTATGCTTACATTTGTCTGGTATTCTATTTTTTCAATTTATAGCTAAATTATGCTCATAATGGGCAAATTTGCATACTTCTAGAAATAAAAAATTGGCTGCATGGTGTAGAGTTAACCGATAGTTATCACTTCGAAGCTGGGGACATCAAATTCCCTACGCGGGCAAAAAACGGCAAAGTGTGCTTTAAGACTCCACCTTTGGCAACGCTATTGATCACCTGATGATAAGAAAATTGAATACTTTCCAGCACTGTAACTTCAATTACAGCCAACTTTCCTTTGTTTACCTTCTTAAAACAAAAACAAGTTTTAATAACATAATCGGAATTATTTTATCATCCGTTTTATTTTGCCAGCGAAAAAAATCCTGAATATCCTTTAAGAGGCATGTAAGTCGGAGATATTTTGGCATATTCTTATGTAATACACAGGAGGTGTCTGCAAATTTATTTTTTGCACAATTATTATTTAGTTTATTTCCCCAGGTACTGTGGTAGCTATAAAATTAAAACATTTGATAGTACAATATTTTATCAGTTTTTGTTTTACAGATAGCATGTACTACATACATATGTATATAATCGTTTCATTGCCTTTATTAAGTTTTTAATCTTGCACTTTTACTCTAAAAATTTTAACTTTCATTTCAGTCGTTTTCGTTTCGTCAAAGAGTTTACTGATTGGCTATTCGATTTTCTTTTTGTTTTAAAATCAACTGTAACAACAAATTGCACACGATACCAACAGTACACTAATTAAAATTGTCTTCATAATCATGAAACCCTTCCAAGTTGGCGCTCACGATTGCAGCAACCTTGTCACCGAAAACATAAATCGCCTCTTTGCCAATCGTGAACCCTGGCAAATTGCCACAATCACAGCTACTGCTGTTTTAAGCTCTGTTTGGCTGTGGAGTTTTATAAATCAAGATGAAAGTAAGTTAATATTGCATAATCATTGATCATTTTTAATTATTGCCCAAGAGAAATCGTAAGTAAAAATTAAGTGAAACTCCAGTTTAAGCATGATTGGCAGGGATAGTGATCATCACTATACTATCGAGGATTGTATGACAATTAACATAGAATTGAACAAAATATATATGTATGTACACAAAAGTCGTGGTATGTTTCGTAAATAACACGTTTGGCTCAAAAGTCCAATTTTATAAACATAACTTCAATAGATTGCTAAATTATAAACTTGTAAAATTCAGGGGACAGTTTATTCTAACAAAGTAGAAAACTATGATTGCATCATTAATGGCTTCATTTAATTTACCTCTATATATGTATACTTTTAATAGCTTCGGTGTGCCAAATTGTTTTCTATTTGGTATACATACATTGATTTTTTGTGACGAAATCAAATGAATATGTAGATAAGATTAATAAAAAGAAAACAAATTCTCGTGATCTTAAAGCTCTTGGGCTACTGAGCCTAACATCTAAATTTCTATCACTCAAGTGACTTGCACAAGAATTCAGTTAATTTATGTAAATAAATCAAGATTGAAATTTTTTTTTTTTTGATTTTTGACATTTTAAAATTAAAAAAAAAGTAATTTTTCACGTACGACTTACAAGTAGATTTCAGAAATACACTGATGTGTGCGTATGTATGATATTATATACAAAGTTAGCGAAGCTTTTAGTGCAGTAGTGCACAAAATTTATCTTGTGTTGATACCAAGTTCTACTATTTTGAGCACCTCAAACATTACCTTATATTTTCATCTGAATCATATCATACACATACACTCACCAAATTTAATGCAAACCCAATCAGCGGCTCCTGTGTACGACATACAAACTCACTTTCATAAATTCAACAAGATCATTCTTAAGAATATAAAACTCAAAAACTTTCTATATTATCTTTGAAAGAACTTGAGCCTAATAAACTTAATACAGAAATAATTATATAAGAAAAAGTTCGAATAATAGAAATTAAACTCAAAAACCTTCACCGCTGCTCTTTTAGGTGTTTGGCAACGTGGTAAAAAGCAATTTTTTCATTATTTGAAAAAAGTTCCGGCCGTCAGAATAAAAATCGAAAAAGAACTGGAAAAAACAACAGCCGATTTTCAAAATGAAATTGCTAAAAATTGTGCCGGACTCAAGTACAATCTGCAATTGCCGGAGGAAGGATTAAGCAAGGAACAAATTTTAAAATTAGTGGATGACCACTTAAATTTGGGCAATTATGATTGGCGTGGTGGGCGCGTATCAGGAGCTGTCTACGGCTTTCGACAAGATCTGGTCGATCTGGTGACACAAGTGTATGGTAAAGCTTCCTATACAAATCCCTTGCATCCGGATATCTTTCCAGGAGTTTCTAAAATGGAAGCTGAAATAGTGCGCATGGCTTGTGCCTTATTTCATGGTGATGACAAGTCTTGTGGAACTGTAAGTGATTAGAAAAGAGTTATGGGGAAAATTTTACACTTTTAATTTGTTTACAGATGACCACTGGTGGTACTGAGTCCATTGTAATGGCTTGCAAGGCATATCGTGATTATGCTCGCGAACATAAGGGTATCCAAAAACCCAATATGGTGGTGCCACGCACTATACATGCAGCTTTTGACAAGGCGGGCCAATATTTCAATATACATGTGCGCTATGTAGAGGTTGATCCCGAGACTTACGAAGTTGATATGAAAGCTTTCAAGAAGGCCATTAATTCCAATACCATACTGGTAAAATATTTGACATTTTTAAACAAGTTACTGAGAGACTACTTACTCATTTCTAAAAGCTAGCAGGCTCAGCGCCCAATTTTCCTTACGGCACTATGGATGACATTGAAGGTATTTCGGCTTTAGGACTAAAATTTAACATTCCCGTTCACGTAGATGCTTGCTTGGGCAGTTTTGTTATAGCCTTGGCTAGAGACGCTGGCTATACTATCAAAACATTTGATTTTGGTCTGCCTGGCGTCACCAGTATTTCGGCTGACACTCATAAGGTAGAATATTTTTTTTGTAAATAGATTATTTCAAAACTAAAACTTTTTATTGCTTTCAGTATGGTTTTGCGCCCAAAGGTTCTTCTCTTATTTTATATTCGGATGTAAAATATCTAAACCATCAATTTACGGTTACCACTGACTGGCCGGGTGGTGTTTATGGTTCGCCTGGCGTTAATGGGTCCAGAGCTGGCGGCATTATTGCCGCTTGCTGGGCCACAATGATGAATTTCGGTTATAATGGCTATTTGGAAGCTACAAAACGTATTTTAGACACTTCACGTTATGTCGAACAAAAGTAAGACCAACTCGGAACTTTTTTTTTTTTTGAAGGCAATTGCATGTAGTACATATATTTCTTTTTTCTTTTGTTTTAGATTACGTGAAATTGAAGGCATTTTCGTTTTTGGCAAACCAGCCACCTCAGTGGTTGCCATGGGCTCCAATACGTTTGATATATTTCGTTTATCTGATGCGATGTGTAAATTGGGCTGGAATTTAAACACGTTGCAATTTCCCTCCGGGTAAGTTGAAATAATCGCATATATGTATGTATATAGATACATGCAAACAGCCTGAAAGAAATGTCAGTAGAAAAACTCTAGTGATTCACTATGGACATGGTCACCACTGCTACTGACATACTATAAACCATATAATGCTTTCTTCTATTGATATCGAACATAATCGGGGCGTTAAATATCAACTAGTCATCTGCGGACTGGTGACTAGATGGCATGCTATGACAACTGTGGTCGTTGAGTGTTTATCTATGGACACGTGTCACCAGTATGGCCGACGTATTAAATTTCATGTAATACCTTTTCGGTTTGACATTTTTCTTTGAAAGTCTATAAGTGACTTGTGAACTAGAGACTAGATGGTTCAAATGGAACCACTCTGTAATTTTTTTATTTCTTCAGTTAATTTTAAATAAACATCAAACAAAAAGGTGCTGATTTTTGGTTGATATAGTGTATAAATAAGTCACCGATATAGTCGACAAAACTGGGGACTTGGAGACACTTGCCTCCAGGCTTCCTTCAGATTACATGGTCATATGTTTTTTTTTGCTCTGCATATACATACATATGTATTTTATTTTTTCATAGAATTTAAATACATAAATATGTATGCAAGGAAAATCAAAAACGAAACAACTATGGAAATTCTCAAATTCTCATTATTTTTCTAAAAATATTGGAATGTAAAGTAAATTTTTGAATATTTTTTGAGTCTACTGACTCAAGTTGGGTGGCATCAATGAAATATGGGCGGCATATACATATGTAGACAGTTACAAGAAATTAAAAAAAATATCCACTGCTTTTTTTTTAATTTTTGTGCAATAATTGTAACAACACACATATTTCAATACTACTCAAAAACTGGCTCACAATATTGTTTCGTTTTCGATTTCCATGGCAGCTGTACCTGACAAAAATGCATATACCCTGCGGAAAATTATGAATCTATTTGTGGAATAATTAGCGTGGGCAAAATTATTCTTCAGATATTGTTAGGAAATATTTTCTATATAAAATTACCCTAAAAAAACACAAATTTCTCATTTCAGCATACACATTTGCATCACTGACATGCACACAAAACCTGGAATCGCTGATAAATTCATAAACGATGTTCGTGCATCGGTAGCTGAAATAATGAAAGATCCCCATGTGACCGCATCTGGAAAAATGGCTCTGTATGGCATGGCTCAAGGGATTGCTGATCGCTCAATAGTGGGTGAAGTTACACGTTGTTTCCTAAACTGCATGTATTACACACCAACTTCAGTAGCCAACAAGAAGACGGAGTAGATATGAGTGTAACTAAGTTTCTTGTTTTGAAATTTTGTGTTAGCATTTTCATGAAATGAAATCAATTGCATTTTTAAGTCGTCGTTTTTTATTCCAAACTATATTTCTTTGTTTTAGTTTACAAACGGAATTTGTACTAATTGTTTTCTGTAATAAAAACGTATGAATAATTAATAAAATCTAAAAAAAATATGTGAATGTGTGAAGAAAAACTTGTCTTGAATTATTTTACCATTTTTAAGACAACTCACGCATTTTAAAACTGCAAAACGGCCGGTTGTGAATGAAAGATGCAATCTCGAAAATGCAACTCCCACATATCAATAATGCACGTTGAGCATTTGTTGTCTCAAATTTATAAAACAAAGTTGTATGTAGAGAAGTTGCATCTGCGAGAGACATGTTAGCTTTTGTGATAGTAACAAGTCTGTTGCAGTGTTTGATTTCAACGTGTATTTTTCTTTTACATTTAAAACTTGTAGTACAGTCAATAAAAAATAGAAATACTAACAGCAAAACTAAGCCATTGTTGATATTGCTAACGTTGCAATTATGAATTTGGAATTTGAATTGAAAAATCAATTTCTGTAGTTGCATTGTATAAAGACAACATTATTATATATTAAATTTTGAAATTCTGCATAGCGGTTCTTAATTGTTATACAATTCATAACTTTCTCTTGTTATAAATTAATTAAACCGCTTTTTGCACAAATAATCCTTGTTATAATGTTGAAAATCCTCTTTTAAATTTATTCGAAATAATTTTTCAGTGCATACTGCTATTTTCAAAAAATCTCTCATACGCTCACAAAATTTCGGGAAAGCATTGAACTTTTAAGTAATTTCCCTTTTAAAAGCCTTGCCCAACACTGGCACTTAAATAAACACTCTCACACAGTCTGCTTACTATTTATTGTATTTGTTATTACCCAGCTAACAATTGGCAGTGTGTTTTGTTCACAAGTCGCTTACTTCTGGTGTTAAATATGTTAAATAATAACGTTCTTATAACCGATTTTTTAGTTGATAATTAAATGCCGTTTAGCTTTAAGTTTCATTTAAACACAAAATTGAATTTTTCAGCACTGATGTGATTACAAGTCATATAAGCAACCTTGGTTACTTAAATTCTATGTTTTTTGGATTAATTATATGAAATCTTTTCAGCAAAAACTCAGTATATTCAATTTGCACATGCACTTTGCAAAAACAGCTGGAAAGTTATTTTTTTTAAGCGGTGCGTGAATGCTGCAATACCGTTAACTTGTCCGAGTTTTTACCTTTTTGAAGCATTAACTATCTCGCTCGGTAGTTCTTTGGCAATTCTACTGTATTTTCATCAAAAATAATTTTTTTTGTGGAAAGTTTTCTACAAAATTTTTGAAATGCAAAGATGTTACCATACTTGGATCAAGTGGACCAGTCTCACGACCGGCAGCCCGTGAAGCATGTAATCAAATTTGTATTTTTTTTGTTGCTTAATAAAGTACACTCCTCTTAAATTATTTTAATATTAGGCCATGCGAGCGCCTTAGTTTTTAGAACTCGACTTGTCTGCCAAAATAGAGCCCCTATGGCAAAACAAGAGTGTATATTCGAGTTAAGTCTATGTAATAGTCTAAAACACAAACTTGAGCTCTTTGAATTAAAAAAAAAGTAAATACGTACGGTTATGTTTTCTGTTCGTTAATTTATATCGCGTAGAAGAGTGAAAAAAGGCTGAATTGATTGAAGCTTCCAAAAAAACATGTTAGATGGGTGCTTTTGCTGCTGCTGTTTCTTTTGTTATTGTAGGTGTTTTTGTTGTTAATAATTGTGTTTTCATTCGCACAAGTAACAACAGCAACCAACATTGGTTGAATTCTGATTTTTACGTTAGTAGCGGTTTTGATTTCAATGCGAGAGTTTTAAGCGGCGTTAGAAGAAAATAGAAACCAAAAACAACTGCTCGTGCAATTTTAATTGAAAAGATGTGTTTATTTTGTGCTAAAAACATTGTAAATTTTAATAAATTAAATTGAAAGATGCAGTTTTGTAAATAAATTATAAGAAAATCAAAAGGTAGAAATAATTCACAGCAACAAAACAATTTGATAAGTGAATATTAAAATATGTATGAACATAAGCACTCACACACACGCATGCATAAACGAATAAGAGAACAACAACAATAACTTTGACTTTTTATTTGACAAATTTTACCTTTATCACCACCGGTCGGTCGGTCGGTTACCTTGTATTTTGTTTGGAGGTATTTTTTTTTTGCGAATTGCTTAAATATGTATATGAAGGTATGTACAAATGTATACAATACACTGTTGCTCAAGTTACTCATTAATTTCTGATTATTAATTTTCAGTTCTTCAAAATTTCGTTAACTGTTTTCACTTGTGTTTAATTATTATTTTTATTTGGAAGTGTCTAATTGGCAGTGTTGGTTTTGCGCATTTTTTTTCAAGCAGCAAACAACTCATTAAAGAGGTTAAGTTTAACAGAGAGAGCTCAATAATTTGGATTAATAAATAATATCTGCCTACATACACATGTATGTACATGTGTATTTAAATTTTATAAGCAGCAAGGTAAGTAAACAAAAAGCCTGAGATCATAAAATTAAGTTTGAGAATAACAAATTCAGATACATATGTATGTATGTACAACACTCTAGGTATCTACATAGTATGTAGGTATGTATGAAATTTTAAATCGCAGTGCAAACATTTTTCAATGGGTTGGCAGTTATACATACATACATATGTACTTATTTATGTTCAAAAATGGGTATTTGAAATTATATAATATCAAGGCGATTTTGGCTAAAATTGTGAAAATATGAATGAAAGGATGTTTCATATAGATACCTTTGTATTATACATACATATTCACACACCTGTATGTATGTATGTCTGTTAGCACAATGGGATCTTCTAGGACCCAAGCGGGCCAATCTCACAACTTGGCAGCCCATGAAACATGCATGTGCTTACATATATATATTTCTACTGAAAGGCTTTCCTTTCACTAGATACTTATAAAAATTTGCTATTTAATGCTAACCAGCCGGTATGTACTTATATATTTTTGATTTAACAGCTGCGTAAGTGTATGTATGTATGTATGTAGGTACTTACTAATATTTTTGCTTATCTACATTTGATTGTGTTTTATACTCTGCTGCAGCTTTTTTCTTTCTTATCAATTCTTACTTGCTGAAAGTGGTGAAAGAGTTAAAAATAATGAAAATAAATCTGGTTTGATACATTTGAAGAGTTAGTTTTTAAGACTGTGGGTATGTACATATGTATGTACCTGCATATATGTACATATACATATGTAAGTAAGAACTCTGCAGAAAAGTTGTAGTGATTCCACTATTGACATAGGTTTTATACTTTCGCCCCAAACAATGCCTTCTTCTATTGACATGTAAAATGCGTTTGCCAACTAGTGACCTAAGAACTAGTGTTCTAGATGGTAGCTAATGTAGCTATTGAATGCAATAATTAAATCAATAATTAAACTATAAATACATATTTGTTTTACTAATTGTGAATGTTGCTTCAACTCAACGACACCACTCACAGACAATTGAAGATATTCGCCGCCTTTCAATAACAATTAGCAAATGTTATTGAGTATTGAATTTCATTTTCCATATATTTTTACGTTTCAAGAGGCTTGATTGAGAATTGGAGTGGGGCGACTAAGATTTCAAGTCTTAAATAATAGTTTCGTTTATGGAAAGCAATTCGAGAGCAATATTTTCTATAATAAATCACATATTTTTTGTGCAACCTTCTAAGTGATTCATGTTCTGCAATGCAGCCATTCAATTTACAACAGTTTCTTTTGAGTAAACTTTATGTCTGTTTTTATACCAAATTTTTACATACATTCATAGTATGTATATATTTTGATTATGCCTGCCTTTAAAAACTTCTGCATGCATCACTTGCACTTTTCATTTACAAAATAATTTATTGGTCAAATATTCTCTCACCGCTCAGTTTGAATTTTTATGCTAATGTTTTCATAGCAGTCGGATTGTCAGCAAATGAACTTAAATTTTCTCTTTCCCAAATCAAAGAAATATAAACATTTTATAAGATACATATGCACATACATACCTAGTGTATGTATTTGATGTTGTGAAATCTTTTCAGTTAAAGCTGACTTTTTAATTTTTCAAAAAAGAAAAAAAAAGTTGAGCTTTATTGATTTAACATTGAAAATAAGTTTCAATAGAGTTATTTACAGCAAATAATGAACGCATTTTCTTGTTGATATTAGAATTTAAAAGAATGATTACTTGAAGTAAATTTTCAGTAGAAGAAAGTAATAGTAATAAAAACTTTATTGAGTCTGTTTTAAACAGAAAATCAAATTATATATATTTTTTTTTGAAACCACATAAAAAACTATCAACGACGAACATTTTCCATGTAGAAAATTGAAGGCTAGCCATTTTCTTATGAAAAAATATTGATACAAAATTTCCAAAGAAAGTAAAGCAGGAAAATAATATATTTTTTCTATAAACGATATGTAGAAATTACCCATAACTACAATTTTCTATGGAAAATTGATCGATAGTAAACATTTTCTGTAGGAATTTTATTTCTGACAATTTTTTAAATTAAATATCAATGATAATTAAGACTTTATTTAGAAAAGTTTTCCATACTAAAAATTTATATCAACTTAATTACCAATCATCTTTTTATAAATTATCGATAAAGAAATTTTCTATAAAAAATTTATTATTTTTTAATTTTTATAAGAAATTATCGATAGCAAAAAGTTGAAAACTGAAATATAGCAAATACTCCTTATGTACAATTTATCGATGATTTTTTCTCTTTAGAAAATTTATTGATAACGAAAAATTTCTGTTGAAAACTGAAGTATAGTAAAAATGATAATGGACAATTTATCGATAATATTTTTTTAATAAATTTATCAATAACGAAAAGTTACTGTTGATAACTGAAGGATAGCAAATATTTCTTTATCGATAACTTTTTTGTTTTAGAAAATCTATCGAACACAACAACTTTCGTGTGGAAAACTGAAGTATATCAAACATTTTTATGTACAAGTTATCGATAACTTTTTAGGAAATTTATCGATAACAAACAATTTCTGCTTAAAGCTGACGCATAGAAAATATTTCTTATTTATAATTTGTCGATAACTTGTTTTCCTTTAGAATATTTATCTAAAAAAAATTTTTTTTGCTCAAAACTGAAGGATAAGAAAAATTGTTTATGAACAATTTATCTATAATTTTTTTTACCAATTTATCAATAACAAAAAATTTTCTGTTGAAAATTGAAGGAAATTAATATTTCTTATGTACAATTTATCGATAATAATAACTCTTTGTGTTGAAAACTGAAGTATAGCAAACATTTTTTGTGTGCAAGTTATCGATAACTTTTTGTTTAGAAAATTCATCGATAACAAACATTTTCTCCTGATAACTGAAGAATAGCAAAAAAAATTTCTGCACAGCTTATCGATAACTTTTTTTTCTTTAGCAAATTTAACGATAACAAACATTTTTGTGCTGAAAACTGAAAGATATAAAATATTTCCTATGAGCAATTTATCGATAACCGTTTATTTTCTTCAAAAAATTTATCGATAACAAAAATTTTCTTTTCAAAACTGAGGGATAGAAAAAAATGTTTATGAACAATTTATCGATAATTTCTTAGAAAATATATCGACTGTCGAAATTTTCTACAGAACACGCTACAGAAAAATTTTCGATAGCCAAACCTGCTGTTTGTGGAAAAATATAATTTGTTTTTCCCATTTGTGTAGAAACTCTTCGAAAGCATTCTTTTACGAGTCACCCCTTTATCATGTGTACGAAAATTCGCTAAATCTAACATTAAAATGCGTTGCTCGGTTCTATAAATGTGTCATGACGTTGTTCATATTTCTACTTAATTTTTGTTTTTTCGTTTACATTTAAAGTTACTGACTGGGGTTTTTGAAGGACTAAAAAATTGTTTCATTTTAGTGAATAGGCACTCCTTTTATGACTGTAGCAACCAAACAAACACACGTGATATAAAACAACAACTGTTTCTTTAAATGTCCTTCAACACACACACACACACACACACACACACGCACGCACACTCATGCTTGCGAACTCAAACATCTATTTTCCAATGTTCCCTTGTATTCACTTGTGCTACAAACACACACCATGTTAACCCAAAAGTGATGGGGGGTGGGAGGTACTAAATCCCTCTCAGTATCAGCACTCCTCTCAGTATTTATTTAATTTTTTGCTTGCCTACAACTTTCTAGAACATGGATAGAAGCGAAAAGTAAAAATAAAAAAATGTTTACTAATGTTGCCATAGAAAAATAATTTTTACATGTATTTATCAGCTCAACTGGTAATTTTGATTTCTTTGTGGGAGTTGAAGGCACAAGTTCTTATGTACTTTATTTATTTTTTATTTTTTTGCTGCAACTCACTCTATAAATAATTATTTTAATTGAAATGAACGTTGAAAGCGTCTGTTTTTATCGATGTTTCATAAAACGCGAATTCTTTAGTTCGTATGAAGAGCGCATGTCAATTTGCTTTTGGAATGGTGTAATTAGAAACACTATTTCCGATATTTTTCGAAAACTGTACAAAGTTATCGGTCACCATGACAATAATCGAAAACAATAAGAAAGTTTTCTTTAGAAATTCTTTTATAGAAAATTTTCGTTATTGATTAGTTTTCTAAAGACAATTTTTTTTTTTTCATTATAAATACATGAGAGTCGCCAGTATTTCTGATCTAGAGAAGCACCTGGCTAAGATTTAGCTCTCCAAAATAACTGAGAGGCATGCCGCTCCTTTTTACCTCATACACGGTTTGGTGACCAGGATATATGCAAAACAGTCGTCACTCACGTTTTTTTTTTTTTTTTTTCTAAGAAACAAACACAAAACTGCGAAGCTTTTGGCTTGTTTGCAGAAACACCCAAAGCCTTTGGCAGGAATCGAACCTGCGACCACGGGGGTACTCTTTATAGAAATCTCTACCAATTCATCTATCGAGGCGCTGATTGTGTGAGTGCCGTTTATTCTATTACTTCAATAAAAATATTAGAAACTTTTGATCGCGTGTACGCGCAGCCGAACAAGCACGATCGCATGTACGAATTCAAAGGAATGACGAGTTTTTTACACATATCCTGGGCAGTTATGTGCGTAATTTCTTTCAAATTAAAAAAAAAGTAGAGCAGAAGGAGGACTGAAAATGAAATGGTTGTTGCTCTGGACCCACTTTTGGTAACCATTCGTGCAGACTAAGCTTGAGAAAAATGTGAGCCTCAAAAAAGAAATGGTGCAATATTGTATGCAGTTTTAATTATTACAACAATTTCCTTTTAAATAGAGCACAAATCGGCCCACCCAAATGCACATACACACGCATTTGGGTGGGCCGATTTGTAAGGACAAAAATTTGTCGATTATCCAATAGCTTTTGGCACAAGGAAAAAAGCTCCGCCACGACATGTCAATAAAATCATTTTCCAGGAAACCAAATTTAATTTTTTTTTGTATGGAAGCCCGCCCCCCTAAACAGGCGCGCTGCGAAGTGGGTGTGTTCGAAAATTATTGAGAAATGGTCATACATTTGACTCCCCTGCAGGCAGCTTGGGGCAGGTCAGTGTGCTGGGGAAAAGTCAAATGTATGACCAACCTCCTAACCGTTCTTTCTGCCCTATATCTTCCTCTCCTTATGACTCTCCCATACAAAAATACGAAGAAAAAGTTGAGTAAACATTTTTTGAGATAAAATTTTAGTGATCAATTTTTCTAAAGAAGTGAAGTTGAAAACATATTGTACTTGTCAAGTCTCTTTTTAATGTCCACTACGACAGTCATCAGCACCCGAATTGCTCCGAACCCAGGTCATAACTAATCGCATACGGTTTCTAAGCAGCAGCGTTTAGATATCTTACTACCTGAGCTCTGCTCTTCGGAGGAGGTAAAATAGATCTAAGGCCCTAAAAAATAATTAACAATAGTAAAAAATAAAGTTCGGCAATTAAATTAAATTAATGCTAAAAAAAAAATTTAAAATCGGACGCCTTGATAATGGAACTTTTTTTGAGCAGTGGAACTCTTTTGGCCCTCATACCTAAAGCTATCGAAAAATTGCAGGGTACCATATCGATTGCTAAATCGGCCCACCCTAATATACATACATCTAAGTACATGCAAGCTGCCAGTTTGGCTGAAAACTGTTTTTGTTTTGTCCACTCAGTGATGATGAAATATCCATGGGGACTCTTTCTTTATGTAATAACGCGGTCATGCGAGCTTTTCATAAAGCAAATCAATTCTAAAATAGCTAAACTAAACATATATGTATGTATGTTGTATTAAAGCTATTTGTTCTATGTGTAGTTCGTACCAGTCTTTAAAAAATCAACATTGTTTTTTTTTGGCGTGTGCGCTCGTGTGTTTGTGCAAGTTGTGCGTTTACGGGTTCATTTATTATGTTTTCCATCAATTATTATAATTACATGCATGTATGTATTTTTCCAACAGGGCTGTTTTTCAAGTTAATGGCTCAAACAGTTTCTGCACAATTTCTTCTTTATAAAATTTCATAAAACATGCAAACTTCATGTCAAACTAAGTGCTTATTTTGCCTGATTCTTACCAACAATTTCGTTGAGCAGGGAGTTGATTTAGAAACAATAACACAAGTTGTTGGAAAGTGCAAGAAAACTAAAGGTACAGATACATTGGAAAATATTGGCAGACGAACAATGTGACCACTACTGTTTTGGTGAGTTTTTTTTTTTTTTTTGATCAAGTATATGAATACAAAGCACTAAAATTGCACTTACATGCATTTAGTAACAAGGAGCAACGAAAAGCAAAAAAAAAAACGAGCAAAAAATGTAAATATATGAAATTTTACGAGAGCATATGTTAAGGTTATATTAGCTCAACGAGCAAATAACACAACGTGTTAGTTTTTCTTCTTCTAAGAAAAATCCCTTACAATTTACAAAAATTTTTCAACTTCAAATACGTTTTTGCTCTAAATTTTGTATTTGCTCGTTAAGCAAACATAACCTTAAAATGTGCTCTTGTGACATTTTTTCTGTTTTTCCCTTTCGTTGTAGTGCCCATGAGCATGTATATGTATTTTTAGTTGCTTACATATTTTTTCAAATTAAAGGTCAACGAAAAAGTAGTGGTCACATTTTCAGGACAAAAATTAGCAAATGTTGTTCATAGATGACCGTGCTTAAAGTGAACATGTTTACATTAATATAGAAAGTCACGTTTGTGATACTAAACGATATTTTAAGATATTAAACGGTTTTATATTGAACTCTGCAAAAAACAGAACACTAAGTTTAAGGTACTGATATGCCTGCACATCAGTTTTAATTATTACAACAATTTCTTTTTAAATAGAGTACATGTGTGGATGGGTACATTTGGATGGGTCGATTTGTAAGGACAAAAATGTGTCGATGTTGTGCCATCGAAGTTCCACTACGAAATATCAAAAAAATCATATTCGAGGCTTCGAATTCAACTATTTTTTGTATTTTTGTATGGGAGTTCCCCTTTACGGGGCGTGGTACGCGATCAATGTGCTCGAAAAAAATATTAAAGAGGGCTCCTTCCTCTATGAGTACACTGGGGCTGATTAGTGCAACGACGAGAAAAATAAAGATTGTGGCAAACATGAGTTAGGACCTTTAATGCTAATCAGACCGAGGATAACCGTAGAAGAGACAAATGTTTGGCCAACCCCCAGTATTTTTTTCTCCACAATATATTTTTCCAACACACCTACCCCGTACCAACCCGTCTCCTTAGAGAGACACCCATACAAAAATTAAAAAATAGAAATCTGGAAGGCTCGAAAATTGATTTTTTTTTTTTGTGAAACTTTTCTTCACTATGCCAAAAGCTATGGAAAAACCGATGGCACAATGGCTAAGTCTCGAACCACCCTAATGTAAATATATTTACCTTTAGAAATATGTTAAGAAAAAAAAAAACTCACTTGCATGTAAGTTTTATGTAAATTTTATATTGCTCTTAAATAAAAATTTAAAAGCCTAAGTTTTCATGTTATTTTTAGAAAAAAAAAAATTGAAATATTTTATATAAAAATCTATCACATGAAGACGCAGCCTGAATCTTCATAATAATTGTTCTTTAACTTGTTTTTTTTTTAGCTATAAGAATAATTTGCATATCATGTGCATTTTTCGTTTAATTAAACAGCTGAGTAAAAATATTTTTTGTTTCATTTTAAACCACACCTTAGAATAACAAAACAGCAAAACAATTTATAAATCAAATCATTATTTGATCATTTCACAATGTTGCAAACAAGTTATTCGAAGTTTATACACAGAAAAAAGAAATAAATAAAAACGATTTTGAAATAACAGTTTATCACATAGAAAAAAAAAACAGTAATGTAAAATTAACAAGAAAAAAAGTTGGATAGAAATCATGTTATGTATGTATGGAAATAGGCACCTAATTAACACAGAGATATATAATATAATTGCTTGTTAATCTAATCATTTTGATGCCCAAACAATCAGTGGCAGATAATCTGTCTTTTCAGTTTAACGTATGTTTGAACCAGCAGTTCTGTAAAGCAGTGAACATTTAAACTACCATTAAATGAAGACGATTTTGACGTGGTGGTCGTGAAACAGGCATGGTATGTACCCCAGCCCGTAAGTCTTCAACTTTACTTTTCTTGTCTTCTTTAAATATGTTAATCAGACTCCAGTTTTGTCACAAAAAAATCTTTCTCAATTTTGAGGAAGTAAAAAATCGAACTCAAGCCCGTTAAAAATATTAACACAAGATTGTGCGTTTAAACTCCAATTGTAAATACACTACAAATACAGTTGAGTTTTGTGACACGGTTGTCATTCGTTATTTGGAAATGTAAAATTAACCTTGTTTTCTATTTGTTTTTTTTTTTTGGTCTGTGAAAATAATTATATCAGGATTGGCTGTTACTTGTGTTTGCTGAAAACAAAAATTAACTGAAAGACTATTATTAATAATTTTTTCGATTTTTACTTGTTGAGGAAATTGAGAAAGATTTGTTTGTGATAAAATTGGAAAGATCAATATTTCTAAAGCGTATAAGAAAAGTAAAGTGCAAAAGTTATTGGTTGGTGTACATACCGTGGCTGTTTCACGTCCACCACGTCGCTCATCAGCACCCAAATTTACTTCGAAGCCGTAGCGCATAGGCATCGAACTCAAACCCGTTAAAATTATTAACAATTGTAAACTGAAAAACATTTTTGAAATACAGTGAACGCCCAGAAATTGGAACCACTTTGTTCTTCGAATTTCTGGACGGATTTTTTTTCTACAAAAATTTAGGTAAATTTTACGATAAAGATGGAAAAAAAAATATATTTTATGAAACCAGCCATAAAAGCTGTGAGATGTCTTGCAAGCATTTTTTGAAAATTCGTATTGTAGTGGGGTTGTTAAATTATGTGAAACATTATTTGGTTTTTTTCGACCCCTTTTTTTATATTTTATATATTTATTTTCTTGAGCTAATGGTCTTTTTTTGTTAAAAATATTTAATTATTTTTGTCGATATTTCGCTCTCCTTCGCATAGCTTCGTCAGGACAATAATAATGAAAACAGTTTTTTTTTTAATATTTTTAACAAAAAAATACCTTTAGATCCAGAAAATAAATATATAAATTATTTGAAACATCTTAGATTTTTGGATTTTCGAATTACTGATAACAACAACAACTTAAAGGCACCATGAGAATGTGCTCCAAGTAAGATAGAAATACTTTCTTTATGGATTTTGTGTCCCGGAGCACTTTTTTTTGAAGCTGAAACAAATGTTCTATTTGGCAGGCAGTGGTAACATAGCCCGGTTTCGTCGACATTACACGTTTGAGATTCCCGAAAGTCATTCTCAGCTTTGGCATATTTTTTTATAAATCGAAATCTTTAGAAAAAATAATGGCCGAAAAATTGACTACTTGACCTCCAGCGGGAGCCATTTGCCGCCATATTTCTGCCCTAAATTATGCAAAACTCCCATTATCAGGGTCTATCTAGTCTATTGAAATCAATAAATCGTCTATTACTCCAGTGCCATATGTATGTATGTACATGTGTGTGTGTGTGTGTGTGTGTATATTTTTCGAATCTTTGAAAGTAAATATTTTTCTCGCAAAAGCATGCAACCGGAATTTTGCCTTAAATGTTAATTATTAAAAAAAATATAAAAAGCAATCATAATTAACAAACTGATAATAATGATGTTGTTCATTAGCAAACCGCTAAAGAGGAATGAATTTCCTTAATAAACACTCAAGCGTAGAGAATTTATTTGAAATCAGTTTTTGTTTTGCAAAAACGTAGACAAAATTTAGTTTTTGTTTTTTTTTACTTTTAAATTTTTAAGTGCAAAATTGTATTGTAAAAACACGACTTGAGTGTTTTAGAGTGGCTTAAATACAAATTAATTACTGTTTTATTGCTAAATAATAAAACAAAAAGAAAATGAAAACATTTCATTAATTTGAAATTTGAATTAAAGCTGATTGTTGCGTTGCGTCTAGAAATGAGAAAAACAAATGAATTTACTGAAAGATGACATCATTCATATTCAGTGTTTTCCTCTCTTCTTTTAAATAACTCACAGATTTTTGTTTATTGTTGTTATTCTTTATTATCTAATACAAGTTAAAACATTAGTGTTAAATTTTTAACACGACTCAAAAAGTGACGTTCTACACAGATTTCCATCGCTAAAACATTCAAGTTCAGAATGAAGTGACTGACTGATGTCTTTGTGTGATCAGCCTTCAAAACTCTGTCTATTAGGCCGGGTCGATTTGTATGCACAAAAATTTATCAATATTGGCCACTTTTGCCACTGGAACCACCATAATTACGACCTCCAATGGAGCCGCTGCAGTCGTAACTGCCGCCACTGCCTTGGACAGAAACTGTAGCAAACATAAGAATTACAGCCAAAAAGCCAACAACTACTTTCATGATGATTTTGTCTTTTCCACGATCCACTCTCGATGTTAAACGTATCGAAATAAGCTGATAGAAATTCAGTATTGTGAAGAAGCTTTTATATGCTTCTGCTAGCAAAATGGGCCAAGTCATCAGTTCTATTAAAATAGATTTTCATGCAATCCAAAATAAGCGTTATATTAATATATAATATTATATTAATATATAATAATAATAATTCTATTAATAATAATCAATAAGCGTTTTATTAAAGTCAAGTGCAATTTTCAAGAATTCGGCTAAAGTCTTTTTAGTGGTATGGTAAATGGTGCAAAAAAATGAAAACACAAATAAACAGTCAGCAATAAAACAACTCTTACTTATATTTTATTTGTATAGTTCTTAACTGACTCTAGTTCAATCCCTGGATGATCCTTATTATTGATAAAAAATAAAAACTAAGAAATTTTAATTTTCATTAGTTTCAATTCTTGCGAAAATGCTTGAATATCATCATTCTATTGCAAGAAACATATAATAATTATGAAAATAATTTTTTTTTTGTTATTATCGGAATTGAGGCTTTCAGGTTCACATTTCGTATGTGCTCATTGAATTAACAGGGTGGCCATAGTCATGGAAGTGCCCATATCTGATAAAATTCAATATGTGATACAAATAAATTTCTTCAGAAAATTATTTAAAAACAAACCATAAAATGCGTAGGCTCATACATTTTTATGTTTTAAAGGTCTTATCTTCGAATTTAAGCAAGAAATATTTAATTTTCTGTTTCTTAAACTTTAATAATAAGACAAACTTCCATACAAATGCCGTTTAATAGGCCTTTAATAAATTCAAATTTTGTTTATGCATAATGCCGTAAGAATTCTAAATCTTGTTTGCCTGAAACAAATCTCAATAAAACCAATAAAACCTTCGCTTCAATTTAAAGTCACTTAAAACTTTTCTCAAGTTGATCTTTCACTTCATATTTCATTAGCTGCAGCTGATTGATGGCGGACAATTAACGAAATCACTTGAAGCATTCAATTATGGAAAAACGCCAGTTACATGCAAAAAATTAAAAGTTTAAAACCAGTATTTTGTAAACAATTTTTTTTTGTAAAATTATTTTCAAAGCTTTTATTATTTAATGCAAAGCTGAACAAAAAGGTTACATATTTGAATCTCATTTTTCTTATTTTCTATTGACTTTAAAACAAAACTGGAGCAAACTTAACGTCATATTCTCGTTTTCATTGTGCAAATAAATACATAAATAAGAAAAAAATTAATAAATGACAAAAAGTTATAATAAAAAAAAAACAAAGCATTCCATTCGGTTTTCATTCATACTTATATATTTTGCTGCGACTGTTTCGTTGATGCGGCGACGTCATTGAAATATTAATAATAGAACCCTAGAAACCCACATAACAACTCTGCATATGCCACATACACACACTAGTGTGCATGCATGGCTTGAAAATTTAACTTATTCATAAGTTTAAGCACAAAAATGTTGAACTAGGCACAGTGGGGAAAAAAAGCTAAAAAGAGCTCTATATATGTACATATACATACATAGATAAAAATCTCTTGTTACGATGTTTGTTCGCTCCAATCTCTGAATTTACTGGATAAATTTCAATGAAATTTTGCATATACATATAGGCTATATTCTATTGCCTTAGTTTTCCAAATCGAATTCGAAATAAATTGCTTTTTAAATAGTTCGATCATTTGTGAAACGATTTTCAAAATTCTTCGCACATTTTGAGTGTTTGTGTGTTCCAAATCAAATTCGAAAAATTCATTGTTCCAATAACTCGGCCATAAACAGATTTTTGAAATTTATTTGCTCTTCAAAAGTGCTTGCCAGTAGATAGAGCAGATAGTTTTTCGAAATCGAATGCAAAATCGAAATTTTCTCGAAATCGAAAAATTACTTTTGAGTACTGGGTCATTTGTAACATCATTTTCGCTTTCTGAAAATGTTTGTCAGTAAAATGAGTTAATAATTTTTTTTCGAAATCGAATTCGAAAATATTACTCTTTGTATAGCTCGGTCACTTACAAACCGATTGGCAAATATCTGTTGGTGTTTAAAAGGGGCTCTAAGTAAAATAAGCAATTTTTTTAAAAACGAAATTTTTTCAAAATCGAAATTTTTAAGAATCGAAGAAACTTTTCACAGTGGCACTGTATGACGTTGTCGCATTTAGTAACTTTGGCCCAAATTTCTTCATGCCATATGAATTTTTATACATATGTATGTAAACGTATAGATTAAGTTAAATTAATTAGAAGGGCTACGTTTTGTGGCACACATTTCCCACTGTGCATAATTACTATGTATGTATGTATTTTAGAAAAAAAACCAACTTTTTTTTCATTATTTGTTTAAGCATTTTTTTCTTCTGCTGGTGTTCGTAAAATTGCAAGAAAAGTTGTTGGTTGAAATAAAAACTATTTCTTTATTTTGAGTTCCATTCAAAAAAAAAAAAAAAAAATTAATTTAGTTTTGGAAAAATTCGAAAAAAATAAAATTTTTTTTTATAACTTTATACAGCTTCTAATATTTCTTTTATCTCATTTAGTTATTAAAACAGTGTTCAGTCTGGCAAACCATGTGTTCCAGTGTGGCATAAAATGCTTTTATACAACTTCTCCCCCTTCAAAAGTTCACAAAACTTAAGATACCCATAATAGTCTTTTTCTTTGCACAAGCACTTTTGGTGCAATAAAACTAATATGCATTCACTTTTGAATAAATAAACAAACAAACAAACAAACAGTCAAGTAGCCCAAAGACAAGGTTAAGCATGCAATTAAGTAACACTTAGGCAAAAAGTACTTATTTTTCATATCATTACAGAATAAAAATTAAAAAAAAGTTTTCTAGCATTTTATAGAAATACTTACGAATTTGAAAACATAAATTTTTTAAGGTACATTAGATTTTGCGAGAACATTTTCCGCCTACAGCACTAATCAGTCCCAGGTGCGGAGTTTACTACGAAAAATATTAAAATGTTGGTAAACCAATGCTGCCAGAGGAAAGTTTTAGTGCGCAGAACGTAAAATCGCGGACTGATAAACGGGTTTAAAGCATTCGAAATCCTATTTTTTATGATTTCATTTCGAAAATTTTTTCATAGGTATGAAAAGCTTGGTCTTGACAACGGGCCTATGGCTGGGCTATGGGGTTCTCTCTTTCGGCTTCGTATGTAAAATCTGTAAGCGTCTGGCAGCACACTTTTTCATTTTATGGCCATTGGCACCATTGTACCAAAGCCGACCCTTTTATATACAGAAAAAATTATCATCGAAATATATTCAATCAGCCACTTGCTTGAAACTATTTTTCTTTCCAACAAACATTTTTACTGTATCTATTAAAGTATTGTTCGATGTTAAAACATTAAATTAATTTTTTTTTTTCAATGGATCTGCTACAAAATTTGTGACTGATTTTACGAATTTTGTTGTAGGACCTGAATTGAACAAAAATTCACTTGATTCAGCCAATATTGTGTTTGAATGGAAAATTTTTTTTTTCTGTGTAGTTCCCGAACAGTACACTGCATAATATATAAGAGTTGTCTCCTGAGTACCGGTCCAATCAAAAAAAAAAAAAAAAAAAAAAAAATATAGTAAATTTTCTTACCCGCTTAAAACATAGTAGAAAAAAAAAACAGCAAGGGGAAGAGTAAATGACTGCATTATATTACTGAACAACACTAAACATGATTGATATTGAACATTGAGGTTTATCACAGTTATAAATCAATAAAAAACCCAATATTCTCAGCACTGATTTCACAATCTCATATGCACATTTAAAACAATAACAAAAAATTTGGCATGCTGTTTTTGTTTTCAATGCATTTATGCGAACAAATACATCTCCTGCAAAATGTGCATATTGCTGTTTTGAAATACAATATAAAAGCTGCACATGCTCTTAGCACCTGTTAAAACATTTCAAACTGTGAATACCCTTAACGATATTAAATCATCATAGAATAAAAAAGAAAAAGAAAAAAAAACGATCAGGGCAATTAAAATGAAACGAACACATTTGTATTAATCGTTATTGTTGTTTATCTTTTTATTGATATTGATTTTTAAGGGTCATTGTTTACAAGATCTTGCTCAATTTATTTAAATGTTTGTTTGTATACAATAGATACCAGCTTAAAAGTGTGTGTAGCAGATAAAGATATGAGACGAGCAAACGTTAAGCAAACGTCTCATAGAGAAAATATTTATGTATATCTATAAATATTTTGAATTGCCACTGTCTGTACTTAAGTTTTGCCATCTCTTCTTATTTTTCAAATTGAGCACTAAAAGTGCTTTGTTTTTAATTTTTCAAAAAAAAAAAAAAAAAAAAATTATAATAAACCAAAAATGAGGGTAATAATACTGTGCTTGGAATAAAAATTATTTTGAGAAAAATAAGCTCAATTTCGAAATGATTGCTGTGATCCATGAAGAGGAAAGAAAAAAGTAAAATTAACAACTGGGGGACAGCCAGCCGTTTTGAAATCGCAACACTTCTGTTTGGAATTTATTATTTGTTCTTGAACACACACTCATGTCAAATACTCCATTTTGGCAGCGGTACTTGAGTTTGTCAAATTATTCCTTAGTCTTCTCATACCATCCCACTGTGCACTTTAAAATTAAACTTTCTGTTATATGTATATACTCGCACCATTATAGTTACTAAGTCTTCTTTTAATTTTTAACCACTCAATTATCGATTAAATGTGTTCAATTAGTTTGATAATTGAGGGATTACATTAAGTAAATCCACATAAATTTGATATTTAATCTGTCTAAAAAAGAAACCACAGACATGTACATGTGTACATACAAATGTATATAAATGACATTTTTAACCACCACATTGACATTCATTCTGGCATGTTTGACAGATGGACGCTTGCGAAGCGTGAAATGTTTAATAAATGTAGGCGTTCCTATCATATCATTTCCATTCAAAGTCATTCTGTTAGTATATTATATTTTTTTAGGAATTCGAAAAAAATATAATTTTTTTGGTAACGCTTTCTTTAAACTTATTTATGCTTTTGGTTTTAAATTTGGCGATTTCTTTGCATTAATTAAAAAAAATCCTTTTTAGTCACTTAAGAGATGGCAAATAAAATAAAGTATGACAGCTGTGTAGCGCAAATTATAAAAAATGTTGCGAAGTTTCAATTTAACGAGAGAACAAATTGAGTTTAATGTACAAATTAAAAAGTTAATTTATTGAATTAAATTTTATTCTTAAATAAGCATTTTTTTCGAGCTAATTAACAGCAAACACACACAAAGATCTTTTGTTGAAAAGTAAAAAATAATGTCGCTTGGGCAGACAAGTTTAGTATGAAATTATAGAATTACTCAGTGCGATTGCAATGGAAGCGTTTGGCGTTTTTACTGTGATGCGTTTAAAAGAAGACAAACTAAATTTTGGTTAGAAACTTTGTAAAATAATAAACATTCTTTATTTTCTTTAAGGGAAATTTTTATTTTAAAACTATTTTCAAAAAAAATTTCAATTTTCAAATGTCTTGCAGTTTCTTGTCAGCTAAAGAAGTTGTACAAGAAAATTTTTTAGTGAGGAAAATTGTGTTGCATAAAAGTTTCCCTGAAATTAACGCGTCTGAAAGCCGGGCAATACTTTGATATAAATTTTTGTTCCAAACAAAAATACGTCAATTTCAGAAAATATTGGTACAAATTTTGTAGTCAACAAAAATAGAAATTTTTACAAAATTTTTGTAATTTTTCTATTCAGCCTTTTTACGTTTGAAAAATGATCCATGTTTTGAAATATAATTTCCTTGAAAATGAAAAAATTATATTATTAGTAAATTTAGCTATTTCCCAAAGGGGAAATTTTTGCGTTTGAGGTCTGATTAATTTTTTGAAGTAAAATTTCATTTAAAATGAAAAAAATATTGTTTTTTTTTAGTAAATTCTGGTAGAAATCTTGTGCTGAATAAAAATTTCCCAAAGGGGGAAATTTTCACCTTTGATATTTTAATATTTTAAAATAAATTTTCTTTTTGTTATTTGAAACTAAAATTTCGTTTAAAAAGAAAAAATATTATTTTTAGTTAATTTAAGTAAAAATCTTGTGCTGAAAAAAAATTTCTCAAAGAGGGAAATTTTGAGGTCTAAAGCGCCTGTGTCATATTTTAAAATAAATTGTAGCTTAAAACGAATAATAGTAATTTTTACAAATATTTTATATAGCGTAAAAACTTCCCGAAGAAGTTAATCAATCAACTTTGGCAAAATTGTTGAAATATGTATAAACATTTTTGTTAAAAAAAATTTCCCAAGTAGGCAAACTTTAGCTTCAAAAGTTGTTGCAAATGTTGATAATTTGTGAGTTTCCAAAAACTAACATTTAAAATTTTTAATACGAAGCTTCAAGACATACTTTTATACATTTGTTGAATTACCTAAGTCATTCACTTCTTTCTGCCATCATAACGCTTGCGACAGTCAGCACTGATCCCCAGTATAACACAGCCATTATTGTTATTATTTTTTTTGCGAAAGAGAAAAATTTCGAAGAGAGGGTGGCATTAGTAATAAATTTTCTGAGTAAATTTTGTTAAAACTGTATACAAAAACTTTTAAGTAAATAATAACGTAAGCCAATAATTTCATGCTTTGCTCAATTTAACCCTAAGAGATGGAAAATCTGGAAAATTTGAAACCAAAATGAAAAACAGCTCTTAGAGAAAAATAAGTTTTTGAAACGGCATTTTGTTTTTACCAATTTTTTCCGTAAGAACTTAAAACAGTTTAAGACAAAGTAATTTTCTAAAACAGCTTTTGGGTTAAAGTAAACTTCAAGTACTCAAGTCAGCAACTGTATCAACAAACAAAGACAACTGCAAGCAAAGCAACTTTTATTCTCTACATGGAAAAATCTAAAGCTCAGAAATACATATTTTTAGCAATTAGTCTCGAATTTACAACAAACGCGTGATCACTACTTTAGTGGAAAAAAATGCTTTAAAAACGAAAAGTATATATAGAAAAATATTTATAATTTAAGAAAAAAAAAGCAAAATAAATATGTAATAAGAAAATAGTGAAATTAACGAAACAAGCGAATGTATTTCGAAAATAATATACAAAACACAATAAAGAAGTATGATCAACTAAAAATCTTAAAACATATTTTAAAATTTAAAGTGCTACTGAAAAAGGATTATCGATGGGACATGGTTTGCTGGCATAAAACCACTCGTTTGTGGGTTACAAGCAACTAAACGAACGCACACTATCGAGGAAGCAAAACTTATAAAAAACTAATTGTTATTTCATGACAAAAAGTGCAAGTTTTTATGTAATTTTTGTTTTTGAAATTTAAGCGCGAGTACTGCAAGTGCAAAAATTTAAAATTCAAAGAGTCCCTTAACTGGTTACTCGTAACATATTAATGTATTGTTTTTGTTGTACAGTGCATCCGCGATAATATGTACATAATAATGAACACAAGGGCAGTTCAAATTTTTAGCATTGTTCATATTTGCAAATGGCATAAAATTTCTTATCGCTCATACGCATAAACCATTTATAACAGGTGGGCCAATATAAGATATCACGCTATTGGAAGTTGCTCCTTTTTTGCAAACGGTGACCGATGTCAAATCTGTTTTTACATTTGTGCACCAGGCAGCTGTAGAATAAGAGTGAGGGAGCCAAACACTCCCCAAGAATGCGTAATAATCACGTCTATGAAGAAGTGGACGATTTTTCGTCCATTAATTCATTATGAAAAAGTGGACTAAAAATCGTCCACTTCTTCATAATGAGTGATGGGGCTCATTTCCACCTCAACGGGTTCGTAAACAAACAAAACTATCGCTTCTGAGACACCAAAAATCCACGAGAGATGCACTAGGAGCCATTACGCCCGCTCAAAGTGACTGCATGGTGCGCTGTTCCTGCTGGAGGAGCCATTGGGCCATTTTCTCTTGAGGACTCACCTGGTCAAAAGGGTCACGTTAACTGAGTTTTTTCTTTGGCAATCGAACGAATTTTAGATTTGGAGGATACGTGGTTTTAACAGGACGAAGCAACGGCCCACACTGGTCGAGCCACAACCGATATTCTGAAAGCCAAAAAACATCGGATAACTTCTTTTGAACCACCGGTTACAATGATTTTTACATTTTTGGGCTCTCCGACGGTCGCATAGTTTTTCTTATTCCAGGTCCGATGAATGTATTTTTGACACATTTTTATCCTTTTTTATTCCTTCTACAAAATTTTATATTTTTCCTTTAAAGTTAGAAATTAAAAAAATTAACTTTATTATTCATTTGCTTTGAGAGCCAATTGAAATGTATTATTTTAGGTCTTTCAGCCGTCGGCTTTGCGTTGATGCTAACCAACTCCTCAGTAGAATCGAAAAAATATTAAAAGAATGTTTGAAACCCAACTACTTATTCCAAAAATTTCCATGAACAAAATGAGAAATGGGAATGAACTCATGGGAATTTTTGGAATAAGTAGTTGGGCTTGAAACATTCCGTTACGGTTTTTCGAGTCTACTGATGAGTTGATTAGCAACAACGAAATGTCGGCGTTTTCGTAGAAAGTTCATATTTTGGAGTAGTCAATGGCAGATCATATTTGGGTATGTTCATTTATTAGGCGGTTCATATCGCGAGTGCACTGTAGATATAATTTTTTTTAATGTGTGGTTATCTAACCGAATTCGGTATATATTTTTTACTGTACTTTGCAACTATTTTATAAAATAGTTTGTTTTTTATTATTGTTTTGCAAAACTTTGTATGGCATAAATTAGTTTTCAAACATTTTACATGACGTTTAAAGTACCTCCATATGTTTCTACTCTCTTACAAAATACATGACACATCGTGAAAAAGTTTGATCGTTTTTTTTCGTATTTGTATGTATGTAGTTGTTTTTGCTGTCTAACTTTTTTTTTTCACACTTAAATTATTCCTTAGTTTTTATAAAATAGAAATGTAGGGCTTAGATAAAAATTAAGTGTGTGATTTTTTTCTGTTATTCTGCTTTAGTGGTGTGTTAAAGGTCAGCTTTAAAGAAAATGTGAGAATGTGAAAGGAAATCAATGTGTATGTACTTACATACATATGTATGTATTATGTATGCATAATGGCTAAGTGAATGTTATGGTTAATATTTACATGCAAAGGGTGATCCAACCGAAATGCATGCTTGTAAATAATTATAAATCAAAAAAATGTTTTTGTAGAATTATTTTAAGACTTTTCTTTATGAGCATTAATTTAACTTTATAGTCGAACTACGCTGAAAAAAAAATAAAGAAAAATCGTCCACTTCTTCATAGACACGATTATGCCGCATTCTTGGGCAGTGTTTGGCTCTATGGCTTGTGTTCA
Organism: Sturmia bella; assembly: GCA_963662145.1. Lineage (NCBI taxonomy): Eukaryota > Metazoa > Arthropoda > Insecta > Diptera > Tachinidae > Sturmia > Sturmia bella. The sequence goes on from OY759172.1 coordinate 61,885,390, forward strand.
CTTGTATTCTACAGCTGTCTAGTTCACAAATGTAAAAACAGATAAGAGCAACTTGCAATCGTGAGATTTCTTTTGTCCCACCTTGTATTTGCGGCCATGAATGAAGACAAAAAACTTAATGATTTTTAAATTAAAAATTTACAAAAACGACTGCCTTTTAATCGGTCAATTCATTTCATTGAAATTTTATTAAAACACATTTCTTTTTTAATTTTAATTTCACATATTTCCAGCCTGTAGACTTGAGTTATTTATTCAAAAATACATATTACTTAAACTTCTTTTTTCTTGCAGATTCAACACTATTGAAAAATCACTACTCACAACAACTTGCATGAAATCGAATATCCAACCAAACAAATTCAAACAAAAAACAAAAAAAAAATAATAATAAATACCAAAGTTGAAACAATCTATACGAATTTAACATACGATTTTGGAAAGAATTTTCAAAACTTGTTGCTGCAAAAAGCCAAACAAAAGCAAACAACATGTAGAAAAACAAAACAGCAAAAAAAACACACATATTGCAAATAGAAAAAACTTAAAAAAAAAAATAATGAACATGCAACAATAATACCTTTAAACCAAAGTTTTGAAAACAAAAATCACAAAATAGCGTGCCTTCAAACAAACTTAAAAAGTTTTTATAAAATAAATTAATAAAGAAACAAAAATGCTAGTGAATAATTATTTTTAAGAAAAAAAAAAAGTATTTAATTGATTTAAAAAGAAAAAATAGTTTAATGCCAAAAATAAAATAAAATAAAATAAAATAAAATAAAACGCCAGCTGGTACCAAAAATTAAGTGTTTAAAATATAAATCAAACGCAACATATAACTTAAGCTAAAATAATAAAAATCATGATATTGTGAATCAAAAAGATTATAAACACATTTAAACAAGGGGCTCGGGCTCAGCTTTTGTATGTAAAATAATTCAAAATTACAAGAATTGCATCTGCTTAATTATGATAAACATGCCTAAACAATTTTGCTCTGGTGTTTTTATATTTCTATAAATGTTTGTTTTTGTTATGTTTTTTATTAAAATCGAAAAAAGAAAACATAAATAAGTAGTGTTTTTATATTGGAAACATTTTATCATACCATCCAGTCATAATTCGCTGTTATGGATGCAAATGGAATTTTATATAAAACGCCGCCACCAAATGCCGTGAGTGGTGCATTGCCAGCCGAAGTGTCTGTGACACCCACACACCACAAGCTGACGCGACAACTACAACAAATGTCCATATCACCATTAGTAACGACAATGCAAATCCCAACAACAACAACAACAACACCAGCAACACAACCCATTACACCAACAACACCGAGGACAACCAGTCACACGCCCAGAGAAATACCAACCATGTACATTTTGGATCAGATGTATGACGAATATGTGGATCAATGTAAGTTTCGAGAGATTGTTAAATAATTATTATTTATGTGACTTTTTCGTTTGAAAGTGCTACAAGTCAAGACAAGACAAGAAAAGCAATTTGGCTGTTGAAGAGCAACGTGGTGCTCATGAAACAGCCATGATGTGTACCCCAGCCAGTAGGTTTTCAACTTTACTTTTCTTGTTTTATTTAGAATTGTTGATCACTCAGTTTTCAGTAGTTTTTTCATTGCGCATTTTTTTTGCCCATCAATTTTTTTTATTATTCTTTAAAAGCCTGGCTTTTTCTTTTATGGTTTTAGTTGCGTCCAATCATGTTTGTTTTTCTTTTCTACTGCAATTTAAATTTAGGTTTTTTTATACAAGTTCAATCAACTCCTTCGTAAACCTTTGCATTTTTCCACCAAAAAGTAGCAAATGTTTTAGGTTTCGCTTGCTTGAGTTGATTGTTTGAAAATTCAATCATAATTTTATTTACTTTAATAAATAAAGTTGTCATATGATTGGATTCAGCGACCGAGAGGGAGAGAGAGAGAGAGAGAGAGACGCAGACGGAGACGTTGCTGTTGTTACCAGGGTTGTAACAAATACTTTTTCATGTCTGCATTTTAATTTTTGAATATGATTTTCTTTCATTTTCATTTCTTTTTTTTTTTTACTATTTTTTCTTAACACGAAATATTTAAATTGTATCTTTTTAGGTTTGTAATAATAATGAAAATTATAAATGTATTTGAGTCTCTTGTTAGTTGTTTAATATTTTAGTGAGTTTCCTGTACGAATATAAAATTAACTAATTAAAATCAACCAATTTTTCCATTCGAATTTTATGTATTCGATATGCCAGTGATACTTGGAAAAACAAATTGCATTTCCTTTTACTTTTTCCAATGGAAATTTTGTAGAAATACACAAATAAGTGTCTTGGTGTGAGAAAAGACCAAAAAGATTTCCGCCTGATAAGAAACAATAAAATAAATGTGTAAGCGGAATATTAATTACTTTTTTTTATGGATTTGTGGTGTTGAGAATTAATATTGGAAAATCGCCGCTGCTAAGGAAAACAAGATACAAATTAGAAACAAATATCATAAGTGTTTTGAATATTAATTTTTAAACAAAATCATTACTCAACACTGAATCTGGTATTCAGTATCAAAACCAAAAAATTCTTGTGTGGAACGAGAGAATTTTATTTGAACTAGCAGTCAGTGTGGCCAGCACACGAAAATGTTTGCTAAGCAAAACCCAACAAGAAGTATATCATAGTCAATATAACGTTGTAATAAGGTCAGAATTTGTTAGTTTAGTTTAATTTTTTTCATTCCAGCGATGAAATTTGAATACTAATGGTTTTGAATATTTTGTTGACAATTAATTAAAGCTTCGTTGATGGATTTTTCAACATTTTGTTTTCTTTTATATAAGCAGTTTATGAGCAGATAAGTAGAAAATCGCATAAAACTCACACAAAAAATCCCAACAAAAGCAAAAAACTGAACGGAACAAATTTTAGGCTGTGAATTCAGAGAGTTGAAATTTCCACATGTTTGAAAGCTCTCCCAACGAAAGCGAAATAGCGACAAAAATAATCAAATATTTTAATAAAAAAGACCTTTACCTCAAGAAAATAAATATATAAAATATAAAAAAGGGGTCGATCGAAAAACACCAAACATTAAGTAAATGTAACAGAAACCCCTTTAGCTCAAAAAAACAAAAAATCTAATATTAGAAAAAATACTTTGCTTTCAGTGCGAATTAATATGAATCTGAAATGAAATGAAATTTCTCTTGTTGCCTTTTAAATTCGTTTAGAGCCTTTCTTTTATGAATACAAAAAAAGAATCTCCCACATTTGCAGACCAAAAAAAAAAAAAAAAAAGTAAATAAATTGAAACAGAAAATGTCATCAGAGATGATGACATCAGTTGGTCATGTTTGAAAAGTAAATAAAGAATTTGCAATAAAACTTTAATACATATAAATGTATATAATATATTGAGTCGTTTAAAGAAAAACTAAATTAGCCACACACAAAGTTGTCATCAATTATAATGCTCACAACAAAAAAAAAAAAAAAAAAAAATAACAAAAGAAGAAAGAAATATTAAACGTGGGTTGAATTTCAAAAACGATATTTAAAAATTTAAAGCAACCAATTACATATTTTTGCTTAAATGATTTTTAACTCTAAACAAATAAATAAAAATATTCTTCGTCTTCTTCTTTTTTGTAACATTTAAGCAAAATTTTGCAAAAAAAATAAAGAATTTACGAATTCCAATCACGTCTTAGCTTATATACGAAATCGTGTTTGTTTTAATAATTACACATCTATCTGGGTAAAATTGGGCCAAAAAATGTTTGTCAAAAAGGGAAACTTATTGCTCTCAAACGAAATTAAAAAAAAAAAACTTGAACTCCCTAAGCAAAAATATCAGAATCTTAGCAAAAGTTCAATTTCAAAGAGTTCTTTACCCAGCGATATTCGTTTTCGGTCCACATTTAAAAATTTTTTAAATTGAAATTTTTTCAAATATTTTATGGAGCTTTAAATTCGATTTTTAGTTCCTCAGATTTGTGAAAGATTTGTTTTTGTGGTAAAATTAAATGAATCAAAATTTTTAAAGCAGATAAGAAAAGTAAAGTTGAAGACTTATTGGCTGGGGTGCTGCATACGACGGCTGTTTCATGGCCACTACGACAATTGTCAGCAGCCAAATGGCTTCGATGCCAAATTAAAGTCAACTACTTATTATTTTTAAGCAGCCGCTTTTAACCCTGTCGCAACCAAAGCTCTTCATTACTGATTGTCTGTATTTAAGCCCATTGAACTATTTCTGCTACTGGGAATATATTTTATATTCTCTCATTAGCATGCAAGTGATTTCTAATTGATTTTTCGATGGCAACGTTTTAAACTTTTTCGCCCGTCCCAGCGATTTTTTAAGCGTTAATTTTCAGCTTATAGTCTTACTTTTTGATTTACAATTGTTAATTACTTTATCGGCCTTTAAATTCGATTTTTACTTCCTCCTCTACATTTCTGTTGGCTGATTTTTTTCTTTTTTTTTGCAAAAAACTTTAAAGATGTTTCGAGCTGATTTGAAATGTCACCTGTCAAATTCGAATTAATGATCATTATGATGTAGCAGTAGTTAAAACATGTTTCAAGGAGAAGAGATTTCATCACACCCTTTGTCAGCTGGAATTTGTTAGTTTAGTTTTTGTTTTCATTCCAGCGATGAAATTTGAATACTAATGGTTTTGAATATTTTGTTGACAATTAATTAAAGCTTCGTTAATGGATTTTTCAACATTTTGTTTTCTTTTATTTAAGCAGTTTATGAGCCGATAAGTAGAAAATCGCATAAAACTCACAAAAAAAAATTTTTTTTATATTATTATTGGATTTTTTAAGTTTAATGGTCTGGGTTTGTGTGCCAAAATACAAACAAAAAAAAAAAAACAAAAATAAATAAAATATTTTTAAGCTGCCAAATCAATTTGCAAAGCCAATAAAAATAATAAAAGGAATTCGTTTCTTGAAATCAATAATAATAAAAAAAAAAAAATGTTTGTAGCAGCAAAACAGTAGTGGAGTCAAAGTCAAGAACCACGGCGTTTCCATTTCAACTTACATGTGTATGCACATACATATACATACATGTACGTACAAATGTTTTGAAATAATAAGCAGACTGACACAAACATAATTTATACTACTGGTATGTCAAAGTCAAGGTCACCACCATCCACTCAAAAGCCACAGAAATATTTACAAACTTAAAACGCAGCGTAAAACGCAAAATACAAATTAATACAAAATACTTATACATCACATGCATGTGTATGTGCGTATGTGTGTAACACGAAATTAATTAATGGTTTTTAAGTTTTTGCAAACTTCAGTTTGTAAATAATAAAACTCAACATGAGTGTTCAATTGAACGCCAGCCAGTTCGTAAAATCGTAATTAGAAGCCAAGCCACTTTTAATTTGCCAATTGCCGACAATGTTTTCAAATTAAATCATATGTTTTATTAAAAAAAAAACTAATACCAACTTCGTTGCTTTAGAAGTTTTTTTTTTTAATAATAAAGTCAGCACTGTTTTAATAAAAATTTTGAATTAAAAATTTTTTTATACACATATGTTTTGCTTGAGCCACCGACTTTAGTTTTATATATTTGTATTGTCAATATTTCACTCTACTTCGGATAATGTCTACTTCAAGACAATAATATTTATTGAAATAAAAGAAAAAAATATATTAAAATAAAATTATTTAAATTAAAACACTTTAATTTTGTCAATATTTCGCTTTCTTTCTGATGGCGTCTTTAGAACAATAATATTTATTAAAGTAAAATAAAGAATTAAAAATTAAACAAAAAAAAGGTCAAAAAATTGGTATCACGATCATTAAGATAAACATTTTGAACAGAATAAAAAAATTTATTAAACCAAAAATATATTATTAAAGTAAAAATATAAAAAACAAAAAATCTGATGGCAGCGGTGGGATTCGAACCCACGCCTCCGAGGAGACTGGTGCCTTAAACCAGCGCCTTAGACCGCTCGGCCACGCTACCTGTTGGCGACAATAGACTTCATGCAGCATTTGACTCTAAAAACTACTGCAGTTTAATTTTACCACCGATGGTGAATAAACATTGTTTTCACCATGGTTGTGCACACCCAGCAAACAATTTGTATAACAATATCGAAACGAGCCCTTGACAATGTAGTACATTGTGGCATACAGTATTCCTACAAAGAAAAATTTGTTCCCTTGTGATTAATTTATTTTTATAGGATGCTTCATCGGCTATTTTCCTTAGCTGCTATTTGAAATAAGCAAATGGCAACTGAATATTTGAACAACTTTGATTATGCAAATTAGTTTAAAAGAAATACTTTTATAGAAATCCTTCGCGTTTACTTTATCCGGCTTTAGTTCGATTTTACTCCCCCAGAGTTAAGAAGGATTTTTTTGTGATGATCAACATGGGTACTGAACAGCATCATGGTGGACGTAAAACAGCCAATAAACCTTACATTTCTGGTCTATTTAAAAATGTTAATCTCTACAATTTTATTATAAAAGAATTTATTTCAGTTCTGGGGCAGTAAGCTCGAACAAAGCCTAATTAAGTAATTACCGTCTAATTCATAAAAATTATAACAGGTTTATAAAGCTCTTATTTGACAGATTTTCCATACAAATATGTCAGTCTTATAAGCCTGTAATAATTTTTATGAATTAGTGGGTTAGAAATTGTAAATCTTGAAGGCTAAAACGAAAATGAACTCAATTATATGTTTGCTTTAAGAGCTAATTGAAATATATTATAAGGTCTATTTTAAGTTCGACTATAACATAATATATATCGTTCACATAATACAGACACATACTTACGCATCTAATCATACTTTTTAACTCAGAAATGTTTGTTGGGCTAAATCTCCACCACTCTGATGTTGAGTTTGATTTAACAGCTCAGTTTGCTTTAACACAGCTTTTAACAGTTAAAGCTGCTACATTTACATGCGAAGAGTTTCATTGCGTTGTTTACATACAGTGATGGGAATCAACATAAGTACTCTTCATGCATTAATCAAAGCAATTGCATATTTTCTTTACATTTTTTTACTTTATAATTATCAACCTGCAATTAGAAAACTATTTTTGATAAGAAATTTAAAATTTTCTCATAAAACTCTAACATTAAAGATTTTCTCATAAAGATTTTCTTATATATTTGGTAAAAAAGAAACTATAAAATTAAAGGTGTTGAGAGCTGCTGGGATATTATATGCAAATTTCTAAACACATTTATGTACATACATACATACGTATGTATGTATTTCTTTTTGAAGAAGTCACACCATCATGAATTTGAAAGAAAATCTCATCACTTCACCTTGACAATAGTTGATATGCATGCAAATTTTTGTTTTAGTTTTTGGCTTTTGTGCAAATTTGGGAAATTTTTGTTAATTGTAAACCTTTCTTCATATCCAAAAAAAAAGGAAATAACTAGAAAAAAACGTTCTCCTCAATAAGCTGTAAAATGCATAACAAACTTAAACTCTTCATAATTAAAATTTGTTTGTTTCATTTCAGTTCGCTTTAATTTCTTTATACCATTCTATTTTATTTTTTATGGGGCAACTATTTCATTGTTATTTATTTGCAATTGTTTATTTTAAAGTTTGTACAATTGGATATTTTCGTTTAGGCATTTAAGTTTGATTGAACTCTCTGCAGAAAAGAGCAAAAACAAAATAGAGCCGATTTTTTTTTATAGAAATAGACTTTTTTCAGAAACGATTTGCTTAAATGCTTACAAAACAGCCAGAGTTGCTTGACTTTGAGTTATTTTCGTTTTAAACGTTTTGAAAATTTCATTTGAAAACGTTGTTTTAATTGTTGTTCTTTATCATTTACATTTTATACTTAAAATATTTTACTTTTCCTTATTGTTATGACAGAAAAGAAATGCTTATAATTATATTTTCAATTAGTGTCTAGAGTTAACAATTGAAATACATTAAAATAAAACTCAATTTATCTCAATAATGCTTCACTTTAAACTGACATCAAGTGCAGCAAGCAAACAAATGATTAAAAAGACTACACTGGACAAATTATGAGACGATATAGATTTGGATAAATTTTATTTTATATTTTTAGCATGTACATTTAATAAGTTTGTTAAAGAAATCATTTAGTCAAGTACAAAATGATATGCTACCTGCATCGAGTTTAGTTTTAAATGCATTAATGTGAATGCTTGGACAGGTTCGCCCTGGGTGCAGTGGCAGATAAGCTCAAAACTAGAAATTTATGTTAGAAGTTCCTATTTTGGAGAAGAAAATCGCCCTAAAAAAGCTTTTTTTCATATTCGGCAATTCCCATTTTGGTTGGGAAAAATCCCCACTTTGGGAATGTAGTAAAATTATAACATATGCAGTTTTTCTTAATCTAAAAACTGTCATATAAACGTATGTATATTATTTTAGTAATTAGCGAAGCTTTTTGGGAATTCCTATTTTGGGTCGAAAAAATCCCCACTTTGGGAATGCAATAAACTTATTACATATGTACCTTTTTTTATTCTACATATACCATAGCTTGAAAGATTACATTACTACTCATAAATTAGTAACTAAAGACTACTCAAGCATATCATAATTCTATATTTCATGAATTTGACAGAAAAATCACATTTTCTAGCGCGTACGTGCATTATGTTTTGATTTATATCAACAAACCATATACACTTTCAAAAAAATTTTAAAATGGAATAATAAACACGAAGCTAAAAAACAAAATTCTCAAAAATTTTATATTAGCTTAAAATTTGAAAATTTATTTTTTTAAATGAGATTTAGCGTTATTGAAAGCAAAGTCCAAACTATATCAACTTTGAATATAACTTCACATTCGGTTGATTTCCACATTAATCAAGCCATAATTTTCTAATTCATAGGACAACGCCAGAATTTATATGAAAAACTATAACAAATTTTAAAATTTTTTCCAATGTAGCTGTTGTGTTGGTCTGTTTAAAATATTCTATTCTGTTTCTATATCGTATTAGTTCTAAAATGTTGCAGTCAACTTGTCAGCACTTTGTCGTTTCAAACATTTTCTTACTTTGCTATCATTTTGATATGTACATACAATTTAGCTTGAAAATTAAACATTAAATCAAAAACAAATAAATCTACCTGTATATTGTCAAAAACTTATGGATTGTTCTGGTGTTTTTCAAAGTTTGTTGTATTTTTTGTGCGTTTTTAAAACATGTTGCCATAGAAGGTTATTGATGCTAAGTAAATAATAAAAAAATAATGAGAAAAAAGTGAATAAAACTCGTATTATGATGTGTTTTTCTCAAATTGATGTCCACTTTTTTGTAGAGGGTTAGATTTATTGTTTTTTTTTTCTTGCTTTGAAAACAAACACAAAATTGCTAAGCTTTTGGTTTGCCTGCAGAAACAACCAAAGCCTTCGGCAGGTATCGAACCTCCAACCTGGGGATAGTTTATAGGATACTTTATTAAGTTATGCATCAAGGTGGTAGACCTTTTCTTGTGGTTATCTTTGAAGAATTTCGATTTTTTTATAAGCAATTTGATTCATATTTTTACACGCAATAAAATTATGCAAAAGATAAATAAATTAAAAAATTTTTTTTTGCAAATATTATTATATTAATGCCCTGAAGAAGCAATTGGAAGCAGAGTGATATATCGGCAAATAAATAAACAAACAAACAGAAGAAAGGATCTTTTGCTCAAATAAAAAAATAATATATAATATTTAATTGTTTTAATTGTTAACGTGTAATATAAATAATAAAACCTTGGCAACAAAATTGGGAATTTATGGGGATTTCTCTCCTCGCTTTTGGGGATACAAGGGAACATAAGCAACTATTTGAAGAACATAAGGCCGATGAAAGGAATAAAAATATTCTCCGAATAAAATGATTTTAATATATACATATGTATATACAAAATATTCACTTTATTATTTGCTTAACATTTTCCCAGTGTATTTCTGCTTTTTATATAAATTAGCTTTGGCGTTTATCCATTCTTGGGTTACTCTGCTGTTTTAGCAGCTTTTCCTGTGTATTTTGCCATTATTAAAATAAAAGTGTGCTGTTGCAAAATAAAACAAAACGTTTTTTTTTTCTCATACTCGTACATACCAACACGAGCCCTTTTTGTCAACACTTGCAACGGGTGAAAGATAGAAATCATTCTGTTTGCAGCCAACTCAAATAAATATTAAATATTTTTTCTCCATTTCTTTTTACATTTTCTAATGTTTTCTTTTTAATTGTCCGCCTACACTCCAGTCAAAACTTTAAAAGTTTTAATTTTTAATTTCTGGCATTAGGGGAGATATTTAATGGTTGGGAAGTGCCGCATAAAAGTGGTGGCACACGCAAATTTGATCACAGCGATCCCTATGATGGCCCTATAACTCATTGTCGTTTGACCAGCGGCGTCGTCGAAGAAAAAATGGCTCGATGACTCCTGCAGTGTGAAAAGCGCACTTGAGAGGGTATAATGGTTCCTCATGCATCACTCGTGGATTTTCGGTACCTTGAAGCTTTACTTGGTGCCTGGAAGTTTTAGTTGTTCACGTACCCGCTGATTATTATTTGGATCGAAAAATTCTCCACTTCGTCATAGACACGATTATTCCGCATTCTTGGCGAGTGTTTGGCTCTATGGATTGTTCGCTTGCATTCCATAGCTGTCTAGTTCGCAAATGTAAAGAAAGATTCGTTATTGGTCGCCATTTGCAAAAATAAGAGCAACTTCCTATAGGGAGACTTCTTTTGACCCACCTGTAGTTATTTATCTGGTTCTAATAATTTCGAGTAAATTCGCTTCCACTCGTTTCTTGATACTGAGAACTTTCAGTTTGAAATTCAGTCAAGACAGCAAACGTAATGTAATAAACCTTAGTGGAGAAGCTTTATTTAATTCAAGCTTAGAACTAAAGTGCTTGTGGCACTGGCAAAACTTGAAGTTTCAATGTGTACACCATTGGCTTTGAAACATGTGTTGACACAGTTTTCAGCATAACAATACATATGCGGAAGAAAGTATGACGGAAGAGCCAAAAAATAATGTAAAATTCTAGCGGAAACCAGAAAAGAAAGAATTAGAAATAAAAGCTGTGAACAAGAGGTAAAAAAAAAGATGCCTCGTAAACTTTAAAGGGGAGCAGTGAATATTCTAGCAAAAAGTACATACATACATATGTATATTCCCTTTTTAAAAAAATTTTTTTTTAATAGTTTCCATTTATTTTATTTGCTTTTTTTGTCCTCAATTTTTTAACTCAAGCTCTTTCAATTGGGGTTTAATTAAAATTTCCATACTTCCAACAGCTGTGATGTTGTGTAGTTTCAATAAACTTAAGTAATGAATGACAAATGTTTAAAATAAAAGAGCCCTATTGAATAAAAAAACATCAGATTTACAAAAAGAATTTTTCTCCTATATACTACATACATATGTATATGTATGTATCATGATCAGTCGGCATTTTCTTAAAAGGGGGGAGAGACATGATGGTGAGAACGCAATAGAAAACAAAATCAAAATAAAGAATTAAAAACAAAATAAAAATTGCGCAACAACAACAAACAGCACATAGAGAGATAACTCAAGTAATATTTTATTCTATAATTGGAGGCAAAAAACAAATAACAACAAACACTTCATTTTAAGAAACACACAAAAAAAACATGGAAAACTGAAGAGAGTAAGTCAGTAATTAAATGAGTAGTGAATTAAAGATGTGTGAGCTGCAAATGCAATTTAGCATTCAGCATGTGTGTTTTTATTTCATGGTGGTGTATGTATGTGTGTGATGGCTCCATCTCACAGTGGGAGAAATTGTCAATATGGTGATGCATTGCAAATGCTTTTGAAAAGGCTAACAATGTTTGAATTTATTCACTTGAATACCTATTAATTTTAATTTTCACATGTTCCGCTTATTTATTTATTTATTAATTTCTAAAATGATTATATTAATAAACTTTGGTGATATGATACATTTTTGAAAATGATTGACAATGAAAATGATAATTTATTACCATCTCTATGAGGTCAACAATTGCAACGATTGGGATGGAATTTTGTGAAGAGCTTTCCTTTAGCCTAGACTTTATCTTCAAAGGCTTTGTCTAAGCCTGTCTACAAAGAAGCATCAAATTGTTGTCACGATGCTGACGACAATTGGAACATGCAAATTCGTTGGCATGTTAGTTTTGAGCAACTAAATTATAAAGACTTTTAGATGTGGGTTTTAATGCAGTTTTAACTTAATGTTAATTTATACCAAGATGCATTATGAAATAATTTTATCTTGGGCGGAGCCCTTTTCGTTCGAGCTTCGTTCACTTGTGAAAGATAATTTGTGCTGGATGGCAGACGAATCTTTGTTTTACAGCGCCTTTTTTGTTAACTATCTGAAATATTTCTTAGCTAAAATTTTTGCACATTCTTGTAGTAGTGTCATGCTAAATGCCCTTTCATAAAAAGTTAGTATTAAAAATCTAAAGACAAAAATAATTCCATTTAGAGTCTGACGTTTGTGCAAAAAAAATTTCGTCAGATGTAGACGTTAACTTAATACGTATAAACTATTTTATATAAATAAAACCGTTAAATTAAACTAATAGTCTAATAAAAAATTGCTTAATTAGTTTTTTGGCTAACGAAATGATGCTTAAAGCTGGACGAATATTGAGAGAAAACCCCGAAAATCTCTTCTTTTCTAAATTGTCAATTAAATCAAAAAGATTTTCCTGAGTTTAAATTTCCGGTCATTTCCTCCACTGTACATCTCCTTCTTCACTTCTGTGTAGCAGTATATGTGTGGTTGTCTGTCTGTCTGTCTCCATTCGCTTGTATGAGAATGAGTATTTGAGAAAATTGGAGCTGCTTGGAAAATAAATCGCAAATCATACCCAACAAAAACAATGCACCTAAAGAAGTCTCATACAACAACTGTTTACTAAAGACAAAATTGTTGTATAATTTACTATTGCTATTTTAGTCTAAGTTAAGAAGCCGTGGTGTAAAGTTGCTTGTCTTTTGTAAATGAATTCAGTTTGTAGTGTGAATCGAAATGAAAAGAAACTTATAAGCAAGAATAAAGTGTTAAACAGCGATTTACCCATAAAAATAAATTAAAATATGAATTTTGTCAATGGAAAAGCATAAAAATCAATTCTTATAAAACAAAAATACATGTGCATATAAAATCAAAATCGAAGCTTTTCTCGCAAATTGTAAATCAGTTTGAGAAATTTTTTTAAGTGTGCAAAATAATTAAATAATATTAAAGTACATATTTGCTTAATTTTAAATTAAACATTTGTATTCGAAAAAAATAATATTCTTCTTGTAGAGTTGATAAGAGAATTTACATAGATCTTATAAAACATGTTGTTTTCATGCCCGCAATACACAAATTAAAAATTGTATTTCTTAACCTTCAATACAAAAACAAATAGGGCATAAATTGTGTGATTTGCCAAGACACAGAGTGAAAAAAAAAATCGTTATCAACTTTTTTTAACCCCTTAAGTTTTCGATTATTTTCACTCTGCAAGACTGAACTAAACTCAATGAAAATTATTAACGGCTTTGAAATATAATCTATAAAATCCAGTTTCCAAAAAAAAAACCTGTCAGGTGGTGTCATTTATTTACTCATAAGGTCCCAGCCGAATTATCAATCTTCAACGGGGTTTTTAAGTCCGAAAATTCTACCATATGTCAATGAAAATGCCATGAAAATATTGCGAATAATTGGTTTTACTTTTACGCTCATTTAGCGGTCCAATCACAAAGATTTTCCTTCAAAAGAATTTGAAAAGTTGTTGAGGAAACTGCAATTTGAAGCTGAGAAAACTCCAAATTAATACGAGAATTTCAATTTTGTGTTGAGAAAATTTTTAAAACATTGTAAATTTCAATTTGAATTCGCAAAAATGTTCCTTGGAATATGGACTTTCAATTAAAAATTGCGAAAATTCCACATGAAGTTCCAAATTTTACTTGGAATTGTATGAATTTCAAACTAAACATCTTAATATCGTGAGAAATTTTCTCAATTTACCAAATAAAAAAAAATTCGTAGGGAAGCTGATGAGAAGTGTAGTGACTTTGAAACAGCCGATTGGTGACCTTTTAATTTTCTTTTTATCATTGGTATTAAAAAATGAGGAGCCACCCAGGGATTGAACTTGAAGAGAATCATATAAATAAATGTATTACAGGGCAGTTCAATATAATTAAAATATACTTAAGTAAATGCCAAAAATATTTCTAATTCATTTAGAATTTTCTTAATTTCAATTGAAAATAGTGTAAAGAACTTAAATTTTGTTTGTTTTTTTTTTATTTAAATATTTATTCGGAAGTTACTTGGCAGCAGTTTTTGCAGCAGTAAGTCTATTCATAAATACAAAATCGGTAACCAGTAGATGACTTTTTGAAAGATGTTTGTTTCAAAATACAGCTTATATCCTTATGTAGTGATATGATTCTTATGATTATGAATTAATTATTTACAATTAATTTTCATTGATTTGCAGCGGCTTTAATTTGTATCACTTTGGAAATTGTTTAGCCTTATTCTCACGTTAAAACTAGATTTTTTCTTTTTATCAAGTTATTAAAGAAAAATATATGTAAGTGAATATTGTCTTTAAACTTTTGTCGCAACAAATTCCACACGCATGCATCCATCGTGTTTTTAATTGTTCCATTTTTATTTAGAGTAAATGCTGCTCCACATCTGCACGTCATGCAAAACTAGTTCTCCGAAAATAGAACAAGAAAACTTTTTAATTACACAAAATTGTAAACAATTCATTAAAGAGCATTATGAATGGCATTAAAAAAAAGTAAAATGTTATAATTGAGTACTGTAGTCAATAAGCAGGGCAAGTATTCTGATGCAAATGATCAAAAACTGATCAAAAACTTTTCTCAAAGGAATAATTCACAACTCCTTAAACTCCTTTTTGGAATATTTGTGCACATATGTATGTATATTAGGATAGATTGATTTAGCAGTCGATATTGTGCTATCGATTTTTCGATAGCTTTTAGCATGAGGAAAAACAAGTTTCATTACGACAACATGTCAGACAAAATCATTTTCGAGGCTTCTGTTTTTTTTTCAATTTGAATTTTTTTTTGTATTTTTGTCTGGCAGTCCCTCCCAGGATGAGGAGAAACATTAAATATGTGCTAGTTGGAAAAACCGACAGAAGGGGAACCCAGTGGGTAAATCTAATCTGGGTGTGCTAAGTTCAGTGATGCTAACCGTTTTTTTTTAGGCTAGCTCTTGTTTTTGAGATACACCGTTATTTTAAAAATGGAGGAGGTAGGACAATATATATTCTCTTAACTCAAAAATAGTTTAAAATATTGACAAAAGTACAAAAACCGAAACTTAGCAACATAAATTACCTTTCACACTGTCAAAGTCTTTTTAATCGGCTTAGTAGTTTAGAAAACACAAATTTTTTTTAAAGAAAAAAATTAATTTTTTTTTTGCAAAAGTTCGAAATATTTTGTTCCTTAAAACAGCATAAAATATCTAAAAATAAAGTTATGCTCATGCATTTTCATACATTCATAACAAATAAAGTTTCAAACAAAAAAAGGCCATAAATGACTAAAATCGATGCATAATTTTGGAATTTGTTCACAAAAATCCAAAATTGCAGTTTCAACTGGTCACTAGACGAAGCTTTAAAATTTAAAAAAAAAAATTTTTTTATTAAACGAAAGTAGTACGAAAGAAACATTTTGTTTGCTTATCGAAATAAAGCAATTTCAACTGACGGAAGCGAAAAAAAAACAACTTACATATCGATACCCAAAGGGCAAAATTCCGTAACTAACAAATAATATATACATATACATATATGTACATTAAAACACGGACATCTCTTTATACAAACAAAATTTAAATAGGTGTTTTATTATTGTAGAGTTGCAATGACCTGATAAATAGGCCTTGCTATATTTTTTCGCACATCTCAATTGAATACAGGCAATGAAATTAAGGACATATACAGCCCAATCATGAATGATAATTCCGTGAGAGTTTTTTCTATTTTCCCATTCCTCTTATTATGTTGATAAATTCCTTAGGAAATTTTTTTTAACCTTCCCTGTTTTAGCCACATTGAAGGGAAAAAATAGTCGGCGGAGGAAAAAATAGGTATTTTAAAAACATATGTTTTTTGTTTTTTCCTATAAAAAATTTCGATATTACCAACTTTTATTTTTTTGTTTCTCAGGTAATTTATGATTGGAGGAATTTTTTCTCGAGAAACGTATTTTCCTTAGGAATAAAATTCCTTGAGAATATTTATGATTGGGCTGATAGAAAGGCCCTAACTCGAATTTTTATCAATCTCGGAGCTCGAAGGATTTTATATTGAAGTAAGCAAAAAAAAACCCTCGAGATAAAAAGAATATTAGAATATGAGTTAGGGCCTTTTTACAAGTGACGAACGACATGTAGACTGATTGTTAGAATAAAATTAAAACTTTTCTAAAGCAAGTAGTACTACATAACAGAGCATAAGAGTAAAAAACGCAAAAAAAAAAAAATACAAAATGAGCAAAAAAATGTGGAATAAAATATTCAAAAGTAAAACGAATAAAAATTCAAAAGCCTTACAAGCGGCTAATAAAATCAATAAACGTACCAGTATTTACCAAGAATATCAACAATTAAACGCCGCCCTAGATAGCGGGCCAATCAATGAAACGTTTAAAGATAAAGATAAAACGAAAACTCCGTCACTTGATGCAACAACAACTGTTCGAGACGATAACAACGGCACAGATAAAACAACACCGAAACAAACAGCAACTACAGCATTTAGTAGAGTTGTCAACACTTTAACATTAAAACGTTCCCAAAATTCAAACACTACAAAGGAGGCCAGAAACGAACATGAGGGAAAGAAGAAGAACTGCAAAACGAGTGAGTTGAACATAGAAACGTTATCAACAGCATCACTGCCAGCTAAAACAAATAACCTAAGCAACAAAAGTAATAGTATATCGTATAGCAATAGCAACATTAACAGCAGCACCATAACTCTAAATCACTGTAATTTTAACGCAACTTACAATACATCATTAAATCGGCAACAACAGCCACTAACAGAAATTAATGCCAGCACTACTGCCTCATCACCATACGCAGCAGAAGCAGCAGCATCATTAAATTTAAAACTTTTTAACAATATTAACAATAATGACTATTTAGCATGCAAGCAAAACTTAACTAACTCCCCACCAACACCAACAACATTACAGCCTCAAAAACGTCTTTCCAAAATTGTTATTGTTGTTAAGAAATTAGATGGCGCAACAATTGGCGCTGCTTCCGAACTTGCCACCAATTTGAATAAACAACATCAAATATTTTGCAAAGATAGCACCAATTCCAATTCCTCCTCTTCCACTAACAAACATTTGAATAATAATCATGATAACGGTAGTCTAAATACAACTACTAACACCACCACCACCAACAACAACAACAGCAACTCTTTAGAAACTTCCATTGAAGCAACGGCAACTTATGAAACACCACCACCGACAACAGCAACAACGACAACGCCTTCTGCTTCTTCAGTATCTGTTTCTGCCGCAATTAATGAAGAAAATCAATTGAGCATAAATTTTAATAACGATGCCAAAGAAACGCTAAATACTGATCGTTATGGTACATATTTGAAAAAATATGATGATAATGATGATCAGCAGCAGCAGCAGCACCAGCAGCAGCAGCAGCAAAATGAAGTTGGTAGGTTGTTTATGCAAATTAGAAGAACAAAATCAAAAAAGAAGGGTAAATTATTATTAATACAGTAATTGCACTTGCATGTTACCATTTGCATTACTTTGCATTCAACAAAATTAAAACTAACCGATTTTGCATGAGCAATTAGAATTACCATTTTATGTTTAAAGCGAATTACAGCCCTGGCCCTCCGAATTTATACGAACAACAATAACAGAAAATTCGAAAATCTTTTACAAATTTGTTGCTGCTGGCAAACATTGTACATGTACAAACTTCATTTTTGAACGCCTCCTTTTTGTGTGGCGTAGAAAATTTGACTACAAAGCAACAAAAATTGTTTGAAAAAATTTCAAATTTGTTGTTGTTTTTCATATAAACTCTGACGTTGCCTAGTGGTTTACAAAATTAGGGACTTATTAATGTCTGCCAAGACGGATAAAGTTGGTGGATTTGTGCTTCTCAGCACAAGACTTCAGGAAGGGTCGTTCCAAAGCAAAAAAAAAAAAAAAGTTCACCCATTCAACCCCCACGATCTTAAATGTCGACCTTTTAATTTATGGTGCTTTGTCTTGTCATTTGTAATCCGATCATTAAATTTTGTTTGTCGTTGCTTGGAGATTTTTAATATGCACATTTTTCTCTTCAGTAATTTTTGGATGTCTAATTGAAGTTGTGATTTTTCCATCCCTGGTTTCTATTTGCAGACGCAAAAAAAAATTGTCCCAGCTTTTTCTTTTCTTTTTTTGTTGTTCAACCCCTGAGTTTCGTGGCTGAAGCGGGATGACAGAAATACGAAAGCTAATCGGTACAGACTCATTTGAATTTGCATGGCAGAGTGTGAATTTGTGAGTGTGTGAAGAATTGAAAAGAAAGAATTTGCAAGCATAAGAATAGGAAGTTAATTGAAACTGGTTGCAACTTCAAAGGAGATCTGACAAAAGTTTCTCAAACAAAAGTTGCTCAATGTGAACCAGGACTTACTTATAGTACAATCTAAATTCAGGCGTTAAGCGCAATTTAGCCATCTGAGCCCCCCATTTTGTGTAGAAAATGCGCTAGACGCGCTAATTTAGGTTGGACTATTAGGCGAAGAACACAGTGCATAGTAAACAACCAATAAATTAGAACAAAGTTAGTTAGATGTTTCTATGGGGCTATTTTTTTTTTCAAGAAGAAATCCTTGTTACTTTAATAAGGAAAATATCGTTGAAAACATCAAGAAGAAAACTTATCGTTTTTGGGTACTCTTCTTGATTTTTTAAAAAGGCTTCTTCTTGGTGGATACGACGAACTCACAAACTTGCGGCTGTCAGTAGGCCCCCCAACTAACACAGCAACATCAAGACACTTAAAGAAATTTAGTGCATGATGTGCACATGATCATTAGGAACCAAATGAAATCATTACGGAATATTTTTTTTTTTTCGAAAAATTTATGAGGTATTTACAAGAAAAGCATAATAGAATCAATAAGTTTTTCTTTATGGATTTTTTTTTTTCACCAAAAGTAACGCAATTGGAGTAAAAAATGTGAATAAAACATTTTCTGTTCGATCTTATGTGTTTTCTTTAATGATAAATATAGAAAAATCTTCGTTTCTTTCTGCTGGTATAACCCTCAGTTGCATAGAGAAAATCTTATTGATTCTATTAGGTAGTTTTGACTCAGTGTACATCATTATATTTAACGACACATACTTGAGGGATTAATCGTGATTTGGTTTTAGATTTGATTTTCAAATTTTTTTAAAATAAAAAATCCAAGAAAACTGCATGCTAATGAAAAACTCCCATCTGTGCGCCACAGCAGAGCCTTAGCAAACGTTCTCCTTTTGTTATTGTTTTTATTTATTTAAAGAAATGACAATGTGATTTACCATTAAATCGTTTTGGTTGTTATTGTGGCATGCAACTGCAACAAATCTTTTATGTCACCCAATTTTTCTTACTTCAATTCCGTTTCTTTTTTTTTCGTCTTCTAAACTTTTCTCCTTAAAATCATCGTCGCCAGTCATTATGATAAAATTTGACCCACAATCTTTTTAATTTCGAACATATTTGTTTCAAATTTTTTCCTCTTTCTGTACTCCCTGCCAAATGTGAATCGTTTGCATTTCAAAATTCTAATTTTAAAACTTAAAACTGTCTAAAGAAACACAGCCAACCAACCAACCAACCAACCAGCCAGCCATCCCGTCAGCCAGTCAACCATCTGAACTATGAAAAATGAGTGCATTTTGTAATAAAGTTTGTTCGGATGTTGGCATGTCTTCCTTATTATGGGTTGAGCAAGCAGCACATGCAGCAGAAGTGGCGGCAGTAGCAGTTCGTAAATTAGCTCCAAATGTTTTCAAATGACTCATCAGAATGCTGTTTTAGTTGGCTTCGTTTTCATTATGTTTTAAATTTTTCACTTGTGATCTTTAAAATGGTATTTTTATCAAATGGATTCATTGTATTGTATGGAAATGGTCAATGATCTTGCCGAGATTTATTTTGTTAACTAGATTTTTGTCACAACAGAGTCTTGCACCAATGAGGTGTTACTTGAAATACGTGAAAAATTAAAGGCTATTCAGTGTTTTTAAATCAATCAACTTCAAACATGGAGGAGATGGTCGGGTGTTTATTAATTTTTTGTATGAAGCAAAATGTTCAGCCCCATCCAGAATATTCTCATGGAACTCCTTTCTCAAGGAAAGTATTTTTTTTTTTTTTGGGCACAAAAAACATGAAAGAGTGACATCTCCTCCTTTTAAACTTGTCACGTTGCTTGTGGTCCTTAATTTAAGATTATTTTCAACTCGATTTGGATTTTATATCACAATATGTCTGCTATATACTTGAATGAAAAATTTATAATTTTAGAAAAAAAAATCTAAAAAAAAAAACCATAGAATCTGAAGCAATGATGATTTTTGTATTGTCTTAAATTGTGTTTTTTTTTTGGCTGTTGCATAGTGTAATAAATATCATAAAATTTTAAAAACCATTGTAGTCTTGAAATTAATTTTAATGATTTTCTTTTATATCTGCAAATTTAAGTTGCAATGAAAGAAACTGTTTGTTGGAAATTTATTCGCTTTTTGCTTTTGATTTTATTTTTATTTATGCATATAAAGATTGTGTTAATTAAATGCAATCATAATCAGATTAAATTTGACAGTCTTTTTTAATCCGTCATATTTTTGCGAAATACTTCTTTTTGAATAAAGAAAATTTTAAGCTCTTTATTCAGGCGTGAAATCAGTAAAAAATAAACAATTAATAAAGTGAATTTAGAAGAAGAAGAAAAAAAACTGGTCGGCTCAGCAAATCATATGCTTTTAAATCACGCGATTTCTATAATCGAATCGGCAATATAAAGCTCCATATTTCAAAAGAGGTCTTGAATAATATTTTATATATCTCTAACTCAGAAGAATAACAAATAAATTCAAGCAAGTACAAGACTGACTCGAACAGCAAGAGCTACGTACTACCGTACAAGTGGCTCAACCCATTTCACGTAGCAGACGTAGAGTAATCCTTGCAAGGGGTACCTTTTATGTTAAAGGTTGCTATAACAAAAAACATGCAGTTTTTTGGTATGGCATATTTGTCAAATTACCACTTATACGGTAAAAGTCTGACAAATCTGCAAATGCAGATCGTTTTGTAGTCTTCTTCTCTAAATATTTCCGCCTTCAAATTTTGTTCTGTTGCAATCAGTCTTTAGTGCGCCCGTCTGTGTATGTGAGTGTTCACCACAAGTGTTCTATTCCTCAAGTGGTGTTTTTCACTCAACACTGTGTTCATAACTATTTTGAAATATTTTTAATTGTTGTACTTAATTTGAATTTTGTTTGCAGTTTCTTATTTTTTTTTTTAATGTTTTTTAATTTAATATTTTTCACCGCCAGCACTCGTGCGTTCTGTATATTTGTTTGTTTATTTGCGTTAAACGTGCGTCCAACTTAGAATTTTTTTCTTTGGCATTTCATTTGATTTCGACACTAGTTTGTAAACATTTTTTCCTGGTAACATTTTGTCTGGCATAAATATTTCGAAACGTTTCTTTTATTTTTTGCTTTCCTAAGAACATTTCGACATATTTCGACAGTAGTTTTTGAACTAGTTTTGTGAACTTAAATATGTTTGTGTATTACTTTTTTTGTTTGGAGAGTTTTTAAGCATAATTACACCAGGCAACAGTTCAGAAGACACACAAACGTTACAGTGTGGACAGTTTGTGAACTACTTCCTTTACCAGATCAAAAAACTATAGAATCTTGTATATGTACATGTACATAAGTGTTATATATGGATATTGATATGTATATGTAGATGTATATGTATACGTACATGTATATGATCATAATGGTGAACCCCATCAATGTTACTTGTAGTACAAATTCATTAAATATTCCCCTGTATCTCCATGATCGATACAAATTTTAAGCACTTACTTGCTAAATTTCTTAGCATTATGTTAAACTTTACAAACGATTTAAAAAGAGTTTTAAAATCGTGTTCACTTAATACTCCTAACAAATTAAACAACAGCTAAAAAAAAAAAAACAAAACAAAACAAAAAGAAAGTCTAATGTTAAAACATTTAGTTTTGCATTAAATGCTTTAATTTGGTTTCTATTTTATATTTTATTCGCAAAATAATTAATTTGAGAAAAAACTAACCATAACAATGCTAATAAAAATAAAAAATCATCTACCACTCATTGAAATCAAGGAAAACATACAAATAAAAAATGTGTAAAAAAGTGAATGTAAAAAATGAATTAAAAAAAGTGTTGAAACATTTCAGTTTTAAATGGAGTGTTTATGATTTAAACATTAAATTACTTACTTAGCAAATGTTTAACTCAAATCTAATGGCTTTTGTTTGCTAAGCAAAGAGCGTGGCAACAGGGAAGGCAAACGAAATTTGTTTGCAAAGCTTTCAAAGCTGTGTGTGTCTTCTGCAGAGGACTTTTATCGCCGCTACGCGCTCCTGATATTAATTCAATTAGCTGTTATAAATATTTCATATCACCAGCCATTTATTCAATTACTATATTTTACGTCATATTCAAACGATACCGCCAACTGGTACAAAGTGCGACATTAAAAGAAAATATCACAAATCTCAAGTTTTAAACATTAATTCAATTAAATTTTATGGTCGAGCTGTATGATTTTGAAATTGTTAATTACTTTATTGGGCCTTATAAGCAGTTTACACGATATGCGCGTTCGCTCTCTATTCATGCTTAACACCCAAATCAGGAGCGAAGCAACGTGATTGGCCATACAAAATTTTGAGAGCGAATGAAGTAGCTTCATATTGAAGCTACATACGAAGCACAACAAATTCCTGTCTTCTCTAATTTATATCGCAGGTTTATCTGCACTATCTGTCAGAATCATATATTGTAAACAAAGAAAACATAATACATAAAATTAAAAGTTAATTTTAGAAATCAATAAAATAATAAAACGTTTATTATGGCATAAATAATATATTCTAAATTAAAATTTATGGAATACTCAAAAGCATGCTTCAACTTGCGGATGGAATGAAACAAGAAGCAGTCCTAGTTTTTAGAGTAGCTGAATCTGATTTATTGAAAGATGTATGTTTGCTTATTGAAAACAAAATTCAAATCGAAGCATGTCTATATGTAAAAAGATTTATATGAAAAAATGTTCAATATCAAAAGCACCAAAGGTACCGATGGAAAGCAAATCTCCTCCCCGTTACAAAACTGTAACAACCTCTGCGATATCTGCTATAGTTTCGAAGATGCAGTAATTTCTTTGCAGTCGGCCAAAAATTCAAAAATAGCATGTGAAAAATTTTACTAAAAAAGTAAATTTTTTTCAAATCAATACATTTTAGTATCGATGAAAAACAAATCTCTTCCCCGTTACAAAACTGTAACAACCTCTGCGATATCTGCTATAGTTTCGAAGATACAGTAATTTCTTTGCAGTCGATAACAAATGTTTATTTTAAAGTTATTTACCAATAACAATAATTTATTCAAGAAAATCTGTCGAAAACAAAAATTTTTTAAGGAAAATTTATTTAAGTCACAAACTTTCTATAGAAAATTTATCGATAGCTATATTTTGTCTGCAGAAAATTTATCAATTAAAATGTTTTTTCTTTGAGAAATAACAAAAATTTTCCCTATAAAATATCGCCTGTGGTGGCTTTTAATGAAAATTTTTCGATGATACTAATTTTCTATAGAACATTTATCATTTAACATTTATTAACAGTCAACTGATATGGAAAAATTGTCGATAATAAAATTTTCTCAAAGAAAATTATCGATAACAAATTTTTATTTAAAAGTCCATCGAAAATTAAAATTTTTCATTAGAAACCTTATCGATAACAATAATTTTCTTTACAAAAAAATTTCAAAGTAATTTATCGATAATGAAAATTCTTTGTGGAAAATCGATTAAAAAATAATGGAAGCAAATTATTCGCTATAAGAGCCAATTGAAGTTTATTATTTTAGGTGAAAAAAACTTTTTACTTTTTGATACTTTCAAGAATACAGGTCATTGGTGGCCAATGGTCACCCGTTGTAAGGAAGTGCTAAGAAAAGTAAAGGTGTTGCAAGACGTAAAATGTTTTCTGTATAAGAAGTTTGTTTGAGCATTTCTGATTCTCATTTTGTTCATGAGAATTTTGGAATAAGTAGTTGGGCTTCAAACATTCTTTTAAGATTTTTCGAGTCTACTGATGAGTTGTTTAGCAACCTATAGACGGCTGGAAAAAGACAGAAAACATTAAGGTCTATATTTAGACCTAAAATAATTTATTATTTTCTTTTTTTGTAAACGCTCTTTGAAGGTTTTTTGCATAACTGGCAAATTTTTATTGGGTCAATTGAATTTTGTATGGGTGAGCAGAAAAATAATACAATTAAAAATCTCCATTTGAACAGGGTGCTACTAGATAGGTATATATTACAAATATAAATATATGGATGTATATGGATATGGCCACGAATATCTTTTGAGGAATTGAATTTAATTTTTTATTCAACATCTCCCATTGTGTGCTCTATCTGAATGAGTAAATTTTATTGATACTTGTTTTTGTTCTGTTGTTAATAAATACAACGAATTGTATACAAATTTAGATATTCTTAAGAGTCATTTGTACAAGTATGTTGGTAAAACACCTGTTTTTCTTTTACCACTTTTGTTTTAATCGAACAAGAACTCTCACTATCGCACGTCCAACTCACTCAACGTGAGTTCTTTGTTCTTTTCTTTTTTTTTTTTTTTTTGTTACTCCGTTCTAAAGTGTGTCAGTTTCTTGATGTTTTGCATACGATTAACAACAAATCTTGATTGACACCCACTAGATAATTAAAATGTTTTTTAATTTTTATTTATTTGTTTTATTTTTAATGGCCATCGCCGCAACCTGACAGTCAACATGTTTCGTTTACTACCATTCATTCATTCATTATTCCTCGTTCTGAAACCTCATTTTTCTGTAATAGTTCTTTGTTTTTGCATGCGAATGCTCTGCGTTGTTGACTGGGAGACCACGCGCTTCTTTTTTTTTTTTGTTCGGCTTAATGAATGGATTTAGATTTTGACACTTAAACGTGTAAAAATTTTAATCAAATGTTTGTGTGTTAACAAATATGTAAATCTTCGTACTCAAGGTATTCCATGTATCATCACGACACTTTTATTTTGCCTTGTTTTTTGTACCGGGGAAGCAAAAATCGTTAAGAAATTTATGATGATAGAATATTGTTGGATATTTTTTCTTTCAAATCTACTCTTTTCTGTAAATGGCCGAATCACTGACAAAAATCTTTCATGAAAAATAAAACTGTGTTGAACAACATTTTACAACAAATTTTATATGAAAATTTTGTTCTGAAATGTTGTTTCGAAAGGTTTTGTATTTTATGAATACCGGTGTTAGCATAAAAATTTATTTATTTTTTGTTCAAACATCTCTCAAAATGTTTTAATTTTTACTTTATAGTCAAACTTTATGATTCACAATTGTTAATAACTTTATCAGGTTTGAGTTCTGTTGCACTTCCTCAAAATTGAGAAATATTTTCTTTATGATAAATCACAATGGGACCTTTCAAGGATCCGAGTGAGCCGGCCGGTCTTATGACCGCCAGCCCACGAAACATATTCTTTATGATAAAATTGGAGTGATCAACATTTTTAAAGAAGACAAGAAAAGTAAAGTTGAAGACTGACTGGCTGGCTGGGGTACATACCATGGCTGCTTCTCGTCTACGACGATGCTCATCAGCACCCAAATTGCTTCGAAGCCAGGTCATGACCAATTGTATACTGTTTTTAAGTAGCAGTCAGTAATGAAGAGCTAGAGTAGACGCAACTCAATACACACACACACACACACACACAGAGAAAGACATCAAGCTGTCAGAAAATTATAGAGTACAAAAACAGGATACAATAAAAATACCAGAGGCCAAATTCTGGCATTCGTGATCGCTAGAATTTGTATTCCAAATGCTGCTTGGCTGTGGCTTATTTTATTGTTGACTTGCATTGTTTTTACTATCGAGTATATTCGATGCCGAATGCCGGACTTCGGCCCCAGAGTAGGAAGAGTGCTCAAATTGTTTTCCTTGTCGGGCACACAAAAAAAAAATTAACAAAAGTTGATATTTTTCCCCTCCCGAATACGACGAGAAAAATATCAAGAATATAAAATTAAACTCTTTTTCTGAATTTTATTTTTCAATTCGGAAATATACATTTTAGAACGTATGAAATTTATTTCGCAAGCGTAAATACTGGACGAAAAACTAGAAAAGAAAAAATCAATCATAGACTTTGTATTAGTAAACTCTGGGTTAAACTAACTGCCAGTTAGTTCAACGATATCGAAGCTGTTCGCTCGTTCGCATCGTTATATTATTGCCCTGAAGAATATACTCGAGCGAGAGCGAAATATTGGCAAATAAATAGCTATGTGTATATAGAAGGGCCTATAGCTCGAAAAAATAAAGCAATATTAAACTAAAACAGGGTCAAATAGTCAATAAATTCCAAAAAATTTAGAGCTGTTTTCTGCTTTTAAGTTTTCAGCGTGTCTATACGCCGTCCATAGAAAACAAAACTTTTTGTTTTTGGAACGAAGTTCCTTAACGCGGCTGGTAGTGGAAATTAGTAGAAATCGTCACGAAAGCGTGTGAGCTGTTTATATGTATTGGTGTATCTGTCGACAAGCAATTGTATGTGATGGGCGGTGTCTCCGCTGACAGCAGCGGATACACCTACCAATAAATATTAATTGGTTGTGAAAACGGACACTATGGGTCTTATTCATAATAAATATTTTAGGTTTATTAAACTCTTATTTGACAAATTTTCCATACAAATATGTCAAATAAGAGCCTTATAAGCTTGAAATAATTTTTATGAATTAGGGGGTATGAGCTGCTAGATGTTGCTAAAGTAAAGTTGTGACAAAAAACAGCAATATTAAAAAATTGGCCAACAGTTACTTTTCTTCGTTTTGAAGCAGATTGACAAAAAATACTGCATGTGTCAAAAGTAAAAAATAAAACGTTCCAAAAATTTTAAGAACAATAAAATTTCAAAATTTCAAAAACAACACAAAATAAAACATACAGATTTCACCTTGTATTACATTCGAAGATGAAGAAAAACGTAACTTCGCACCTAACGGGGGTCCCCCGACCGCATTTCTTTTTTTTTTTTAGAAAATTTACCCCGGCTTTAATTACAAATAAACTATTATTTAAATACTATTTTTTAACAAACAGAAAAATTTGAACAACTGGGCTGGCTGTTCATTAAAACAAATAAAAAAACAAACATATTTTTTGTCATTTTCCAAGACCATTATATTTTTTTACACCAACTAAAAAAGCCACCTAATATATTTTGGAGTTATTTTCGTTTACAGATAACGGCAACAATATTCCCCCTCCCACAGAGGAACCCGCAACGAATGCCAGCGTTGAGCTGGCACCATGTCCCATCTGCGCGCGAACTTTTAATCCGGCAACACTGAGAAAACATGTGGGGATTTGCGAAAAAATGGCAATGAAGAAGCGTAACAAATTCGATTCGTCACGTCAGAGACGTGAGGGTACCGAGTTGGCAACATATTGTTTGCCCAAGAATTTCGGTCTGCCAGAGAAGGCCATATCGACGACATCGATAACGCAAGCCAGAAGCGACAGAGGCCACTCACCAAAGCCAAATGTGCAACAGGTAAAACTACAGAATTATATAAAAAAACGGTAAACAAATTGAAAAGCGAGAACTTCTAACCTTTCGCCAGATTTCTTCCCCCATTTTGACACGCAAAAAACCTCCCGAAGACTTGATGAGATCGACAGCACGTGTTTCTATGCGTAAAGCGGCAGCCAGCGGCAGCAGTAATGGCAACAACAATAACAGTAATCCGACTATTGCGTCTTCTACGCCTGGCAATAATTTCAATCGTGATCGTATGCGTTCTTCGGAACGTTCTTTAACACGCAGGGGCATCCAACCGCCACCCGCCGAACAGTGTCCCCACTGTGAGAGATGTTTTGGCATAAAAGCTTATGATCGTCACGTTGAGTGGTGCAAGGAAAAGGCTTTGTTGGCCTCCATCAAACAAGGCAGCTCTAAGAACGAAGGCAATGTAGCCAAAGCCCGCTTGGAGGCGCGTACAAAGTATCGTGCACCTTGTCTGAAGTAAGTATTTTCAAAATTCCCATCCGATAAATAAAATCCATTTAGAAAACTAATCAATTAAAAATATTACTATAAAAATTTTAACAATTGTAAAATTATAATACACATGCTTCGATACCAGGTAATCGCATAACATCGCACAACAAACACAACACCCAAAAACATTTCATGTATTTTGTTGGTAGAAATACTTTATATTCTGTCACCCATTTGTTTGCGTTTGCGTGTTTGTGCTGTGCGTTTGGACAGTTCTTCAGGCTAAAAGCAGCTGTAGTCAGCTGGGCTTGTACGACCAACTGGCATCGAGGTACCCTGCTTAGGTACAAATTCATGTAGATTGGTTTGGCACGATTTGTAAGGATGAAAACCTTTTATCCATATTGGGCCATAGATTTTTCAACAGAGGAAAATAAAATTCCACTACAACCTATCAAAAAACAGTTCTTTTTGGAGGCGTCCGATTTTTAATATATGTATTTTTGTATGGAACTCCCGTGGTACGGGATCGGTGTGCTCGAAAAAAAATTATCAAAAACATAAATTTTCTTTCGAAAATTTTATTAAAAATTTATATGGAAAATTTTTCAATTGAACATCTTTTGAAAACAGAAAATTTATTACACTAGAAAGAAGGGTCAGAGGTCTTTGCATTAAAGAGGTCTTAAGCATCTAGTTACATACTACATACATACATACACATATTGATACTATTTTCTTTTCACATCTTTCTCAGAACCAAACGTTCGATTAATCGAGAAAAATATTCCGGTTTAGCGGGTGAAGAACAGGAGCCGGAAGACAGCTCCAAATGTTCCAAAACTAGTCTCCATAGAACGCAGGAGAATAATTTGATGTCCATGTCTATGACCTCTTCTGTGTGCAGTGAAAGGTGAGTGCATTTGAAAGTTTATTTTTAGAAATGTTCTGTAGACGCTCTCTTTTTGCAACTAGTAAAATCGATTTCACTTTTTCTTTCAAACGAATGTTCTTTCTTTAAGTTTTGTAGTAGACTTAGTAGAGTGCTTTAAATTGAAATTCAACACAATCATATGAATGAGCCCTGTTGTTAAACAAAACATTTCGACATTTCTTTTAATCACATGCAGAAATATCACGAACTCCCCAACAGGAAATATTAATGAACCAGTAGCAACAACGGCAGAGAGCCGAAACAAATTGACTGTAAGAAAGAAGTCTGGCAAATACATTCGTGACAAAAGTCAAACTCTGCCACGAGACAGACACCTACAAAAACTGCAAACGAAGTACAAAATAAGAAATTTTGAATGTGAGATGACATAAGTGCATTTCAAGAGTGAATATGCAACTAAATGTCAGCGACCGCTATAAAAAAAAATTAAAAGTGGTTTGTTTTTAGTCGCTTTGTCATTCATCATTTACATACATATGTATGTATTTATTTGTTCACCCTTGAGGTAAAATTCTCTTTTCTTCACATTCACATTCAAACGTATTTATTTCAATTTGTTCTTCGTCTGTCAACAAAACTTTTGTAGGTGACTGTGTTGAGTTTGAATTTTTTTGTTTGTTTTTTGCCACGACTCTATTTTTGATTTTTACAGCAACAAATAGCGGCGGCAAGAAACCCTGTAAAAGTTACACAAAAATATTCAAAGAAATTTTCTCAACAACGGAAGGCGGCGGATGTGCCCATAAATTTAGAACAAAAGAAATCTGGAAGTGATTTATCTTTGAAATCGACACTTCGCGATAAATGCTGGCAACAAACTCATAAAACTTTTGAAGTTGTCAATCACAATCATGACGATCGTAAATATCATTATGATAATGAGTCTGATTTCGATGAAATGAGATTTGAAGGTACCGAAATATTTTCTTTTATTTTTGCGGTAGAACATAGTTTATTACTTATTTTTTTCTGTTGACTACACGATTATAATGATTGGAGATTTGTTAAGACACGATTGAAATTTATTTGAATACACACAAGCATCTTTTGCAAGCATCATGGGAATAATTGCTAAAAGTTATATAGTTTTACGTAGAAAAACTTATAGAAATACACTTTTTCATTTCTTTTCTATATGAATAGAATGTTTGAAATTGTAATTGATTCGCCTAGCTAATCAAAATTTTATCAATTGAATTTAATAGTAATAAAATGTTTTCCCCTGAATTTGTAGTGAATTTAAATTTCAGCGATTAAATTTTTAAATTGAGTAAAATGTTAATTGATTGAATTTCCAGTGGAATACATTTTAATCAATTAAATGTTTAATTGAAGAGTACATTTTATTGAACTAAATTTTTAATCAAACAAAATTTAATCGAATAAATTTTAATCGATTAAATTAATATTAAAATTGATACATTAAAATTTATTTGATTCAACATTTAGTCATTAAAATTTGTTCCATTAAATTTCCAAGAGACACAAATTTTTAATCAAACAAAATTTAATCGAACAAATTTTAATCGCTTAACATTAATTTGATTAAGATTAGAATTGATTTATTAAAATTTATATGATTCAACATTTTAACCATTTTAATCACTTACCTTAAGTAAACGATTGAAATTGGTTTCATTAAATTTCTAAGAGACACTAATTCAATTTATAGCAAGGAATCGATTAAATTTTTAATCGCATGAAATAAAATCTACTTGCTATAACTTTTGAAATGCTCCTTAAATTGTTATAACAGTTTGCAACACCGAAAAAGTTTCAATCAAAATTGCGGTCATAAAGAAAATCAGCTCATTCCTTTCCATCATTTAAACAATTTCTATTAAATTGTTAATTGCCTAATAGAACACTTACAAACCTTTTAGGCAAAGCAATTATGTGCTCTGCTGTACCAGAGGCATTGAACTTTTTTCAAATACATTTAGACAGAATTTATGAAGAAGAGTAGAATAATTATTATTTTTGTTTTGCATATGACTTCATCTCTTTACATGTCGTTCCTCACTTGAAGGGCAGTGCAACCAACAATCATGAAAACAAAGAACTGTTTATTTTTCTTAAACAACTTTTTTTATTATTAAATCATTGAAGATCGCGAAAAAATTATTTGAATACATCTTTTTAACTCTATAGTAATTATTTGAAATTAAATATTGCACAATGGCCTAAGGAAAACAAATGTTAAAAGAAGATTACATTTTATAGCTGCACAAGAATAGTTGTTGTTTTCTAAATTTTTAAGCGATTAAAACATTCGATTTAATTCTAATTGAACTATAGTCTATGGAGAATTTAACGAAACACATTTTAAACGTTTACACTGAAATGGTACTAATTTTACACCAAATACAGTTAGTTCAACTAAATTTTTGATCGATTAAAATTTAATCGAATAAAATTGAATCGATTAAAATTTATTTAATTAAATTTAAATTACATTAACCAAGAACTGCTTATTTTGCTCAAACAACTTTTTTTTTAATAATTGAAGATTACGAAAAAGTATTTGAATACATACTTTTAACTCTATAGCAGTTATTTGCAATTAAGTGTTGCACAATTGGCTAACACAAAAAAAAAAAATGTTGGGAATAATAAATTTGTGTTCGCTTAAATTTCTTACTCATCAGTATTTCTATTGCTACCGAGCCATGGTGCAATTTATGCACTGTACATGCCATGCCAACTTCTGCAAGTTCAAGCGTATAGTTTTTCAAAAGAAACACATGAGCAGCAAAGAAAAAAAAAAACAAAAACTTCATACTAAACGAAGCAGAACTTTTAACAGAAAACTGAATTAATTAAAATGAAAACATACAGGAAATCCAAGAACAACGTTTGCAGATAAATCTCCATACATTATTCTCAAGTATTGAGTGGAAAACGAAAATTATTTATGTGCCAACATAAATGGTCTTATGAAATTATTTCTAAATTTTTAGCAAATCAAAACTCAAAAGATTATTTAGAATTTTCGGAAAGTTTAAACAGTTGTGGCCCAGCAAAAACAATGGAAGAAAATGAAAGTGAAAAATTAATTGCGGCAAAGTATTTTGGAAAAAATGAATGGCAAAAGTTTGACTCCAATTTTGTGACAAATAAAAGTGATGAAAATGAAATTGAAAATTCAGCAAAGCAACTGAATTTGGAGTTGCAAACAAATAGCTCAAATAATAACGAGAAAGAATCCACCCATCTTTCACCAAAATTCTGTTATGGACAAACCATTATGTATCAAGGCAACTGCGATGTGCTTGAGCATCCAGATCTGGAGAACGCAAAACTTGCCAACAAAACCAGACGTTCTAGAAAACAAAATTCCAAAAAACTGGCGCTCTCGAAAGCATTCAAAAAACAAACCCCCACCTCGCACTACAAAGTGTCTGCCGAAAAAAGTCTACCAAAAGAAAATGAGGAAATCTCCATAATTTCCGAATTTAAGGAAGAAAATTTACCATCAACTGATCTCATTACTGGAATGCATGTATTTAAAGATTGTCTGACTGATTCCGTTGAGTTGAGACGCCTAAAGAGTAGTGATAGACCCACAGATGATAATATGACGAACTGCACAAAAGCCTCAAAATCCGATACTTTTATTAGGGATCTAAATGAAAAGTTAAGCGAACTTCAGCAATTGCCAGGGAACTCATTAACAAAAACTGTCAAAAGCTCTCACAATGCTGGCAAAACCCCCACCAAAAATCTTATCCCAAACAGGACTTTACGCTCCTCATCGCCTCTGCCCCAGATTTCTCCTTTTTCGGTTACCATTGCAACACCGGATACAAATCGACTTTTGCCCTTAAAAATATGCCCATCAAAACGTAACAAATTGTTACGTCAAACGGCCAGTTGTACAAGTGCCTCATCGTGTCCCATGAAGGCGTTCATTCTGCCATTGTCTTTGGACAATTTGCAAATTTGTGGAGTTTCGTCCGAGCCCTGCAATAAAAATGGCAACACCAGAAAATATATTCAGCCACTGGAAATGGAGTGCAACAATAAAAATTGCCATACAATCGACGAAAATGGTGGGATAAATAGCACGAACAAAGAGACAGAGATTAAGGTTATTAAAGAACCACCACAATTGAAACGTAACAGGTCATTTACAGTCATGTGAGTATTGATTTTCTTATTTTCAAACTTGTAAGGAAATATTTTCACTGCACCTTTCGAGTTTGTAGCGCTCTAAAGCAGTTTGCATTTCCGCAACATCATGTAGAAAATAGTTCAACGAAAATTTGGAAACTTTTTTTTTTCTCAATATTCTACTGCAGAAAATATAATTTTCATTTCCATCGGATTTGCCTGACTTTTTGTTTCGGTTTGAATAATTTGCTTAATTTTATGTTACAAATTTCAGTATTTAGTGTGTCACAAACTGATTCAGAACTCTTAATAAATTTTACATTATCCGATTCCAATATGTGTGCGTTGAAATATCCTTCAAAGTTGTCCAATAACTGGAGATCTGCTGCTGAACCAACATTCCTTTGGACGGCAGATACAAATGAATCCATGTGTCCCTCGTATATCGCAAGAGTGTTCGACAAAATTGAGGCCTTGTAAAGGAAGTTCTTTTTTTTTTTTCTTTATTGTCCTGCATATTTGAAATTTTGAGATGAATCAAAAGTCTGTTCGCTTCGCCTAAAGTTTTATATTCTGACATTAGCCGGTTTGTTATCAAATTTTGAATTTATAACATTTTTGTTGAACTGTATTTTTAGTTTGTCTTAGATTCGCTTCAGACATGCTTTTTTCTTCAGCCAGTTTATTTGACTACTTCGTTACATCACATATTAATTCTGCCTTTTTTATTTTTATCCATTTTAAATTTAAACGTAATTACTTTCTATTCATTTACTTGGTTAGTTTGATTTTTCTTAATGTTGTTTTTATTCAGTTTGACTTTCGTATATTTAAGTTCCTTAAATTTCGTGATTTATGCAGGTTCGTTTAAATCGACTGCGACACTGTGACTTATTTAACGCGTTCCTTTGTGTTTAGTAAGGGCAATATCCACATTATAAGAACATTTCTGTGAAATTTCTAAGTAAAACAGTATCCCTTTTTGAAAAATCGTAATTTCGAAAATTCGAAATTAAGTTCGAATTTTCGAACATGGCTTCAAAACTATTCTCTTTGCAGGTAAATTGCAGTTGGGTAAAACAAATAGATATTTTATGATCTTTTTATTAAGAAAATTC
Source organism: Sturmia bella (assembly GCA_963662145.1). NCBI lineage: Eukaryota > Metazoa > Arthropoda > Insecta > Diptera > Tachinidae > Sturmia > Sturmia bella. The sequence continues at coordinate 61,920,091 of OY759172.1, forward strand.
TGAAATTCACAATTAAATCAATATTTTCGAATATAGAAAACTATTTATTTAAATACTTACCCCCTAATTCATAAAAATTATTACAGGCTTATAAGACTGTTATTTGATATATTTGTATGGAAAATCTGTCAAATAAGAGCTTTATAAACCTGTTATAATTTTTATAAATTAGACGGTTAATATGGAGTTCAATTATTTCGATTGCTAACAAAACCAATTCAATACAAACAAATTAGTCAATTTAAAAAAAAATTTAAAAAATTTTTTACAAAAATTAGTAAATAACAATAGATTCAGGTCTGAAAATATGTTTTCATCTAAGAAAATGGTAACAAGCAACTTTTCCTTTAATAATATTTAATAATATGCCACTATGTTCGAATTTTCGAACATAACCTAAAATTTCCTTATTTGGCAAACAAATACAAAAACAAGTTTTACTGCAAATACGTTAGATTTCTGTTGATTTTTCCTCACACAAGCGAGGAGAATGCAATAAAAAGTTGCACAATCGAGGTGGTTTTTGAAAATTCGAAATCGAAGTTGTTTCTACATTGTAGAATATAAAATGAATTTAAAAATTGTTGCAGCATTACTTCTGAAAATCTAATTATATTCAAAATTAAATCTATCCCAATACTACACTAAATACTACTAAATACTACACCCAATACTACGCTAAAACTTGAACATCTTAAATTATGTTCGAAGCTGAGAAATTAAATCTGAAATTGTTAAGTGCTGCTAAAAATCTTAGTTGCAAGAAGAGAGAGAGCTGTTTTATTAAAAAATAATTTTGAAACTTTTGAGGAATTAAAAAATGATTTTAACTAACCTTGACTACACTTATTTTTAGTGGCCTGCCCGACAACTATGATCCATTCTTGTCGGCAAAACGACAACTCGAGGAGCTGTGCTCCCCCTCAGCGGATTCTGTTGAGTTACAAAATACACCTTTTACACCAAAACTGCCCAGTTTGCCGGCCACACCGAATAGTAACAGCAAAATGTCAACTTCACTCATATTGAACTCATCCGCAGCCACAAACACCACAACTCCCAGTTGCATGACAACATCACAAATACCACAACAATCACCAAAAACTCCAGTACTCGCACGATCTTCCAGTTTTCGGCGAACATCTTCCTTAAGAGGGCCACGCAGATCGCCCATGTTGTCTACCAGGCCCCCATTGTTTGCCCAAAAGCATCGTCCCACTATACAAAGAGGTTTGTCTGACGAGGGACCCATTTCCTCCAATTTCCTTAAGCCAGAGGAGTATGATGAAATGCCGGTGAGATCGGTGTGTGTGAACGATTTTGCTTCCAATAAAAGCCCTCGTGTGGTAAGAAGAGATACTTCGGCCTCCAACCGCAAACAGCCTTTGAAACTGAATGTCAGTGCAGCAACTAACAGCAATTCTAATAGCAATGCGGCTTCGCCTCAAGTTGTGCCAGCGGAGCTGCTAAACAACAATACGGCATCAAAATATGTCTCCAAAACCGATTCATTAGCAGTCTTTTTAAAATTCGAACATGACTTGGAAAATCTGAATGCCGCCGCTTGTCCCGTAGAGGAGCTTAGAATAGAGAACTCCTCTTTCGGCAGTACAACTTCAGGCAACCTGGATGGACCCTTGAACGCCAAAGAGCTGAAAGATAAAAGCAACAACTTGAGTAAACAAAACTCAAATAAAAATATAAAGGCCGATATTTTGGCTCCTGCCGGCACAGAGAACGACAATAACAGCTCTCAGTTCTCCCTCAATGGCATGGAGGGAGGAGGCAAATATGCAGCAGTTCGCTTGGCACCTTTAAATACCAAAACATCCACACCCTTAACAACAAAACCTTCCACACCACAGCTGGCACAGCAGCCAGTTCCGGCTAAAAATGCGTCAGACCAAAATGCCTTTAAGTCAAGCAGTAAACCAGTGGCCTTAAGTTCTTTGTTCAGTAGTGAAAGTAAAACCAGCACACAAACTTCCCTGTTTTATGCGGAACGTCAAAACTCTAACGGCTCGGATTACATAGATCCCAAGCTAATAAATAAATGTGATAATTTGCCAATACATTTAAATCTCAAACGCACGGACTACAAATACACAGATTCGGAGGCTTCGGAAACACGCCAGGATCAATTTTCATCGTCATCGTCTTCGGAATCTTCGGCTACGGCCAGGACCACAACTAGTCAATCACAACAACAGCTGCAGCAGCAGCAGCAACAGCAACAACAGCATGCTAAATTGTTGCCCCTGATGAAACAACAGCCTAAACTCGATCACAGCGAAACCCACAATTTTTATGCAACTCCCGCTGTTGCAACACATCACTCGCCCCACTCTGCAACAAATAGTCAGCGCAACTCAGCCGAAGGCCGCAACCTGCTAAAGCGACGCATGCGTTTGGGACGTAATCAGTTTTTATACGACGCCTCCCCGGAAGGCGACTCTTGTTCGGCGGACGATGAGGGCGCCAATCGTTCCTCCCTGGAAGGCGATGCCGCTCAACGACACATCAATGCTGCCGCCGCCCGAGAACATGAAAAGGCCTTTGAACGCTTAAGTTCGGTGCCCCTGCATCCGGCGGATGCTCCGTTTATACCGCCCTTGCCGGCCTTTGACGACTTTGATTTTGAGGAATTTCTGTCATCATTCGAAAATGATGAAGAGCAATTTCCCCTCTTCAAAGATTGCAGAGAATTTCTTATGAATCGCACATCGAAAAAGCAAAGATCGATGTTAATGCCGAATTCCGCTACACCAAATAACCAAACAAATACTCTAAGCAGCTCTGCTTTTACTGCCTGCAAAAAATCTCCCTCCCCACAAACATTCCCCCCACTAACACCCCAAACACTCGCCAACAACGAACAACAGCCGCACCCCCAACACCAGCCACTACATTTTCAATTTCCCTCCCTAAACCAGCCGACCACTAAAAATCTTTTTAATCCCTTCTCCTTTAACAATAGAACGCGAAATAAATTCGAAGACCTGAGCGAAGCCAAGGCGGCCGATACATTTTGCCTGGAGCCCCAGAGAGAGGAATACCGTGATCTGGACACGCAAAGTCTCAGCCAAAAGCGTGAAATTTTCATCAGCATTGAAACCGAACAAAATGATTTGGATAAATCCTCTCTTTCGCCCAACTCCATACGCCATATGGTGGGCAACCCCCAAACTGTGGTGGAGGTGGAGGTGGATGCTGCTCATGATAATAAATTTAGCAAAATCTCCGATGACGATGATGCGGCCGATGGTCTACAGGTGCCGATTTGCAGAAGCAAAAATTTCGACGAACATTTGCCAAATGTTCAGCTGAATAATGCTAAAAATTTAATGCAAAAAATGCAAGAGGATTTCCGTCAACTGGGCGAAGAGATGAGTGCTAATTTAAGACTATCCAAAGAGCTGAGAGCTGAACCGGTAGACGTCAACAGGAACAGCAATACGGCGGTAGGCGGCGTCGGCGGCACTGCACGCAATGTGGCGGCGACAGTAAATCGTGCACCCGGCTGTCCAAGTGGTGATGCTTACGGAGACTCGGATGAGCTAAGCAGCTTAGATGGCTATCCCCTGTCTTCGCCCAGCTCACGTTTGGGCGGTGTCAGTTCGAAAACAAGTGCTGACTCGGCATACGGCAGGTGAGTGATTTTGTGGTATAAAATCTATAAAAAAAAAAAATAAATATTGGGTGCGTTTCTTTGGTATATTTTGGCATGGATCGATCCCTCGGCATCCCAATGTGCACGAAAAGCGTTGCCGTATTTAAAATTTGGGTGCATGAAAGCGGTTTTGAAAGAATAAAATTCGGCTTTTTTTTTCTACACGAAGCAGCCTGTTCTTTTTCTTCCTGCTAGCTTGTGCACAACTGTTAGCTATTGAACAGACCTATTATTGGCAATTTATTTGTTTTTAATTCAGAGGCTCACGGCTCTGAATTAAGTGCCTCTGAGTTCAAAGCCAGCTGCTGACGAGAAGCGTGGCCGCTTCGAAACAACTAGTTGTCCCCTAGCTAAAGCTCCTGGATGTTTTCTTTGCCTTTTGTTTTTGTAATTAATATCAATCACAGCAATAATATAAAATAGCAACGTAATAGCAACAAATAAAATATGCTTAAGATCTTGTTTTTCATAAAAAATGCGATTTTTTTAACGAGTTAAAATTTTGATTTTTCGACAAATTCTAGCACTACTGTGCGTCACTCGTCACGTTCAAAATCTTGTTATTTTCGTTTGTCTTTGCAGTCTTTCACGCCAGCGTTCCTCGGAGCTCTCTGCCCAGCGTAGTAGTAGTAGTCGCAGTCGCAGCATGGCCACTAACACCGCCAATTGTCTCATCAGCAGACCACTGACCGAAGAGTCATCTCTAACACGTTTAAGACAATTGAGCGCCTCCTCGAGCAGCAGTTCTGAACATGCTCTGCCACCCATCACCACCATCAACAATAGCAGCAGCACAAGCGCCAACAACAGTGCGTATCACAAGCAACTTAATCAGCATCCACAGCTGCAGCATCATTTTAGCGGCCACAACAATAACAACAACTTGATGCATAATATAAGCGATGCGATGACCTATGAAACTAATAATAATAACAACAACAACAATAACAGCAGCAATCACTACGATAATCAGCCCGGCTCTCTGGCCAATTTAACGGGTGCCACCAACTTGCAGTCGAATCTGGAATCTTTGCAGCAATTCGCCTCGAATTCTACCATGAGCACAAGTATGAAAATGTCAAAATTCTGCCACGAATGTGGCAGCAAATTTATACTCGAACATGCTAAATTTTGTATGGATTGCGGTGTTAAACGTATAGTTTTATAAATGAATTCATATTTAACATTTTCCTTAACATTTAATCATCTACTACTCATTTTGCACTAGAGTGTTTGCATACTTTTGTTAACATACTGTAAATGCTAACATTGATATTTTTTTTAATCTATTTTTCAAATTCAAGCTGTATGGTATTTTATTAGATTAATAACTATTTTATGTAGTTAAGAGTTTTTTTTGCATAATCGATATAATAACCTCTTTTTTTTGAAAAACATACATAAATATATTTTTTAACTCATAATACACTTACATACATACATATAAATAGTTTAATAAATAATACATACATATGTATATGTATATGTTTTTTAATATAAACATTTTTTTCCAAAAAGAAAACTTGTATTTAAACACAATATAAGAAAGCTGAGTTGTTCCAAACTAGAATTCATTTGACTTCTAAAAAATCTAACAAAATGTTTTTCCTCAAATATTTCTTCTAATTTAGACAGAGATTTGGCTCTGCTTTACCAAAATGCATTTATCACGCCACTATCTGCAATAGTACAGAAGATATAGCCATTTCTTTGCATCGACCACAATTTGAAAAATATCATGGCCTTCTGAAAAATTTGATAAAAAAATTTTTTTGTTTTAATTTTCAAAAAATTTGATATCGTTGGAAAGAGAAATTCCTCCCCGTTACAAAAAGGTATGAATTTTGCCGATATCTCCAATAGTGCAGAAGATATAGCCATTTCTTTGCATCGACCACAATTTGAAAAATATAATGAAAAATTTGATAAAAAAATTTTTTGTTTTAATTTTCAAAAAATTTGATATCGTTGGAAAGAGATTTCTCTCCCCGTTGCAAAAAGGTATGAATTTTGCCGATATCTCCAATAGTGAGTATAGAAGATATAACTATTTCTTTGAGAAAAACCATGGGCTAAATTCTGCGAATATTTAAAATTCTTATTTCATAAATTTAGTTTTGGTTTTATTAATTTTGGTATTGTTGCATTTTAGTTTGTTTTGGCTTAGTCTAATGGGCTTTAAGCTCAAATGTTTAGTTTTATTATTTCAGCTTAAAAGTACTAATAAATTAAAAATAAATCTAGATTTATTTCATGAACATTTTTATTTTGTATTTGATTTGCTTTTAACAGCATCGTCTGCCATGGGAAGAATGAGGAAAAACTTTTCAAATGTTCTCAAAAATTTCACTAGCAAGTGAGTGCAGCAAAGCAGGATTTTATAAACATCTGTTAAATCACTTTCTCATAAATAAATATTTTTGTAAACAAAAGATAACATTTTGAGTTAGTTGTTTTATTGTTAATTTAAAATGTGGATTGAAACAGAAATAAAATACTGTCAGTCTATTACAAGTACGTTTAAAACAGTTTAAAAAAAACTGATGAGTTGATTAGCACCAACGAAATGTAGTCGGCATATAGACAGCTGAAGAATACAACAAACATTTTTTGAAAAGGTTAATTTTTGGACCTGAATTAATACAGTTAAAAAAAAAAAAAATTTAAAATTTGTTTTTAGTTTAGCCGCTGGTGTGCAAACATGCGATTCGAAATTACTTGGCATGAGCTTTTGCCATTTAAGTGTGTAATGTTTTATTTATATTATTGATTGCATTAAACTAGGCTTAAATTTATATTTACAAAATACATGTAATTATTTACATACAAACTAAAAACAGTTGAACTTTAGTGGTAAAAACATTTGGCAACCTGCTGGTGGGATGGACGGTGCACTGTCCCATTTAAATTTCGCAATACTGATAGAGGCATTGTTGTGCTTTTTTATAATTGCCACTGGATTTATATATTAAATGCAAATTATAGGCTGTTTCCTGTTGCAAACTCAAAATGTGTTTATTTGATTCAAGCAAAGGATGTTTAAAGCTTAAAGCTTTCTCATAGTATTCCACAGCTAAATGGAATAGAGTCGCTTGATGGTACATTCTTCCCAGATTATAGTTGATCTCCTGATAGGCAGCACAATTTTGTGGCGAGCTGCAAGTACTCGAGCGTAGTTGAGCATATTTGTGAGCAAATGCCACGGCTTGAGTGGCAGCAGCACATTTACGTAGCACTTTCTTTTGCAACGAAAGCTGCAGAAATATGCTGGTTATACACAAGGCCAATAAAGCGCTGGGCTGCTCCTTATACATGGGCGCATAAATATTGAGTGCGTATTTGTAAGAGCTGCAATGTAAATGATAATGTGCTATAAATATGCGCATTTGTTTTGCTGTGGGCGTGCGGCCGACGAAACGACTGATGTAGCGTTGGTAGCGCAAGTCTTGTCCTTTCTGTATCAATAAATCGAAGAGATTCCACAGCGGTATTTTTGTGGTGTTCTTGTTTAGTATATCGCGCAAATATGAAAACGCCAATGAGCAATCGCTGTTAAAATAACAGGTTAAAATAATGATACGCTCTAGTTCGGAATGAAAGCTTAGAAAGCGTTTGGTTGTGGTCAAAGAAAAACATAAGCGCTCCAAAGTGCTGAACTTTTTGTGGGCAAATCCTACACGCATTAACTCCAAAAACAGCTGGTACTCATCGTGAACTGATAAATTATCTGATTCTGAGTTGTTTGTTGAGCGGCTTATCTCCAAAGCTTTTTCCGCATCATCGCCGATAATGTTGCGCATTTGCAAAATACTTTTAAGCCCCTCCACATTGTAAAATGAACCACCGGCTGCCGCAACCAACAATTCCTCACGCGTGCGATATTTGATTGATTGCCTGCTCAGCATGATGTAGCCAATTTCCAAGAATTCTTCGATTTCATTCACTTGTTGCAGCATTATGCAACGTTCGTACAGTAGACGAGCATGCAATGGCTGGCCCTCCTGTTCACCTGACTGCTCTAAAGCTTTTATAGCCTCCAAGTGTCGGCCCTGCTGTTTGAGTAGAGCCGATAAAGTAAATTTTGCCTCATAGCAGAAGGGTGCCAATTCCACAACCTTCAAATAGCTTTCAATTGCTTCGTTGCTACGGTTCAAATGCCGCAAGCATTCCGCTTGTCTAAGCCAAACAAATGCCGGACAATCGATAAATTCGCCATCAGTTATTGGCCTTAGGAGAGTTATAGTTTCTGCATATTTGTGCTGCTGCATGAGCGCTTCAGCTACATCACAGTATAAATTTAAGCTTTCGTTTTCATAGGGTATTATACGCTGGCGTATGTTTTCTATTAAATAGCCCAGCAAATGGTCGGCTTTGAGATGTATCAAGGCAACACAAAGTTTTACCAAAAAATCGGGCACATAATCAACAGGAATTATAACATCTTTTGCTTGGTCGTCTTGTTCGAATTTCAATTTTAGTTTAGTGTGACTTTTAAGGCAAATCAACACCTGTTTAAATAAAACAAGAAAAACTGTTTACTTTTTGATATTTTCAAAAATGCAACTCGTATTAAGCATCAGTTGTTCGCTCGTTCTATGAAAGTGGTTAAGAAAAGTGAAATGTGTAGCGATACGATTAAATTGTTTTCTGTATGTTTTTTTTCCAACATTTTGTTTTGGAGTTCTCATTTTATTCTTAAAAATAAGAGAAGACGTTAAGTTTTTCTTATGCAGTCTTTCAAGGATTTTTAAAGCGGCCGAAAAGCTTTGCAAAAAACAATTTAAAAATGTCTTTTCAGACTTGATGGCAAATATTAAATTCATTTTCTAAACTATACATACATACATACATATTTTTTCTATTTAGAATTGTGTTCAAGGTTTTATCACGTCGTTATTTAAACAACTAATAATACCCAGCAACAAAAAATTTTAAAAAGAAATAAGAATTTGATGCACAAGTGGTACTGTGCACTTTTTTTTATAAGATTATAAAGTCCTACTTATTTTATCATTCTATTTAGAAATATAAGTAAATATCTTTATATTATTTGATCTTTATATTGTTATATGTATTAATTATTCAAACAATTGATCTTTGGTTTTTTTATAAAAATAATATTAAAGAATTATTTATTTATTTTCAATATTTCGCCAACAATTTGTTGGCATCTTCAGGAAAATAATTATAAAATTCCAAAAAAATAATAATAAAAAATTCTTTAATATTATTTTTATAAAAAAACCAAAGATCAATTGCTTGAATAATTAATACATATAACAATATAAGTAAATATTTAAAAACTTTTATAAATGTTCTTGATGCTAATTCTTCGACCTTTGTTGTTTAGTATTCTAATTGTTCGAGTCTTAGGTCACTTGTTTTTTAGAAAATATTTATTAAATTCAATATTTCGATATCACAATGGATATCTTCTTCAGGAGAAAAGAAAAAAAATCTACATTCCTGAAGAAGATATCCATTGTGATATCGAAATATTGAATTTAATATATATTTTCTAAAAAACAAGTGACCTAAGGCTCGAACAATTAGAATACTAAACTTTTATAAAGTTAGTGAAATAATTGTGCCCAAAAAAACTTTAGTTTTTTTTACACACTATGTAAAAAAATATGGATAAAGAAGCCCTAAGAAAATTTGTTAATGGTGTTCGGATTTCTGGATAGAATTAAAACAAATATAATAATTTCGTAATTGCTGCGGTTTTAAGATACAAAATTGGTGTTTTATCAAACATACAGTCAGAAAAACATCAGCGATTCAAACATAAATGAAAGATCAGAAGACAATATGTTGAACGAAGGCGTATAAAAAAAACTAATTTCACAAAAAACCAATGAAATTATGTGCAAAAAAATTATCTTATGAGCTATGTGAATCACTTACTCTTCTGTATTGTTTATTTAATATAGCCAGCTCCATGTATAAATTTAAGTCTTCTAAAGCAAAAATTTCACCACAGAGATCGTATGCTGATTTCATAGCTTCGTATGCCTTGTCATAATTATTTAGCGCATGAAAATATTTAGCCACATTTTTAGCAGTAACTAGACATAATTCCCGAGCTTCAGGCGGGCAGCAACGTAACATGCTTAAGTATGTACACATAGCTTGTCTCTTCAGGCCCATCATTTCCAGCAATCGAGCTTTGCGTAAGCGCAAATCATGATCGAATGCAAGTACCTTAATAGCACGTGTGTAGTAAATGCGCGCCCTTTGTAAATTTCCTTGCGCAATATGCATTTCAGCTACGCGTATCCATTGGTAGCGATCAGTGGGGTTAAGATGAACAGCTATTGTAAGAAAATTTAGAAATTTTTCTGTATCTCGGGATTCATAGATTTCGGCCAGAGTCAGAAAAGGTTCAGCTGCTAAAGGATTTTGTCTTATTATTTCATAACATATTTTCTCAGCCGTTGGTATTTGTCCACGAGCAAAGCATAAGTTGGCTTGACCCATTAAGCCCAGCAATGCAGCACTTAGTTGTTGTCTCCTTTTACCAACACGATATCCTATTCTTATTTTGCTAGTACTGGTCAAATCTTCATCTTGATTGTCTGTTTGCTTTTTAGCAACATCAGTATTAGAGGTTTTTTCCAAGCTGGTCTCTACACTTTTTAAACCAGCAAATACTTCACCTTGCTGTTTTTCGTTTTCTTCTACGTCACAGTCCGTCTCCTCTTCTTCGTCAAACTGCTCATCTTCATATTTTTCGTGAGGTTCCATTTTGGTGTAAATATCTGGAAATCCACCTTCGCCAACTAAAAATTGCTTTATCAAATGTCCTTCCTCTTCTTCGTTTTGCGGTGGATACGCAACTACCTCGGATTGGTTTGAATCCATGACTACCTCCTCCATTTCTTCAGCTGGCAGTATGGACACCACTTGGAGGGGATTTGTTTCCTGGAATTCAGATAGCTCGGTTTCGGTCACATCATTACTATCAATTTCTTCAACAATTATATCATTTGCACTAGATATATCCATTCCTTAATCTTTTAAGCTGTTCAACAAAATTTGTTTTCTTTTCGCTGACGGAAAATCTGACCAAATTTTTTTAGTGCTACCAAGTTTAGTATAGATTTCAGTCCATTCACAATAGCGTCAAGACAGCTGTATACCAGGTAGCCGTAATATGGTTTAATGCATATAGTGATGTCAATACATTTCGTTTCAATAGGGTCATCAAATTTTCCAAATAAAAATTCAATAGCAATTATAAGTAGTTCGATTACTGTCGAAGGCTATGGATTTTTTTTTTGTGGACAAGTAAAATCTACTTAATTTTACTTTTCTTTCAACATATTCAAGTACATGGACGATTTTGTATATACATTTAAATTTACACATTTATTTGATGCAAGAAGCCTCTAAGGCCAAGGCACATTAACATTCCATTTACAATAAATACAAGTATTATATATGTAGGTATAACGGCGTTTCCTTTTTTCCAAGTTTTTCAATACCAGCTATATCCTAGGTGTTGTATTTGTACTATATAAATGAAAATTAATTACATAACGCGAAATAAACTTTTGTACACTTATAAAAAACGGTTCATACGGATGGAAAATGTATGTTACTAAGTCTCTAGGGGCAATGGCTATATCGGTATTATGTCGTGCCGCAAAGCGCTGTTCTAAATGCACACGAAATTTTAGAAGTCCACTATCTCTATCCAAAAACCGTATGGGCTCTTGACTATTAAGCCTAGGTCTCTCTAAAGTGGATATATGCCGATCATCATAGTCAAATAGAGAATAGTCTAAATATGGACTTGTCGAAAAACACTGCGAGCTGATTGGCAGAGATGGATTAAATTGTGTAGCTGCTTCAACCAAGCCACCAGGAGATGACACAATGGCGCTAAAAAAATTACGTTAGAAAAAATCGGAATACAAAATAAATAGCAAAATATCAACTTACCGATCCAAAGCCCTTCTGAAAATATCATTATTACTTGGCGATGACGAGTGCCACGGTATAAATAATGAATGCGAGTTTCGAAAATGATGGCAATAGTTACGTACTATATTCAATAAGTCAAGCGATTCGTTATCATACACTTTTAAAACTTCTTGTGATGTTATATTATAGAAGACATATATTTTGAAATGTTCATTTGTATTATCCAGCAATTGTAGTGGCATGTGGGATTGACGTTTATCGAATCGTAGTAATAAGTTATTATTATCAAATAGTTGCATTTTTAAAACAACCATCCGTTCATACTTAAAAAAATAAAAAGTAGCAGTTAAATTTCTTGAAAAGAAATACAGTCAGTCATGTTCCAGAAAAGTAGGAGCTTTACTTTTCAAACCTTTTATTTTCGATTTTTTGCCAATATAATGGTTTATTGTTAGACAACTTGATTTCTCTCCAGCCTTCCGTATGTCGGTGACATTTGGCCGTTGCAACTCAACCCATTTTTTAAATCTTTACTTTATATACCTACTACCACTTTCTAAGAAAATGAGAAAAAATGTTCTACTAAATCTTCAGCACCGAAAGCAAGTTAGGTTTATTTCAAACTTAAAAAGGGAAAAAAAATGAAAAGAAATTGTAGTAGAAATCTTCTGTAACAAATCGAAAATATGTAGTCTGAAAAATAAACTTCATTTACTTTTCTGGAACACATACGCATGAGTGTTTTCTTCACAATATGAGAAGACGTATGGCAAAATGAAGTTTTATTATTGCATTGCTGGCTTGTATACATTTATAAAACAACACGGACATATTAAGCTCTTTTGAGGATGAAAATGTTATTTAAGGTTTCCCAAAATATTCCAAATAGTAAAAAGAGAGTTTTGCTCAAACTTTAATATTTTATATTATTACCAATGGGAAATTTTTTTGAAATTCCTTTAGTCGCAACTTCCTATCATCTGCTGATTTTAGGTCCAAAATTTGAAGGTATATATGAGCCAATATTTTTTGTTTTAAGTTCGAGAAAGGCAGGTTATGGCTAGGGTCTACTACAAAATTTGTGTCAGCTAGATGACTCATAACACGGTCTCTATCCAAATCAGTCAAAAAAGGTCCCACCGAATGCAAGCGTGTTAATTTTCCCGCGGAAGAATTAAACAGATATAAATCAATGCATTGACGATAGGTAGATAATATAGCCACAGTGGGTTCGCAAAAGGAAACGCTGTGATTATGAGACAGCACCACATAATCATTTTCCAGTTTTATGGTGTCAGTAATACGGCCCTTTCTCAAATCAATCAAATAAAATGTAGTATCATATAATTCCGTATCGTCAAGCAGATCCACAAACTCCGTGTACGCTGAAATATTTGGGAAAATGCAGCCACCTGCTATGGAAGCTAAAAGTACAAAATTTCCACCATCTAGAAATATGCTAAAATCTCTATTAAGAAATTGTCTGCCAAAAGTGGGTACCGTTACAATGGGTATGTGATACTGTTTTCTAAATAAGTTGCGAAACAATTCGTGGCGTATGCGGATGGAACGCATAGAGTGGCTGTCTGCAGTAATACACTCATTCTCCTCTTGGCTTAATAAACCACCTGCATTTCCAACACCTAAATACTGATAGACATCAAGAGATTTTTGGTCGGAGGTAAACATTAGCAAATGTTTTCCATTCGGTGAAAATTTGCGAAAATATCCTAGCGGTCTATCAACATTTTGCACCGTTAGACGTGGTGTTATGCTTTTATAGAAATTTCTTTCGTGGAACAGGAAGCTAGACGGTATGGGATGACGACGTCCTGGATATAAATTCGATTCACGAGCCAACAAATGATGTTGTAGATTTTGTGAATTACGATTCATGGAAAAGAATAAATATATTAAACAAAAACTGCAGAAATAAAAACTAATGAAAGTAAACAACAAATAAACAAAATAACTGTTGACTTCTAATGTCAAAACATTTTCAGTGATGCCCAAAAACGGGTTTTAGAAACTTAAGCGGTTTTTTGTTAATGTCACAATAATGTAATTTTAACCCTAAGTTGACAGTTTCACAATGAAAACACACAAAAACATATGGAGAGATCCATGTAACTGATAATTTGACCATGGGCCACTTTACAAACTGTTATATTAAACAAACACATTATTACTTAAAGAGAACTTAGTGTGGGCAGTGACTTATTAATATGACTATGACATGAGAATAATAATAATATGAAGCAACAACATGAAAATTACAACAATATATATCCACAAATGTCTTGTTCTACACACTCTACCCCAAGACTTGGGTGCCGGCAAACTTCGTCTGTTTCAAGGCAGCTCGATACCAGGTAGACTTACAATCCCAGCTGACCACTGTTTTAGCTTGTAGAACTGTCAAAATACACAACACAAACACAGATAGGCGAACAAATGGGTGACAGTAGTTCAAGATTTCTATCAACAAAATACGTTTGATGTAGTTATGCGCCTACCTGGTATCGAGCTGCCTTGTGGTCTGTTTTTCAATGATGATTTTTTCCATTTTATGAGCACTTTTAAAATATAGTGCTGCATAGTGAAAAGAAAAAAAATTTACGGTACTTTCTAATGAATTTCCAAATAATTTTGCTGTTAAATATTTATACATATTTCTTTGTGTTGCTTTTTGTATTGTGATAAAATTTTATGTTCTGTGCTTTCTTATTTATTTAACAAAAAATGGATGCACTTTTATGTAGTCTGTTAAAAACTTTACAGGTAATATATAAATATACTCACATAATTATGCGCATGTGATAACGAAAATGTTGCAAGCCTCAGATCGTTCAAAATGCTCGCCAGCACTCCCCCACGCTGTTAGAAACACTTTTTCGCTGTAAAAATATGAGCCAGTACTTTTTATTGTTTCTTGAGACTGCAACATTTGCGTTTTCCCGCGTCCAAGTACCTATGGATATGCGCGCATGCAAGTATCTGAACGTACATGTGTATGTGTATACATATGCATACATGTGTGCAGAATTGTAAATAAAAATATTTGTATGTATGATTTATTGCTGAACTTACCAACAGTTTGAAGACAGTCTTAAACGCAAAAATGTAGTGCGGGACAGTCCGTACAAGCTTGCTCCCGAGCCTAGCAGTGATGACAAAGGAACCAGTAGTGTTGGTTGTTTGTTTAATACAGAACGGTAAGTATGTACATATGTATGTATATGCATTACACATATTGTATGTATGTATGTATGTAAGTAGTATGTACGATAATGTAACTGCTTTCCATCCAGATTACTCAAAGTTGTAACACCTTTGCCACTGTATTTGCCCAGCGAGGAAATAAAAATTGCAAATGACTTAAATTTTTCTTCCAAATCTCTCTGTGAAAGTCATGATGCCGCAATTAAAACATATTTGAATGATTTTAAATTAACTGAAAATAATGTTCATACAGTTTTAAAAATGTTATTGGAAATGGAGGATGTAACTGGTTTGAAGGAATATTTGCCTTTCGTACAAAAAGACGTGACTTTAAACTATTCCCCCTCGGAGAGAGAGTATTGGACAAAAGTAAATAGATATGTATGTATATTTTTAAATGAACAATTCATGACTTGTGTTTATTTTGAAGCTAAAAGGCTGTCCCAACATAGAAGATGTTGTAGTTCCCTCAATGGATGAACTAGTGCTGGTGCCAATAGAAAGTCGTTTAATATCTGAAATTAGACCCTTGAGATTTGCGAGTGATATATTAATACCTCATAAGCACGAAGAGACGTTATATGAATTCCTTAGGCGCCGAATTGCTGCTGTATGGCGAATAAAGAACGGATATGTGTATTTTCGTTTTTATAAAGGTGAAAATTTGTCACACACTCAAATTGCTACGTTGTCAAACACAAAATACGATATTATAATTAGATCGAAACGATATCCCTTACGTTATCAGCATAATGCGATATGGCTTTTGAGTTTAAGTGCGGAGTTGCGTAAATACTTCTTTCCAACTCAAAAACCTAACACAGATTTAGCTTGCCTGCCTCAATTAAAGTAGGTCAATTAAAAAATTATTTTCGAACGTAAACAAGTACCTATTTATGTATATGTATATACATATGTATATTTTTTTTATAATTGAAGATTGAATTTGTATAACAATACAATTGCTACAAATCCCGAACAAATGATGGCTGTACAAAATATTGCTCGAGGTACAAACTTAAATGCACCGTTTATCATTTTTGGTCCACCAGGTGAAACTAATATTTTCCTTTTCTTTTTGAAAATGATTTAAATTTTTTTATTTGTTTATTTTCAAGGCACTGGCAAAACCACCGTTGTAGTTGAATCAATTTTACAATTATTAATGCGTAACCCTGCACGTCATATACTCGTTACAGCGGGTTCAAATTCTGCCTGTGACACGATTGCTTTACGGTTGTGCAGATTGCTTGACAGACTGCAGAATTTTGATCAACCAAAAATGTTAAGAATATATTCGAAAAGTATTTTTGAAAAAGGCATCGATTCAATTGATGCAAAGTTGTTGGAATACTCAAACTGCAAAAATGGCCATCACCGTTATCCTGCGATTGAGGTGATTGATAGATATTGTGTTATTGTCACCACTTTATGTACAGTGGGCAAATTGGTGTCCTGTGGTTTAGGAAAAAATAAAATGTTCACTCATATATTTATGGATGAAGCTGGTGCTTCAACTATACCAGAGGCCTTAGTTGCTGTTATGGGCATAAAATCTCAAGCGGGTTGTCGTTTAATACTTTCCGGCGATCATAAACAATTGGGAGCCATCGTCAAATCAGATCGTGCCGCTGAGTTGGGATTGGGGCAATCTCTAATGGAGCATTTGTTGAAACTGGATTGTTATGCCATGGATGGTAATGGTAACTACGATCCCACTTTACAAGCACGTCTGAAGCGTAATTATCGTTCCCATCCGGAAATTTTAAGACTCTTCAATCATTTGTTTTATGACGATGAACTTATAGCCGCAGCTACCGAAGGTATGCATGCAACTGTAAAATATTATAATATAAACAACAAATACGTTGGATTTGATTGTCTAGAAAATTTGTAACGAATTTTTTTTTTAGAAAATTTTTAATATATTTTTTAATGACAAAATTTTATCTTAATTTTATTAAGTCATCTTATTTTATATAAGAAAACTTATACAAACCTTTTTTTGATAGATTAATTTAGGTCCAAAAATGAACCTTTTTTAAAAAAAAGGGTTTTTTTAAAGGTTCATTTTTGGACCTAAATTAATACATTTCAATTGGCTCTTAATGCAAATTAATAATTAAGTTTTATACATTTATTTGAGCTTAAGGTCTTTTGGAATTTGAGTATTTATTTTTGTCAATATTTCGCTCTCCTTCGGATAGCTTCTTCAGGACAATGATTGTCCTGAAGAAGCTATCCGAAGGAGAGCGAAATATTGACAAAAATAAATACTCAAATTCCAAAAGACCTTAAACTCAAATAAATATATAAAATATAAGGGAAAAAAGGTATCAAATAACTAAATATTAAAATTAATAATTAAGTTCATATTTGAATTTTTTAATAGATATAATTTGGTATTAAGAAATTTTGTTAAGGACAATGGTTGATATCGAAATTAGATCGCAAAGTACTTATAGAAATTGATGATGCCGAAAATGTTTTTATAAACATTTGTACATATCTATGTATGTATATGTGTGACGAACATTTTTTATAGGAAAATTTTGATATCGAAAATTTTTTATGTATTATTTTAGGTATAGAAATATGTATGTATATCTCATTAATGTTTTCTGCCTTTTTCAGCCGTCTATATGCCGCCGACTTTGCGTTGATGCTAATCAAATGCTCAGCAGGCTCCAAGCAACTTAAAAGAATGTTTGAAACTTTACTACTGACAAGTTGAGTAGCATTAATAAAATGACGTCTGAAAAGGACAGAAGACATGAATAGATCTATTTTGAGACCTATAACAATACATTTCAATTAGCTCTTATAGCAAATAAATAATTAAGTTAGGTTTTTTTTTAAACATTTTGTACTTAAATCTGTATATTTATTAAAAAATTGTTTTTTATAAACAATTTTTATTCTTGCACTGATCGATGGACTTATGTCTGGGACTTTGAACTTTTATTTTTTTGTTTTTTATAGAGCATGTGAATTTGGCAGCGAAATGGTGTAAATTACCCAATTCAAAATTTCCCATCATGTTTCAAGCAGTACATGGAGCCACTGAAAAAGGCGTCGTTTCCCCAAGTTCATTTAATCATTTGGAAATTGAAGTCGTCTTCTGGTTTTTACGTCGCCTTTTAAATGACGGCATAAATGGGCAAAAAGTTTCTCAAACGGATATTGGCATAATAACTCCCTATAGAATGCAAAATAAAAATATACAGGCTCGTCTCAAGGCACGTGGCTGGTCGCAAGTAGAAAGTGGTTCAGTGGAAAACTTTCAAGGCAGAGAAAAACAAATCATTATAGTTTCTTTTGTGAAATCATTCTCCGGTCTAGGTTTTGTGTGTAATCCCAAGGTAAGTGTGGTGTCTTTATTGCCTGTCAAGTGTGTTTAATTAGCATTTATTATTTTTCTAATTTATGTTTAGCGCTTAAATGTTATACTGTCTCGCCCACAATCTCTACTTATACTTATTGGAAACCCCTTGACTTTAAGACGCAATCCTAATTTTGCTTTCATTTTGGATGAGTGTACAAAACATGGCAACTTTTTGCGTAAAAGCAAAATTGAGAAAGAAAAGACCAAGCAACAGCTCAAACTATTGTCTTCTCCGAAAAGCAACTCAAATAAAAAAGTTTCCTTAAATTATTTTTAAAGATTACTATAAATAAGATTTTTAACTTTTCTATTTACAGTTATTTTGTTTCTTCTTATATAGTCTGTCCATAAATTTAATGATTGTGTTTTCAAAATGTTATGTTAATTTAAATTCGTCTTGTTATTATTATAATGCATGAATTGTTTTTGTTTCTTTTATACCACTGATATCTATTATTGTTTATTTATGCTTAAGACTGAAATGGAATAAAGTCCTCTTTATCCGTACAGCTGACAAAATTTTGTTTAGACAAATGTGAAGAAGCTGCGTGAAAAAAGAAAACATTTGTCTCAACAACATTTTATCAAGTGTAGACGTTAAGTTAAATAAATATGTATGTATGTTGGTGTTTTATTTTAAAGGCTTAAGAGAAATCTAATGCCGTTTTCGTTTCTGCAGCAAAGGGCAACATTTTTAATTTTGTATGGCAACCAAAACTCTGAAGGGCATTGTTTAGTCAATGTTTTGCAATACTAAAAGAGGTTTCTTTAAATGCTGTTAACTGGATAGTTTCGATACACTGGACACTAAACGGACAAATTAGCAACGGTTATTCCTGACTGACTCAGCTTTGGAGTAAGTAACTGCTCTGTTATAATTTATCAGGCCAATCATGAATAATAATTCCGTGAGAGTTTTTTCTCTTTTCCCATTCCTCTTATTATGTTGATAAATTCCTTAGGAAATTTTGTTTTTAACCTTCCCTGTTTTAGCCACATCGAAGGGGAAAAATAGTCGGCGGAGGGAAAAATAGGTATTTTAAAAACATATACATACATATTTTTTGTGTTTTCCTATAAAAAATTTCGATATTACCAACTTTTATTTTTTTGTTTCTCAGGTAATTTATGATTGGGGGAATTTTTTCTCGAGAAACGTATTTTCCTTAGGAATAAAATTCCTTGAGAATATTCATGATTGGGCTGTATATGCTTATTCAAACGTCCACAAACACTCCGTTTTAAGTTTTTTTCCCCCAACAATCTCTCTTTTCCTGGTGCCAATACTATGCATAAGTAGGGGTCATCCCCTGATTACTGGTCCCAGTCTATAAAAAAAAAAAAATTGGTACCATTATACTAAAGCCGAGCTATTTTTTTCTTGAGTAATTTTTGTAAAACATCAAGAAAAAAATGATACACAGCGGAGTATCGAAATATCGAAAGTGAACAATCATTTTTGAAAAACCAGTGACCTCAAGCTAAATTTACAGATCAAACAAACAACAACGATCGAAAAACTAGCATGAAGAACACTTTTGAAATTTTGTTTATAAAAACTTACTTAATTGTAGGATTTGTAAAACATTTCAGTAGCACACAATTTGCTGCATTAAATTCTTTTTTTTTTAACTTGGAGCTTTTCTGAAAGCATATCACCGTGTATAGTTTTTTTCTTCAGCGAACACTTCATGAAATTTATACAAAGACAAAACTGCTGTTTAAATTTTTTGTATTTTTATTTATCGAATTTTGCTCTTTTGCAGACTGCTTACAAAATGACTTATATAAAAATACAATATTTCGAATTACAAATTTCATAATTTCAAAACTTAACGAATTTACATTATTTCCGAAATAACTTGTAATTCCTGTTAAAAAAAAACCTTGAAAGGTTTCGAAAGTGATGTTTTGTTGTTGGTGTTGTGTAATGAGGTGTGTGGCGTTTGGTTTTGGCAAAGAAAAGAATAAAAACAAAAAAACAAAAGAAATGAAATCGAATGGAGTTGAAACTAAAAATTTTGTTTTGAACATGAAAATTTTGCCAAATTTCTTTACAGTTGTGTGTGTGTGTGTGTTGTTAACCCAAAGTTTATAATTTGAGTCTTTTTTATACTCAATACTCTCCCGGATGGTTGTTATTGTTGTGTGTATGTTGCTGCTGTTTGCTGTTGTTGTTCGCTTGAAAATTTAGATTTTACTTCTTCTATTGCAGTTTATTGCATCAAATAAAGCTCACAATGATGTGTTGGTGATGCGCAAATGAAGAACGATGAAAAAATGAAAGAGTAACGAGTGCTGTATATGTATATAATTTTTTGGGCATTACTGCTGGTATTATGTATAA
Organism: Sturmia bella; assembly: GCA_963662145.1. Lineage (NCBI taxonomy): Eukaryota > Metazoa > Arthropoda > Insecta > Diptera > Tachinidae > Sturmia > Sturmia bella. Next base: position 61,940,644 of record OY759172.1, read on the forward strand.
AAATGTTTTCAGTTTCAAATAGTGTTCTCTACAACAGCTGTGTTAACTGATTACAAATATTGCATTTAATAGAACAATTAAACATAAATTGGTATAAACTAGTTGTTAAGTGCTAAAATTGTTAAACTTATTTAACATAGTATAGATATGTAAGTATTATTATGTGGAAGCTGATATTATTAAAGATAAAATATTAAACATTGCTTTAACTAACTGCTACACTCTAGACTAAGAAAAACTCTACGTTTAAACGATCATTTTACATTTTTAACAATATTCATAGCGTTACGTCGTCAATATCGTGCTGTTATGGTAAATGGTCGGTCCACACGTTTAAAAGAGATTCTCATAAGCTTAAATTAATACATTCAAGTAATTTGCTCCGAGTCATGGTTAGAAGGACCATGTATTTGAAATAGGCAAACAAACAAATTTCTAAGTATGCAATTGCATGTATGTATATGTATACATGTATGTATGTGTGTGTATGGCTTATATGCATCCTTTTTCGTACCACATAAAACATTTATTTAACAGAACAGAACGGCACACAATAGAACAAGAAAGGAAACAAATTATAAATAGTTAATTGTTTTGTTTTTGTTTTTTTTTTATTAATATTGTTTATTATTATTATTAGTATGTATGTATATTATTGTTAAAACACTGTTATTTATTGTTATATGTATGTATAAGCAATTAAGAAAGGAACAAAATGTGATGTTGAAATCAATAATAACATATTCTAAGTTGTAATTGTTATATGTTGTTGTCTTGTTTTCTTTTAATGCATGAAAAAATGTTGAATGCTTTTTTAGGATGTACATTTCTTCAAGATTTTATGTTTTGTTTTTTTTTCTGTGTTTTCGTGTGAATTAAAACTTAAACTTCAGTTTGTGGTCTCTTTTCGATCCAGGCTTTGATTGGTTCCATGGCATTGACGGTGTCAACAACAGCACGCAGAGCTGGATAGTTTTCCAAAATATCACGTTTAACCATGTAGTTCATATAATCCAAGATACCAGCGAAATAGATATCAGCCCAAGTAAGCTATTGCAAGAAACAGAGAACTTTTTAAGTTAAAAAGAAAAATTCTTAGAAACGATTGATTCGAGAATAAACACACACACACACACATACTCATAATAAACATCGCTGTTAAACTGCACTAAAAGAAAACAATTGGATTACAGGTAGTTTGAGCTGTTATTTAAAACATTTCGTATTATTTCAAAAATAGCTTAATATTTTTAAACTTAAACACCGGTATTCATAAAAAATAAAACATTGTTGAAACACATTTTAGAACAAATTTTTCATATAAAATTTGTTCTAAAATGTACTTCAGCAACGTTTTATTTTTTATGAATACCGGTGAAAAACTTTAATCTGTCTTTCTTTTTCTCTTTTTTTTTTGTATATAGCATGTTGCTTTTGCTTTTTCTCATTCTGAACTCTGTGTTTTTTTTTTTTTTTTTTTTTTTTTTGTATAGTTTAAACAAAAATTAATACATTTTGAATTCATTCTTAGTAAACTTATCTGAATTATTTTTTTTTACCTCTGGGTAAAAATTATTTAAAACAAAGATGTGATCATATGTGATGTGATCATATGTACTTTAAACTATGGTCTAAGAAAACTATTTTTAATTACGTTTTTACCACTGGGTAAAACCTAAATATGCCTTTTTTAGGATTTTTTACCAAGCAGAGCCATATTGTAAAGTAAAAAAATATAAATAAGTTCATGCAGCCAAAGTGAACTCTAGCTTGAATGAAGTCAAGCTAGCTGTTTTTCTGGGACCCTGAATTTTTCTCACTGCAACACACATTCTTAAAAAGCGTTTCTTAATTATTTTGCCACTGGGCAAAAACGTCTTTAAAACTAAATATGAACATAAAGCCGTTACCATGCTGTTTTTATGCCAGTGCAACAGAATTGTTCTTAAATATTTTTACCACTGGGTAACTGCTAAATATGTCTTTTTTAAAGATTTTTTTTACGAACAAGAGCCACAACGATGAGTCGAAATATTGTAAAATAAAACCAAAATACATCAAATTGATGTTAAACTTGAAAAATACAAACTGGAAATTGAATAAATTTTCAAAAGAAAAAATTCCAAGAAAACTAAAATTGGTAAAAAGCCGGCAAAATTAGCTGATGGCACTTATGCATTCGCTGAATATAGAAAATACTATTTCATACAAAATGATATTTTTTCGCACTTATGATCAGAAAAGAAAAAAAAAAAATTCTTCGAAGCGTGTAACATGACGCTATAAAAGTGAAACGTAACGTTTTGCGTGATTTAGGCACGTTGTGCAAACAATTTTCAACCTGCTCTCGCTCGCCCTGCTCACCTTATTCAATGCCAAATGACCGTCATTATCTTTGACGGTTTGTTCCAATTTCTCCAAATAGAATGGAATGACTTCATTGTTCAATGTGACCAACTTCTTTTCCTTGATTTCATCTTCAGGTTCGTAGGAAACGACTGCAATTTCTATATATTAAAATGCAAAGATTAATCAAACAACATATAACATGCAACTTCACACATTGTTCGCTACTTAGACGAAAATCGTTGATTGTGTCCACAACAATATCAACTTGTAGATCTTCCCAGGGCGTGGCACCGCCCAAGCCAACTGTCTTTGCCAGAAAACGTGCCATCGATATGCTCTGATGCACACGTTTGCCATCGACTTCCAAAACGGGCATTTGACCCATTGGCATGGCTTTATTATATTACACGAAAGAATAATTGTAATATAATTGTATAAAATTTATAAAAAAGAAAGCTTTCAAACTTACTTGGCTTCAATGCTGGCCATTCGTCACGTGTTACGCGCACATCCTCGTACTCAATGCCGCCATATGCAAACAGATAACGTAGTGGCTCAGCCAGCGCCTTTACATTAAAATAGAATAAGGTATATGTGTGTTTGATGGGCTCAGTGGGTTCAGCTGGTGGTGCATCAGCTGGGGCAGCTGCTTCACCCTCGGCTGGTGCTGGTGCTCCTTCAGCGGGTGGTGCTTGTGCTTCATCGGCCATTTCTTAAAGCTGAAAATGAAAGATCAGACAATGTTGCATGAAAAATAAATACAATTTGGTTTAAACATAAAATTATCTTTTTCTTTTTCTTTTCCTTTTTTTTTTTTGAGAAATAATACAACTGAAAGCTGTTTTGAAACTTGATAGACAAATTTTAAGCAATCATGATTTGCAATTTGTGTCAGTGATCAGCACTTTTTATACTTTCTGCTGATAAGCAACATTGATAACGAATTTTTTTTTAAATTAAATTGAGGAAAAATATACATATGAATAACCAGATAAATGTATGTTTTTCTTATCTAGCTTCCCTGATATGAAAAGAGATAAGGTAAAAAAAAAGTTGGTGCTATTTAAAGAAAAATCCAATATTTTTATTATATTTTTTTTATCAACTTTGTGGCAGGCTTTTAAAGTTAAGACTTTTTTTGCGCAACATCAAGCAGCTAATCCGATCGAAATGCGACTTTTAACTTCTTTCCGTAATGGGAAAGAATGAGGAATGAGGTGACCAGTTGGCTCTTCATCTTTGTCCCACAAATCTTCCATACAATAACCGATTGTGTATATTAGCTGCTGAAACAGATTCATTTGCTTGGTGCAATTGCAGTTGCAATTAATGTAAAACCAGCACTCCCTTATTCATTTCCTCTTTTTACAATTTGCTTTGAAATAAAAATAGAAAATCCGCAAAAAAAAAGAAGAGTTCAACATTCATAAGCAAAAATATTATTTTTTCCCACATCTGCATACATACATACATATGTACTTATGTATGTATTGGTAATTGTTTGTGTGTCAGTTGTATTTAACCTTGATTAGATTTAATTGAAAATGTCTAAAAAATTAAATTAAGGAATTGTCATTTAACAACAAAACTAAATTTAATTCAAAACGCAGCAAAAGCAATAAAATTTGTATGCAATAAAAGAAAGAAAAATGAAACCGACAATTACCTGCAATTTAAATTAATGGGGGGTTTTTTTTTACAAAAAAAAAAAAAAACGTTTCTAAAGCAATTAACTTTTTTTTTATTTAAAAATGTTTTTGATAAAAGCATAATAAGAATTTTCTCAGATTTCGTTAATGATAAAATGAGTAGAGAAAAAAAAAACGAAAATAAATAAACATTTGTATTGGACAATTGAAAAAAAAAAATTCAAAGAAATAATCAAATCACTGAGAATTGACTGACTGGGCATTAAGCCAAACAAAAATGTTTCAATAATAAATTCTACTTAAGAGAAATACGAATCGTATGGTGAGTTTGAAACAACAAATTAAGAACTTTGTGGCCCCATTAGCATTGTGAAACAATTTGGTCCTGGCGGTGGTGGAAGATTTGTATCTGAATTAAAAAAAAAAAAAAATCAATGAAATTAGAAAAGCTTTCAAGAATACTTTTGACTTTTTCCATTTTTGGGGTCTGGTCCAAAAATCCAAAATTAAAGCACTTTTTTTAGCATTAATTTAACTTTCTTTATAGTCGAACTTTATGATCTACAATTGTTATAAAAAACACAGTGAAAATATTGAGAGACTAAATATAGACAGCGGGTAAGGAAGAGCTCAGAGGTAGAAGGATGATTAAGCGCTGCTGCTTAAAAACAGTCTGCAATTAGTCATGACCTGGGTACGAAGCAGTTTGGATGCTGATGAACGTGAAACAGCCAATAAGTGTTCAACTTTGCTTTTCTTGTCTTCACAAAAAAGTTTATCTCAATTCTGAGGCAGTAAAATTGAACTCAATTAACAATTCTAGCTTTTTCATAACAAGTGCCACGCGTTGAACTAACCTGCAAACCGTTTAGTGGGTATTTAAGAAATTGCGTAAAATGAAGCTTCCAATGTTTTTGTCCATAGGACAGAATTACTTAATTTTTATTGCATATTATATTAGAGATTAATGTGTGGTGGTGCTCTTTACACTAGCAGAAAATTCCAAAACGAGTGGAAAACTGCAAGACATTATTCTAGGAAGTGGTTTTTAATATCGTATTAAAAATCACTTTCATCATTTAAGGTCTGTCTAAAAATAGACCTTATTAATGGTTTCTGTCTTTTTCAGCCATCTAGATGGCACCGACATTTCGTTGATGCTAATCAACTCATCAGTAGACTCAAAAAAAAAAAAAAGAAATTTTTTTGATTCTTTAAATTTTTGGAACGTTTTATTTTTTACTTTTGACACATACAATATTTTATTGTCAATCTGCTACAAAACGAAGAAAATTTTTCAATATTGCTGTTTTTTGTTGTGACATACTTTACTTTAGCGACATCTATCAACTGATAGTGTCCGTTTTCACAACTAATTAATATTTATTGGTTGGTATCTCCGCTGACAGAAGCGACAGATACACCAATACATATAAACAGCTCACACGCTTTCGTGACGATTTCCACTAATTTGTACTACCAGCAAGCAGCGTTAAGGAACTTCGTTCCAAAAAAAAAAAAAAGTTATTGAGTTTCAAACATTCTTTTAAGAGTTTTTCGAGTCTACTGATGAGAACCGCCCTTGAACTTAAAATCGCTCAACAAATTTTTCTCAGTGCTTTATTGAACTTTATATGCAAGCATGTAAGTATGTGTGAATGATAGTACAGCAACTGGTATTTTGATGTTGAAGAAAAAAAAAAACAAGTCAAATCTTGTTGCCGGCCGGCCGGCTTAAAATTTAACCGGTTTTCAGCCCACAAATACCACAATTATTTTTATTCTATTTTTTTATTTTTATTTTTAATTTTCGCTGTATTATTGCATTTACTGGCAGGCATACATACATATGTATGTATTTCTTTTTTTTGGCTGAATTTCATCTTTACGTGTTCTTCATTCTGCTGCCTCTTAATGATTTTTATCTTTTAATTTGCAAACGTTAATTGGCTTCATGTCGGTTGGTGGTGTCGTGTGGTGTGGCATGATGCACAAGTTGCAGCAAAAAATACAAAAAATGCATATTGAAAGAAATCGCATTTCGTAAAATATTCATTTTCAATATGTTTGTAACTGTGTTTGAAGCGAAACGGAATACAGTTTTGTGCCAACGCCCTTTCAGATTTCTTAATATGGTTCGACGTTTTTTGTTCCACTCTTCCATGCCATTGGATTTTTGTTTGTGTATGACATACACGACTCAAATGAAAGCTTCTCTTCTGCTGGTTTAGATTACATGCCAAGCATACAAATGCTGGCGTTCGTTTCGGCAAGGAAAGGAAAGACCGTGGGTGCAGCCAAAAGACAAGAAAAGAAGGGAAAGAAACAGCAACCTATTGTAACGAAAATAGGAGTTGATCAACTTGAATGCAATACTTCCGTTTGTATTTACTTTTTATAAGTTTTGGGTTCTTAAAATATGAGTAATTATTGTAAATCAGTAGTAATATACATATGTATGTTAAAAGCAAGAAAATTTCAGGAAACAAAACACGTTTGAAATGCGGTCACATTAGGCAAATATTTGATAAAAACAAGCGACTACATGCAGACTTTTTGCTGCCTCTTAATTTTGCTAAGTACAAACAAAAAACCATGATACACATACAAACTTCTCTACGGCTACCCTTCGACTGAGTAGTCCCACCTAGTTGGGGCAACGTTTAAAAAACATTTTCGTAGGCGAGTTCTGATGAGGAGTGGAGATTCTAGGCTGAAATTTTTTAATTTTTTTAAGTAAGTCTTTTTAAAGAAGGGACAACATTGAAGGTCTACGGGCTCCAAAATATGTCGCTGAAAACAAATTTATTATTAGAAAATTGAGGGAAAAATTTATAAAAATATTTTCAAGTGGAAGAAAAAAAAAAAATTCGCATCAGTCATAGATTTGATCCCTTCAGAGGTACCAGAATTTATATTATATTTTCTATAATTTAGTGATTTTTTAGGTCAAACACTTTATATTCCTGCTTCCAGCAGAAAAAAATTAAATTTTTTTTTTTTTTTTTGAAATCAAAACTCACAAAATGAAGTTATTATTTGCTTTAAAACCCAATACAATTTCTTATTTTAGAGAGGCGTTTTCAGTATTATTCTAGACCTGAAATATAAATTTTTAATGGTTTTCTGCCTTTTTCAGCCATTTATATGCCGCCGGCATTTCGTTGATGCTACCCAACTCGCCAGTAGACTCGAAAACATTTAAATACATGTTTGAGACTTTACTACTTATTCTATTATTATCAAGCACATATTGAGAATCACAAATGTTCAAAACAAAATTTTAATACAGAAAACAATTTTATCGCTTTGCTTTACTTTTCTTAAAAATCTAACAAACAGCAATCATTGATTCCTACAATTAGTATTTTTGAAAGTAAATGTTTTGTTTTTTTCTTGAATATTCAAAAATGGATTTAGTTAATGTTTGCCATTCCTCTTGTGCTCAAGGGAATAATAGAAAAAGTAGTAAAATTTCAAATATTCTTTTAAGTTTCTTCAAGCCTACTAACAAGCAGAGCAACATCAACGAAATGTCAGCGGCTGAAAAAGTCAGAAAACAATTAATAAGAACAACACATTTTAATTGGATCTTATAGCAAATAATAATTAAATCAGTTTTTGAGTCTTAAAATATGATATTAAAATAAGCAATGTTAAATGTATCAGAGAAAATAGTCCAAGTAGTGCCTTAGGCAGCAAAATGCAGAAATGACTTGGCTGGGAATTTTTTTTTAGTAATAATTTAGTTATTTGGCTGTCAGTGTGGCTCGTGGGTCAAGCTTGCTGATACCACAGGCCACCGATGTTGGCATTAGCTAATTACAAGCACCAAAACTCGTTTATAGGAAATAGTTTTTCAATAATAAATGCCCAACTTTCTACTACACAGAGAAAAAAGCACCTAATAAAGTAGAACAAAATCAATAAGATATCTCTATGGTTTTTTTTCAAGAAGGATTCCTTATTATATGTTCTGGATACTCGTTCTTCGACCTTTTTATTTAACTTTGTTAGATTTTATAAATGAGCTTAAGGTCACTCAATTCTCAATAAATATATTTTCTATTTATTGATAAATTTTTTCGATATTTCGATACGCCTTTGTGTATCTTCTTCAGGAAAATGTGTTTTCTATTATTTTATAAATTTATAAAATAATAGAAAACACATTTTCCTGAAGAAGATACACAAAGGCACATCGAAATATCGAAAAAATTTATCAATAAATAGAAAATATATTTATTGAGAATTGAGTGACCTTAAGCTCATTTATAAAATCTAACAAAGATTCCTTATTATTTTAAATGGGAAAACCTTATTGAAAAAACAACAATTAATGAAATTAAAAAGATGATTTACGGAAACTAATAAAACCTATAGGGAAAAATTAATAGGATAACCTAATGAAATCAATAAGAAATCCTTATTGTATACAATTTACAAGAAAACCTAATAGAATCAATAAGTTCTTCTCTATAGAATTTTTTTTTGGTACCATGCAAATCGGAAACTTAGTAAAAACAAACGTGAGTAACAAGTTTTCTTCTTGGTTTTATGTGTTTTTCTTGTTGAGACAATTAATAAGATTTGCAATATGGAAATAATAAGCAATACCCATAGAACCTAAAAACGTTTCAAAGAGAAAATCTTATTGAATCTATTAGGAAGTTTTCGCTCTGTGTAACTACTAATAAATGCCAAAGGATAACAGTTCAATATAACTATACTTGAAATTCATCCTTTGCCAGCCTGTTTATTTCTTAACCTAAAATTTTACCACCCTGTCTATTACTATAAGATACCAACAAATGTATTCCTGTTCCTTTTATTTTCTAATATATTTACTTCAAATCCAATTTCAGTTTCTGCTGCTGAAAACAATCAGAGAAATTTTCATGAAACTAGAAAGCCAAGTTCACTAGATTAGATAATAAGTATTGAAACAATAAATAAATAAATAAAATATTTATTTGCCCATCCAAAATAAAACATTTGATTAAAAACAGGTAAGTAAATACAGAAATAGTTTTTCCCAGTCCCAGAATTTTAATTTGAAAATAAAAAAGAATGTGTGCATAATTGTGGCTTTTTCCATAAACTTGACAGCAAGTAGTATCATTATTCTTCACATAAAATTAACCAGAACAGAAACTTGACTTTTTGACACTGAACGAATTTCTGTACGAGTATCGTTTGCAACTCAATGATTATTAACATAATTTTTTTGTTTTTCATTGAACTGATTTTTATTATACAACAACATCTGGTCAATTGATCTAATTAATTATTTCATGATATTCTTGATACATGGGCTGTTAAAATAAAAAAAAAAAAATGACAACTTCAAAATAAAAATTTGACCAGTTTTAATCACGTTTTGCACTTCAAATAAACAAACAAACTCATTGTCAATTTATATAATATACATATATATTTTTTAAATATGCTATACAATTTTTTTTTTATGACAAGAACCTTTTCTCTGCAGCCGTTAAACGTTTATAAAATTGAATTTTGTAGGCGAGAGTTCACACGTCTGTTTCATTACGAAATTTGTAACAAGATAATCGATCTCGTTCGCTTAATCCCACCGCCAATTAACGAATTGCAAATAAGAAAAAAAAAACTAACGAACAATGATTTTCGAAATTTCTATTTTTGCATATTTTTTTAAAATTGTTTTTGTTTTTCGTCTTTAATTTGAAATTAATTGCTATTTTTTTTTCTTTTTTGAATTGCACATGAGATAGGAAATAAAAAAAAAAAGACTTTTGCTGCGTGTAACAAATTTATTTTAAATACCCAACAACATCAACAACATTTTTTCTGCTTTCAAACGTAAACGTTTCTATTTTCTTAAACATTTTCTTCAAATTATTTTTCAGTGATGTCCTTCAATTATTTTCAATAAAAATTGAGTATATTACATAATTGCTTTCTTTTTCAACAGGTTTTATTAATTTTTTTTAAAACTAATTTTTTCTTAAAGGTTTTCCCAGCACAACAAACAAAACAAAACACTTCACTTGATTTCCTTTTGTTTTATTATTAATTTATTTTCAAATCTTACCTTTTTAATTTAAAAATATAAAAAAATTATAAAATTTGAATTTCGTTTAATGTCAACCGTTTTTGCTGCTGTTTTTTTAATCACCGATTTTTCTATTTTTTTTTTTTTTTGCCTAGAAGCTTTTGTTACACAGCTGAACCTTCGAGTGTAACTGAACAGACTACAATCGATTTGTGCTCAAGTTGAGGTTTATATACGGGCTGAATGTCTCAGCAAATGAAGCACTACGAGAACTTGCCACTTGTGTGCTTCGTTAGATGATGTGGTGGAAATCGTTAAGCAAAAACAAAAAAAAAAAAAAAAACTCTTTGAGAGTTAACAGTGATAAGCAGGTTCTCTCGCGGATGGGAGTATGGTTTTTTCTAGCCACTTAACATGATCGACAAACAGCGGATATACGTACATATGAAGTTTTCTATGGAATTACATAGAAAAAGGGTTTAGTGTCTCGTAAGCATTTGGGATCGTATGATTTGAAGGTATGGCAAACAAGACATGAGTTAACAGAGCGGTGGCTGAGTCACTTCTAGGGGGTTAAAATATAAAAACAGCTGCCATTAACACTCCAATCTTTAGTGCGACGTCTACACGAAAAATCTTACAACATATCTGGGGCCTCATTTAAAAACATCAATATGAACTTCAAATGTAAATTAATTCAAATTTCTCATGAGTCACCCAGAAGCAAACGACACTGGCGTGTTTTTAGGTCACCTTATTTTACCGCTTATCTAATGAACTAAAGTACGGGAAACCCCTCCCCAGAATATGCTTTTTGAACTATGACATATGCCAGAGGAATATCAGTGCTGTAAAGCGTTCAATGGAGGGGGAGTAGCAACAGCTTTGCAACAATCTGTACATCTTCGCCAGCCTTCTTTGCGGTTTCCACGAAATGCACGGCTTTTGATGCGATCTTTTAAGATAGGACAGAACTCCATTAGATTTAGTTAGCAGTTTCTAAGAGTGCAGAGCTGTTAAGAAGCCGCCGCCGTCAAAAATATTTGTTTTTCAGTTGCCGCCAACATTTTTTATTTGGCTTGCTTCTTTAGCGAGCAATTGGAAATATTCCCAGAGTAGTCATCTACATATGTATATGCAGACGGACCATCAATAGCTTTTCAGAGCTTTAAGAAGCCTTCACTTTAACCCCCTAATTCATAAAAATTATTACAGGCTTATAAGACTGTTATTTGACATATTTGTATAGAAAATCTGTCAAATAAGAGCTTTATAAACCTGTTGTAATTTTTATGAATTAGACGGGAGATATTTAAAAGTGTTTCGCAAAAAAAATTTATAAAATTTTGTTTACTAACTCTAAAAGAAAAATTTATGAGCTAGCACTAATATCTTAGTCATTGTTGATGGTATTCAACTCGTAAGTAGACACAAAAAGCTTTGAAAAAAAGTAGAAAGTGAAGCAATATGATCAAATGACAGCACCCCAACATTTTTTTATTATTAAATATTTAAAGCATTTCGCATATAAAATTTTTATAATTTTTTTTCCCACTCCAAAAGCCAAGTGCTACTCAACTTGTCAATAGACTTGAAAAGCTTTGAAAAAACTAATATGTGAAGCAAAATGATCAAATTGCTTTCAGTATAGCAACATTTCCGAACTCTTATTGCTTTGCCAAAAATTAATACGAAGCGGATGTTTGAACAGTTTTTCAAGAGTGGAGTAGTAACATCAGTAAGATATTGACAGCATATAGACGGCTGGGAAGCTACAAAGAAAATAGCTAAACAAGTCCTTTAAGCTTAAATATATGTATTTGATCTAACTTCATCGTCGAGTTTTGAGTTTTATAATTGTTAATTACTTTATGGGGCCTTAGTTTTTACTTCCTCCAAAATCCAATTCCCTCATATTTCTGGCGAAGGAAAAATCGAACTAAAAACCCATAAAGTAATTAACAATTTTATTTAATATTTAATTTGCTTGGTTTCTAATATGGCACTTGACTGACGGCAGCATTTGAACTTGCGGCTTTAAAACTCCCAACCCTGGCAAGAGCGTATTAGTAAGTATTGTCTCCCTGAGAGTTTTGTTGATATTGCTTTCTTGGTGGTGAAAATGTCTGTCTGTATTAGAATTAAACTTAATTAAAAAGGAAATTATGAATAATATGTTTTAAGTATGGCATTTAAATAAATGATTATAATAATTTCTTGTTTAAATTCTTTGCTCAATTAAGAAATTGCAGAAAAGAAGGCAAAGAAAGAATTTTTAAATTGAAAAAAAAAACAATTGTTATTTTAAGGAGATTGTTAGAGAATAAATAGAACTATATTTCATTTTAATATTTCATACTAACTGAAAAGCCTGCATCTGCCAGCTGCTACCGGCCGAAATAAAAAATATGGCTGCTTTATAATGTTCCATACAGAAAGTCATTTTAATGTGTGTTTGTCAGTAGAGGACATGCTAGGGAATTGATCTAAATATTATTATATTTTGTCTAAATAAATTTTTTTTAAAGTAATTCCCCTTCATTTTGCTTCACCTCAGTGTTGAAATTCTATAAAAATTCGTTCAAACTAATCAATCCTATTTTCGAAATTTGTTGCTTTTTTTTTTTTGCAAATAAAATCAATGGTTTTGCTTTAATTTCATTGTTTCTCTCTAAAAAAAAAAAATAAATAGTTTTTGCAGTTTTCATTGGCTTTTTGTAACTAGCACAAGTCCAACTAAATTTAAGAAATTTTTCTCTGCCTTCATTTCTTGTTCACCTTCCTTTTTTTTTCTTTTCTTATAATCAAACATTTGCTTAAAAAAATAAAAATTGTTTTCCCTAATAGAAATTTGATTAGTTAATTGCTGTTGACTTTAAAGAATGATGATTACTTAAGTGATGGGGTTTTAAAAGATCTTTAAGCAAATTTCTAAGCATATTTACACATTTCGAACACACATGCAGAATTGTGTGTGTTTCAATTAAAGAGGCCACAAACTGCTATTGGAAGAGTAAATACTTTTAAGTAAAAATCAAATTTGAAATTTAATAATAGCCAGTTTCATATACTGAAGGTCTATGGTCAAAGGCAGTAGCGGTGTTATCCCAGCGTAGAAATTGGGAGCTTGTACCAATTAGTTAAAAGTCTCACGTTTCAAAGCAAAGCATGAGAAAGGTTGTAATGCAGCACCATCCTACACAATCGTAGGATGTGTTAAGCGCTTAAAGGAAATATCAGTAGCAAAACTCTAGTGATTCACTATTGACATGGTCACCAGTGTTACTGACATATTATTATGCTGTACCATGGTTCCTTTTATTGATATTTAATTTCCCCAAAGGAAATGACCGTAGAAAAACTCTGGTGACTAACTATTGATAGAGTCACCAGCACTACTGACATATTATATGCCATAACATCACGTTTTCTTCTATTGATATTTAACATGTGCTTGTCACTGAAAATCGACTAGTGAGCTAAGAACTAGTGACTAGATGGCGTCTTCTTCTGTAGAAACTGTCGCCAGTATTGTTGACATACTAATAAAATAATAATACTCTTTTATGTTGACATCCACTGGAGACATGTGAACTAATGGCTAGACGACTGGAACCACATAATAATTTTTTTTTGTATTTCTCTAGTTAAAATAAATAAACAAAGTCAGCGATATAGTCGACAAAATTGGTGGCTGGGAGACATTTGCCTCTAGGCTTGCTTCAGGGAAATAACATGGTTGCTCAAAAAGTGTGATCGTAGAGACCATACTATCCTACACACTCGTGCCATTCCCTCACTGGAAATCTATAGATAAATGTGAAAATAGCATATCGGACAGAGCGCACGATTATATAGGATATTGAATAACGGCCTCAAAATTATATGTTTTTGACAGATTTCTTGACAAGGAAATATTTATTTTTTGTAATGCTTTCAGAGATGCTTTTTCAAAGCCGATGACATGAGTGTTACAGTTTGGTACTGCCATCGTCATTTTGTAGCACTGGCAGCTTTCAGTGAATGCATCGTGCGATTGTGTGGGATAGTGAGTCATAGACTTAGGCTACAGCCATACGTTGCAATAGCCTCCCAATTTTACACTAATACACTCTTACTTTTCGAATTGGCCCCTCCCCCTCTGTGTGGCAATACAACGTTCAATTCAAACAGCTGATCACAAATTAATGTCCATTATTCATGTCAATTTGAGCTTTCTCTTTGTCGAAGGCATTTTAAAAATAAAATTGACTGTTAAATTGAGTGCAGTCTTTGTTACAGCTGTCAATTCAACTGAGTTTGACAAGCAGCTTGTGTTATCAATTTGAATCAATCAGCTTGACCGTGTGGCTGCCGGGTTAAGTAGGACAGAATTCCTTAAGGTTGACTGGTAATTTTCACTGAATGAATCGTGTGAGATAGTGAATCATGGCTTGGGAATTAACATTAAAATCGCCTCAATCTTCAAACCACATTTCAGACTGACCCCACCCCAAGACGCTGATTTAGGCGCCATCATTCGCGCAACGTTAAATAAACCATCAACTATAAATAATTAAACGTTCATAAATGTTTGATCTCAATTTGCTACAAAACGCATCGCTTGTGTTGTCTGTCATTCGAAAGAAATTCTAAAACAATAATTCAAAGTAATTTGATTTCTATAAATTTTAAAAGTGTCTTATTATGCTTGTTGTCAGTTATTTATTATTAAATGTTAATTTATTGTTTATGTCATTTTCTATACATTTATCTAAAATTTGTTATTGAATGCGGTTAATTGTTTATTTCGATGGTTGTCGCGTTATGCGATATTAAAATCGAATAAGACGACGAAAGAAAAAAAAAAAAACACGAACTAATAAATTTATTTAGGCGTTAATTGTGGTTTGTTATTGTGAAAAGCTGAACAACAAATTAAGGAAAATTTGTTAAATGCAAATAAAAAGTCTAGTCTTAAATTACTAAAGCCGAAGCTTACTGAAAATTAAAACAATTAGAATAGAAAATTTTGCAATTAATAATATTGTTAGAGGTCATCTTTTGATGTAAGGCGAATTTTCCGCGAAAAGGGTTTGTTTTTAATATGTGAAGCACAGTGGGGCTGGTGTTAAAAGTTTTCAGTTTTGGTTACTCTTATGTACGTTACCACTTAACTTGGTTAAAATTTAAAATGCTTGTTTGTTAATAATTTTAGCGGACTTTCTATGGTGCTGCGAAATGCGAATTAAAGAAAAACTGTGGCAGCGGGCAAAACAGTTTTAAAATGTAACTATAAACTTTCTGCCTTACTCAAAATTTAATATGTTGTTGGGTGGACTCTAATTTATTTATAACAAGTACAATAACGAGATCCAGTTATTACTTTAGGTCTAAACAATAGACCTTAATGCTTTCTGTCTTTTTCAGCCGTCTATATGCCGCCAACATTTCGTTGCTGCTAAACAACTCATCAGTAGACTTGAAAAATCTAAAAAGAATGTTTAAAGCCCAACTACTTATTCCAAAGTTCTCATGAACAAAATGAGAATCAGAAATGCTCAAACAAACTTTTTCTACAGAAATCCAGTTATGTTATGCGAAACTGGATCTCGTTCTCTTTCACTACGTGAATACCCGTAATTATACAGTCCATCCAAAAGAGATGATGAAAGACACTTTTAAAAAATATGCGTACATTTGTTCTCTTCAATGAGAGATAGCAACTTGATGTTTTAAAAAGGAAATAAATAACTAAATAAGTAAATAAATAAATAAATAAATAAATAAATAAATAAATAAAGTAATAAATAAATAAATAAATAAATAAATAAATAAATAAATAAATAAATAAATAAATAAATAAATAAATAAATAAATAAATAAATAAATAAATAAATAAAAAAATAAATAAATAAATAAATAAATAAATAAATAAATAAATAAATAACTAAATAAGTAAATAAATAAATAAATAAATAAATAAATAAATAAATAAATAAATAAATAAATAAAAAAAAATAAATAAATAATAGAAATAGATCAATAAATTAAAAATTAACTATAGCCCAGTTAAGAGATAATTCAGATATGTAGTTACATATTATTTGTTTGGTTTAAGTTTTAGCTGCATTAAAGTGAATGTGTTAAAGCTTTTCTAAATGTAATTAAAGCTTACTCTGTTGTTTAACTACCTCTCGAGAGAGGGCACTTCATTTTAGCAAAATGAAAAAAAGCTTTCGTTGCATGAAAGAAAACTAAACAAGGCAGCTGGTTTTTATGCAATAAATTCACTTTGATTGCAAATCATGCGAACAATAACTGCTTTTTTTTTCTTATTTGAGTGAAAAACTATACCCCTGTGCAAAATCATACTGTGTAGTTTCCATAAACAGCAGCAAACGTCTTGTTCGAAAATTGCGTACAAAAATCACTCAAAAAATTGAGTGCTTTTCATAAAGAATTCTATGTTAAGTCGCTTGTTTGTGTTGTAGGAACAAATAAGTATAATTCGCTTGAAGGTTTGTATTGCAAAAAAAAGAAAAGGTATTTTCATATATTTATAAAAAAATTAATTTTAAGAAAACAATTTTTTCAACTTGCACCAGTATTCAGGAGATGACCCTTATGAATGCATTTCATTATACTGGAACTAGGAAAGTAGCAAAGAGGGAATGTTGCAAACATAAAAAAAGAATATAACGTAAGAGCAGAAACAGCTCAGCTTTAAAATTTTACATTTCTTCACTTGATTGATCTTGATAAAAAGGTGACCAACCAAGGCTTGAATTTGAGCCAGTTAAGAATCATATGATATAAATTGTATAAGAGCAGAACTTTTGTTTTTGCAAGGCGGAGTAAGTCAGAATAAACTGCTGTTAATTTGTCTGTTTAGGGCCCAGTGTTGACGACATTATCCAGTCAGCAGCATTAAGGTAATCTCGGCAGCATTGCAAAACTTCGGTTATAGGGGAAAAAAGAAGACACAATAACCACGATAAGATGTATTACTAATGTATACCTTGAGGTCTCAATTTTAAAAATATCTTATTTTTATCAAGTTCTCATTTGACAAATCTCTGTACATTTTTGGAATTTTATAAGTAAAACTGAATTCAAATCAATTTTAGTTCATACAATAAAATACAGAGTAATTTTGGGGAGCCTTGTTATTCGGGAGCCTGGCATTTTTTAAGTACAACTGAATTCAAATCAATTTTAATTCTATTGTATATGTCCAGAACAATTTTGAGGAGCCTTGTTATTGTTTATGTTATAATTTACGTTATAATTTAGTGTAAACTAAATTAGGTAAATTTTTAGCTAAACAATTTTCTATAAGTAACGATCATCATTATATACATAAGTAATGATCATCATTATATATATTAGTCAAGAAGGGCGGAAAAATAAATAATTCATCGTAGTAAAAAAATTTTCTTAATTTTTCTGACTCAACAAACAATAAACTGAAAATTTTAAACTTAATGCTGATTAAAATTTGTAAAGATTTTTTTTTTTCATTTCCCGGTTTGAAGTCTCTGCTTGTAGCACAGTACAGTGATGCTCGTGCTATTTTGTTTATCAACATACATACATAAAATTCTTTCGTAGATTTGCTTGCAATAAAGTTGGTAGAATGTTAAAATGAATTCATTAAAAATGCTGTAAGAAAATAATGATAAACCAAATGTGAGTTTTTAAATTAAAATGTGTTCGCATTTTGTATTATATTTATCAGGCTGAAGTTTGCTCTATATATTATTTTTGTGATTGATATTAATTCAATAAGACAAAATAAAAAAAAAAACATCAAGGACCTTTAGCTAGATGGACAACTAGCGTGTTTCGAGGCCACCCTACTCTTCGTCAGCAGCCGTTCTGGAACTCACAGGCTCATGTTTCTAAAGCGATACGCCAGCCATTCCTGAGTTCAAAAACGAGGGCTGACCAGAAGTGTGGCGGCTGCGAAACAGCTAGTTGTACCCTGATAATAAATAAATCATGAACTCAATTATTGGCGTCTATTTCAGGGGAGGCAAGTAAGCATGTCGCCAATTAGGGTTGTGGGGACAACCGAAACATATGTTTTCATTGTTCAATACTAAGCAAACTAGCAGGGTTTTATTAAAATAAAGATCTAAAAAGAAAATTATAATAAATGTAATTCATATTACATTAAATATTAAAATTTTCCCAGTTTTTACTACTTACTAATTTATACTATGGGAGTGCCCTTATGGAGGCGTGGTACACGTTCGGTAGATTAAAAAAAAAAAAAAATATTGGGGAGAAAAAATTATCATGGGTTGGTTATACTTTGTCAGCTGTTCATAGAACACAGCCGAGTGCGACTAGTCTGAAAAATTTGTAGGAAAAGCGCTCAAAAAATTGAGTGGTTTTTATACAAATTTCTTAGATAAGTCGTTCCAAAGAAAATTAACGATTTTTTAAATTTCCTTGTGGCTTGTAGTCGTCAGGGTAGCAATGCCATTATATTTGATTTATGTGTTGTTTCACAAGCAAACGACTTGTCTGACAGTTTTTTAGGGAAGCTACTCAAAAAAATTGAGTGCTTTTTAACTTTAATATAACATATTTATTTTGTCTTCTTTAAAAATGTCGCTCACTACAACTTTACCACAGAAAGAAATGCCAAAAAACTTTCTCGGTTCTAAGGAAGTAAAGTCAGTAATTTGATGTGTTTTTTCCTCTCTATCGAAAATGTTATGGAACTATAAAAGAATAATTATATGCTTAATGTTCTCATGATGAAATAAACGAACAAATAAAACATTAAATAAAGCCTGATCAAATAATTAACAATTGAGTAATTTTCATGTGAAATTTCTGGACAAGTAGTACCTCATTTGTAGTGTGAAAATATGGCACTATTAAGCAAGGCCCTGTAAGTAGGGGCCCTTATCTATGCAATAATTTAAGTGCTGCCTCACATGCTTAATGGGATTGCGGCTCGATGACCGGCAATATGATGCAGCATTATCACAAAGCAGTACTTTACTATTTTGTGATGTGATGGGCAGAAATTTAGTACCAGACCAGTTATTCTTTTCACTTTGGTTGCTAAAAGTGGCTTAAGCCTCAAATTCATTTCCAAAATTTTAGCTCAGGTAGTGGTTTTTCTAAACGTAAAGAAACCTTTAAAAAAACAAGAGTATGTTTTAGGCAAAGAAACGTTAAATTATGTGGAGAAAAAACAAAGTGTCAAAAGCAATACACCAACAATAAAACAAATATTGTTTGTAATTGTTATCTTTTGTTTTTTGATTTTTTTGTTAAAGTAGAGACATAAAAAAAACTTCTAAGCATTTTAGTAAAATAACAATGAATTTTTTTTTTCAACACGTAAATTTTAGTCAGTACGTTTTGAAAATCAAAAGAGCAGGTGCTCGTTTGCACTCGCAAGCGGTAATTTTGTTTAAAATTGTTTGAGTAAAAAGGAAAAAAAAAAATGGAAATTTAAGCAGCTATCGTTGTCTAGTCTCAGCAGTTGCTAATTAAAGAAATAATTTTAAAACGTGTACTTTTGCACACATAAACTTTTCTTTTCTTGCTTAAAATTGAAATAAATGTTTATTATTTTATGGCAAAAAAATTCATTCTGAAATAAATAATTAAGTGCATTTTGTTTAAATGTTTGTGGTGTTTCCTTCGTAAAGCTGACTCTTTTTTTTCCCGAATTTCAAATAACCAGTATTTTTGTTGTTGTTTTCCATGCCCATAAAATATGGTCTGCGATAAAGCATTTCTCTTCTTTTTTCGCATTTCGCTGATAAAAATATATAAAAAATAATTAAATATCGTTTACTTTATCTTTAAACTGATAGCATTTGCTTTAATACGAGGTAGGTCTAAAAAGTTTCTTGTTTTTAAAATTGTTAAAAAAATAATATTAGGCATTAATTATAACTTTATAGCTTTATATAATTGTTAATAATTTTATTGGGCTTAAGTTCAATTTTTACTTCCTCATCAAGGAGAAAGATTTTTTGTGATAAATGGAGTTATCAACATTTTTAAAGAGGACAAGAAAAGTAAAGTTGCAGACTTACTGGCCTTAGGTTGCTCATCGGCACCCACATTGCTTCGTGCCCAGGCCACGACTAATTCAGTCTAGGGTTTTGAGGAAGTACAATCGAACTCAAACCTGATGAAATGATTAACAATTGTAAATAATATATGTATGTAGTTCTGGGCACCAGTTTTGTAGTGTGTTTTGATCATTTTTATGCGTTGTGTGATAGTTGAGCGATCCATTTTCGTCAATGTCAGACTTTTCAGTTTGATAGATGTCGAATTCCAGTCCTATACTTTTGAGACCACGAAATGGATAGCCCGCACAAAAGCAACACACTAGATAACTACATGTCAGAATTCCAACTTTTTGTTATTTTTGCAATCAGCATGTGTCAGTTGAAAAAATATATACAATTCCTTGGCATCAAAACTACTGTTGACTTGTGTTATTAATAAAAAAAAGCAATTGGTTTGCTTGAAAAAATTTAAATTTAAACAGAAAATAGAAGACATTGTGGCTTGGGTGTCTCAGTGAGCCTGTGAGCTAAAAGACAGGCGCTGATGAGAAGTATGGCGGCTTCGAAACAGCTAGTTGTCCCCCAGCTAAAAGATCTTTGATGCGTTTTTTTAAAATTAATATTAATCCCAACACTAATATGAACGAACGTAAAACAAAATAGTTATAGAAGAAAAGTTCGAATAATAAAAATTAATTAATTAAAAAAAACACACACACACACATTCACAAAAATTTCATTGAACAAATGATTAGTATTTTAGTTGTTCGAGCCTTTAGGTCACCTGTTTTTGTACAAATGTTTATTAAATTCGATATTTCGATATTACATGGATGTTTTCTTCAGGAATGTTTTGATGTTTTTTCAAAAAATTTTTTTTGTTTTTTTTTTTTGAAAAAACATCAAAACATTCCTGAAGAACATATCCATTGTGATATCGAAATATCGAATTTAATAAACATTTATAAAAAAACAAGTGACCTAAAGGCTCGAAAAATTAAAATACTAAACAACAAAGGTGGAAAAATTAGCATCAAGAATTTATTGAACAAATGATTTAGAACACTTTACGTACAAGCGGTGTTTTTTTTTTTTTTTTTGTATGAAAAAACTCAAACAAACTTTACGCTTAAATTGTTAACTGAATTGAAAAGCTGTTAAGCAAATTTTTGCCATAAAGTTTTCCAAACTCTCTTTGGCTAAACTTGAGCGTGAGAGTTGAATTATTTTTTATGAGCATAGATAATGTCAAAGTAGAACAAATTTATTTACACAATTTTATTGTATTTTCAATGGAAACAGTAACAAAAAATATTTATTTACGTATGTATGTATGTATGTATGTAACGCTCACAATTGTAGCTGTCGTAGTTGTCATGTATGTATGTATGTATGTATATGTTGCTAATGTTAAGAAGCAAAAAAAAAAATTTTTTTTTAATAAAAAAAAAAATTAAACTGCTAATTAAGCAACATTTTAGTACGATTTCCATAAGTGCTTCAATTCATTTGTTTTAAGGTTGCTGCAGGTTGTTTGAGACCTGTCAAAACAGTGAACGAGAGAATATATGTACATATGTATGTATGTACACTGCAGCAACCGGCCCGCAATGACTATTAAATTGCTGTGTCTGCTTTTAATTTATCTGACACGATTGCAAGGTCAACAAAGTTTTAAATAATTTTGGCAGTTTTTTGTTGTTGTTTATTTTTTATTTTTAATTATGTTTTAAAGTGGGCTTACTTCCCAAATTAGGAGAAAATTATATCCTTGTTTTTTTTTTTCATTTCATTTCATTGTTGTAAATTGTTTTTTTTTGCATTAACTGAAAAAAAAACCAAACAAAACAAATAAAAGTTATTGTGCTGAAAATAATTTATAATGAGTCATGCCTTTCTGGTATCAGTCTCTGACGTTTTTCCTTTGGAAGAGTAAGAGAAAAAAAAACAGCTGAAGTTAAACAGTAAGAAAAAAATAATAATAATATATAAAAAAGAGATAAATAAAAATATACATACGTATGTATATAATTTTCGCATTAACTAGCTAAATATTGTTAATAGAGGGTTGATAAGAAATCGGCAGAAAAAATACGCAAGTCTGAGCAATAATTTAGCAAAAAAAAAAAATGTATTGCTAATCTATGGAAGATATATTTATAATACGTATGTACGTATGAAACTTAGAAAAACAATAATAACGAATTCGTTCAAAATTTGAACATAAAATGAAATTTGAATTAATTCATTCATGCATGACACAAGCTTAGCGCTGGATGCATTGAGTCACATGGCGCTTTGGATCAGGTTACATAAGACCCTCCAGAAAGATCTAGGGGGTCAGGTGAACCCTCCACCGAAAGTTAAACAAAATTGCGGGTATCAGTAACCCAGATGGCTCTTTGGGAATACTCTGGCTGGTCATAGCTTGAGTAGTCTTCCTCAGCTGAAACTATTACTATGTGGTTGACACCAATATATCGCCAGGGACCATACATATACATACATATATGTTGGAGTGCTGTTATCTTGCAATAAACTCTGCATTATAATGAAGTCAACTTAACGAGAGCCATCCATCGGGTTGGATTGAAATTGTAATGCGAAATTTTCAATATTAATAAATTCTATTGCAAAATGCATGAAACAATTATAAAAGCTAAAATATATTAACCCCCTAATTCATAAAAATTATTACAGGCTTATAAGACTGTTTTTATGGAAAAATATTTGTATGGAAAATCTGTCAAAGAAGAGATTTATAAACCTGCTATAATTTTTATGAATTAGACGGCAAGTCATTAGCAAGAAAAAACAATCGTTTACCAACACTGTTTGCTAAGTGTTACAAAACGGTAACGCACATATGCATACAAATAATAGTAAAGTTTAGACCAAATTTGAATTTTCTTTTTCAACACAGCTTTGATACAACAATTTTTTTCTTATACACACATAATCACATACACACATACATACCTTCTGAATGTACGTACGAATGTCTATATACATATATAAAATTGTAATGTGACTGACTGACTGACTGATCCCCCAGATCATCGCCCAGCCCTAACGGCCACAGCTAGAGTAATCAAATTTCGTTCTGATGTATGGCTCCACTAAGAGGGGACTTTTGGAAATTCGTCCCGAAAAGGGGGTAAAAACGGGTAAAAGAGGGTAAAATCAGTATCTCCGGACTAGTATAATAGCACAAAAATTTAAAAAGCATCCAAAAGCATAATATAAATAAACGGGCAGGTGTCTGGTACATTTTTGATATTTTAAGTACTAAGGGGATAAAACGGGTGCAAACTGAATTGCATATCTACATATGTAAAGTATAGAAACAGGAAAAAACTATAAACTGAATTTAATACCCATTGAAAAATTCTCGATATAACTTTGTCACTTTTTTTTAAATTTGGACATTTAGAGTTTCAAAAAAAAAAACAAAGGAATAAATCTGTAATTCTATTCTCCGGACCTAATACAAGTAGCAAAAAAAAAAAATTCAAAAAGTGCCTGAAAGCCTACTGAAAATAATCGAACGGGTCTATTGTCATGCATAAATTTGCTTACTGTTTTACTACCCAATGTGCAAGAATGTTTAATTACTTTAATTTTTTTGTAAGAGAAACAAGAGAGTGTGATCGCTGTCAAAGAGCGCAAATAAAACTTTTTAACTAAAATTAAATAAAATATATACACATAATACACATGTGTATATTTTTAAATAAATATCTGTCTACAAAAGTATTCGTTAACATCTACGTTTACGTTTGTGTTTTTGTACGTGTTTGCAAACAAGTGTTTATTAATACGAGTTAAACAATAGATAAAAATATAAATAATAATTTTACAGATATGAGAGAAAATACATTTCTTTCGATTCATTTTAGTTGTATTTCAAAATTGCCTTGAAACGGTTAAACTGTTAATTATTTCGGCATGTTTTGTAGGGAAACAAAACAAAAGCGTGAAATTAATTTTTTGAAATATACACAAGTGACCAACAAGTATTATTAAATACATACATACATACTTGTTGGAAAATAAGTAAACAAATAATATAGAAATTCAGGGGCTTTCTAAAAAAAAAAAGTTATGCGATTGCAACAAATTATTTATAACTAAAAAATTTCTTTTATAATTTCATATTTTTAGTGCTTTAGCTGCTAAATTCAAATTTAAGCTTTTCAATTAAAAGAAAATGAGCTCTCCCCAAATAACCGAAAATATTTTCTAAAACACAAAAATAAAAAAGAAAACTGAGAAAACTTCGTCGATCTGAAACTATAATAAAATAAAGTGAAATGAAAAGAAAATAAAAATAATAAACAAAATCACAGTGAGTGTCTATTTGAAAGTTGTGTAATTAAAGCTGTGCTTTGAATTTTAATTTGTTTTAATTAATTGCTTAAATTTGAGATAATTTTAAATTTCAATGCTACAAGTTCCTATTGCAAAATATCACGAAGGTTTTTTTTTTGCTATTTTGCTATTTACGGAAATATCAATTGGAATTAAATTATTTGTTTGAAAAATACCAATACATACTTTTCTATATCAATTAAAAAAAAAAAAAGAATACATTATAGAATTATAGCTTATAGAATTATAGCTTTGTAATAACAAAGCTATAAAATTTCCTGAAGGTACGAGTATCGAAGAAATAACATGATATTTCTGATTGGATGAAATCATCCCCCATGGACATAGATGTCCGTTCATTTGGTATGACAAATAAAAGCCTGATAAAAATATAGAAAATTATTTGAAAAAAATTTTCTATGAATTACAAATAAGTAATCGTCAATAAGTCTTTAAATTTTCCATAACCACTGACTCGATTTAATTAAATTTTTGGTAAAAAAAAAAATAAAAATCAATTCTCTTATTCTGTAACGTGAAGTCATTTGAGCGTCTGGCTGGCTTTGTTAAAGCACTCTGGCTAATTTTTACGACTTCCCCATTAAGCTGGCATTGGCAAAATGTGTCCTTAGCAGAGGTTAGCTGTAAACTGTTCATTAGGAATTTTAGTTTTTACAACTAACTGATAAGAAAAAATGTATTGTTCTCAATGTGTGGCAATACTATTGAAAGGTTTGAGTCTGGGAAAAGAGTATTTTGCCGATAACTCATCGGCTACTTTTGTGTCAAATGGAAGCCGATGTGATAAAGAAAAATAGTTTATCTGATAAAATTCTATTTTTACCTATCGGTAAGTTGTGAAAACGGACCTTATGCTTAATCATACGTTTGGTGTTCACAAAAGAAGTTGTAGAGCCTAGTCCCTGACTGAATTTTGGTATTTTTATAATAGTGTACAAGCCAACAGCAAATTTGTAAAATAATTTAGTGAACATATATGGTGAACATATCTTTTACAATTTTCGACGTGGATTAACTCAGGACATGAGTGCAGGGGTGAACTTAGTTCCATTTTTGGCGATGAAGCTCTACCAAGGACCAGTGTTTATCGATGATGAGGTGAGCTCAATCGTGGTGGTTATTCATTCCAAGAGGAATTTCGTGAAGATCGTCCAAAATCAGTTCTGGACCTGAAAACCTTTGATGCTGTGCGCGAACTGATATTCCAAGAAATCAGGAAAACCAACCGCTGAATCACTCTTCACCACGACATTATAAGCTCTCAGCCATCGGCGGACTTATTGATATTTCTATAGTATTGCCTTAAATTGAAAAAAAAAAATCTACCATTTGACAGCTGAACATTTTTACCGAACAGTTTATATCACACCTCTGCTACATGTATTTTTAACGCAAAATCGTAATGAAGTCCTTAATAACAAAACCTCTTTTCTTTTATTTTAAGTTCGCTGTATTTTCTGTCTGCCATCCCTGAAACTTGCTCAACATACACACAGCCACACACTACCCCTACACCATGGCCGATGAGGAGGCCAGTCCGCTACCATTTCGGCGCGAACGTAATTTAAGTAATCGTAATTTCAACAAGCGTGGCTCAAATCGTCATCGCTTTAGCACAGAAAGTCACAGTTCATGTGATTCCAAAATGCTCAATGCCACATATGCAACAGAAGAAACTAAAACACAAGACTTTACAGAGGACAATGATAGCTCCTGCTCAACATCTGTCACAACACCATCCCAATCGCTCAACGCCACTTCCAGTTCCATGGACATTTCATATTCGGTGCTTACCGACACCGAAAATGCTTTCAACCAAAAATCTTTGCTCAAAATGCGTGCCATTGCTATAAATTTAGAGGAATCGAATCAAGCGGATGGTGGGGGCAGCAAGAAATTACAGCGTCAAGCTCCCACCACACCACAAAGTCCAGATCCCGCTCTGCTAGATGTAAGACAGAAACTGCAATTATTTGAAAATCTAAAAGCTGAGGAGCGCATCATCTTTAAAACCTCCAAATTCAAATCGAAATCCTCTCAGTCCCTAAGCCAAGGTGAACGAGCAGATTTATCCAGTTCCGCCACAACCGGTTCGTATATGGTCAAGGTGTATCCCAAGGAAGACAATGCCTTGAATAGTCGAGACCATCATGCCAGCATAGATGAGGAACGTTCAGAAGATGAGGTGGAAAGTCTAAGAGACGAAATCAACGAAACATTCAAAGAGCCAAACCAAGACGAATTTGGCCGTTCCGTCAGTCTAAACGAAGAGCAAATAAAGGACCACAGCAAAATAGTTGTAGCCGTAAATCAATCGTTTTTAACACCGATCTTTCAACATTCCAAAAGCCAGGACGAAGACAAGGCCAAAGCTAAAGATAAGACGGACAGTGTTGCAAACGAGGCCCAAGCAACACTGCCGCCTCCGAGTAGAAACAAAGAGTTTGCAAGGTAAGCGAGTTTTCGCCAGCATTTCCTGCCGCTAAACAATTTTAACCTTTTTTCTAATTCCCTGAAAGCCCCTCCCTCCCCTTGTTGATAGCCAAAAGTCTTTCAAATCAATTTTATAGATAAGAGCTCGTTGCTGGTAACATTTATCAGTTCCTTGTTTTTTGTGTGTGTAATAAATTTAATTTACATGAATCACGAAAATTTCTAACGCACGTTGCTACTAACTAATCTATTAACTTATTTCTATGGCTTTTGAAAAATAATTCAGAGCTTTTAGCAAGCGTTTTAGAATTATATTTATTCGATTGAAAAAAAAAAAACAACTTGTAATTTCGATTGCAGAAACTATCGCTCACGGCCAAAGACTGAAGTTTTGGATGGCACTTGTGAAACGCAGCTCAACGAAGGCGGCAGATTTCTTTCGCTGCATCATAAACCAAAGAAAAGGTGAGTTGTTAGCGAGAAAATATCGTTTGTATTTGAAATACCTTCTATAACATGATTTAGTGTTAAAGGAAACATCGTTTCTGGTAAGAAAATGTTGGCTTTTCTAATTAAGAGCAAATTTTGGAAAAATTGAACAAATTTCTTCAGCTAAAAATTCTGTTTGCAATAAATTTTTGATATTAATTAAAAAGTGAGAAATTAGGGGCTGAAGCCTGATAAGCTAACAACACAACTGGGACGAACGACGAATTTTTCGCAGCGAATATTCGCCGTCAAAAATATACACACACATTGGTGTATATGAAAATGCACCCAGTCACAGCGTCGCGTCGGTCGAAATTCGTTGTACGCGGCGAACTTGCAACAAACAGATTTATTTCTATTTCTTACGCCACACTTTGAGATAAATCTATGTATATCATCCTTTTCGTTTTAAGCGCATGTTCATTCCATAAATTTTAAGGCACAAATGTTTTATCGGGTGTCTGGCAGAAAGCTTTTATGGTTGTATGACTTTAAAAGCTATTAAAAGTATTTGTTCGACTCTTCCAAAAAATTGACTTTAGCTAAGAGTATACATATGTAATTCTGACGCTTCCAGTGATCCCGATGACGAGGAACAAATCGAATTGCGTGATAAAAGCTTTAGCTGCGTACAACCCATCTTGGAGGAGTTGATTAAAACGGAAGAATCGTATGTGGAGAATCTTTGGAGTGGCATCAATAATTATGGCAATATATTTCAACGCACTGATTTGCCAATTGGTTTGCGAGGAAAGAAATATGTGCTGTTTGGAAATGTTGAACAGATTGCCGAATTTCATCGTGATGAATTTTTGCCCATGTTGCAGCGCAACAAACATGACTTGAAAAGAATATTCGATGAGTTTCGTTCATATATTGATGTGAGTTGAATTGCATGTTTGTATGTTTCTGTTATTTGAATTATTATTTATTTTCAGAACAATTACTTTTATGGTTACGTTTTATTCACCATGAACAAACAAAGATCTTTGAAATTGTGCGATCTCTATAAAAATTATTTTAAGGTGGGATTGTTGCAAAAAGGCTACAGAAATTGAATAATAATTTATTTGTTTTTTTTTGTTTGTTTGCCTTAAGCAGCTTTTGCAAAGTGAAATTGATGACAAATTGGGCATTAACAGTTTTCTAGTGCAGCCCATACAGCGTATGGCACGTTATCCATTGTTGTTGCAACAATTTATAACGGCAAGTTTAAATAAAAAACCGATTAAATTAAAAACTAAATTTTGCTTAAAAATATTCTTGTTTACTTTGTAGACCCTGTTTAAAAATCGAGATTATATTTTAAAACCCATAATAGAGTCCTGCTGCCGTTTAGAGAAGAAGCTACGAAATCTGCTGATCACCACCAACGAATCGGAAATAATAAATGATATTGTGTGTGCTTGCGATGCCCATGAGGTGAGTTACCGCACTGCAGGAAGTTTCAATTGTATTAAATTTTAACAAATCAGACATACAAAAATGAAGGGCGGTTTTTGGATTTGTTTTCTAGTATGTGCCATGACATTTGGTCTGGGACAACGGAGATTATTGGGTCTGTTTTCCAGACAATTTCGATTTTGCCATGTACTATAGCCCTGTTAAAAATTTTTGTAAAAAATGCCGACCTTTTCAGATTGCTTGTGCCGTTTGAAAAGTAATTGTAAATCTCTATACAAAACTGCAACAATCTCTCTGATATCTCCAATATTTTGCAAGTTACAGCCAATTCTTCAAAGTTGGCTTTGAAGAAAGTTGGCTTTATTGTGGTCGGCTTTAGTATAATGGTACCAATTGTCTTAAAATGAAAAAGTGTGCTGCCAGAAGCTTACAAATTTTGTACGCGAAGCCGGTGTTGGAAAACCCCTTAGCCCGGCCAAAGGCCGGTTGTCAAGAAAAAATTTTTCATATCTATGAACAATTTTTTTTTATTAAATGTAAAAAAGAATACGATTTTGGATGCTTGAAGCCGTTTACTAATTCGTGATTTTATGTTCTGCGCAAACACTTTCATCTGGCAGCACTGCTTTTACCAACATTTTCATACCTTTCTTAGTAAATTCCGCAACTTCAACATCGAATTATTAATAAACTAAAAGCCGGCGGCAGACTTCGACTTCTGATTTGGTACGTCCACGACCCTCTACAAACCTATAAAAGACATTTCTTTCGAAGCCTGGCTCCGTATTCTAAAGTTTCCCCCTTTATTGGGCTTGAGTCCAACTGGCTGGGGGACAGCTAGCTGTTTTGCAGCTGCTAGGCTTCCATTTCTAGACCAAAAGTGGCTGGTACAGGGCGGAACCGGCATGAGATATATATAACTTTTTCCCTACAGCGTTTTCTGGTAGCACAATGGGACCCAAGTGGGCCGGTCTCACAATCGGCAGACCTTGAAACATATGTAAGTGATCTGACGAATGTGGTGCCATGCACAAAATGCCAGTAAATACACAGAGAAAACAGCCTTTCTTTTTTGTCTCATTTGTAACAACAAATTGGTTGTCAAGGCAATTTTTTATTTTTAAAAGTTTTTTAAACTCATTTGTATTGAATTGTTTTTTTTTCTGTTTTAATTTTCCTTCCAGTTCAATACATTTTATCAGGGAAAATTCCGCAAAGTTAGCGAGTTCCAAGTTTTTGATCACACACTGAAACGCAGCTATCGCTCCAAAGTATTCATGTTTGATAAATGTATAATCTATACGGAAATCAAGGGTAAGCAGCTGATATTTCATGGTCGTTATCCCTGCGAACACATTGGCATCACTGCCAAATCCAAACAATTCACTCTGTACTACGAGCAACGCAAACAACAGGAGTGTGATTTTACAGCTGATCAATCATTGATTGATCTGTGGCTGGATTTGATACGTGAAATGATAACAGCTTATGCAGCCGAGGAGCGCCGGAAACTGAAGGAATTACATTCACACGAATATGGTGGCGATCATGTACACCGTAAGCCGGCCAATTTGTCTTTGTTTCGTGATTCGAATCGTTTTAGCAGTGACAGTGGCATAGGAAATATATGGGTGCTGCCAAAGCCAGAGCAGGAAGAGGTCGCCAGCAATCGCACCACCTGGTATGCGGTATCGTAGGAATACAAACATACATACATATGTAGTGGCCGTAAGCAAGGAGTATTTAAAGCCATTTTAGTACCTTTTCTAATTTTATTTTGTTTAGTCTTAAGTGTTAACGTTAGTTATTGTATAAATAATTTTTAAGATCTTTAATTTATATAATGAATAAACTAAAAACAAAAAAAAAAAAAAAAGATTGACATAATTTCTTTAAAAGAAATATTAACAATTTTGTATAAAGTGCCAAATATGTATTTACATATGCAGGTATATTCAGGTATATTCACATTAAACAAATAATTAGCAAATGAAAAAAGCGTGACCACTACATTTTTGTTGACTTTTAGATTTGGGCAAGTTAATACTTGCGGACAAACACAAAAAGGAAGCAAAAAGAAACAAACACGAAAAATAGAAACAAGTGTTAAGTTTAAACTTGGAAAGAACACGTCTGAAGCTGCTGTTTGCTAAGCAAATTTTTATTTGTTTTTTTAACAGAAACTTATGGTGCAGAACAGAAACAAAAATTAAAAATAGAAAAAAGTTAAGCTTGAATTTCAAAACAGCACGTCTGAAGGTTTGGTTCGCTTAACGGGTACATGAAACCTTTCTAAGCAATATTTTGTTTGTTTGCAACAGGAATTTATGGTTTGCTTTAAGCCCAAAAACTCAGTTAGAGCTTAAATTTTAGCTTAACAAAACTTTTCTGTTAATTAATTGCAGTTTAAGCCTGACTTTAGTAGATCAGTGAACCATTTGTTATTGATTATTTTTAGTAATAGAAACTTGGCAAAAAATGTCAAACAGCTGATATTCAACACTGCTTAATGACTGAAACGCTTAATTTCTTCCTTAAATTGAACTTCAAGTATTCACTGATTTAATGATTTACTAGTTCAAAAGTAAATTAAATTTGATGGCTGAAACGCTTAATTTCTTCGTTTAAATGTAATTTAAGTGTTCACTGATAAATGATTTACTAGTTCAAAAGTAAATTAAACCAAATGCAAAGATGAGCTTGCACTGATTTTTTGGCCATTAAGAACAAATAAAATATTCTAAAAAGTGGGCAAACACATGTTTGCTTTTACAGCAAGGAAAAAATAGGAAAATAGTTGTTGAACAATTTTCTGATCACTATTTGCTCAAACAGAACTTTAAAATGTGCTCTTCTTAAATATAACTGTCAGACTTCGTTTTTTTTTTGAAAGTTTTCTTTTTGTCATTGCTTAAAACCATATATAAATATGTTAACTTTTGTTTATTGGGGCACAAGCAGCTTCCCAACAAAAAGTCCAGAGGAATATAGTGGTCATACTTTTTCTGTTAAATATTAGCTTAATGTGAATGTAACTTAATAAATGAACTGATTTCAATGCAAAGTCTAGAAGTTGTTTTTTTTTCATTCCCCTTCTTGAGTGAAGGGATAATTTTAAATGGAAATGGTGCTATTAAAGGAGCTTAAGGAAGTTCATTAAAATAAAAATCTTTTAGAGCAATTTTCACTACTTTCTGATAAAGTTAATGTTAGCTAAATGTACCTTTAACGGAAGTGAACTATAAGCTGTCCGGTAGCAATTTTCACAATGTTCCGATGAGACAGAATTTGTTTTTCTCAGTGTAGGGCAAGACAATTGAAAGATTTAAGTCTGAACAAAGAGTAAATGAACTTAATTATTTATTTGCTTTAAGAGCCAATTGAAATGTATTAATTTAGGTACAAAAATGAACCTTTTTAAAAAATATTGAAAGAGTAAATGTATTGAAAAATTTAGAGGCAGGCCCATGATTATCAGTCGACATCGTTCGCTTACCCAAAAGCATCGAAAATAAGTCTTAAACTTTGTTATTGTTGTAAAATTTCGAAATCATAATCTATGTAAATTTTTACTAAAAATACAGCTGTTCAGTTTAACTATCAAAGAGTTCAAAATCAGTTGAATTTTTCAATTTCTGATTGATTTCTGATTGAATTGAGTCACTTTTGAGCTGCTTGTGCGTTATTATTTTGTTTTAATAAAAAAATAAAGAACAACATTGTCAACACTGTTTTTGAATCGCGTCATCCATCTCTTGAAAAGCTAAAAGCTTTTTCTGGCCTCTGAGCAGACGAAAAAGAAGCTTGTTTTCTAAATCTCTTAAAATTATTTTGTTTACATTTTCATCATGCAAATAAATGTCAATATTATTGTCAAGTGTTTTAAAAAAAATAAAAGATCAAACAATTTTCTTTTAATTTATTATTTAATTAACGAAACTCATAAACTAAGAAATAATTACAGTCTGTAGACCATAATTAAATTTTACTACAAAC
This sequence comes from Sturmia bella, assembly GCA_963662145.1. Lineage (NCBI taxonomy): Eukaryota > Metazoa > Arthropoda > Insecta > Diptera > Tachinidae > Sturmia > Sturmia bella. The sequence goes on from OY759172.1 coordinate 61,973,424, forward strand.
TCACTCAGATAAATTTTGTTGAAAGCTTTAATTAAAACTTATTTTTTGCTGCATGAATTTTAGCGCTCGACTGGTAAAGAAAATAAAGATTTTTTTTTAAATTTTGCTTACAAGAAGAATTTGAATATTCAACTTAAAAAAATTTGTTTGTAGAATAATTTTTCATTACATGAATTTTAGCGGCAATTTGTGTAAAAACTCAGATTTTTTCATCACTTAAAATAATGTAATAATTTTTCCGGCAAAATTTTAACATCTCATGCTGTTGATATTTGAAATTATTGTCAGTAGCTGATTTTTTAAAACTGAAACTAAAAAATTATAATAGTTTTTTCTTTGGTTAAATATTTGCCATTTCAATCATTGTTTGCTTAAAATGATGTCACACTTTTCATAGCAAACCGCAGAGAAAAATTTAATTCTAATAAATTAACAAAACAAAACATATGTTAAAATTGGCGATGATTATTCAAATGAAAAATTTTGCAAATCTTATGACAATTTTCTATTGTTGGTATTCAAATTTGTAGTACAATTAAAAATGCATGTAAATAAATATACACTATATTTGTTCTTAACATCAACAAGTGTTTGGCTGTTTAATAAGGTGGCGCCAATTTTAACAAAAAAAAAAAAAAAAAAAAAACTGAAAACTGAAAACAAACAAAAAAAGTTACTAGTTTCAATAATTGCTATAAAAATAAAAAATGTATTATATGGTAAAAAGCAACATTATGCTTTTAAATGGGGAGCAACTGGCGGTTTCGAGGCCGCTACCAGAGAGTGATAAAAGTTTTGACCAAACTGTTTGCTGCTGGGAAGCAGAGCGGCTTCGAAACAACAAAATATTTCCAGCTAAAGTCATAAAAATGCTTTCTACTATCCATTAATATTTTTTAGTTATTAATAATGCCAATTATGGCAATCATCTGAACTAATTAATAGCCTGCCTACAAACACAATTAAGAATCGCAATACTATGCGTATTAGTAGTACAGTCATCATAACAAAATCAATAGTAAAAAAAGCAAAAGCTGTTTGGCAAGAAAAATTAATGTCTTCATAACATTTAAAATACAACAATTTTTCTTTTTTAATTTCGCATTGTGTAGCATCTTTTATTGCTTACTGGCCAGCCGTCTATATGCCGTAAACACTTCGTTGATGGTACTCAACTCGTTAGCAGACTCGAAGAACTGTTAAACTATTCACTTCAATTATTATTTATTTAGTTATTATACCAAGTCCCTGGTTCGATTTTGCTTTCTCAGAATGGATAACGATTTTTTGGCTAAAAAATTTTGATAATTATTTTTTTAAGGAACACAAAAAGATTTTACTTTTTCAGAATTAAGAACGATTTTTTGGCTATAAAATTTTGATAATTATTTTTTTAAGGAACACAAAAAGAGTAAATTTATTAGCCTTGTTAGCTGGGGTATATACCATGGCTGTTTCATGTCCACCACTACAATCATTAGCAACCAAATTGCCCGGTCATGACTATTTATATTCTCTGGCCAACATCCAATTGTTTTCCAATAGATTTTTCTATATGTTGCTATTGTCTCAAATGCTGACAACGCTTTCAAACTGGGAGCGCTGGGATCAGAGATATTTTTAAACAATAATTTATCTTGCAGTCGAATTTTTATGATTTACAATTGTTAATTACTTTGATTTTACTTCCTGAGAATTGAGAAACTTTGCTTAGGCGTTCAGCTTATTTAAAGAAGACAAGAAAAGTAAAGTTGTTTACTTATTGGCTGGGGAACATACCCTGGCTGTTTCATGTCCACCACGACGATTGTCAGCGTTCAAATTACAATGTTTTCGATATTCTAGTATTTTAAGAAAATGAATGAGAATTAAAACATGTGTGCAAATATTTGATGAATTGAGGCAGCATCAAAGAAATGTTGGTGGCACAAAAACGGTTCATCCGCTACACAGAAAACCATAAAAGAGGTAAAGAGGTTTTTTATTTCATAATTTGAGCAGCATCAAAGAAATGTTGGTGGCACATAAACAGATGCAAAGCTGCATAGAACGCTTTAAAAGAGGTCTTTTAAAGCTCAAGTAATAAATCTCAATTGGCTTTGCTAGCAAATATGATGCTCATTTTTATTATTTACACTTATAGTTTTTTTTGTTTAATTATTGAAAACTTTAACTAGAAATTTAACGCACAAAATTTTTTAAATTAAATTGGCGCCCCTCTAATAATTTCGTTAAGATTTCTGAGCACGCAGTGATCAACTCAAACAGATGTGGATGACCTATGACTGATTAATTAAGCTGCTAAAATTTATTTAAAAGCTTTATTATTTTTTAAACAATATTTTGCTTTTTTCTTCACATTTGTAACATACAAATTATTGTTTGTATGTTTGTAGAAACATGTTTTATTTTTAAAGTCTTAAAAATATGCTAAATATCTGTCATTTCTAATTGTTTTATTAATCAATATTTCTATCCATTAATTATGTTTTTTTCCAATAATCAATAAACACACACACACACACACACACACACACACACAAAAGATTGATGTGTTTTTGGACCGCCCACTTTTTGTTTTATTACAATTGCTTTTTCTATTCTTTTTTAATCATTTAAGTTGTGTTTCTATATTCTTTCCTAAGAAACAACGTATTTATTATATAAAATTAAAAGTATGTAATTTGGATTTTAGATATTTTCTATAAGCAACATAAAAAAGGCCAACTTTCAAGGGGTTTCCTGAAAATGTTTGTGAAACAATAATTTGGGGTGTTTAAGTTTTAGAATAATAATAAAGAAAATAAATTCAGCCAAGCACAACCAGCCGACTGCTACAAAAAAGGTTCCGGCACATTACGAATCAAGAGTTACCGCTGATTTTTACAGTTTGCTGTGTGGGCACCTCCTTTAGTTTTAAAAGATTTGCTGGTTTCAGTATTTGTTGTTGTAGCAGTTGAAAAAAATTACATATTCTGTGCAAATTTCAAGTCTCTAACTTTTACGCTTCAAAAGTTACAGCTGATTTTCACAGTTTGCTGCCTGGGGACACCCTTTAGTTTTCAGTCTCTTATTAATTTTAGTTTATATTCTTGTAGCAGCCGAGAAACATGTAGTTTTGCAAAAATTTCATATCTCTATCTTTTGTGGTTCGAAAGTTATAGCTGATTTTCATAGTTTGCTGTTTGGGGACACCCTTTAGTTTTACATTTTTTTGTTTTGTTTTCAGTACCTGCTATTATAGCGGCAGGGTAACTACACATTCTGTGAAAATTACATCTCTCTAGCCGTTTCGGAAAATGAGCACTGTGTTTTCGGTTCGGTTTTCACTCTATGAGCACGAACCCTTTAAGGATTTCTACTCTATACAACACTTGTATGACGTTTCTTTTTTTAAGTAAAGTTTTCAATAGTGTTTAAAAAAGAAAAATGCAAACAAACATTGTTTGCGGACATTTTTGGGGAGAACTCTTGAACTGTGGAAAAATATCTTATTTTTAAAGAAAAACATCTCAGGCTTATTTCGTTAAATCTTCCCGAAATTTGCAAACATTTGAGGCAATTAAGCGAGGCAGGCATTTAAACGATTAAGCGAAAATGCTTTACGTCAAACTCAGCAAACAAGCGGTCGTGAACCCAGGCTCTTGATTTGAACATTTGTTACATTTAAATAAGTTTGGTACAGTATTGTTATTTAATATATTTTTAAATAATTTTCAAATACCTGAAATCTTAACAGAATTGTTATTTTTTCTACTTATCAATGAATGCTTAAGTGCTCTCTCAGTTTTTTTTAATACACACGTAAATATTATTCCCTTTTTGCTCAAGAGCTCTTTATATATATATTTTTTTTAGAGTGAATTGTCTCTTGACAAACCACTTAGAAAAGCTCCCCCACAAGCATTGGAATTTTGTTCACAAAACTTAAAAGACGATCAGTTGGATTTTCGTATTCAAATATTAAACAAACGATAATGAATTGCGGGAGTGGAAGATATTGAAATGATATGCAAAAAAATTTAAATATATAATAACGCATTTCAAAGTCACTAATATTGTAGAGAGAAAAAAAGAAATGTTAATTTAGTTCCAAGCAAAATGTTTTATGGCTTAATAAATTTATCATGGTTCGATTTGACCACTGTCGGCTTAACACTGGTGGCCATAATTGTAGTGCAACTATTAAACGCTTTATGGTCGACATTGGAGGACAGTAAAAAGACAAATGATGTTGCTGCCGCGCATGCAACTCAGGCAACAAGTGGTGGTGTTAATGAAGTGGCCAAATCATTTAAAATAAATGAATTAAAGTCTTTAATATCTAATGATTCTACAACAAACGATTTGAGTACAATTAGTGACAAAATACAAAAACTACAAAGTGAACAAATTGAAAAGTATGTAAAGAAATTCTTTGAGAAGATTTGTATAACAAAAAATAAAGAAAAAAACATGTTTTATGTCATAAAATGGAATGAGTTTTTGCATATTTTTTTTTTCTCTCAAAATTTTGTGCAAATAAATGAAAATTAATTTATTTTGTTTTAAATATTTAAAGTTGTTTTGCATGCTTGGGTTATTTATTGTTTGGGGACAAACAAAAAAAAAAAATTATTTATTACCCGTTTATATTCTTAGGCATATACATATGTATGTATATATAGAATGCACACCTACATGTACAATTACATGCATACTCGTATAATGCATGTGTTTATGTGTTTGTGCAGATAAGATAATTGAATTTGTTAAATAATACTGTGCTAAACTTGTTTTATTTCTATATATACATATATATAAAATTGTCAAAATTCTGCTTTTGTTGTGTTTTAAAGTGTTTGTTATTTTGAATTTTTTTTTTCTTCTTAAATTTCACTATCAAAAGTGCTTCATTATCTACCACTACGTCATCATTGTCAAAGCCACCGACACCTCCACCACCACCACCTCCACCACTACTGTCACATGCGCCTTTCTTGTCATCGTTGTCGCTCTCATCCTTATCATCCACCGTAACGTTGTCGCCCTTAAATGTTCGTACGGTGAGTTGCCCGTCAAACGGTAATGGTGTTAGAATTCAGCCGCTCCATCACTCAACCAGCTTGCCCGATAATCTCAGTGATGAATAGTAAGTTTTCTTAACATTTCCGTTGCATCATAAACAAATCTACATGTTAAATTTCTTGAAAACAAGCCAGACAATTACAATTAAAGAAACTGTTATACTACGGATAAATTCAAAATCTTAGTACAAACAGTTGTTATGTATACAGCTCCATAGACGGTGTTACATAGAAAGTATTTGTAATATCATGAGTGCGAATTATAAATAAAGTGACATTTTTTTTATTGAAAATTAAACTTTAAAATTCACAAGAAAAAAATTGCCTTTAAATCTCTTGTATTTTTTAGATGTATAGTTTTACTTTAAAGCATAAAAATAAAAATTGAAATGCATGTTCTATTGCAAAAAGCTGTTATACAACAAAACTTGCTATACACTGAACTCTTATACAACAGTAATAGTTATACGCTTAAACTGTTATACACCAAAAATTGGTAATAAAGTTACACTCTAGAACAATTTTTGTAAAATGCTCCATTAAATTAATTATTCAAGCTTTTGATCTGTGGTTTTTTATAAAAATAATTTTAAAATAATTAAATTTGTTGGCAGCTTCAGAAAAATAATTATAAGATTATTTTAGAAACATTTTCCTGAAGATGCCAACGAATTGTTGGCCAAATATTGAAAATAAATAATAAAATGGTTTTAAAATTATTTTTTTTATAAAAAACCAAAGATCAAAAACTTGAATAATTAATTTAACCATCTAAACATCAAATAATATAAAAATAAATGGTCGGTTAAATTTTAAAATTAAAATATTTCTTAAGAAAAAAACTGCAGCTAGATTTTTTTTTGCTTTTTTAAGTCCTTCAGGTTCCTTAAATGCATGAAAATAAATATGAAAATGCATGCTGTATTTCGAAAAAGCTGTTATACAACAACCCTTTTCATACACTGAAACTGTTATGCACCAAAACTGCTATGGAACCTAAAAAGATAATCTGTATTATGGGATTTAAAATTTTTTAAAGCCTGTATTATAATTCGTATCGAAGAAAAACTGTTATACTACAAAACCTGCTATGCTGCAAAAATAAATACCGGACAAATGTTTTGTCTAACAGTTTAATGTATTTTTCTAGCAATTTTTACCAGAAACAGTTTCCATGAGAAAGTGTAATATGCCACAATTTATTTTAGGACGTGCAAAAGTAGTTTTATGCAGCCTCAGGATCACAACTCACAATCATTTACCAAAAAAAAAAGTAGCTAGCTGGTGTGCTTAAAACTATGAAAAAAAACTGTTATAACAACTGTTTACTGTTATAAAGCATCTACAAATAATTTTAATAAACCTGGACGGAAAATATTGCTCAGTTATTCAAGAGATATTAGTGCCTGCATTTATTAAAAACTGTTACGAGAATAGAAATTGTTATACACTGGCCATACCACTGTATAAAGAGAAAGTATAAAGAACAATATTGCCTAATATTTTATTGAGAAATGAATTTTTAAAGCCTGCTAATTTTTACTACAAAAGCGATAATTGCAATAACTATTGTATAGAGCAAAAAACATTCTTTATTATACATTTTTTAAATTTAAAAAAAGCAGTGTAAGAATAGGACGTCTCCAGCTCAGAAGTAAATGTTTCTGTAACTGCTTTCAAAAAAAAAAAAAGAACAAAAATGTTTTATTTGCTATTTTATAATTATTAATAAACTATTCTAATATATTTCTTTAACAGCCATGAAGATGAGGACACTTTATCACTGGAAAATCTCTTCCCCTGCGATCAAAGCGAAATATATGCCTCGAAAAAAATCAGTTTCATCGTTGATGAATTCATACAAACCGAAGAAAATTATGTCAATAACCTTAAAAAAGGCTTAACAAATTACGGAGGTCTTCAAAACTATGATGGTTTGCCGGAGCCCTTAAAGGGCGATGACAAACAACAAGTTTTGTTGAGAAATGTGGCAGAAATATTGGAATTGCATGAAAAGGAGATACTGCCACTGATGTTGAGAAATCAGCGGGATTTGAAAAGTATGTTTGATGAGATGGCACAGTGCATAGATGTAAGTATATATGTATGTATATAAACTGTTATATTATATTTTGAGTAGTTTTTGGGGAAGCACAATTTGTTAAATTAGGGGCTTAATAAAGTATTATTTTGAAGTTCTTAAATAGTTCTGGATTTTTTTAAGTTTATACAAGACGAAATTAAATTTTTGTCATTCAGTGGTTATGTAAACAAAAAAATTTCGCTTTCCTTAATTCAAAAGTTAAAATTGCCTAGAAAACATTGCAGTTGCAGGTTTGAATAGGTACAAAAATAATTCAAACAGAGAACGCAAGTAAATCAAAATTTCTTTCTCTCTATCAGCCATAGTATATTGACGCTTGTAAAATTAAAACCATTGTGCATAATTAATGAGTACTTATTAAGGAGTTAATAAACTCTTTTTTTCTTATTAAATATTGTATAATAAACGTTTGTAATTGTGTGCATGAACGAAAGTTTATTAAATTGTAGTTAAATGGCATTGACAAAAAGAAATATCAACAAATTTCCAGGGAATTCATGTTCATGATAAGAAATTTAAACATTAGCTTTTCAATGCTGTTGCAAATACAAACATATTTCACTGTTGCTTATGCCTTTATTGGCTTATTCTTTATTAATAATGCTTCTAAAAATAGTAGAAATGTGTAATTGAGCGAAAACGTCATTTGAAAAAATAATATAACCAGAAATTCAGATTGTTTTATTATGGAAAATGGTTTATTATTAACTGTTATACAGGAACAAATACTTTAGGAAAATGTTTTAGTTTATTATATGTTTAAAACATTTCTATAGACTTGGCTGTTAATTGAAATTATACAAAATGAAGTTTGTTTCCTTACACACACACACACAAATATATATTATAGAAGAGTATAACAGTTTTATTCTGGGTAACTCACATATAGAACCACAAATCCAAGAAGAAAATAAATGTGTTAGGAAAAAGAATTGATGTACATAAATAAATTATATTAGTATAACAGTTACTGAGATTGAATAAACTGTTATAATTCGGTAAGGTCAGCTAAAATGTATGATAGTTGTCTTTAATGTGCAGCGAGTCAAAATTAGTTTAAAAAAATTTGATATGCAATCAAACAACACTGTTAAACATGCAAAATCTGTTATAAAAAAATCCAAATAAACGAGCAACTTTTATCAAAATATTATTTCATTGAATCTAAATGTGTAGAGAATTTTACTATCAAAAACTATTATACCAAACCAAATTCCAATCTTAGAATTAAAATTGAACTCTACAAATTTTTTAATTCACAAGAATGTGTTCAATGTAACCAAACCAAAACTCTTATATTTTATAGACCAAACTGTTATACTATCAGTTAATACCATTTGAATTTCTTAAACACACAGAAAATACTTGTAAAAAATCAAGTCGTTTATACTTTAAAATACCAGATTAAAAATTTGTATACTTCTCCGCACTCTTATGTTTCAAAACTGTTATACGTTGGTAAAATTGTTAGCTAATTGTTCGTTTTATTAGCTCCATATCAAATTTGTAAATATACAATCATATAATGCTTATCAGGTATTTCAAACCAAAAAATTCAGTTTTTTTCTGATAACTTCAGCTCAACTTTTTTTTAATAAAAATTTTATAAAATTTTAATAACAATTGCACCATTTTTTTGTTTTCGTCGTACATTTTGTTCGTTTATCATTAGCATGCCTTGCAGCTAAAACCTCAATAAAAATTAAAAAGACGGACTGTCATTATTTGGCATAAAAAGCTTAAATTTGTCACACCTTAAATTGCCTCCATTATAAATTGCGACTTCAAAAGGTGTGTGACGTAGAAAACACTCAAATTTGGCTGCCTCTTTTTTTAAATTATATGCACAAGTATGTTTACTATTAAAAGTACAAATTGCCAATATGCTTAATGTTTTCATAGCAATTTTCCTCTTTAAGATTATTATATATGCTGTTATGACTCATGGCAAATGAATTTTCTTTTCTTGTGCTTAAAATTCAAAAGAAAAGCAAAAAAAAAAAATGCTGCTAAATTGTCATTTCTCTTTAATATAATTTTTAAGTTTTTCTTTAAAAGAATTTAACAGAATAGATGATAGATGGCTTTTTTAACCTGAAATTCAACTGAAAACACACAAATCGTTGAGATACACACATTTAATATTTTATTTGGAATTAATTCAATGTCAATGTTTGATTTTATTTTTATTGAACATATTTGAAGGCTAAAAGTGCTGCTCTTTTTGGTTTGCCAACTTCCATTTCATTTGTTGTCTGTCTGTCAAGTATTTTATGAGTTTGAAAGGCAAAAAATTGCTACCTGCTTAAAAAGATTTATACACTTAACGAGAAATAAAAGGTCCAAAACACAACTAAAGAAAATGTTTGGTAAAAGGCACACTAAGCCTTTAACAACATATTCGAAAAACAAATGCTCAAATTCAAGACAAGAAGTCAGACTGAAATTCAAATGTCACAGTAGTAGATGTCACTAAAATTGTCATATCAAATATGAGACCTTGTTAATGATTTTAGATCCAAATAAAATTAAAGTGTTATAATATCCTAAGACGGACTTAAAAAGTTACTTTAAGTGCTGAAATTATATATTATACTACAAGCAAATGTTGTTAGTTTTTTCTGAGTCGCTATTATTATATATTATATTATATTATTATTATTAACCCAACACTAACTAGAATTCTGGCGAATAGTCTTATGCCGATTTCAAAAGAAACAATTTTTTTTTTTTCAAACAGTTGTGCTGTTTGAATTTTTGTTTACGTACTTCACATGCCGTCAAGTGCGGTATTCCTAACTATAATAGTAAATAGTAGTAGTAAATAGTAGGCATGTAAAATAATCTTGAAATTAAATAGCATTAATATAGAAATGATTTAGCATTTTTCTTTAAAGTATCTGCCCAAGTCGAGGAGAGTCGAAGCCAGCTGTTAATTATTTTGTATTTGTATTTGATCACCAAGTACTTCTCAGAAAACATTTGAAAAATATTTTCGTTATGTATGTGGATAAGTAAATGTTTACATACAAAATTATATGTAAATACAAGTAAATTTGCCTGACAAACTCTGTTTAATGCGTCTCAGAAGTTTGTCTCTCTTTTTTTTATTTGCTCTCTGTTTCTCTTTTATTAATAATTTATTGTTTACAAATTTATACAGACTGAATGGGACTGAATAAAAGAGCACTTATTGTTTAAATTAAAACTGACGTCATGTTATTTTTTTTCTTAGTAAATAAATAAGTACAATGTACCAGAGAGCTGCACGAGTACATCGCAACCATAAGTACGACGAGTGCTTCCCACAATAAAATTTGTATAAATGATCTTAGAAAATTATACAAATAAATAAATATATGATATGGTTAGGAACGTAAAAAACGGTTTATGACCGAAATGGCTGCTGATGAAAATCGTTTTCGGCTTTGCAAGAGTGTTAAGTCATAATTTTGGATCCTTTAGCTTATTTCATATCAGCCAGAGTCATCATTTGACTTGAAGTTCAGCTGTTATACCCCTTTTGTTATACCCCTTTTGCTGGTTTAAACACAAGCACTTAGATCATTAAAATAAAAATTCGTTGCAGCTCTCTGGTACATGCATATACTCGTTTTTATTGTCAAATTTGTTTGAGTAATTATTTTAAATTGAGACGCCAAGTTTTTTTTTGAGAATGATAGTCTGAACAGTTTGTGGTTTTTTTTTTTGTAAATGATCGTGACAGCAGATTTTTTTGTTTGTTTGCTTTTATTGTTTTTGATTTATTTGAGAGCTTTAATTGTTGTTTTTATATTGAGAATATAATTTGTATAATTAGCATGAATATACTGTTATTTACATATAAAATTAACAGTGATCACGTAAGTTAGGGCCTTATGATGATCGTAAAGATATTTTTTTTTTCAGTGAAAGTAAAATTTGTGTATTATTTATTTATGTGTGAGTTTTTTTGTCACAACATGAGATTAAAATTGGTCAGAATATTTACAAAATATTTATTTTAGCTTACTAACTTTTGCATTTGAATTACGAAGCAAATGAATGAGAAAAACCCCAGTGAAACTTTTATTTTTATTTACATATGTATGTATTTACTCAGCTATTTGCCAATTTATGTATTTCGCTTTGAAATCAAAGCACATACTCCAACTTTAAGGCGCTCGATTTAAATAAAATACAAAATTTTTTTTTTATTATTTTTTTAAATCAAATACAAAATTCCAATGAAATATTGGCAAAAAGGTTACTCGTCTGTCTGTCTGTCTGTCTGTCTGTATGTATGCATGTTGATTGCATACGTAATTTATTATGATTTTGTTTTTAATGAAAGGCAGTTCGCATCGCAGTAACAAACGTGGTTTCACTTTAATTGTGCTAATTTTGAGTCAAATATTTGTATTGTGCAACAAATGTTTTAATTTTTTTTTAAATATATTTTATTTTATTCATTAACATTTTACCTGTAAAATTGTACTCTTTTCAATTTGCAATTTTAATAACGTTATTATATGCATTCAAATTTGTGTTCATTTGAAATCTTTCAAATGAAATATTAAATGCAAAAATATGGCAAAGGCAATGGAAAGTAAAACCCAGTAGGAAATATTTTTTTGTGGCCTGGCACTTGTTATACTTTCCATAGATTGCATATTTTAATAACATTTATTTTAGCTTTCATCACAGCATTAATTTCACTTTAATTTAACAGTTAAATAATATTTAGAATTGTTAATTATTGTATAGGGCTTTAGTTCAATTTTACTTCCTCTGAATTGAGGACGATGTTTTTTTGTGGTAAAACTCTAGTGATGAACATTTTTAAAGAACACAAAAAAGTAAAGTTAAATACTTATTGGCTCGCTCATAAGCACCCAAATTGTCACTGTCTATATTTAGTCTACTGTACTGCACTTGGTGTTTGCACTAACGATTCATTACCTATTGTATTCAACATAATTTTAAATTAGCAACCAGGTGGCATCTTTGTCGAAAAGAATGCCAAACCAAACTCACCACTAATAGTTTTGAATTAAGTACCTACAAGTCAAGTCACATTAATTGGCCCAATTTTTGACTTGGATTTTAAATGACATTTCAATTTAAATTTGATTTAAATACAAAATTGAGTCAAACAGTTGCTATTTAAATCAAATTATTAAATGGGCCTACCGTGCCCATTTAATAATTTTTACATTTTTAATAATTTTTACATTTTAATAATTTTAACAAAACAATTTATTATTTTCTAAACTTTTCACAATTTGCTTCCAAATTTGTTTGAACAGCTGTTTTTTTTATTGAATTATCGATAATTTTTTGACAATTACATTGTGCTGCCGTACTTTTATTACAATTAATTACCAAAAATAATTTTAGACTGTAAAACAGAAAGCTATTTTAAATCCAACTTAAATTTTAAGGAAAATTTACTAATTTTCTATTTAAATCCCAAGTCAAAAATCGGGGGTTAGACTTGGCAAACCCACATTAAGTAGATTAATGGGAATTATGACAGGTCACTCTTAGCTACTGGCACAGCGGCAGGAGATAAGTGTAGAGAATATGGGAAGGAGAGCAAGACAATAGAGCAGTATTTATGCCAGTGCCCCGCCTTCTCACAAATACAGTCCCGACAGCTTGGGAGAGATACTTTACCAGACGTAACCCCATTATTTATGCTGGAGGAAATTAACGAAATTTGTGAATGACATGGAGTTTGTATGGACTTATGGGTAAAACTGTTCCACGGAGTGCTGGCTTAAATGTATGTATGTCACCAAACATGGCCAAACAAATTCCTCCAATCAACCTATCCTAATTTAAAAAAAAAAAAAAAAATAAAAAATTTCCCATTGGGAGTTTCTTCTGCAAGTCTTTGTTCAACCATTTTTACATAATAGCTGATAATTGTGAGTCAAATATGTATGTTTGCACACACACACAAGCCATTTATGTTGCAAGCTGTATAAAATTGTATGAAAGGAAATGTACATATATGTTTATGCAAAAACGTATGTATGAACACCCATTTGATTTGAGGTAAATTGTCATATTGCAAATATTTATGTTGACTACTTTTTTTTAATAGTATTTTTAGCTTAAAGGGTTCATGTATATTTACATATGCATATTAATGCAGGTATGGGTACGAGTATAAAGTAATAAATCTGTTAGCTTAACACATATGTATTCGATAAACTCTCTGCTATATGAAGGCAACCATAAAATACATACATATGGTATATTCCTAATATGTAATATTACAGAAAACATTTTCACCTGCAGCTAAGAATCTGACAATACAGCGAAACAATGCACAAAAAATAAATAGATTTATTCATAGAAAATGTTTTTTAAAAGAAAGACTATTTTTGCAAAAGGGAACTAATGTGAAAGACATGACTGATGCAATGAAGCACTAGGGAATAGTTGTGCACAACTGTTATACTATAAACAATATATAAAATTTATATGAAATGTCTATATGCTATAAAATTATCTTACTATAAAGCTTATCTGGTCGTCGGAAAGAAACTATTCAAGGTTTAAATTATTACTGAAATAGTCTCGAATTTTTTAAAATAAATAATAACCGTATAATTCATAAAAATTATAACAGGTTTATAAAGCTCTTATTTGACAGATTTTCCATACAAATATATCAAATAATAGTCTTATAAGCCTGTAATAATTTTTTATGAATTAGGGGGTAAATTTTTGTTTGCGGTATAACAGTTTTATATCTCAAAGATACAAAACTGTTATACATCAAACAAAGTTTTATAACAAACAGTATAATAATTGTAAAACAATTTAGAAATGGTAAAGATTGGTTAGAACTGAAAGTGCTGTATATAAAATTGCTGATTGTGTTTTTTTCCGTTTACAATTAAAGAAACCCCAAAAAAACTTTTTTATTAAAGGGTAAAAACGTAACAAATGTTTTCCTATTATTCAATTCAATTCAATTCAATTCAATTCAATTTATGGTGTTTACAAAATTGCTTAATGTAGCGTATATGTATGTATATATACATTTTTACAAGATTTTAAGGATATTTCCTTGTTCTACTTAAATATATTTCTGATTTTGTATTATTTGTTAGAAATAAAAATTATTATACTACAATACTATAAATTTGCTCAAAGAAATCTAATATGTATTCAAAAAAATTTCAGTATTTATTCACCGAAACATTTTCATTTTAAATGTAAATTATTTCCAAATTCCGGCACAAAATTTTCCTGATAAATGCTTTGAACATATGTAGATTTTCTTCCACGAGTCTCCAGATTTATCAAAATTTTTTTTCTATATTTATTATTATTCTTTTATTTTGTTTACTTTTAGAGAAACCAGTTTTATTGCTACGTAACCTTTACCATGCATAAAAAGGCTTCTTTGGAGTTGCGCAAAGAGAATCGGGAATTTTTTCAGGTAAAAGATTTTTGAGTTTGATAGTTTTTTTGTTCTGTACAGAATTTGCTTCACTCTCTTCTCACAGAACTATCAAAACACCATTAACGACCGTTTAGGCATAGACAGTTTTCTGGTGCAGCCCATACAAAGACTGACCCGATATCCACTGCTGCTGCAGCAACTGATAGCGGTAAGTTTTTCTAGTTTCACATATTCATTTTCATTTAAAATTTAATAACTTATTTTATTGCTTTTATGTAGGAGTTTTATAAAAATGCCATTAACTGCAAGCCTGTTTTGGCTTCTTTGTGTAAATTAGAAACACGCATGCGTCGCCTTTTAGAGGTGGTCAATCAGTCTGAAGAAATTCTCTCCATCGAAGAGTTGGAGCCAGAGGTAAATTTTTTTCCACTAACTTGCTTATGTCAATATGAAATATTTTCGAAAAAAAAAACTTTCTTACAGCTTGACATTGAACAGTTGGGTTCCTTTAGACGCTCCACAGTATTCGATGCCTACAATCATAGATCGCGCAAAAAATTTCGCTCGAAAGTTTTTCTCTTCGATCAGTGCCTGTTGTGCACCGAGGTGCGTAAACGTCGTTTAGCTTATAAGAATTATTATGCCTGGCATAGCATAGAACTAAAATTGAACAACTCGAAGAGTGTTTCACTGCTCACAAAGGCAGCTTCCTCCGCCGGGAGCAGTGGTAGTGGCAGTCACAGCTCCGTTAAGGAGGAATATGAGTTTTCTTCACCCGAAGCCATTTCCATAAATCACTGGCTTCGTTGTACTCGTCGCATAATTGAACATTGCCGCATTGAAGAGTCGCAAAGAGGCAAATTAGTGTTGCCCATGGACCTAGTGTTGGCTGTAGTTTTGGCCATTTGGTTTATTTGGCTGTATTTGTGAGGGTTTTAAGCGTATTTAAGTAATTTTATTTATTATTTTTTTTGAAATTTTTCTATTATTTTCTTTTAATAAAAGATGTTTTTCATAAATTTTATTTTTAAATAGTTTTTTATACGCACATATGTATAATAATTTTGTTTCACATTGTTTTCATATTTTATGGTTTATTTAGCCAAATTTTTAGAAGTAGAGAAATTGCCTTAAGAAAAGAAGATTTTTTCTTTACTGAGGGCGTCTCTAAGTCAAAATTTCAGGGGAAGGGCCTTTATATGTAGCAAATATTATTGGGCAGAACATTTTTCAAAATTTAAAGTTTAAAGCTCTCTTCATTCCCTACCCTTAACTTTACTACTCTTCTTTGTTTTTCTCTTCTATTCTCTTCTTTTTTCTTCTCTTCTCTTCTTCCCTCTACTTTTCGCTTTTCTTTTTTTTTCTTTTCTTTTTTTTTCTTTTCTTTTCTTTTCTTTTCTTTTCTTTTCTTTTCTTTTCTTTTCTTTTCTTTTCTTTTCTTTTCTTTTCTTTTCTTTTCTTTTCTTTTCTTTTCTTTTCTTTTCTTTTCTTTTCTTTTCTTTTCTTTTCTTTTCTTTTCTTTTCTTTTATTTTCTTTTATTTTCTTTTCTTCTCTTTCCTCTTCTATTCTTACTTTTCCTTTTTTATTTCTCTTCTCTTCTCTTCTACCTCATCTGGTTTCATTTTCTCGCTTTTCTATTTTTCGGACGAATTCTGCTGGACCTTTTTGTGAACATGAAGAATCGAGAGTATCGGACTTCGTAAAAAATCCTTCCAGAAGCATGTAATTTATTGAGGCGCGTTCGCTCAACAATCTCGAATTTGTATGTCCGATTCCTGCTAAAGACTTAAGAAATATAATTAAATTACAATGACACTGTCAGACAGGAAAATTATGTAAATACACGTCCTTCAGTGAAATGTATATGCAATTTCGGTTTCATATATACTTTGTTTTCTTTCAATTTGAAAATTAGAAGCGTTTAATGAAAGATCTCTTAAAAAGTACTCATCAATGTTTGAAGTCGTGCAAATTTCCTATTTACTGTGGTCATAGGACTGATTTATGCTAAGGACTTGCAAAATCTTGAACTAGATTTTAGGATTAAGCTACACGCCTGAGTTGACTGGGCTAGCAGGACCTAGTAGCTCTGCCCTTGAGTAGAGTTCCACCACAGCCACAAAAAGCAAAGAACATAATAGATCAACAGTGGTTGTCGCTTTGGAAATGGCCGCCTTCGGTCAGATTGTGCCTTCAATTACATTGCAAGACCTTTTGCAAAATTCTTTACGTTGCAGATTCTTACTACCAAAGAACTTTTAAAAGTTTTGCAAATGTTCTTCATATCCTCATACTAAATAGTTTACTCCGAAAGGGCCTGCTTTTAAGGGGTTTCCTTAACCGCATTGTCCTTTTATGGCTTTGGAAAAGATTTCTTAGCTCTTAAAAAAGATGGTTTTGCATCATTATGATTTGGCAAAGAGAATGTCTATATTAAGTTATTTGTTTTCTTTGGCTGGCTTTGCCTTTGTTAGGGAAAAATATATGTTTATGTGTGTACGTGTGTTGATATGGTAGCTGTTTGTTGCACAGTTAAAAGCCAGAGATGTCCTTTTTTGTGTATTCCTTTAACATATTGCAAACTTAAGTCAACATACTAGAAAATTTTCTTTTTTCCTTTTTGTTTTTGCTTTCATTTACTATTTATATTCCCAGCTGCACTTCCGTCCATGATGCATTGAACGAAATTTACTTCTTGCCAACACATGCAGCATATACGTTTGTGTGTACGTGTGCATGCATGCATGTGTGTGTGTGTGTGAGCTTTTGTATACATTCCTTCGTATACATGTAGCTACAATATGTTTGTGTCCACATAAGTTTTTGAAGCGTAAAATAAGCTTCTTGTCTTGCTTGATGTTCTCTACAGATATTTTAGTGTAAAGGATATTTTCAACACTCACACACACGTACACACACACATGTAAGTAAAGCATACACTGTACTGCTTATGCATTTGTGTATGAATAAGTTTATATAACATCATTATCTTTTACTTGTCTTTATTGTCAAATATTTTTCTATGATAAATTGCCTGCTTGTTTGAATTAGCAGTTCACACAAAATGAAGAAAAGTATAGATTTTTTTTATAATTTGGTTTATTTATTTATTTTCGTTTTTTTTTTTTAAATCTTCAAGAGAAATATTTTAAATAAAGACATACGGCAAGTCCTTTTTGCATAAGAAATTTTTAAAATAAATAAGCTTTTATAACTTAAGCAAATATGAACACAAGAATTCAGTCATATCTGCATATACAAGTGTATAGAAGAATAACAATTAAATTTTCAATAGCAGGAAAGTATAAAAGTAAGAAAATCTGAATTTAGGTGTTATTTGGCATAAACTGGGTTTTAAGATCAAAAAACTAATCCTTAACTAATTGTAGTGGCTAATATTTGCTTGGTACTTTAAAAAGAAACAAAAAAAGAGTTTATTAATTTATGAGCTGGGGGACAACTAATTGCTTCTAGTCCGCCACGCAGCCAAGTTAACTTCTAACCCAGGCTCATGGCACACATGCACTCTTTGTGCGTTAAAGCTTCGCTCATTCAACCAAATGAGTCAGCTGCGTCTACATATACATAAGTACATATATTCCAGAATATATGTGCATATGTACATGTGAACATAACAAATCCATTAACAAACCCAAGTCATTGTTGAGCATCACATTTTTTTTCTCTTCTAACATCTTTAAATAATGTGATTCAAAATTCAATAAAATGTCAGCGATAACAATAAAAATAAACAGCTGTCATTAGTTGACAGTTTTCGTTAAGGCCAACATAAAAATTTTGCAGACAGCTAACTAATGATTATTTTACAGGGAAGGCAGCGGCAACAATTGTTAATGCATTTGCAATGCAACCAATTTTAGCGGCGAAAAGATATAGAAAAAAACGAGATGGAAACAACTAATAAATTGTTAAACAGAGCTTCCTAAACGGCACAGCACAGGTGCTCCCTTATGAATTATTTGGCGAACAGAAGGCATTAGCGTGTGCATTGGCTTACGATGTAATAAAAACTCAAGTTTGTGTTTAGTTAGGTTTTCTTATGTGAGTGATGTGGGGCCTTTTTTTAATTTAAGATATTTATTATTTCTTGCTGCCAGGTCGTAGTAGAATGTGGGAAAGGAAATTTAATGACATCGGCTCACTAACCAGGAAGCATACATCTTTTTTTAAAGCGATTATACTGAGTGCATACATTTTAAAGTAGACACAGGAGCGTAATTTGAATTTTTTATTTGATGGGAAAAGATTTTGTATTCTAACCATATCTATGCTAATATGATGCAAAAAAAAAAACGTTATATTTTTATGTATTTACAGTGCATAAGCATGAAAACTTGTGGAGCAACTGATTTTCTATTTGTCTTCTTTTCCTACATATTCTTATCTCTTGGGTTTTCTTCTCTTGTACTGTGTTTCCTTCTCTTATCTTTTTTCTCTTTTTTTCTAATTTTTTCTCTTCTCTTCTCTTCTCTTCTCTTCTCTTCTCTTCTCTTCTCTTCTCTTCTCTTCTCTTCTCTTCTCTTCTCTTCTCTTCTCTTCTCTTCTCTTCTCTTCTCTTCTCTTCTCTTCTCTTCTCTTCTCTTCTCTTCTCTTCTCTTCTCTTCTCTTCTCTTCTCTTCTCTTCTCTTCTCTTCTCTTCTCTTCTCTTCTCTTCTTTTCTCTTCTCTTCTCCTCTCTTCTATTCTTTTTTATTCTTTTCTCTCCTTTTCTCTTCTCAACTTCTTCTTTCTATTTTTCCCCTGCTGTTCCCCTCTCTCTTCTTCGACCGTCTCTGCTTCTTCAAATATATAAAAAAAAAAACGCAGACTCACAAAAACATATTGAAAGCCAAAATAGCGAGTTTTGCCATTTATTTTGTCGTTTTTAAAATACAATAGCCTTTTAACTGAAAGCTGTATCAGAGAGTCGCACATCTCTCGTCCTCATTTAATCTAGTCAAATTCTATTGCTGAGCAGTGTAATGCATTTTACTTGCCATGTTTTCGAATGAATAAAACAAATTGCCTTAACGACAGCAAATGCAATTTAAGGAAAAATGTCCCATTCCCCAGACCAGCCAAAAACGAGAAAAAGACGGAGACGAAGATGCTGCCAACAAAGAAAATAATGGCTTTTTTCTTGCTCTACTATATCCTTAAAAATAATGCCTGCTTATAATGTTGTTTTAAAATAAAAATAATTTTGTGAATGTATGAACATTTGTAGAAGACAAAAAAAAAAAAAAAACAAATTTCCGCATGTGAGTAGAGAGTTCTGGCTTGTTTTGCAAGGATATCTCTAGATGATTGTAATGATGACTTTACTATTGCAATGTGTTGACAGTGTGACTTATAATCGAATGCCAGCCAGCTATCGTTTTCAGGGAAGAAATGTTAGAAGGAATACGATTGTAATAGATTACTGTGTACAACAGGTTGCAGCCATTTATTTTTCCGAACAATGACAGGTAATTTTAATAGGATCGAGAAAAACATGCATGTTTTAGCAATGACTGCAAGGAATATTTAATAGATGAAAAGCATACAAATCGTTGAAATGAGGAAATTGTTGGAAAATGTCAGTTTTTTTTTTTAAATACAATATCCTTTCTAATTGAAAATTCATGAACAGAAATCATAAACTAGAGCAACTTGTGTAGGCACTTTGCGTTGTATAATTTTAAAATTTAGTTTGGCACTCCAAAAAAAAAGAAGGGAAATTCTTACACATCGTTTTGAAATAGTTCAAACCCTTTCAAATATTTTTCATGAAAATTTTGTTTATCGAATTTAATTTTGCCAAAAATGTTCTGCTTTTGTTACATGCGAAACGCAAAACAATTTAATGTCATGTTTGGTTTTATTGAATTTTCTACTTAAAAAACAAAAAGTATTCATTATTTTCCGAGGCATTTAACACATCCTCGCCCAAACATTCATGTAGTTAAACATGTGGGAATATGTTTTATTCTTCCATTTATTGGGGAGCATATGTTGAATTTTCCTTGCACATCTGCACATACGTACATAAGTATGTGTCTTACCCCTTGGCCCATCACATTTCGCCCATAATGTGTTTATGTAAATGCACTATCCTTCAGGCTTAAAAAATTTCCTTAGATTTTCTTTTTTACATCATTTATAAGAAATAGTTTTCTTTCCTTTTTCTGTCTTGGCATTTTGTCGTACGTGATTTTGAACTTTGTTTTCTCTAAAGGAAATGCGAGCGAGGCCATCATTGATTGTGTATTTGTTGCACTCACCCTCTCCATCTCCCTAACAAACACTCACTCACTCACTCTCCACCAATCGCATCATTTAAGCTCAAATGTCTTGTGAATGTGATGGATTTTTCCTTTGAAATGAATGCATGTGTGAATTTTTATTTACCGGAAGGCTTTACTTGCTGTTGTTTTTTTTAATTTAAATTTTGGATTGTGTTTGAAATATGATTCTAGAACTAAAAGTAGTCTAAGACAAAAACGTAGTTTGAGAGAGCTAAAATTACAGCGTTGCCAGAAGGAAGATTTTACCTTGATGTACAAGGTTTTTCTTACTAACATAAGATTTTGAGATTTTTTTCCCCTAAAACTAGAATTTTTGAGTTTAAGCTTTAGCAAAAACTAAGTCTGAATTGTTTTGAACAAAACTTCGCTAGCGCTCAATTGCTCAAATAATTGAAACTTCCCTAACATTTTGCCTTCATGTAATTATTCGCTGTCTTAAGCATAAAATACTAGAGTGACGGACCCTGCCTACATTGTTTTTCAATTAAAAATGAAATTTTCTTTACAAACAGGTAAAATGTATTTCTAATACGAGAAATGTAAATAAATTTAAATAAAAAATTTTTGAACAAAATTTACTTTTCGAAAAAAAAATGCTTTGAAAAAAGAAATTTTTTGGGTTCTTTTTGGATTTTTTCCGGTTATTTTTTCATCACTTCCCACTTGATATTGTTTTCTTTGGCGTGAATGAAGCTGAGTTTCGAATAACGTGACAATTGCATTGCTGTGAGCACAACAGCATTTGCCGTGTCTCTTTAGATAAATGGGATTTGTGTTTATTCGGTATTTGAACATGAGTTTCTTTTTTTTTGTAATTCTTTGGCAGCCTTCAAATAATTCGATCCATTATCAGTTGTCATCACATCTAAATATGCCGCAAAGGAAAATAGCATATTTAACATACATGTGGAGGCACGTTCACACTTAAACATGGCCGTTAACAGACTTGATTGGCAAGGGCAGTGGTTCACAACGTGTTTTCATTGCAATTTTTGTTTAGCATTTATTTAAACAAATATAGAACGAAAATATTTTCTAACCAAATTTTTCTCGAATAAAATATTCGAATAAAAAACATTTCGCATACTACGTTATTGAGACAAAAGTTACACGAAAGAACTGGCAGTTGCTTCAAAAGGATTATTTTTAAGCATATAATTCTTTACTCCAACTGTTTCAATTTAATTCGTAGTTATTTGAATAATTGATTGCTGCAAAAATTAATTATTCGGCTAAAATATTATTCGTTATATTCAATAATTATTATTGATTTTTGAAAAAAAAAAAAATAAAAACTATTTTCATTATTATTGTCCTGAAGAAGTTAGCCGAAGGAGAGCGAAATATCGACAAAAATAATTAAATAAAAAAAAAGAGCATTAGCTCAAGAAAATAAATATTAACCCCCTAATTCATAAAAATTATAACAGGCTTATAAGACTGCTATTTGACATATTTGTATGGAAAATCTGTCAAATAAGAGCTTTATAAACCTGTTATAATTTTTATGAATTAGACGGATAAAATATAAAAACAGGGGTGGAAAAAAACCAAATAATAAAAACGTTTAATATTGTTACGAACTTAGTTAAATAAAAATAAAATGGAAAAAAAATATTCTCGAACGTAAAAATATTCGAAAAAAAAAATTTTGTTTGAACAAAAAATTATTCGAATAAAAAATTATTCGAATAAAAACCATTTTACATACTAAGTTATTGAAACAAAAATAGCAAAATAGCAAAAAAAAAAAAACATTTTTACTTTCAAATCAGATTTGTAATAGTACCAGTTTTATTCAAATTCATATGAAAGTTTGGGAGTCTCTGTTTTATGTGTATGGGATTTTTTAGTCTACAATAAATAAGTATATCTGAAAAAGAACACGTATTTCAGCAAATTGTAATAGACAAACCCGAAATGCGTGAATATAGATTGTACTTCAACACAGTAGAGTGTTTTTGTTTTAAGCCCAAAAAATTGATCTGCTAATTCACGCACATTTACACAAATTCCACAATAAACAAGAAAACATTTATGTTAAATGTGTAGTATTTGCCAAAGAAGATGACACAAAAATGGGGTGGTGAGTGTTGAAGCATTTTTTCTTTTTGTTGTGTTACCAAATATTGAAGACCTTGTCAGAAAATACTTTCAGAACGAACACAAATTTAAAGCTGCTTTGAATTTGCTCCATAAAACGAAAGTTTAGCTAAAAATGCTTAAATAGCTCTATAGCAAAAATGGTGCACTAAACAGGCATATATTTTTCTATGGGAAAAATGTTGCCTGTACAAATAAATTGAGCCAAATAAGAGACGTACTCTTTTTTTATTTTTTGAAATCCAGAGACGTGCTCCACATCTTTTTCTGTGCGAAAAATGTTGCCTGTACAAATAAATTGGACCAAGTACGAGACGGACTCGCAAAGCTGGTGGCAGGCAAAGTTCTCTTCTTATTATTATTTTTAATATTTGTTGTAGCGGTTGGATAACCACATGTTCTGTGAACGGTAAGAGCTCTATAGCGTTTATCAGCCTCAGTAATCTGAGACTGGCGTAAGTGTATTTCGTCCAAGGGGGCTTCCAAGTGAAGGAGACAAACGAAATACTTTTCAAAAAAAAAAATTCAAAATTTACCATTTCTTTAGCTCAAATCTAGCATTTCATAAAAGTTATGCTGTGTTTTCTTTAGATCAATGAACAAATTCATATGCAACAAATTTATGTGAACTATTTTATCGGGCTTGAATTCGATTTTGTGTTCCAAGAATTGAGAAAGATTTGTTTGTGATAAAACTGAAGTGATGAACTTTGTTAAAGCACACAAGAAAAGTAAAGTTGAAGACTTTTTGGCTGGGGTACAACACACCAAGGCTATTTCACGGCATCAGCATTTAAATTGCTTTAAACCCAGGTCAGGATTAATTGCAAACTCTTTTATTAATCAGCAAAGCTTCAAATTCATATATTTAATGCAGTTTTTCATTCAGTTAATGATTTGTTTAATACATTAATACTAAACTTTTGACTAATATAATTTTAATGAAACAGAGTTCATTGATTTAATGAATCCCTATGCTGCTTGAATATTTCATTAATGTTCAAATTCATGGTATTTATAAGCAAAATTCTTTTAGTGCAGTGTGTATATAAAAAATTTACTTTCTTTAGGAAAATTTAGTTTTCCAGCTGCAAAGGGATGCCTTAAAAAGTCACGAATTTTTCCTTTAAGTGAAGCAAATAATGCTTTACAAAACAAATGTTGTCTTTAGAAAGTTTAAATGGAAATCGGTATCATTTAAGTAACCAAACAAGTTCAAAGTGCCTTCAATTACAGCCATTTGAAAGGTAATAACGTAAAGAAAAGGCTAAAGGAAACATAAAAAAAACTCTGCTTTGTTTCAAAAAGGGGGAGGGAGTTTATGTTTTTCCGAGTGCTGGCGAAGCATAATAAATTTGTTAATTTATACAATGTTGATGTGTAAGTAATTTTAAAAACGTGTGTAAATGAAAAAATAATACAACGTGAAGCGGGAGGGCGCAACAATGGAAGATAAACCGAACAGCCTGTCATAAACAGAATGTCTGCTGCTGCCGCTGAACGCTGAACGCAGCACAAAAAGATATTTTCATTTAAATTAAGCCTGTTGTTTGTTGTTTGTTAAGAAGTTAGAAAATGATTTTTCCATTTTGTGCCTCCGTCTATTTGTCACAGAGAGAAATGTTATGCGTAGTACTGCGGCTGTTGGAAAAATACAAATTTCTTGCTAGTTTTCTATTGTTTATGCCTTGGCATCCTTAAGCAGACGGGCAGGGAGTTTAAGCAACATTACTTAACAAATCTAATGAAGTGAAAAAAAACAAGAGATGGAAAATAAATGATTTTCTTTGTGAAATTCCAACTCACCCTCAAGGCAATATTTTAGTAGAAATTTTATTGCTTCTAAAATGTTGAATAAAATTTAGATAAATTAACTGTTGCTTTCCCATTAAGAGGGTTCAGCAGTTTGGCATCTTTTAAGATGTATTTGCTGGGAACGTGCTTAAAATTTGGATTTTCATATATCAAGCCAAGGGCGTGCTACACCGACGTAGCGAATAATAACAAGTTAGATGTCAGACAGAAAGATTTGTTAAGTTTGCTTCTCTTATTTCGATAAAATCTAGAGATTAAGAAATAATTAACCAGCTAATAGATAAACAAATTACCTGCAGCAAAATTACGCATGAACATAACTGGGGAACAACTAGTTGTGTCCTGGCCGCTATGCTTGTCATCAGCCACCATTTGGGTCACAGGCTGATTACTTTTTTGGAACGAAGTTTCCTAACGCGGCTTGCTGGTAGTGCAACTTAGTAGAAATCGTCACGAAAGCGTGTGAGCTGTTTATATGTATTGGTGTATCTGTCGACAAACAATTGTGTATGATGGGCGGTGGCTGACAGCAGCGGAGACACCTACCAATAAATATTAATTAGTTGTGAAAACGGACACTATCAGCTGCTAGATGTCGCTAAAGTAAAGTATGTCACAATAAAAAACAGCAATGTTAAAAAATTGGCCAACTGCGTGTGTTAAAAGTAAAAAAACTAAACGTTCCAAAAATTTAAAGTAGCATATAAAATTTAAAAATTTCAAAAACAACACAAAATAAAACATACAGATTTCACCTTGTATTACATTCGAAGATGAAGAAAAAACGTAAGGAACTTCGTTCCTAACGGGGGTCCCCTGACCGCATTTCTTTTTTTTTATATATATTTGCTTCTTAATAGTACATCTTTCTCCTTTTATTTACTTAACGACTTGAAATCAATGTTTTATTTAGTTTGGCTTTTTAAAATAAAAACAACACTTGCCCTTCCAAAATATGTATTTTTTTTTAAAACAAAGCAAAATAATCATTTGTATGCTTTCTACTTTATATCTTAAGTTTAGCTTCATAAATTTTGCATACACATAATGGCATGACAAATTGCTCATATCTTTATAATAAATCAATTTAATACCTCAAGACATGCACAATCATGCACACGCACACCTTAGATTGCTCATAAAGATTAGAATGTGTTTATAAATCAAAGATTAAAAGTATGTATTTATATACGAATGTATTTATTTTCTGTATGTTTTTTGCTGAAAAGGTAACAATTGTTTAAGAATTAAAAAGTAGTTTTCAAATGAAAAGTATTTTCTGAAAAATTCTGTTTACAAGTTACTGGGAAGCCAAGTGATTTTGGAAAAGGGGATGTTTTTTAAATTTCTGCAATAATTGAGAAAGAATTATGTTTGGAATACACAGATTGTATACAATACAACACTGGCTTTATATGAAAGCACAAACCATTCCTAATTTATATTTATATGTATCATACAAACATCACTTGTATCTGAAGAAAAGCAAATTTGAGAGCAGTTATTAAAACAGCAAACAGGAGTTAGTGAAGACCAATCAAAAGGTTGTTCTCTTGGGTAATTAAAACAAAACACTTGCCTAAACTATAAATAAAACCCCTATTTGACTGGAATTTATCAAGAGTTTAACCATATCGCTTTATCAATTTAAGAATATGGTTTATTTATAAGGTATCCATGCCACATATTGTACATATTATTGGTTTGAAATCTGCATAAAAGCATTTTTTTAAATTTTATTGAAATGGTGTATATGCTAGCTAGTTGGTTCCCCGATCTTATTTTTCAATATTAGCTGAAATCAGCTTGCCAACCCTACAAATCCATAGAACCATGCTAAAAGTTTAAATTTTCTTGCATCTTATCAATTGAAATTCCAACTCCTATTTTTTTTTGCTAATATTCCTAAACGTTCATTGCGATTTTTTTGTCGGCCTCATGTGACCACATTTTGGACTAACTTTGCAATGAGTGAGGCGTTAAGAAGACTATTCTGATGTTTCAATGAAATGTTCTCTTTATAAATATTAATTATATAATAAATATTAATTATATAAAATATTAATTATATAATCCTAAAATAGACTATAGGGAATTTTTACAAAGGCTTACACTGGTATTCATAAAAAATAAAACGTTGCTCAAATACATTTTAGGAAAAATTTTATATGAAACTTTTGTCGTAAAATGTGTTTCAACAATGTTTTATTTTTTATGAATACCGGTGTTAATATACAAATAAATAATTAAATAAACATATAATGATATGCAGTACCAAATAAAATATTGTAGCTCCTAAAAGTATGCAATAGGTTTTTGGGGCTAAGTTGCACAAAGATCGTAAGCATGAAATTTGAGCTCAAAAACATGTGCATAGGCTTAAAAAATGCTGTATTTCATAAAGAACTGTACTAACAGAGAGAAAGAGAGATGTAGTGAGAGAGAGAGGGAGAGTTTGTAAATATAATATTGAAAGAACCATTTTTACAGGTTTTTATTCCCTCAAGTTACCGTCCATCTAAAGCATATTGCATTAAGATGAGCCATAAAAAATGTGTTATGAATATTAAAAATTGTTGCTTTTAAAGTTTAAAGAAAATACGAAACGGTAAACAATGTCAACTTTAGAAAATATAAGCTCGTACAACTCACAGCTCCTCACGGCA
Organism: Sturmia bella; assembly: GCA_963662145.1. Taxonomy (NCBI): domain Eukaryota; kingdom Metazoa; phylum Arthropoda; class Insecta; order Diptera; family Tachinidae; genus Sturmia; species Sturmia bella. The sequence continues at coordinate 62,000,870 of OY759172.1, forward strand.
GCACAAGGGATACCAAAGACAGATTATTTACAGAATGACATTAACGTGCATACACAGGGATTTAATGAGGTAAACGTACACGTCTGCTGTTTTGTTAAATTTTATGTAAACAATTTTATAAAAACTCTACATATGTACATGTTATTTGGTTAATAATAAAAATGATAAACATTATGTTTACATTTCCATTTGTCCATTTTGAATACAAGTGGGATAAAAAACTAGACTTACAATGGACACATATCAAAATGAATCATAAAAATTTGTGTAACTTAATTTAAAAGAGATTATAAGGGATTTGAAAAGGATTTCAAAACACATTTGCGTTGTAGCAAAAAAATAGTCATTCAAATATTTTTGTATGTATGTATATATTTATGTAGAGGCAATATTTTCCTTTATTTATGCTTGACTTATTGTCAAGAAGAAAAGAAAGAAAGAAGGAAAATTGACGAAAAACTCCCCTGCTTACGAGCAGCGGAATAAAATACAAGCCAAGTAAAAATACAATTTCATACTAATTAACAGCAAATTAATTTTGCAAGGATTGTTAAACAGAGCTTAAGCTTAAAGCCACTTAAGTCATAAATCCTTAAGGATATTAAAATTGTAATTGAAGTAAGTGCCAACAAAACGCACACCAACAAGTACACAAAACACTAACACAAATGCAAACAAACAGCACAAATTAATGCATACTGACAGCACGCTTTCTGGCAGCAGAAAAAAGTAAATATAATTTTTACACTCTCACCCCGTCGCCCGCTCGCTCTCAGTCCCATACACATACACCACAAATTGAGTGATTAAATTAAACAGTATTAGAGCATAGATGAATTCATTTGTTCGTTCAACATGTATTTTGTTTAAGTTTTAACTTGTTGTGCTGTTGTTTGACACGTCAGGACAATCAAACGAAAGAGATGAAAAAATGTTGGTTCAACATTTTTGGTGAAGGAAAATGAAGCTGCACCACCAAAAAGGAGGCCGGCATCAAAGAACATGAAAATATAATTAAAAGGCTGTAAAACAAAGCAAACCCACAACAAACATGCCAACAAAAGTCAACAATTATTGTTGTTCATTGTCTTTGGCGACTGTTTTTGTTTTTTCTTTTTGGGGAAAATAAAAACCATTTGATAAACTTAATTTGGGGTATGAGGGGCAGGTTTGGCTGACCAAACGAAGTTGTGTGAAAAGAGAAATGAGACATTTCTTAAATTAAGATTTAACTAACCTTGTGATGTCAAACTTAACAGGAATGCCAAAAGTTATAAATATACTCGCAAGGATCACACGGATGTTTTGGCAACTGCCAAGACATTAAAAAAAGTGATGGAGTATATAAAAATGATGCAGTGTTATACGAAGACGCTGAAATTTTATGACTTTTGACGCCAGTTTGGTGTTGGCAAATTGAAATTGTAATACTATAATAAGCAAGAGGAACTCTGTACATGAAAGTACAAGGGGGACTTTATTTTCTTAAGCAGAGCCAATGGGTTTTAAACAAGACTGTTCCAGAACCATAGACATCGTAAAAGTATGCTTTAAGCCAATTTAAGTCACTGCTAAATAAAAGTATGCTTTTTGTCTACTATACTCGTGGACGAGAAAAAGCCGACTTTACGCGCAAAAGTTTGCTCTAAACTTAAAACCAGCAGAAGTTGTCTTTAACTTATTTAGCAACAGATTTGCTCAAACAAATGTCACTTTTAAATGTAAAAGCTTTTTAATTTAATTTTTTTTTACATTAAATAATTAAATTAAAATGTTTTTTAATAGCTATTATTAATCAGAGTTTTCTAGTTTTCTACACAAAAATATTGACAACATTTTTTTTTATTGAAACCCTCTCATTGATAAAAAAAAATTGTCATTGTATGAAGAGCCTGCAGCATTAAACATTGTTTTTTTTTCTTAGAAATTTTTATCGATATCTGATTTTTGCATTGTTAATTTAATGGGCTTAGGTTCAATTTCGGGTATAATATTTCGCATGGTATTTTTCTCATTAAAACTTTAGGGGCAGACTATCTTGAGCGGTACGCTTGTCCACTGCCGTTCCTCGATACTTTTTCATTGTACAGAACAGAATGCAGAAAACATTTGTTATCCTTAAACTTTTTGTTGGAAAACATTAATTTGTATTTCTGCTTACAGACGTAGTTTGAACTGTCTGCAAGAAGGCTCACTGCGTCTCAAAGGCTGTTTTTGTTAAACTGACTGGTTGCCTCGTTGCTTCATTTATATTTTATTGCCCCTGTTAATATGGAATTTATTTCTACACTGTCATAAAAATTCATTTAAGAAGAGTTATAAAACAGTTCAGAAATTGCAACAATTTCCGATAGCAAGCGTTTGGTTCAACACTCGTCAGAGTAATAAAATTAAGTCCAGCACTACTTCTTCAAGCCGCAAACTCTTAAAATTAGCACTTAAACCTCGTATGTATGAAGTTAGCGAAAACTGTCAGTACAAAAAGGAAATAAAATTTTGGGAAATTTGTTGGCTCATTTCAAATTTATTTCATTATCATGAAATTGATGGCATAAAATGGCGTCAGCTGGGTTTTCATGGACAAAAGAATTGGTCATAAAAATATTAGGCGTTGTAAAGGGGGGAAAAAGGAATTTATTTCAGTTATTTACATTCATAGAATTTAAAAATCGCATAATCAAAAATACAATAAACAGAAAGTCCTTTTCTTTTTTCATTTCCTTACATCACACAGTTCATCTTCTCAAGATTTTTGTGTAGGTGTGTGTATGGCTACAAATTTCGTCGCCTTGTGAGCACATTTTTATGATATTTGCTGCATTATTTTCGGTTATTTGATCTTGGTCTCGATGCCAATTTTAAGTCCTTGCTCTATAAATTATGAAACTGCTTGCTGCTGCTGTTCGCTTTGTTGTTGTTTTCTTAGCAGCCAGCGAAAGAATGTACAACATTTGTGTACATTTGTGTGCATGTCAACATTTCCTTAAGACTTATTTCAGCTTATAAGCCAAAAGGCACGAAGCTGTAATAAATAAAATGTTATAAAAATGTGACAAACTGCAATGTTTGAATGGGAATTTTATGATCAAGAAATGCAATAGACTGTTGCATACTTTTGGGGTTGCCTTATCTTGGTAAACATATTTTTTGAGGAGGCAGAAAGAGTTCTTACCATAATTTTTTTATGACTTTGTTTTATGAATTATTACCATTGGGAAATTATTTGTACATAATAAATTTTGGCAAAAAAAAAAGTAAATATAATTATTAAAAATAGGCAAAAAAAAAGTACTAGAAACAGAAATTTCTACAATACCACAAGAAAGTGGTAGATATTTTTTTTTGTCATATACTGGCAAAAATAATTATATTTCTAAAATTATCTATAGCCCCATAGTGTTGTTTAAAATCATTCGCTTTCACTTCTACTTTTTCTTTGCTCTCTAGAACTCCAACAAGACAAACGTTTTATTGGATTTTAATTTGAAATAGTGAATGCTTTGTTTAAAATCTACTTTAGAAATTTTCTCCAGATTCCTGATATGAATTTTTAATTTCATTTTGGGCGCAACAAAGTAAACATCTTTTGCGCTGGCAATAAAATAAAACGTATTTTATCAATGTTACACCATCACCATCCGTTGTAAGCCACACGCACCAATACTTTTTTGGCTTTAAGAGGGAGATCAGTAGGACTCATCTCTTAGAGCCATCTCGAAAAGAAATCAAATGAAATCCATTTGAAAAGTATCACATGGAAAATGAAATACTAAACAACAATTTTCATTTCATAGATACTTTGGCTGTTCGAAAGAAAATGAGCAGGGCTTATGAATGCCTCGTACGTATAATCAAATCTCATCTTAATGCTAAATAAGTCCACAGAGGAGTGCATAAATATAGAACTAATAGAGAAATTTTACATACAATTGGTGGCTTTTGGAAAAAAATAAAATTTTTCATGGTCACCAAATTTTTATAGAAATATTATTTACTAATAAAAAAAAAGTTTTGAGAAAACATATTTTTTATTAATATAAATTTTCAAGAAAAATTTATCGTTAAAATTTTTTTAATGAAATATCCTTTCTCACTGATACGATTTATAAAATACGATTTATAGGCCACAACGAAAAATTTACTATCGACGAAAAGTTTCCTTGACAACAAAGTCTCCAAAGATTATTTCAGATATACTATAAACCCGGAGTCATAGATAACCCTCCAGACTACCATTTTTACCTGGTCACTATTTCGCTGAGGTCAACATTTTTTCATAAAACCCACAATCATCTTCTCCACAAATGTCATCTGTTAAAAAAAAAAAGAACTGTTAACTTCACACTTTGTCATTGCTAAAAGTTGTGGCAGGCACATTTTATAGGATATATTTTATCAACAAGTCTTGACAGAAATTTTTTTAGACAATATTATATCTAGAAAACATGTTTAAGAAATTTTATCGATAACAAATTTTTATAGAAAACTTCTTATCGATAATAAATTTTTTTAGAAAAATTTTTTTCTGTTACCACTTCTTTTAATTTTATGTTTTTAAAAAAATTGGGGGTTTTCGAAAACAATTCTGTGGATACAAATTTTTTAAAAAAATATTCATCGGTAACAAGTTATTTAAAAAAATTTTTAAAAATTGTATCGATAATTTTTTACGCGATTCCATAGAAAATGTGTTATGAATAGTTTTGAAAATAATTTTTTAACAGTATTAAATTTTATCAGCCATCAAATTTTTATAGAACAGTTTTTCGATAACAGATTTTTATAAAAAAAAAAAAAAATTAACGATAATTTTTTGTACGATTACATAGAAAATATTTTATGAATAATTTTTATAAGAAATTTTTAAAAAGTATTAAATTTTATCAGCCATCAAATTTTGATAGAAAATTTTTTCGATAGCAGATTTTCATATATAGAAATATAGAAAATATTTTATGAATAATTTTTATAAAAAAAAATTTAAACAGCATTAAATTTTAATAGTTTAAAATTTTTCTAGAAAATTTTTGCCATAACAGATTTTTATAAAAAAAAATTTATCGATGATTTTATCGAAAATTTGTTATCTATACTTTTAATAGATTATTTTTTATCGATAAAAAAGACTAGCATTCCTAAGAAATTTTGCATTGAACGAAAACTTTTACAAAAATGTGTTATCGATAGCAAAACTTATTACAAAAATTACTTATTGATAGCAAATATTTTTTTAACTTTATTTGGTTTAATAATTGAGCTTAAGGTCACTTTATTTTCAATAAATATACTTTCTATTTATTGTTTATTCAATATTTCCGTACGCTTTTGCGTATCTTCTTCAGGAAATATTTTTAAAAAAGATTTTTACCACCAATAAATTTTTTTTTATGTAAAATTTGTCTTCGATAGCAATTTACTTACAAAATCTTATTATCGAGAACGATTTTCTTTAAAAAAATGTATTATCATGAAAACAATTTTCATATAAAATTATAATACATTTTTTAAAAAAAGAAAAGTGTATACAAGTTTGTTTCTAAACGAGTTCGGTATCGATAGCAGCACTTATCGTTAAAAAAATACTATACAAATTTTTGATTGATTAAAACTTGTTGTATTAGCGAAAAATGTTCTTCGATAAAATTTTGTTTTTGTAAAAAGTATTTTAATAAAGAAATTCACTTTCTCAAAAAAAAAAAAAACGTAACCTTAAAGTTTTGCATTCATTTTCATTCATGGAATAAAGCTCCGAAATTATTCATTCCTCTAAATCCCTTTTTGATGGCAAAATATCACGTGTACGGTTAATAATACAATACTTTAATCTTTTGGGAATGAATGAAATGAAAAGAGAAACAAGAAACAAGAAAAAAGAAAGTAATGTCAAATGAAATAAATTAAAGCGACCAAACAAATATACAAACATGTTTGCAAAACGTACAACGCAATACCAAAAGTAAAATTCAAATTTATTACAAAAGAAAGTAGAAGTCAAACACACACATATGTATGTATGTAAGTCATTGTTATTTCGGGAACGCAGAATCAACATCATGAGGCTGGATGCTTGGCGCTGTAGAGACGGAGAAGCAGCATTAGGCACCTTATCGGATTGTTGATTTAGTAATGATTTGATTAGAGAGTTTTTGGTTTCCTGCTGAAAAAGGAAATGAATTGAGACGGAAATGCGAATGTGTGCGTAACAGCAATTCTGAACACTTTATTTAAAAGAGGAAATAATATTCACAAGGGAATTGAACATTGACACCTGTGTCAAACATAAAGTGTTTCAATGATTATCTTGTTAATACTGATTTAAATAAATGTAAATTAAAATCTAAAGTTGTTATTAGGCTGTAGTGAAAAATATGTTTTAGAAAAGCTTTTTGAGCTTTTAGGAGGCTTAAATTTAGCTTAATTAAATTATTCTTATATGTCTGCATGGAAATGTGTTATTTTTATTAATTCTAATACAATCGTTGACAAATACGTTTTTTTGCATCTTCTTCTACTAATCTCAAGAGAATTGCCAAAGACACGCAAGCATACATTGGCAATAAACTAAAAGAAGAGAGGATTGTGTTTGTGTGTGAGAGTTCTTGTAACGGTTTATGTCGGGTTACATTGAACGAGCGTGTTTGTTTATTTAACACACTTAAATTACAAAACGTGCGTAAAATTTAATTCCTTTACATGCCTTTCAAGTGTAATTGTAAAATTATTTTAAACTTTGTCACAACAAACGGCAGCCCAACAACCAGCCAGGCAATCAACATCAGATTGGGGACCCCAAAGGAGGTGGTTGATCTTAGAAGAATATTTGGCAAATATTTAATTTTGGAATGGTAATCATCTTATTAGCACTCACTAAACAAACTACATAATTACATTTGGGAATTAGAAGAAAAATAAAAAGTTATTCTTTAAATTAATATTCGTAGAAAGCCATGTACATATGTATGTGTGTAGAGGTGTAAACATGCCTGTGCATTAATATGCATGCACAGGCATGTTTACACGGTTGGCAAATTTACATATTGATTTGAAAGTAGTTTTTAAAAGGGACTGTCTTTCTTTTATTATAGAGTTAAATCTATAGCAGAAACAAAGCGGCTAATATTCTGCCTCACAATAATGTGTTAGAATTTTTATAGACAAACAACATTTTTTTTTTCAAGTTCAATTCATAAAATTTTTATCATAAACTGATTTGTTTTTTTGTTGTCTAGGGATATTTTTGAGTATTTTGCTTTTTAAATTACATTCCCTTAGTGATCATTAAATTACATTAGTCTTACAAAAATCTATAACTTCCGCCCGCAGGCAGTTATTTCCCTTTTAGCAGCATTTTACTCAACAACTAGCTCACAATTTTCCATATTTCAGAAAATATACATACATATTTTCTAATAATCTTCTTCAAAGGAAAACAGGAAGTATAATATCTTTAGTTGCAAATGCCAATGACTGCATTAAGACTTTCCGTTTTCCATTCTTTATGCGCTTGGCACTGTAAGGCATGAAAATATCATGCCATATACTTACATACATACTTGCAACGCGATACATAAACATTGACACTTTAGTTGGCCTCTTTTACGCTACTTGACTCACGTAGCGAGATAACTATACAAATTTTCTACGAAATTTCATTTACAACTATTTACTTATGTAGCCTGTAGTTTCTTTTCTCGATTTTATATTCTTAGGGCCATGCAGCACCACAGCCGTCAGGAAGGGGTGAGGAGGCAGAGACACAACAACAGGATGTTAAATGCAGTCAGCAGGATAATCATAATGGTCTTTGGCATTTGTTAACAGTGTATCTTTTTTTTAGTGTTGAAAAAAAAAGCAATGTTAGAAATAAACGTTTTTTGTGTTTAGCTTAAGAAAATCTATACCAGGGAATGAAAATGTATGACAGCTGTTGAGAGAAAACAAGTGCACTAGAGATTTATAGAAAAATAAAGGGTACTTTTTTTAGGCCTTAAGAAAATCTGTAAGCATCTGGCAGCACACTTTTTCATTTTATGGCAATTTGATACCTACAGCTGACCCTTTTCCCCCCCAATTTGATGAGCTTAATAAATTTTAGGGTCTCATGATTAATCAAAGTCTTCACAATTTCTTAAATTTCTGTAGTATGGCTTGTTGACTGTTTCCCGGTTTCTGAAGGACTTTTTTTTTAGTCCTGCACTATTTTGCTGCATTATTTTAATATTGAGCATAACTTCAGCCTGTCGATTTTTTTGCCATACCATTTGTACTTCAGTTGCTAGCATATGCTTTAAAGATAAGCTAATGTGACCTGGGGTGCATCATCATCAACAATAACAGCAACAACAACAACAGCAACCAACATACACTCACCAATTGGCAACAAGATAAGTTGTTAGTTCGTTTTGCTCCTTCAGAAGGAAGAAGAAAGGAATCCTAGTTTAGTTAAACGCTATTTGTAGCGTTTAGTTTTGAATATAAGTTTACCGAAAATATATTTTTAAATATTATTATGGGTTATTTAGCAAAACATTTTTTTTGTGTATGAAATAGTTTCCTGTACACGTTTATCGTATGGTTGCTTTAAACAGTGCTATTTACATACATACACATTCACATGGATACACTTATTTGAGTTTGGGAATCGTTTTTGAAATTGGAGATGAGCGCTTGTGGTGTTTACGATAGAAAAAGAAGGAAACTGATGCCCACATAATCAGTTGGAGTTATTGGGGGTGCTGATGAGCATCGTGGTGGACATGAAACAGCCATGGTATGCCAATAAGTCTTTGTCTTTAGTTTCCTTATCTTATTTAAAAAAATGTTGATTCCTACAATTTTATCACAAAAAATCTTTCTCAATTCTGAGGAACTGAAAATTGAACTCAAGCTCGCTAAAACAATTAACAGCTGTATTAATGCTTATGAATAAAAGTAGTAATTGGTGTGTACAACAACTTGGGTGGCGGAATAAGGCTCTGAGTTCAAGGACAGATGCTGACGAGAAGTACGGCAGCTTCCTTCGAAACAGCTAGTTGGTTTTTGATGTGTTCTTTTTTAGTTTTATTGTGCTCTTTAAAAACTGTTGGCCACTATAATTTTATCACCAAAAATGTGAAAATTTAACTCAAGTCCCATGAAATAATAAACAATTGCTTATTGATTCAAGTTTAACCAAAAAAAAAAAAAAAAAAAAAAAAAAAAAAAACTAAGCAAAATTTTTAAAATGTTTTTTATTGCATCAACGTGACCAAGCGTGAGCTGTAAATTTAAAGCGTGAGCAAGACAATATTCTTCAAATTTCTCCCACAACAATTGCAAGTTCCTAAAGTTTTGGCCTGCTTCATATAAACCAACTAAAACCAACTTATTGGCAAACGTGACTCCAATGACTTCTCACCAGCTCATCTCTAATTAAAATATATATTAGAAAAAAATATTGTATTGTATAGTTAGTCATATCTAGCTGACTGGTTAGCTGCACCTTCAATACCATTAGAAATAGTGATAGTAGAACGTTAGAATTTAATGTTTACTTAAGTTGCTTTTTTCTACGTGAAGGTGTTTTTGAAGGCACATGACTTGTGCTGTGGCATTACGTTGTGCCGTTGTGTCGTTGTATTTGTGCCAAGTCATCCTGTTCACAGAAACCTATTAAAAACATTATACTCTTATGAGTTGAAAGACAAGAAAGTTCAATGCAATCATTTTATATTGCTTGGAAAGCAATATACACTAATCGTGTATCCTGTTTGTATCGTACTAATACAAGTGTAAGCTTACTTGCATTTAAACTTAAATGCTCGCACACAGACACAAACACACACACACACTCTTCTTTGGGTACGTTATAGCAAGTTTAAACGACAAACGATAATAGTTATAAAACAAGTTTAAGTATTTATGTCTCGGTTCAAAATAACTATTAAGAAACAGTGTTATCAATGCAAGTCTGACTGGTTATTGGACTGCAGGGGAATAGGAAAATAAGCCAGAGAAACTTCTTTCGGAATGTGTGTTAAAGCTGTTTGTTTCAAGTGATGTTGCGTTTTAGGGAAGTTGAGAAAAAGCAAAAAAGATTTTAAGGCCCAAAATTCAGTTAGAGTTTATTTAGCTTTAGCTTATCACAATATTCCTGTAGTTTAAATGCAGCTTAAACTTGACTGCAGTGAATCAGTGAACCAATTTATTAGTGATTGTTTTCCGCAAGAGATATTATTGGGCAACTTTACAAAAAATGCCAAACAGCTGATGTTTTGCTTAAAAGCAAAATTTTCTTAAATTAAATGTGGCTTAAGTATTCACCGATTTAATGATTTACTAGATACAATTGCACTGATTTTTTGAATGATAGCTACGTTGGGCGTTTTATTCAAGGCGGCAAATAAAGTAAAATTATTACTTGAGTTGGAGTGCAACCAGCTGCTTCGAAACCACCACACTTACCATCACCAGCCATTCCAATCATAATTTTTTTTTTACTTTCTGTAAATATTTTATCTCATTAAATAAAAGAAATCAAAAAATTTCCTGAAATTGAAAACGTTGCTGTTTAACACTGTTTTGCGGTCACACTTTTGTCCAATGTCTAACAGGTGGGCCAAAAGAAGTCATCCGTTATTGTTTTGGATTTCAGAATATTGATTTCTGGCTCCTCGCGTAGTTTGTGCCAATGCTCCGTCCTCTAAGAAACACATGCCAAAGGAAAAACTTGCTTAACATGGCCCTGTAGCGCGTTCTCGTTGAACCAGTGGTGGCCTCGAAAAAAAATGGCCCGCTGACTCCTGCAGCGTGAACAGCGCACCATACAGCCACTTTAAGCGAATGCATCACTCGTGGTTTTTCGGTGCCTGCCCCAGAAGCGATAATTGTGCTTGTTCAGGTACCCGCTGAGCTGGAAATGAGCCTTCATTATGATTTTGGTCGAAAAATTTACCACTTCGTCAGAGACACGATTATTGCGCGTTCTTGGGGAGTGTATCGCTCTACGGCTTCTTCACTTTTATATGCTACAGCTGTCTAGTTCACCAATGTAAACACAGATTAGACATTGGCCGAAATTTGCAAACACCAAGAGCAACTTTTGAAAGCTTGATTTCTTTTGGACCACCTTGTATACCCATACAAGGAGCACAAGGACTCCATCATGATCTACAGCCCTTCTATTTGTACCTCTAGCATGGTCCTTGTGGTCTTTTTTTTAAAGAATTTTACATTTAAACTGCCGCAAAATACTTTGTGAATTTTGTATTGCCTGCCCGTGCATGTCTTAGCAGGCAGGCCGTAATTACTTTCTATCAAACACGTGTATATTTTTGAGTAAGTTTTTCTTTTTCAGAGTTTATCTGCTTTTAAACATACAAGTTTTATGTTAGTTTTCATGTAAGAAAATTGATATTGTATATTTTTGTTAGATTTTTTTATTTTATTTATTTTATTAAGGGGCCACATAAAGCCAATACAATCCCTGAACACATCAAAAGTCACGTAATTCATTGCATGTTACTCATCACATAATATTTTGCTGGATGTTGGCGTGAATGCTTTTGCTGCTGCTGATGATGATGACGATGATGATGTCTCAAATGTATTGGCTTTTTCTACAAAATAATATTCCTTGCATCACACTAACACTACTGTGTAGTGAGTGTGTTTGTTTGTTTGTTTGTTTTTGTATTTATGCCCTGCGTTAAATAATATGTTGCATGTTTAAAATCTGTTTTTTCTTGTTTTCTTGCTGATAATAGTTTTGTTCATAATCATCACATCAGCCGTAACTGATGGAATCGCCAGCCAACAAACAGATGGTTTGTTAACTTTATTAGTTAAATGTCCATCCAACTGTTGGCTTTTTGCTCATAACTCCTAGTTGTTCCAATAAAGTTGGTTTGTTTGTTTGTTGGTTGGTTGGTTTGCGGTTTTTCTTGCAGTTGTTGCTCTTCGGCGAACATCTGTGTCTGTGTCTTATGCTTAATATGGAAAATTAATATGAACGTGTTGATAAGTTCCAGCTGGACATAATTGGGGGAGGAAACACTTGTTTCCTTTTTATGCGAACTTTTAGAGTTTAAAAATATTAACAATATTTTTGAGCACTTAACAGCAGCTTCTTAAAACTCTATAAAGAAGATATTGAAATTTCTGCGCGGCGAGAAATTTCGAAAGCAATAGAATGAAAAGCTTTTAATGTTTTGAGGAAATTTAATACAAATTTTGAAAAAACAAAAAAGGATTTTAAACTTCAAAGTGATTACGGTATTTTTTCTTTTCCAATGCTAATTTAGACAACTTCATTATCGTCAAAAAAAAACTATTTCTCGATAATTGAAATTGAGGCCAGCGAAAATTTGTTACTTTAACCTGGACCGAAGCTAAATTCTCATTTAGTGATATTTTTACCTTAATAGATTTTTTCATTTTTTCTCTTTAATATTTTTATTTGATTTATTAAGAGAGCCTTAAAATTTTATAGATTTCTTGATTAAGAAATCTTCCATTCAGGGAAATTTTTTGTTTGCAAAATATTTTGAGGTAAAACGAAATCCAAACAATAGTGGACATTTTGTAACGCGTGTATTACGTAATATTGTACGCGCATGGACAAAACGTGACATATTAAGCAAGCTGTATAAAATTGAGTAATAAATGTTTAATCGTTTGCCTAAAAGTTTTTTTTAACTATCAACGATATAAAGCAGAAAATCTTGCAACGCAAGCGCTACAACATGTCCAATTGCCTGTAAATTTTATGTCTCATGAAATATTTTTATTACTTCTACCAATAACTATTACTATTAATTCTACTATAACTTTAAAAAAAATGAGACAGAAAAAATATCCTATTAGCGAATTTTTACACAAAAATAATTTTTTTTTGCTTATACCAAAATAACCTTAAATTTATAGATTTATTATTAGAAAAACTTGAGATAGAAAAAAATATCACTTTAGGGAATTTTCAAATTGATATAATTTAATATGATTTTGTTGCCTTGACTCAATTTATTTTTAGAAAAAACGTTTCCTTAAAAGTCTTTTATAAAAAGTATAATTATAAAAAATTTCCCTTTTAGGGAAATTTGTAATTTATAAGCAATGGATTTGAGTTATTTAAAATATGTTCAGTATTTTTTTTAATAGAAATATTTGTTGAACTATTTTTAGTTCAATGCATATTTTAACTTTTTTTTATGTTTGCATTTAAGGTATTGAAAATATGGAATGACATCTAAAAAATTTGCCATTCCATTCTTGACTTGTTAGATGTGACATTACTTTTCTTATTAGCATATAATAAAATCAAACTTAAAGTGATACAAACTATTTTAAGGAAAGATTTCCCTATGAAGGGGGAAGTAATACAAACTATTTTAAGAAAAAATTTCCCTATGAGGCAAATTTCCCCACAAGGGTTAATTGCAAATTTAAGAATTTCTCTAAATAGTTTTTTTAGATCAAAACTTTTTACTAAATACAAATTTCTGGGTTTGAGAAATTTTCCAAAATCAAAAATATTGTCGGATTAGGCATAATATTTTCGTTAATAATTGTATTGTAAGAGTAATTTTATGAAGTTTATTATTTTGGGTTTTAGAAATTTTTCCAATCAAAAAATTGTCTATTGTTGCATTAAAAATTGTATAGGAGTTGCATCTTATGTAGTTGATTAGTGACAAAAAAAGCTTCCAATAGTTTTCTTTTACTCTATATACACATATTAATTTTATTAAAAATTTGAGTTCAAAGCAATTTCCCAAATAAAGGAAATTTTAGATTTAAAATTAACATATATATATTTATTTTTAGTTTTTTGAAGCAAGTAGTTATCTCTATAGATTTTTTAAACCAAAACTTTATTTAGTAGCAGCTATTTTATTATCGACTCAGCCAAAAAGGTGTTTTGTGGCAGTAGTAGCAATTTCTCGGAGTAGAAAAATTTTCCAAAAACAATTTATGCCAAGCAACCGTGCAGTTCTCTGGTAGTTCCATATGTACCTGCATGTATTCAGTTTTTCTTTGAAATTGCTTTACTCGAACTTTTAATAGCAAATTTTCACTCCAAAAAAAATGCTCATGGGAGGGAAATTTCCAAGAGAAGATTTCTTTGCTAATACATTCAAAAGATCATCTCTTGGAAACAATTATTGTCTTTATATCAAAAAAAGATACATCCAATGCGAATAACCATATATTATGGGTCCTTTACTTTACTCTTTTGCATTTTTATTCCCGTGTTTGTTGCTTCCACAAAAATGATTTCTTGGTGACATAACAATAACCGAACATTTGATTGTAAAGTTTTATGAAAACAAAAAAATAAACAACAAATGAGAGCATTTAAATGCAACCGTTAATTTACACAACCAACCACACAAACACATGTGTGTACGTGTATGAGCATTTAATGTGACGAGAGAATTGACTTCAGCTGGAGTGAATGAGTGTTGGCTGTAGTGGTCCCCCTTTGGATGTTGGTGGTGGGTGGCTGGCAGGCTGCTTGTCTCATTTCTTATGCTCGGACACGAAACAAATTTTTAAAGTACAAATTATGTTGATTTTTTTTTTCTTCTCAGTTCGTAATAGTAGTTGTTGTATGTCCGATAGTAAATTTCCCACATATTTTGTGTTCGTTTAATTTTTTCATTTCTTGTTTTTTTGTTTGTTTGTGGGGCGAGGTTAAGTCGACTTGGTGTCTTTTACAATATTAAACATTACTTAAGTATGCTTTAATTTATTTTTATATGCAAGTGGAACGTGTGCATGAACATTGTATATGCATGTATGTCTGCCTGTGTATGTGTGTTAATGTAGTTATATTTGTTTTACTTCATTGCATCCATCTTCATTTTAATGGGGTTGTTAGATATTGACCAATAATTTTACTTTAATGTTGGGGTTTCTCTATATTGTGGCATCATAAAAATGCAAATAAAATTTATATTGAATCTATTAAAACTATTATTTTGTCATGTAATGGAAGTTGAAGAAATGGTAGTTAATGAAAATGTGTTTGCTAGTTTCATTTCATTCATTTAATAAAGAAATACTGGTAATTAATAATGAATTGTTATTATATATATGTATATTAGGTTTATCGCTGCAAATCCCGAGAAACATTTATATTTTTGAGATATAACTTACTTTAAAGAAGTAAAATAATGCAATATTTGGGAAATTTTAATTTCTTAAAGGGGAGTTTTTCTTATTACGTAGTTTTCTATAAAAAAAATTTGTACATTTCAAGCCATGCGAACAGATTAAACTATATATTAAATATTTAAAAAAATTTTTTAAGCAAAACACTTCCCATTCAGGAACTTGTTTGATAGCAATCTTTAGAAAAACCCCTTTTTCTGTATACAAACTGAAAAGTAATTTAAATTGTTCTTGAAAATTTTAAAATTTTCTTTAATAGGAAGTTGTTTTATCACAACATATATGGATATTCAAAAGATTTCTTATGATATTCTTGATGCTAATTTTTTGTTGTTTGTTGTTTAATATTTTAACTTAATAATTCGAGCTTGAGGTCACTTCTCTTTTTTTCAATATTTTGACACCTCAATGGCTATTTTCTTCAGGAAATTTTTTTCGGTTTTTTTGTGAGAAAAAAAAGGAGACGAGAAAAGTTAACTTGAAGACTTACTGGTTGGGGTACATGCTTAAAACTGGCTAGACTGAAACCGTTGTTATCAATAACAATAAACACGAAAATCGATTGGAAAGCAATTGGATATTGGAGAGAGAATATAAAATGTATTCCAATTAACAGAAAAACACAGTGTCTATTTGGTTTTTAGGTGAAAGTTCACTACCTTCTTTTACTGGAGATGAAATAGAAATTTCGTTAATAGGCATATTTTTTTTCGAAAAAATTATTATTATAAAAACATTTTATTTTTTTAAATATATTAATTCAGGTCCAAAAATGAACCTTTTCAAAAAAAAAAAAAAAATTATTTGTTGTATTTTTCAGCTGTCTAGATGCCAACATTTCGTTGGTGCTAATCAACTCATCAGTAGACTTGAAAAATTCTTAAAAGTTTGTTTGAAACTTTACTACTTATTCCACAATTCTCATGAACAAAATGAGAATCAGAAATGTTCAAACAAACTTTTAATACAACAAACATTTTTGAAAAGGTTCACTTTTGGACCTGAATTAATACATTTCAATTGGCTCTTAAAGCAAATAAACAATTTAGTTCATATTTGAATATTCAAAAACTTTTGCTTTTTGATACTTTCAAAAAAATACAAATCGTAGTAACCGATGGTGACTCGTTGTATAGAAGGTTGCAAAGAAAAGTAAAAGAGTTGCAAGACGAAAATAGAAATGTTTGTTGTATTAAAAGTTTGTTTGAACATTTCTGATTCTCATTTTGTTCATGAGAATTGTGGAATAAGTAGTAAAGTTTCAAACAAACTTTTAAGAATTTTTCAAGTCTACTGATGAGTTGATTAGCACCAACGAAATGTCGGCATCTAGACAGCTGAAAAATACAACAAATAATTTTTTGAAAAGGTTCATTTTTGGACCTGAATTAATACATTTCAATTGGCTCTTAAAGCAAATAAACAATTTAGTTCATATTTTTTTAAATATATGGGAGAATTTTCCTTTTCCCAGCGATCTTAATTTATATAGTTTTAAAACCTATATAGTTCAGGTAAAAGTTTTGCATCAAAAAAACCCTCAGGAAAGTTGAAAATCCGAAAAATCGGTTTACAACTGAAGAGGCAAATATAAAATTTTAAACAAACTTAATAATCTGAAAAAAGCGATCAGATCTTTTTTTATTCATTTACAGAGCCAGTGAGAATTGAATAAATATTTTTTTATATTATATTTAGCGTCTAGTAAGTGAAAAGAAAATTAAGTCAGAAATTTGAACTAATTTTTTTATTATTATATTTCAAAAAATTCCACTGGAATAATTAGCTTTCAGTCAATTCGAAATTTGTACCAATTTGTATCTAAATAAGTTTCCTGGTCTCTCAGTGTAACGCCACTGCTTTCAACTTGTATGTATTCATTTTCGCCCAGCACAACAAATGTTCGTTGCAACCTGCAACTGTTTACATTTTGTTATTGCATTACATACAAAACTCTTCAAAATATGAAATACAGCTTATACGAAATAAAGCGCATTTCCGGCATAAAATGCAAGCAATTACCAATACACTCTTGTTTGGAATGCATGAGAGTGTGTTTGTGCTGCAACCCCTAACGAGAAAGTGAACCTAAAGTGAACAGCAAAAACAAAAACAAAAACATAAAAAGAAACTAAAACAAAATGCACTAAAACGATAAGGCCACAATAAAAATACGAAAAGTTCCACAAATCATTTGGCGAATGAGCGATGAGAATTTCGTATACGCCCCACTACGTGACTTGAGAAATGTAGGAAAAGGCGTTTTGAGTACACTAGTCAGATGAAACTAAGTGTGAGAGTGAGAGCGAGAGAGGCAGAGGGATTAAATGTTAAGAAAGACATAAACACACATGCATGCATCATCGTCACCAGCACCAGCACCAGCAGCAACACCATCACCAACAACCTCAAATGGGGCTTAAACGTTTTATTAGTTGTTGTTTTATTTATTTTCTTTTTTCTTTGCCATGTTCACACATTTTCGTTTTTCAATTCTCTCTGTTAAAACAACGAGCACAGAATCAGTCGTATTGTTATTATTTTTGTGTTGCTGTAATTGACATGAAAAGACGAACTGTTTGCAGTTGTGCTGGCAGTGCTTCTACAACTGATGACAGTAATGCATTTATAGCACACAAACACATTTGCACGCAGCATCTATTAAACAACAAACACACAAAACCACTTAAAACAAAGCAAAAAAATAAAAAAAACAAGCTTAGCAAGCAACATGAACATGCATGCTGGCTGGCTGGCTGGCATTTGTATGAAAATCGCAAAAAAATTTTTTTTGGAACAAGAACTTACTTGAGCATTAGAAATCCACCAAAACTGCTAAACATTTTTATATTGTTCTTTTTGTGAGCACACAAATTGAACATGTTTAAGCCCCAACTAAGTGTTTGGCAGAGCAATCGGCCTATTTAGCAGTTGGGGCATGAAAAAACTAATGAAGTCTTATAGTTATTTTTTTTGCTTGTTTTGTTTTCCAAGTCTAAGGAAGTAGATTTTTGGAAAACTTATGATTAAATATGTAAAGGAGTCATCGATTTAATGTGAAAAAAAGAAGTATTTTTGTAGCGAAGGTTGCAAAAGGCTTCAAAAAATTTCAAATAGTTTGTTAGATAAAAAGTAAAAAGTAATGATGAGTATTCATAATTATTACTTAACAGATTATTTGTTGAAGGATAAGTAATTTATATAAATAGAACCATTTACCATCACTAATACAATAGCAACAAACACTAGGATCTATTAGAATTCAATTGAATATTAGTGAGAGATAAAAAAAAACACTGTGAGAAAATTGAAAATCGATCAATAGGATTAAATATAGCCAGTCGGGAGGAAGAGCTGAGTTAGTAGCATGTTTATGCGCTGCTGCTTATAACTACTATACAATTAGTCATGACCTGGCTACGTAGCACTTTGGGTGATGGACGTCAAACAGCCATGGTATGAACCCCAGCCATAAGGTCTCCAACTTGGCTTTTCTTGCCTGCTTTAAAGAATGTTGATCGCTATAATTTTATCACTGAAAAATCTGCTGGGAAAGTAAAATCGAACTAAACCAAGTTAATCTTTTGCAATAAAAACTAAAGAAAAATAGACGAAAATCCTAAAAATATTTACTAAATTTATTAAATGGACTCTTAACAATATCAGGTATTCCTACACAAAGTCTAAGTTGGCTGCCTGTCTGATTTACATAATTTTTGGAGCACCACCAAAAAAGCTGGTCAGCAAAATCGCCAAACCAGATGAAGGGCTTAACTTCCGGTTGGTAATGCTGTATACTGTCTATACTGTCTCTGATGCTTTGATTATAACATTCCATGCTGGAAGTTGACTTATGTTAAGTTGTTAGAGGAAAACAAATTAAATATTAATGCTAATAACTAACAGGTGCTCGAATGATTTGTTTAGCCCTAAACTAATCATTCGAGCACCCTATCCTTTTTTTATCTTCACATAAAGGAAAAAAGCAATTGTACCAATGTTTACATTCCTGACACAAATAAAAAACAAGCAAATGGCCCCGCAAATGTGAACAATTTTTGACAGGTCTAGCGTGTAAATATTGAGTATCAAATTAGATCATCAGAGTAATTGAGGTGGCTTTATTATAAGACTTTGTATGTGAACATGCATTACCATTTTTTTTACTTGTAATTCCTTTATATTCACAGGATGCAGAACGAAAAATGAAGGAATATTTTAAGCTAAGAAATTCAGGTTTTTCTTACTGGTTGCCAGAGAGCAAAACAGAGCACCTGCTTTACCATTTTCTGGCCTGTATTATCATCTACATTATCAAGTGCAGGTCAGGGCACTTTTCATCACCATTCGATGAATATTTTGGTTCAGAAATAATAAGAAGACAGTTATTTCTTAAGCCTACAAGTATATTATAATTTTTTTATCCCTTTTAGTTTAGTTAGTGGTTCCTTGTTTTGTGCTTCATATTTTGAGTTGTGTCCGGTACCGCATTGGAATGCAGCTTGTCACTAAACAGCCACAATAGCAATATTTTGTTTAAAGAAAATTTCAAGTGCAAAAATTTTTCTCTTAAGTATGTGGTAGAACAAACAAAACCAAAAATTTATTTCTAGCATTTTGTTTTTGTTTTCAAAAAATTTTTTGATAACTTTGCCGCCACTTGCGTCATAATTTGAAAATTGTTTTCAACTTTTCCACTTTCCACAGAACTTCTTCGCTTTCTGCTCCCACAGCCGCACTCAAACCAGAATTCTATTTTTTTTTTAATATTGTTTCAAGAGTTTGAAGTTGCAAAAAGAGTTCGTGTTGAAATATTAGAGAAAATTGTAGAAAATTCTTTCTAGTATTTTAATATTTAAGACACACAAAATCAAATCAAGCAAAAGCAAACAAACAAAGAAATTTACGTTTATGCAGGAAGAAACTAAATTTATGAAAAGCAACTAACAAATATTCTAACCAAACTATTCAAGTACAAGAAAGTGCACTAGAACAAACGAAATGCAAAAAAAAAAAAAATATAAAATTATTATTCGAATACAAGAACCAGCAGCAGCAAACCAATTTGCGTTTTGAAACAAAAACTTATCGAAGAAGTGTTGAAAGGAGTTCAACAAGAATAATATAAAGACAAAAATAGAATAAATAAGTGAATAAATAAATTTGTATGCTAATCAAGAATAAAATGCAATCTATTGGGTGGTTGGCATAGAAATATGTAAAAAAAAAAACTAAATTAGAGTGGTAGAAGAGACCGGCGAAAAAAGAAAATTTGTAGCTTGCTTGAGATAAGTTGCTCTATAGTCCAGGAAAATTAGCAATAAGGATTCGGGTAGTCCACAAAAAATAATTCGTCAGCAAATTCCACTCCGGCAACAGAAGGCAACGATATAAGGTAGCGTGGCCGAGCGGTCTAAGGCGCTGGTTTAAGGCACCAGTCTCCTCGGAGGCGTGGGTTCGAATCCCACCGCTGCCAGGTTTTTTTTGCTTATTAATATTTTTTATTTAATAATTTTTACTTCATATAAAACAAAACTAAATAACCAAAGGATTTCTGCATAAGTCTTATTCAAGATAATTCATAGCAAATTTCATTTGAAATCATGATTAACTCCATAGAAACTTTAATTTTACCTAAAAGCTAAGATTAAAAAAAAGGGTAAATTATTTTCCAAATGTATTATTTGAGTTCCAAAAATATACCTTATTAATGTTTTCTGCCGCCTACATTTCGTTGATACTTATCCCTGAAATCGGTAGACAGTAGATCATCAGTCAGACGCGGAACATCTTAAATTTTGAAATATTTATTTGAGTTTCAAATATTTTTTTAAAATATTTCGAGTCTACTGATGAGTTGATTGGCATACAGACAGCTTAAAATCCAGAAAATATTAATAAAGTCTCTTTTCAGACTGAAAATAATACATCTCAACTGACTCTTAAGGCAAGTAAATAATTCACTTCATTGCTGATAATGTTAAATATTAAGACAAAAAATTTTGGAAATATTTCAGACATGGTAGATAAAAATTTACCATATTATATTGTATATATGTATTTCATATCTCAATATGTATCCCATTCAATAACCGTGTGGTCGCTATCACAAGTTTCTTTGATCCATAAAATTATTTTCCAATTCTCTACCATCTCACAATTTATCATGTCATTAAAAAAACATTAGGAAACAAAATACTGGCCTCAAAACTATTGTTCAATTAAATGACAATTGTCACAACATCTTCATATCTTTTGACTGATAAGATAATTCATGAAACATTTAAAAAATGCCATGAAAATCTTATAAAGTTTACTGCAGCAACAGAATTGGGTCTATAATACAGCAAGAAATTGCAAAACAATGTTAATAATACCTATAATTATAACATTTTGCTTTACCACAAATAGTATTGAAGCAGCTTTTCGCACACCTTTGGAATTGGAGTTGAAGCAGGCGGAGCCATGTACTCAAGAAAAATGTAAACCACCAAACTGTCGCTGCTCGGCTTTGACTCTGCCCAAAGAGGAATTTAAGGGTCATGAAAGGGAAATACCACAGGTAAGCTAAGCTAGAATAACAACCATGATCGTATCAGCAATCAAACAATCGATGCGTATGATTAATAATCCAGCCTAGAAACTGCATGCAATCACAGCACGTATACGATTGTTTTAATCAAATTTTGCTTGACGAATTTCGGGACAGTTGTACAATTGCTATATATATATACTGACCGTCAGTTTCAGAATGTCACTCAACGCTGAAATCAGCAACAAAATTAAAATTTTTTTAACTGTTTTGCAGCGATGTCGAAAGACATACTGACAGTATAGTTTGCTTTGTTTGATAATATACTTTGTTTCAATATATAATATTTCCTCAAAATATTGTATCTTCAGGAATGTTCAAGCTCAGGGGCCGCATTCTAGCATTTGTGATCGAATATACCCGATAATAAAAACAATGTAGAGCAACACCAAAATGAGCAACAAACACACAGCATTCTATAACGAAATCGTTCAATCACGATTGCCAGAATTTGGCCCCAGGTTTTAATTGTACTATTGTGGTCGTTTTGACAATGAAATATCTGCAGAGCAATTAATAAAATAAATTTAGCATCCATATTTAGATCCACAACAGTGTTGCCAGTTTGGGGGGCTTCCCCCTAGATTTAGGTTGGTTTTTTAGGGGTGAATTTGGGTTGCTAAATTCTTTCGGGAAAAATTTATGGGGAAGCAATTTATTTTTGGGGTATTTTTAGGGGATTTCTGTGTTTGGTGGAACGGTAAAACGGTAGGAGTTAGAAGATTTTTCAGCTGATAAATTTGAAGACTTTAACGATTTTTAAAGTAAAATTAAATAAGATATTTTATGTTCATCGGGTGGCTTCTTCATCATTTTGAAACTGTTACTTTTAATTTGAATTTTTTCGTTTCTTAAGAATTGGGAAAATTAAAATATCTAAGAACCTTTGATAAAATTTATCTTTTCTTTTTTTACGAAAATGTCAAAAGAACATAAAGAGCGAAGAAGACTTAGAAACTCTTATACCCATATTCATAAAAACTATTGACGGTTTATTACACGTTTATTTGACAAATATTTCGTAGAAATACGTCAAATAAGAGCTTAATGAACTTACAATAATTATTATGAATATGACCTTTAATATTTTTGGAGAAACTTAAATTTTTTCTAGATAACAATTTCCAGCTGCCCATAAATATGTATGTACTTAGATCTCAAAATATGTGAATACAAATAAATCGAAAATTTATAATAAATACATATATAGTGATGTTATTGAAATTTGAATAAAATTAATTAATATTTTAAAAATACAAAAGAAAAGGAAACTGTGCTTTATTAAACGCATTTGGTTTTAATCTCGTCTTCGGCTCAACTGACTTGTTTTTGTTGGGAGAGAAAAACAGTGTTACCAGCTATGGCAAAATCAATCCTACAAATATACATACTCCAGTAATCATAACATATGCACTGAAAAATATATATAACCAGCTAAGTTTTATTTCTTTTTAATTGGGGAACGTTCAACATGCATTTTCCGCATTGTCAATGCCTTAAAATTGGCGATTCGCAAACTAAAGCAGAATGTTCACCAAAATTTTTTATGGGGATTTTGTAGAAAAACATTGAATTTTAGGGGGGTTTTAAAATTTTTCTGTGGGTAAGAAATACATTGACCTGGGACCAGTATGTATGATTGATATCCCAGAGTGTGGAGTGCGTACAATCACATTACGTATACGTATGTTTTAAGCTCTACGCTCTACTCTAAAAATATTTAAGTTTTAAATTATTTTGTGCCATACTTGAAAAAAGAAAAGTCTATCACCACAATTTTACGCCAAACAATTCAATTTCAATTGTGAGGCATTAAAATCGAATTGAAAGGCCGATAATGTGATTGTGGGCTCAGGTTTATGCACAAGTTGGGGATTATCCGTTTTATTTAAAAAAGGCAGTGTTTTTAGCTCACAACAAATATTTATTTAATTATCAGCTTCTTGCTGTGCAAAGGGTTACTTATGAATTAAACGATTATAGGAAAAAAATGCAGTTATAGGATGAGTAGAAAAATTTGTAATGGAATATGAATATGGATTAAGAGAGGGAAAAATTTTGGAAAAAGAGAATGTGTTAACAAAAAAGTAATATTCAAAAATAATTTATTTACTTGAAATTTATTATTTAAGGTCTAAAAATAGACGTTAAGGTTTTCTAACTTTTTCAGCCGTGTTATGCAGCCGACATTTCTTTCATGCTAATCACCTCATCACTTGAAAAATCTTAAAAGAATGCTACCGATTGTATGTCGTCTTATAGAAGCTGTTGAGAAAAATAAAAATCTTGCAAGACGAAAAACTCTTTTCTGTGTTAAACATTTGTATGAATATTTTTAATTCTCATTTGGTTCATGGAAATTGGGAAATAAGTAGTTGTTTTTGAAACATTCTTTTAAGATTTTTCGAGTCTACTAATAAGGTGATTAGCATTAACGAAGTCTCTTTTCTTAATTTCCAGTTCATAACCGTTACCTTTGATGATGCCGTCAACACCATCAATTACCAACAATATCAGGAACTGTTTGCCCACCTCCTTAACCCCGATGGTTGTGAGGTCAAAGCCACATTTTTTGTGTCCCACGAATATACCGACTATTCGAAATTAAATGCCCTGTACAATGAAGGTCATGAAATTGCTTTGCACTCGATTACCCATGGCAGTGGTACGGAATATTGGCGGCTGGCCGATGTGGATCTCTTGATGCGGGAATTTGGCAACCAGATTGATATTTTGGAAAAATTTGCCAAAATCAATCGCAAACACATACGAGGCATGCGTTTGCCATTTTTGCAACTGTCCGGCAATAATTCGTTTGTAGCAGCCAAGCGCTTGGGTTTATTGTACGACAGTTCTTGGCCCACACAACAGTATCGCCAGCCCGCCATGTGGCCTTATACTTTGGATTATCTGTCAAAACAAGATTGCCAGATACGGCCCTGCCCCACGGTAGCTGTACCTGGTTTATGGGTCTACCCCATGGTTACTTGGGTGGATGTGCAGGGCTACAGCTGTTCCATGTTGGATGGTTGTATCTATTTACCCGAAGACAAAGTGGATGCTTTGTTTGAGTGGATGAAGGAAAACTTTCACCGTCATTATGATAATAATAGGGCGCCATTTGGCATGTTTCTGCATGCTGCTTGGTTTAGCAGAAATGAAAATTATTTTAAGGCGTTCAAAAGGTAAATTATGAAATGTAAACAGTTTTTGTTGTTATAATTTCCGTTTTTTTTTTTAGATTTTTAGAATATGCCAACAGCTTGCCAGACGTTTATATAACCACACCGACTTCGGTTATACAGTATTTGAGGCATCCCTCTTTGGGTAAACCTTTTAAGGGTTGTTTCAAAAAACCTCAAACTTCCTGCCAGCCAGTGTCATGTCCTCTACGAAAACAAGCCTCTGGGGAAACTCGCTACATGACCGTTTGCGATCGTTGCCCCAAAGCTTATCCCTGGTTGGACAATCCTTTGGGCGCTATTTGATTTAATTAAATAAATATTAATGAAAGAGCCTCAAAAGCCTTTCAAAAAATACCTTTAAAAGATAAATTTAACACTGATTATTATAAAAAATAAAACGTTGCTCAAATATATTTTGAACTAATTTTATATAAAAAAGATTTGTTCTAAAATATCTTACAAGAATGTTTTATTTTTTTTTCAATACAAGAGTTAGAATTTTAAATTAGAAAAATACTTTTAACAACAAAATTTTTATAAGAAATTTTTCCGAAAGAATATATTATTTAATGATATAAAGGAAATCTAAACAGGCATTACAACCCCCAGATAATTAATAAGAAAATGGGGTGAAAAATAAATTATAAAAACTAGATTATAGAAAATACTCCAATTACTTACAGCATTCAATGTGAGGCAAACAATTAGAGCCGGCTGTTCTTCAGCTTGAGTTGCAATCGCAAAAATGTTGAATTTTCTGAAAAATAAAAATTCAGTACAATTAAAATGCGCTTCTCACAGAGTCATATTTAGAGTTGCCATATTTAGAAATGGAATTTTCCGTCAAATTTCAGTAGCTTCAAATTTACAATTTGAGCATGAAACAACAAATATAGTTATATGTTTGTAAATTAAGGCTGAAAACAAAAGGCTAACTTAAATAATATCTGAACTCCCAAAAATATCTTCTAAAATCTCCCATAAAAAATGAAATAAATCAAACACAAAAATAACAGAAACCTAAAATGTGGAAGTGAAAATAATAAACTGGAAATCAGATAAAAAAGGTACGGTTCAAAACAAATGTCACATAAAAAAAACTTTAAGTCCTGAAATTAGCAAAAAAAATATTTTTAAATTCCCAAAAACATATTTTTGGAATAATGAGAAAATATCACTGTTAAAATAAAAGATAAATTATAATTTTAACATATTGCTAATTTAAAATACATACATATTTTCTTATTCCCAAAAATTTTGATAAGAAATCCCCAAAATCAAGAGTTACAAAAACCTTGAAAAAATATTTCTTAATAATTATTTATTAAACTTGACTATAATTAATTGTTATTCAAAAAATGTTTAAGATGCTCGATTTCCCAAAATGATGTTAAAAAATTTCTAGAGACCAGTTTTTGCGAAATCAGATTCCGAAAAACGGGATTCTTGAAATTTTGGCAAGTTATTTATACAAAAAATTTTATCTAAAAGATTTGTTACAGAACAAATTAAAATTTTGCTGAAAAGTTGCAAAACTTTTGTTTTAAAACCTAAAAAAATTCTCAAATTTTTTTTATTACCAAAAATTTTATTAAAAATCCCAAAACTGGGATTTAAAAAAAAAACTTAGAAAACTGTTTTAATTAAATGAAGTACTTCAAGCAAATCATGTTAATGATATTTGTTTTGCCAAAACAATTCAAATTCCTTAATTCCCAAAAATGCAGTTCGAAATTCCCCCACCAGGAATGCTAATGAGCCATAAGTGAATTCTTCAGTTAGCAGTTTTATGACACTCTTATGCAATAAATAATATTTATCATATTTTAAATTTCCAAATACAACCTAAAAAACAGGATTTGTGTAATTTGACAGGAACATGTTTTAATTACTTTATAAATAACATTATAATATGGTACATCAACTCCTCATCAAAACACATTGTGTGTTTATTCTTACCATTCATAGGAAAAATATATACATATTCCCAGACTTTTTAATTACATGCTTACCCGGAACTATTTGTCTTCAATAATATATAAGAAAAACTTGCTTCTATAAAAATTTCTCATTTCAAAGCAGATTTTATAACTTGTGTTTCTAAAAATTTATTTTCATTATAATTTTTATACTGAAAATCAGCAGCAAGGATGCCAGCGGGTAGCGTGGCCGAGCGGTCTAAGGCGCTGGTTTAAGGCACCAGTCTCCTCGGAGGCGTGGGTTCGAATCCCACCGCTGCCAAGACGATATTTTGCTTGCTAACCTGCAGTGGAATGTATCAGTTTCACACCAGAATTTGAATAAATAATTTTTGTACTTCTCGGAAATCTGCCGAGCTTTCCTTCATCATTTTACTTTAATATATGTATACATAAGTAATAATTAGTTAAATTTAAATACATTTTGTTTAATTTTCCTTCCTTTGTTTTATTTATTTTCTTCGTACTGCCTTAGTTGTTCATCGCTTGTCTTACGCCTTGAAGTTATGCAACACTTCATTAAAATTTCCAATAGCCTATAAATATGCAACTACATTATTTTTTTGTGTTTTATTCTTTTACCAACAAATTTATAGAATTTCTTAAACCACTTTGTGTTGGGCAAAACGGATAGAAAAAAAAAACAAAACGAAGACAACCAGACAAATTAAATTTACAATTTTTATATTATTCACAGTGCTTGTGTGATTGTGTGTGGTGTAGCCTTCAGTTGCAACTATGCAGAACATGTCCAGTAGTGGGTTGTTATTTGTTCAATATAAGGATTTTTTCCCTTTATTTTTCAAACTCCTTCTAATCAAGACGTGCTTTCTTTTTGTATATAAGAAAACTAAATAAATAACCATAAAAAAGACTAGACAAATTGAAATTTAAAATTTATAAAAATTGTTTACTCTTGAATAGATTAAAGAAGAACACAGGAATCTGGAATGTAGTGAATTGCAGCAGCAGCAGCAAACAAAGCATTTAAGGTCACGTTTGGTTGAAGTTCAAAACAAAACAAAAAACCCCTCTTCCACTGGCCACAAATTATTGGACATGATTACAAGTGACTGGGAGGAGTGGGAGCACGTAAAAAAGAGTTTACTCTAAGTGAGTGGCTGCCGCAAAATACCCACAGCTTAGACAAAAAATTTGGCAAAAATTTAAAAATAGTATGCTTTATATAAACACTTCAATAGAATGACTGTCATTTAATTTCCTTGCCCACAATAACAAACGACAATCTCTTAAAATTTTCCCACAAGACATTGATGGATTACGATATGCCTGTGCTGCCTGTCAGAGAGATGTGATGAAAAACACTTTTCATTAGTATCATGCAACTGCAACAACGGTGCTGCCAACTGACAATCAATTGGCTATCTGATTTACTTACCACAAATCTTTGTCACCCCAAATCTTGCTCTTTTTTTCTTTTTGTTTTTTTTTTGCTCTGAGACCCCTTTTAATGAGCTTCTTTTGTCATAAGCGGCTTCGAAAACAGCAAATGTTTTTACATTTGAATGTAACTTAATTAAGGATGTTGTTATGTTGCCTGCCCTCCGCAACTGAGCTTCAGGTAACCAGAGTGTAAAAATGAATTCAACTGAAATGAGTAGGAAATATGAGAGCATTTGCAAGTATCGATGCTTATGCCGGTTGCATGCAACATCATTAAGAGGTGAAATGTAAAAAATAAACCTTACGGCCAGACATAATTTAAGCACATTTATCAAGTGACACAAAATGACAATATCTTAGCGCAAATATCAAAATGCTTCCGGTTATGGTCTAGCAAGCTAACGCGCTTACGGTAAATTTGTTTTCCCATTAAGGCGGTGCACATTTTTATGGTTCGAAGATGAAAAGATTTCACTTCAAAAGAAATTGAATTTAGATTTAGATTTAATTAAATTTAAGGTTTAATCAAAATGTAAAATAAGCAATACTTCGTTAACAAAATCAATATTTTAGAATACGGACGCTCTTAAAATGGTACGTTTTTGAAAAGACAGCTCTTTAACTAAATGTATTTTGAAAAAAGTACCCTACAAAATGGAAATTTTTGAAAAAAAAAAACAATTTTTATTAAAAATACTTTTACTTTCCTTCATTCTGAATTATGCGTAACCCCCTTTATGAATGAACGAATTAATTTACATTAACTTTGTGAAAGAGAACGAAATATTCACTCAAATGACGCGTTATGCCCAATACTACATTTTTGATAATATTTTTTTTTTAAATTAATTAATTATAAAATTATTAAATAGCGTGCATTAAACAAAAAATATTATTTTACTCGCCCGAGCAGGGACTTGAACCCTGGACCCTTGGATTAAAAGTCCAATGCTCTACCGACTGAGCTACCCGGGCCTCTGTCTTTCCGGGGAATACAAGGCTATAATAAATATACGTTTTTCATAAGTATTTCAAGCAGCTCCGCAATATATTTCTAAAACTTGGTGTCAGTAGCAGATAAGATGCCTTGCCCAATTTCTTATCTAAGTATGTATTTGCCTATGTACATATTTATTCAGCAAACCCCAAATCTAGGCCACCCTAATAAATCATTTTGTTGCTCTTGTCTCGAAAATGTAATGTCATTTGAATTGGTTGTCGTTGTGAATTCCACTTTAAGAGGTGTTTAAATCTAAAGATAAATATTCAATATAGGAAATCAAATAAATCATGGAAATTGTAATGTTGCTCCTTCTTTTCTTTGCTGAATATTTTCTTAAATAGCTTGAAAGAAAAGTAAATAAATACAATTTATATAAATGCATACAAATTTTTAAATGTTTTCTTAAGAAATAATTTTTCTTAATGAGGCTTTTTTCTTTCCGGTATAACGAACAAATTTCCAGTGAACTTTAAGAATTCTCTAAGTGCTTAAAAAAATAATAAATTTTGTTGAACTCTTTGCAAGCAGTAAACTGTTTCAATTTGACTTGGAAACTAATCGGAGAAGCCATGGAGTCCGATCGTATTGGAATTGGGTTTCAAGTGGACAAAAACCCCACTTTGGAGGTATGAAATCGTATAGTGCCGCTTAGAGCTAATGTCTTGTTCGAACAAAAACCTCTAATTTTTTTTCGGTTTTAAATCCGATTCACATAAGAACTATTTGGGGGGAGGCTATAGAACCTGACAAAAATAATTCTTACAAAAACTTGTTAAACATTTAGATGTTGCCTTTCAATTTTTCCATTGGATGCGAACAGTTAAAATCCTCAGTCTCTCACTGACATTTTGAAAAAACCAAAAACATATAAATAAGTAAATAGAATTACATTTCGAATCAATGGCAAAACAAATTAATAACAAATTGCAATGTTTTACAAGCTATTAAAATGTTTAATTTTAATTTGAAACCCAAATGAACAATACAATGCCTGCCATCGCTTGCAACTTTAGCAGTGGTAACCATTAATCAATTTTGAGTCAGGAAAATACAATTGTCAGCAGAGTCGGCTACAACAAGTGGCAAATATTATTATTTTTTTTTGTTTGACAAGCATGATAAAACGGTGGCGAATCCAGTGCCGTTAATCATTCAACCCTATAATGTATTCGATTCAATTGTCCTGTGTGCTGATGGCCACATCCTGGCTCACAGCCACTGCCATAAACAATTTAAATATGCTAAACGTTATTGGTGAAAATTAAATAGAATCTGTTTGAATTGTTAAGTGTTTTTTTTTTCTAATAAAAATGATTTAAATTCCAAAAGCTCGATGTCAAACTTTATTAATACAGTAGAAATTTATTAAATTCAAAATAAATTGAATTGATGGAGACTCCAAAACTAGATAACCAATTCCCAAAAAAAAAACAATAAAAATAACAACTTAGAATTATGTGTATTATTCTAATCTAAAGAAAAGATAAACTCAACTTGCTGAAGTATAAATGTATAGTTTAATTACAAAGATATTCGGTAACATTTATTACAGTTGCACTTGCTGCCGGAATGACGATCACTATAAAGGTTTGAAAAAAAAAAATTAAACTTTTCTTGAAACAGCAGAAAACTAAACTCTGATCTACACACTGCTTTTATTTATTTACAATATTTACAAGGGGTTGGTTCAAAAATACAATCCGAACAAACAGAAAGAAGTAGTGATGCCTTCTTAATTTTAACTCCTTACCACCAGTTTTTGACTTGGATTTTAAATGCCATTTCAATTTAAATTTGATTTAAATACAAAATTGAGTCAAACAGTTGCTATTTAAATCAAACTTAAACGGCCTGCCCTGTCCATTTAAAATCGATTTAAGTTTTTCGTACTGCCATATGATTTTGACAGTTTGGTTTGGTTCTGCAAATTAAGAAAATTGCACATGTTTTTTTTTGTTTGTTTCATAATTTGATTTTTTATTATTTCCAGAAATTGGGAGTTGTTTTATCACTTTTGCTACTCATTTTAATAATTTTTACAAAACAATTTATTATTTTCTAAACTTTTCACAATTTCACTTGCTTCCAAATTTGTTTAAACAGCTGTTTTTCATTGAGTTATCGATAATTTTTTGACACTTACATTGTGCTGCCGTACTTTTATTACAATTAATTACCAAAAATAATTTTAGACTGTAAAACCGAAAGCTATTTTAAATCCATCTTAAATTTTAAGGAAATTTTACTAATTTTGTATTTAAATCCCAAGTCAAAAATCTGAGGTTAGTCTCACTTCACTGATTTCATAAATGAACGATTTAATGCTGTCAAGCGATCGTGGATATTAAACTTTAAATTATCTGCAAAAGGAATTTCAATACCATTCAAAACTAGTTTTAAGCTTTTACTACGTAGAACTGCATAATAGGGACACTATGCCAGAAGCATTTGTCACACAAATTGCCTCAGATTTCCTGGGGTTGATCTTTATACCCCAACTCTCTTATAAATATCATTGATTACGGTAAGATGAGCCGATACTCGCTAGGGTTTTAGCAGGCTGCAAAAACTGTTTTGTTGGGTGGTTATAAGCGGGGTGCCTTAAAAGAGTTTTCACTGCACAGTTATTTCCGCTTAATTAAGTTTTTGAAAATGCACTACTATTGAGGCAATTAAACGGGAACTCAATTAAGCAATACTCGGTTAATTGAATCGCCCTCGCAATTAAACGAAAATCGCTTAATTGAGCAATATGTGCAATAAAGCGAAACATCCATGCATAGATGGAAAATAAAACTCATTTCTTAAGTTACATATTAAGTAGAAAAATTGTTTAGGTTTATTAAAACAAAAAGCTGAATGATTTCGTTCCATCATTTTTCGTGCAATAAAGCGGGAAACTCCATTAAGCGGAAATAACTGTATCTTACAGTACAATCAAATAAAGTGGTTCAGTGTTAAACGACGCAGTTAAAATCCAAACACCACCTTTGCATACCATACGCTATTGAGGTGTGATTCATTAAAAGCAGAGCATTAAAAGAACTATTTTTAGACTATTTAATGAGAGAGCATAAATTTATTCTCTTTAGTTATCAAACTGCTGGTACTTGTAGCGTGTTTGACATTTAAGTATCAACAGCCCGGGTAGCTCAGTCGGTAGAGCATTGGACTTTTAATCCAAGGGTCCAGGGTTCAAGTCCCTGCTCGGGCGAGCTGACTTTTTTTTAAATTTTATTTTAAATTTTATTTTATTATTTTCGTTTTACTAAAATTTATTTTGCCATTTGAATTTTAGTTCTATGATTTATTTTAAACGCACATGTATAAATGTTTGGTTCTTATTACGCTCCCTTAAGAACAACAAGCGAACACACACACACACAGCCAAACAAGCAAGTGGTGGGTTGTATGACGTTTGTTGTTGATGGCTTAAGCATGATTTTTACTTAAATGTCACAAGCAATCATTATGACAAATGATGTTTCCTAAAAGTTTTCAAAAATAAAACTAATAAAAAGAAATATATAAATTTATTTGTAGCATGAGAGAGAACTGGAGACATTTAAGTGCTTTACATACTTGTGTGAAAACTTGAATATACACTGCAGATATAAATATGGAGGGAGTTCCAGTGGTATACAGTTGTCAGTGTGGTTGAGTTTATTTACCCACAGCCACCATAAATTGCTGAGAGTAGAGACAAAAAGATTGCAAACCAATGTTGCCACCTGCATAGGAAAAATCGTCTTACACATGATACAACTAACAAGGTAACCTTTTCGCTACAATAAGAACAACTTCAATAAAAATAACATGCATTTTGTTTTTGTACAACTTATGCAAACTGTCAAAAAGACGCCACTTCTACATTCACAGAAGAGAGTTGCACTGAGCTGACGCGAATTAGCTATCTCGTTTTGGCTGCCTTTCATCTCTGCAGTCTCTTGCCAACCTAAAGTAGTCAGATGATTAACGGTTTAGCTGACGAGGCTACCTTGTTAATTGTATCATGGTCTTACTTTACTTTTACACCTACACAAAATCTAGCAGATTTGTCTTGAAACCCGCATCTTGACATTTACATTAGCGTTTTTTTTTTTTTTTTTTTTGGTAGTTCGCCGATATGAAAAGATTTGCAACGAATTGCAGCATTTGTGATCGAACAAACTACAGAGTAAAAATAATGTAAGACAAAAACTAAATAAGGAACAAACACACAGCACACAGGTACAGGCAACTACCGCTATAACGAACGCTATAATGTCAGGGTCATTCGTAATACCAAATAATTCGTTATATCGCAAAGTTTTTCTTTCATCTTAATTTTAATAGATTTTCACAATCTAGAGAGCAAGTATACTTTATGTTATGAGGTATTTAATATTAACGTTTTCTTTGTAATTTGTCTCTTGTGTTTTTTCCGCTACTTTTCTTTCGCATTCATTAAATCGAGTATATTTTTTTTTACATTCACTATATAAGGTATTCAATGGAAAAAATAATAGCGTTCGTTATATCCAATTTTCGTTAAAGCGAGATTCCTTATACCGAGCTTTGTCTGTACTAGATATTGCGTAGATGCAATTGCTATATTGAGAAAAATATTCTTCAAGCAGTATCTTGTGTGGTTTTTGATCCTATTAAAACTCAAACTATTAATTGGCTTATTACAAAAACATACTTCACACTTCTTAAAGGCTTAATTACCAAATATTATATAGAAATTTTAAAAATATGAGCTTCGCAAAGCTCATATTTTTTTTGATAGATCAAACACCATTAATTTGGCTTCGTTTTTGCCAAGTCCTCTTTACAAAAAAAAAAAAAAAAAAAAAAAAATACATTCTCATAACAGCTTTCAAAATTTTGAAAGCCCTTCTAAGTCACCTTTGAAAGCCCTTCTAAGTCACCTTAGAAGGTTAGTTGCGCCACCAACAGGTGGCAACTCTTTTTATGCTATGACTAATGTACGCATATGAATAATAAAAAGAAGCATAAAACAAGTTACTGTTATAAAAATTCCACACCAACATCAATTGCGCCACAGAATGGGGAAAGTAAAATATAAAGAAATTGTTAAAATAAAAATACTGGGACTCTTTTTGCTTTTGTTTGTTGTTGTTGTTATTTATCCATGTACTTTTTTTTATTATTTCATAAATGAAACATCTTAACTTTGGTCGTAAAATAGTATTTTTTATTTCAACTTTTGTAATATTTTGTTTATTTTAATGGACAAATAATTGAAAGAAAATTATTGCGCGGGGAGAACAAAATAAAATTTAACTACTGCAACTGCAATAATACAGACAAGACAGAGATTTCTTTCCCCAAGAAAGAAAAATTCAACTTTAAAGAGATGATTGTTTAAAGGGACATTGAAATACACTTTATATAGAAGCTGCTCCGAAATTTAAAGCACATTATACAACAATGGTGGTATTAATAGAAATTGAAATGTTACTGTGATGAATTTTAGAATAAATGTTATATGAAAAATTATGTTGATAAACTTTCCATTTTATCACTGTGCTCTTCTGTTTGATGGGAATACATTTTATATTCCCTCATCAACATTCAATTGATTTCCAATTGTTTAAATATAAACCGCCAGTAATGAAGAGCTCAGGTAGTAGGAGGGTTAAGCGCTGCTGCTTAAAAACAGCCTACAATTAGTCATGGCCTGGGTGCAAAGCAAATTTGGGTGCTAATGAGCTACATGGTGTTTTGAAATAATTTTGGAAATAAAATTTTGAACAAAATAATTTTTTTTTCAAAATTTCTTGAGAGGAAAAGTGGATTTTTCGGAAAAATATGGAATGATACAAACATGCCACTATATGGAAAAGGTGCTCCATGAGGTCCACTAAGGTGCACAGTTAGTGGCATTTCTGAAATAATTTTTGAAATAAAACTTTGAGCAAAACATCCGAAATTACTGTTAAGTCGATTCAAACCGCTAACAGCAATGTAAATAAACTGCATAGAAACCCCCTCTAGATGCACAACTTGTTTCTGCTGTATTTTCTAAAATACTTTTTGTGTACTAAATCTGAAAACGGAAATATTTAGAGAAGAAGACCACAAAACGACCTGCACTTGCAGGTTTGTCCAACTTTTAGCGTATAAGTTGTTGTTAACAAGAAAATGCGCTGTTGCCATATACAGAGAGGGCATACAATTATTTAAGTAGTCGATTCCTGTATGTAAGAGCGAGACATATGTATCGCCCGTTTCATCTCTCTGCTATTAATTTGGCGGCTGTTTTACTACTGATTTTGGTATTTTACATTCCAGGCGGAAAACTTAAATGAATTAACTCTTTAAATTAAAAAGAACCTTAGCCGACCTCTTGGAGCACCTTTTCCATATAGTGGCATGTTTGTACCATTCCATATTTTTCCAAAAAATTCACTTCTCCTCTCAAGAAATTTTGAAAAAAAAAATTATTTTGCTCATAATTTTATTTCCAAAATTATTTTAGAAATGCCACTAACAGTGGACTTTAGTGGACTCCTTGGAGCATCTTTTGTATATGGTGGGATATGTGTACCATCTCCCAATTTTCCAGTACGACCGCTTGTCTTTCCAAGAATATAACATTATTCAAATAGTGTGTTTTGTCCTTGGGAATAGTTTTCAATATGCTTTATAGTCAAAACTACAAAATACATATTCCAGAGAACAGTTTCCACTTCATATCTTCCCAGGATGTTACTCAGATTGGTGGATATCCCTCCAAGAAAATAATCCATCTATTTGGCAGTGTCTGTTAAACAGTTAACAGAGCTCTGTTAACCATAAAATTTGTAAAGTGGTGTATGTCTCCGCTAGTTAAAGTTAACTTTATCTTCACACACATGTATTATTTTAGGTCTAAATATTGATCTTAATGTTTTCTGTCTTTTTCAGCCGTCTATATGACGTCAACTTTTCGTTGATGCAATCAACTCATCAGTAGACTCTTTTGAGAATTTTTCGAGTCTACTGATGAGTTGATTAGCAGCCACGAAATGTCGGGGGCATATAGACGGTTGAAAAATACCGAAAACAGAAATTGTCTATTTTTAGACCTAAAATTAACAGTTTTTTTTTCTCCAAATTTTTTTCTATTTGTTGGTGTTTGTATCCTTTTGTATCTATATGTCTTCTTAGTGGTTGGTATTCATGTGCTTGGCCAAGACAAAGGTCCACAACAGAGAGTAGTGGTCCTGTTGTCTGACTGCTAATATTTGATAATCTGACCGTTTCTTTAGCTGCCCTTAATTGAGTGCACTAATTGTCATGCGTGCATGATAAGTGTGAGAGTGCAATTTTCGATGGATGAATTGGTAGAGTGTCCTACTAAGAGTCCGCGAGGTCACAGGTTCGATTCCTGCCTAAGGCCTTGGGTGTTTCTGTAGACAAGCGAAGAGCTTCACAGTTTTGTGTTAATAGTTAAAAAAAATAAGCATTGTGTTTGAATTGGTTGTAAGGTAGGACTCAACGTTGGACTCTTTACTGGCGTCTCCGTCACTGTTTTGCAATTAAAAATATAACCAAGTTCGTACAGTGTGCTGTTGGTGCTTCAGTTATCTTGATAGAACTTGTATAGCAGCTGATTATCATTCATTAGCTTGAATTTGTTTGAATTTTTTCCAACAAATGATGGTGGGAATAATGTTTAAATGTTTGTATCTATGTTTTAGAAAAATATGTATGCATATTTGAAACTCTTATTTCTTGGCTGTTTTTGGGCCTGCATTTAATGTTTATTTAAGATTTTTTAACAATAAAAGTATTGTTGCTCTAAGCCATTATTTTTGTTTTTCTAAATATCGTTTTATTTTTTTTTTTTTTCTTTCATGTTTTATTTTCAAGTATTTGTTTAAGCAATCAGTTGTAATTTATTCCCACGCAATTCAAATTGCATGCCAGTATCATCCATAATTTAAGGCAAGTCTATTAAAAAACCGCATTCAACTCTAAAAGTCACACTCGCAGTTGTTTTCTTTAACAAGTGCTGGTATCAAGTTTTCTCGATACCACCAGCTTTCGTTTATAGAGATTTAAAAAAAAAAAAATTTCTTCTTGATTTCTATTGTTATAATTTGGATTGTCTGCCTGCCTGGCAGACTGTTGTATTTATTTGGCAAATTCTGCCAATAACAAATAATAAATGGAGATCTGTAAGAAAAATAATATCTATTGATATTTAAGCGAATATTCTGAGGAATATTCTATTCATTACAATTTGCCAAGATTGGTGGGTTGTTTGGCTGGCTGGCTGGCTGGCTCGATGGTAGTTGTAGTCTTGAGAGATTTGTTTGCAGGAAAAAGAAAATTATTTCTTCAAAACAAAACTCTTGATTTCTTCGGGCTTCAATGGAAATGGAAAACATTTCTAAAGTTGTTGTCTATGAAGTGCATTTTGTTGGTTGGGGCTTTGTTTAACTTCTATTGTTTAACATTTTCATCATTTTGTTTATTAATTTTCATAATGAAAAAGTTTTCTTAACAATTTCTTCACTATTATTTCCGCCTCTTCGCTGGTTTTTTGTGTGTAATTTTTTCTATTTATTTAAGCAGCAGCAATAATAAACCGAGAGATAAGCAATCAGCAAATATTGAAATATTAGAAAGAAATTAATATTTGAAAGGAAAACAATTATTTACGACAATGAATGCCACAGAAAGAAGAAAAGAATAAATAAAAATATTCAGGGTTTTTCGAAGGACTTGCGAGTTTTTGTTTGGTGGTTGTATATTCTAATTAAAACGATAAAGCGGTTGTTGTTGTGGCTAAAGAGTTACGATTTATTTTGTAACAATGCAAATACATTCCTCTTCCAACAGAGTAAAATAAAATGAAAAAAAGGAAACAAGGAACATATTATTAGCATTGTAAAGGGTCCGCCAAATAATTTTTTTTAATTAAATTATTCAATAACAAAAATTAAAATTTACAGTAAAATAAAATTTTTTTTGTTTTTTGAAAACGGCGCCACACATGGAGCGTAGCTTCGGCTCTGCGGCACGTAGCGCCGTCCTGTTAAAACCAAATGTTGCCAATATCCTCCTCTTAAATTTTTGTGAAAAAAAAAATTTCGTTCAATATGGCCCGCTAACGATCGCCATTGACTGTAACGGCTACTCCGCATCAAACATTGACTCGTTTTGGATGCGTTGGCTTTTCAATGTAAGCGTGCGGGTATTCTGTGCCCCGAATGCGACAATTTTGCTTGTTTACATACCCGCCAAGATCAAAATGAGCTTCATCTGAAAATATGATTTTTTTTTTTTTTTTGGCAAAATCGGCATCTTCTGTAAGTCGATCGCAGGGGCCCACTTAGCGAAGCGTATACACAACCATATTCGTTCAGCGTAAGCATAAAACTAACTATCTGTCAAATCAGACATGAGCCAAATAAGCACTAGTTGAAAAAAAAAACGTTAGATGGTGGACCCTGTATAATAGAAAATCTAAATTCTGGAAATTCACTACCGGTTTTAATGGCGTGTTCATATTATGGCTAAGGGTAAGTATTTTTCAAAAGTAATTTTTTTTTCGGAGGCTATTTTTTCTTGTGGATTTTATTTGGCACTTGTGGACTTTATTTACTTCTATTTTAGAATAATTTTCAAAAGTTTAATTTGTTAAGGCACTTTTAGCGATTTCTTGTTTAGTCGTGCAAAATGTTAATATTTTAGCATGTATGTAGGTGTTGAACAAGCCAAAATTATATATATACCAGCAACGTTGACACCAGCTGTCAATTGCGAGAGCAAGGCATTAATTTAATGTGCATAATTTTCATTTCATTTCTTGGGTTGCGTTCTTTTTGCCCACTCTAACGTGCTATTTTTTCTTATGACTCGTTATTGTCAGCCACATGTTTGCTACAAAAAAGAAGGAAAGAAAAATAGTACCACCCTTTAGAAAATTACCCTTCTTAAAAGGTTTTTACAATTATATTTTTCAAGTTTTTTGCAAGTACTTTTATTTTTTGCACATAAATTTTTTCGTTTGCTTACTTTTAGGAAAAATACCAAATTTTTTCCACATTTTGCTCTTTTGCAAAATGATGTCGTTTAAAATCAGACATTTATAATTTTTTTTTTTTTTTTGCATTTTTTGCTTCTCAAGAAAATGACAAATTTTTTGGGAACGGTGGCAGAAATTTGAATGGGGGCTTAAAAATTATAAACAGAGAAACTGTAAAGTTAAAAAGCATCAGACAAGATATTTATTCTTCTGATTTAATTTATTATTTAACATGCCAGTTATTATCTACTATTTAAAGCCCCTCCAAACCTTATTAAATTTTCCACCACTGTAGTGGTACTGAGTACTTTGGCATTTTAAGTAGCATCCATCGCCCAAAAACAAAAACAAAAAAAAATGTTCAGGAAGCTTTAAAAAAATATGTATAATAAAACAAATAGACTTGTGGCAAAATTATGCTATTTAAATGTATTTGTTTTTTGCAACTTCTCCGCTTATTTCGCCCTTTTTCCAATTGTTGGTTTTGTCGGTTAAGGTGGGTCGTTAACATGTGCCACATTAAGAAGAGGTAGTCTAGTGGAAATGAGCAACAACAAAACACCAAAAACAAATGAAACCAAGCACCAGGAAAAAAGAATTTCAACATCATAAAAAAGAACAGCTGAAAAAATGACAATAGAAATGTCAAAATTATTAACGTAAATTACCAACATTTATTATGGCACTTTTACGTGTTGCATACTTATGAGCAACGAATTTCTTAAACTCAAATATTTATTTTCCTGAAAAGCACAAAAAAATCAGAAAAAAATGCTTTCCTTAAATGCTTATAAATTCCACTAAAGGTATTTAACCACAAACGAAAAAAAAAAAATAAATATTCTTTACTTTGTTTTTTATTTCTTGCCGTGTTTGCCACAAAATTAATGTTTAAAAGAGCTTAACTCTGAACGAACGTGATGGAAAAAATTGAAAATGTACTTAGGGATAGTACATAGTTAACTGGAATTTAACAGGTTTTCAAATTATAACAAAAAAGAGAGAACATTATACTTAAAAAAAAATGATTCAAAAATGAACTTAATTATTGTTTATTCGCCATAAGAGTCAATTGAAATGTAATTATTTCCGTATTAAGTTTATCAGGCTCAAGTTCTTTCTATATTATCCTTGTGATGGATATTAATTAAATTAGAGTTCAAAGACGGGTGCTGACGAGAAAGTGTGGCAGCTTCGAAACAACTAGCTGTCCACCCTGCTAATTATCTTTGATGTCTTCTTTGTCTAATTTAATTAATATCAATCACAAGGATAATAGAGAAAGAACTTGAGCCTGATAAACTTAATACAGAAATAATTATATAAGAAAAAGTTCGAATAATAGAAATTAGTCAATTGAAATGTATTATTTTAGGACTAAAAATGTTGTCTGTCCTTTGCAGCCATCTATATGCCGCCGACATTTCGTTGATGCTAATCAACTCATCGGTAATCGGTAAATGTTGAGCTAAATAGAATACTTGCGTCATACATTTATATACTGCAGTTCTTAAATTTGAAATGTTAGCAAACGTGATACAGATACAAATCGTTATGATTGAGAAGCTGGGACGAAGCGAAATAAGCTATCGAGTGAAAATGTTGTTGCAAAAATAAGCAACAAACGCAGAGCATGAGTGAGGGGATTCATTCGATCACTAATGCCGTCATTCAGCCCCTAATTTATACATGACGTTAAAGCTTAGTTTACAATAAAGTTAAATGGTTCTATGGCTGACGTAATATTTTGATACTAAAAAAATGAGAAAATCTTCTAAAATTTTGTATAAAAATTTTCCCCGGAAACACTATTAAAAGCAATTTGTTTGAAAATGTCATGCATGAAAATTTAATTATAACAACATTATTCAATACAATTTCCATAAATTAAACTAATTTCAATTAAAATAAACTTGACAGTCTCTTTTACAAAACACACACCAGCTGCTTAAAAAGACCAGCATGATGAGGTAAATACA
This sequence comes from Sturmia bella, assembly GCA_963662145.1. NCBI lineage: Eukaryota > Metazoa > Arthropoda > Insecta > Diptera > Tachinidae > Sturmia > Sturmia bella. Next base: position 62,042,192 of record OY759172.1, read on the forward strand.
AATGACCTTGAAAGGCGGACCTTATTTTAATTGCTTACCGGGTTACTCTTAAGAACTACATACTGTATGTATGTATGTAGGTAGGAGCGCTGGATGCTCAGAATGCAAAAGAATTGATGATGTAGTTGAAAAAGAGATACAACATTATATACTAGTGTATATATGTAACTCATATATAATAAAAATTATTGAAGACAAAAAAAAATACCAAGAAATTTGTAATTTTTTTTTTAGCTTTTAGTCAGTTTTCGAATACAGTTGTAATCGATTTGTAATAATGTAGATGTCAAAAAAAAAAAAAAAAATTATTAGGTGTAATCAAAAATTAGCGGACATAGAATACATCTGAAGAGAGTGTCATTCGTAATAGCTGCAATATTTTACATTTATAATGATACTGATAGAAAACCTTTTTAAAAATAGAAATTCTATGAGGAAATTTAAAATACAATGGTATGATCCCCAGCCCATAAGTCTTCCTTTTTAGTCTATTTGTCTTCTGTGAAAAGCGGTGATCACTAAAAATTTGTCTTCAAAATAATCTTTTTCAATTCTGAGGAAGCAAAAACGAACTAAAGTCCAATACAGTAATCAGCAATTGTATCAACTTTAAAGTTAAAGTTTTTAAAGTTAAATTAATGTTTAAAATAAACTTAGTTTACATAAAAAATTAAGAAAAAAATCCCAAGAAAATAATAACTTAGTTGCTTAAAAAAGTAAAAAAAAAAAAATAAAAAACGTTTAAGTTTGTATTAAAATTCTGGGATGGGTAAAATTTCAAGTAACAATAATTTTTTTGAGCTCTCACATTAAATTTGTGGTGCTTGTGACAAAAATTTATGTTTGCTACTGAGAAGTTCAATACTACCACCCACGAAAAATTTGTAATAAAATTATTTTTCGTACAACACTAAAAATTTCTTTTGATTAAGATCAAAGAAATAAATTAAAAAAGTATATAAAAATACAAGAAGGTTACGCGCTAACCTTATAATATAAATCTTTTCATAATTTCAATATTGTGAATATTTACGTCTTATCTAGACACTAGCAAAGTAAGTATTTACTTCAGAAGTACAAATTCTGTTGCATTAAAAAGTAAAACAATATTGTTTTATTAAATACTGTAAATGTAATTATGATGTAAAACATAATTACTTGCGTATCATGCAAGTTCTTGTATCATGAATTTGGAAATTTCTGATTTAAGTGACGTAAGCATTTTGCTTATGACGTAACCTATTACGTCATAAGTAACAAATTTTCATTATGAATAAAAAGTAATATAATATATTAATACTGATTTCAGTAAATTTTGCTGTGACGTAAGACACAATTACTTGCGTATAACGTAACTTCTTAGTGCAGGATTTCAAAAATTTTATTGTCACAGCTTGAAGCTAATGCGAGAAATTTTAATACGATCATAAAATTCTACAAATGACGTAATGCTTAACGTAGTTTATTAGTATATTAGTGCTTCTCTCACAATATTAGCTATAGCTAAGAAAAACAAAACAATGATTATACTACAAGATATAGTTATTTACGTATTATGTGAATGAATGTGACATAAAGTTACCGCATAACATTTTTTTTTCAATAAAATTCATGTCAAGAATTCATAAATAGTTTAGTTGAAGCACACAAGGCGTGTAACATTGTGTATTACGTAACGTAATATGACTTGTAATTTTGCAGTTACACAACATGTTGATAAAAAGATTTACTAATTTTTGTGCAGTTTATGTATTTCTTTTGTTGAATATTGTACATGTGAATATTGTCTGAGTTCACAAAACATTTTGTATGTCTTATCGTTATGTTTCAAATGCAAAGACTTAACTCACAATAAATAATTTGAAACTGTTATTCTAGGTTTCAGATTTTCTCTCTAAATATATCGACCAACGATACGACTTCAATTCAGGCATTATTTAAAAAAAAAAAAATTTTTTTTTTAAAAACTCAACAAATTAAAAAAAAAAACTTGAACTCAACTTTAGAGTTGAAGTTTATGATTTAAAATTCTTAATAATATTATAAAGATTTGGTTCTTAAAAATTGAGATAATTTTTTTACCATCATAATTTTATTACAAACAAAAATCTTTCTCAATTCGGGGCAAGTAAAATCGAACTCAATCCCGATAAATTAATTTATTGTGAAACATAAGCTTAACATCAAAAAAGCTTATTTTGCGAATAAGGCACACATTGCCTAAATTTATTTATACCCCTAATACTCGCAATGTACCTACTAATAAATCCCTTATCGCCAAAGTCTCAAGCTGTAATCATTATTTATACTATAAAAATCATTTTTTTTACATGTTCATGTACTGAGCATCTCTTTGTATAAGCGAAAAACAAAAACAAAAAAACAACTGTTTATTTTTAATTAAATGAAAATAAAATAACACGAGTAATAATGCAACCTTAAATAATGCTAGTTTTAATTAGACAGCACTAGTGAAACAAGCACCTTAACAAAGTTGTGACACGTAATTTTAAAAAACGGAAAATTGGAAAGAACCAGCTACAACAACGAAAAAGAAAGCGCTATCAATACAATAAAAATGACAAGCACGAAAATGTCATTTCCTCTAATGGCATTGATGTCTTTGATGGTGATGACATGCGCCAAGCCCAGCCGTCCTGGAGACAAAATCCACTTTCAAGACTCTGCAGAAGAACTTGATGTGGATCAGAGGTCGGGAACACAACAAAGAGAACGTAATCACACAGGACGTTCGCCCCTCCAGCAATTTGAACAGGGCATACCCGGCCTCTATCCCATGAGAGGACCTGCTCAGGCGCCCCTAATATTGCCATCGAAAAACTACTCAGACACAACCAATACTCTGGTGTTTGCCACACAGCCAAAAGTAAATACTCCAGTGCCGCAGCAGCAGCCACCTAAAGTTTACCACTATGCAGGTAATCCATTTCTGTCAAGATACGTCAGTGAGTCAGCCACACCAACAGCCCCAAATAAATTTAATCCACCTACCTTTTCCGGTGTCACCAATCAATTGCCCAGTTCAGACAAACCTGCTGCCACCACAATCAATCCTCGTCGTACAGATCTGTTGCATGGCAGCAATTTAACAGAAGATGGGGGCAGCCGGGACAATGCAGAGGCAACCTCAACAACTGATGTCAGTTTTCCAGACCGGGGAATCTTCGATACTGCACCCCACTGCAAACCAAATGAAATTTTAGTAAATAATAAATGTCGACCCAAAGTATAAGGAATATAGTGGGGAGAAGATGTACAATGGAAAAATATTAAATATTATATAGAGGTGTAAATAATTGTGAATAGAAATTATCTTTAAAAATTGCCAATAATCGAACAAACAACATATGTGTAAAAAAGCAACAACAATAACAAATCAAGTGCTAACAAAAATCTAATTACACTAAAGCCGAGTAAAATTTTTTTAATAAAAATTGTGTCTTTAAATTAAAAAAAAAAAAAAAAAATTTAGTTAAATATTTTCCTGCTACAGCATATATTTTAGATATTTTTTCATAAATATTTTAATTAAAAAGAGTCTGCTGAGACAGATTTTTTTTATAGAAAAAATCTAATTAATAAATTTAAAATTTTATTTAAAAAAAAGCGTGCTACATTGTAATTGTTCATAAGACTTTATGAGGGATAAAAAGAGTTCCACTTCCATATATCAAAAAAAAAAAACATTTCAAGTTATGGGACAATTTTCCGGTGACAGCTTACATTGAAAATTGTTCCATCTCAAACTCAACTCTACAAAAAGATTTTCATTTATAAAAATTTTTTATAGAAAAACTTAATCGTTAATTATTTTATCGGTCTTTTAGTTCAATTTTACTGTCTCAAAATTGAGAAAGATTTTCTGGTGTGTAAAAATTGTAGTGCTCCCTCCATATTCATCTTTTGTATCAGGTCAAATTGAAGACTTATTGGCTGGGGTATATATGCCAATGCTGTTTCGTATCCACCACAATGTTAATCAGCTCGTAAGCTGCCTCGAACCCAGGTCATATTCAGTTGCATACTGCTTTGAAGCGACAGCGCCAGCCACCCTTCTACCTGAGCTCTTAATGTAATTGTTTTGGTTTGACTATCGGTCTTATTTTATTATACAAGGTGGGCCAAAAGAAGTCACCCTATTGGAAGTTGCTCTTATTTCTGCATATGACAGCCAAGTCAAATCTGTTTTTACATTTGTGAACTAGACAGCTGTAGAATAGAATGTAGTGGATAAGCCAAGAACGCGTCTATGACGAAGTGGACGATTTTCGATCAAATTCATAATGAGCGATGAGCCTCCTTTCTACCTCAGCGGGTATGTGAACAAGCCAAGCTAACGCTTCTGAGGCACCGAAAATCCACGAATGATTACACCCGCTCATAGTGACTGCATAGGGTTTGGTGCATATTACGGCTATATATTTTCCCGCCCATGACACTGATTACTCCCCGGGGTGTCCAACCCCCAATAATCTGTCCAATGTTTGTTTGGAACCCTTTAATCCTGTAGCACGTCCTTGCAGAAATATGAAACAAAAAATTGAAAATCGGAAGCCTGAAATTAATTTTTGGCATCTCGTAGCGGAACATTTATTTCCTCATGCCAAAAGTTATCGAAAAATCGGTAGCCAATATCGATTGCTAAGTCGTCCTACCCTAATATACACACTTACCTTGTGGGGCGGAATCACAAGCTTATCACTAAACGAAATTGCAACGAAATATTTTTTAATAAATCTATATACATATATGTGTATTAGGTAGGGGAAAGGAACATTTCTGAATGGCAGAAATTTTTTCTTCTTCTCCCAAGACCCAAAAAATCATTAGAAGTTAAAGCCTTAGCTTAGCAAAACATTTATTTCATTTAAATTCAGTTTAAGGTTTGCATCCGTAAAATAGTTTGCCATTTAATGCTCATAATTTTCCAAACAATGAATGGCAACAGTGTCACAAAAGTCAACTAGCACGCGTATTTGCAGTGTAATTACAATTTGAGTTTAAATGAGCATTCCTATTCAGTCAATGGTAGTTTACAGAATTGCTAGTTTAAACAGTTGCTAAACTGAAAAGACAGGTTATCTACTGATCACTGATATTTTTTTTCCATAAGAAGAAGAGAAAAAATTTGTAGTAGCACCATGGCGCTGGCTAACAGACCAACCTAAATTAGAGCGTCAAGCGTATTTTTGCTGTATAAACCACTCATTTCCATACAAAATGGGGTTAAATCAATTTTTTCATGGGAAAAAGAGATAGAGGTTTGATATGTTCCAAAAAATGTTGAAGAGGAAAAACTAATGGCATGAACTAGAGGCTAGCTAAAGTTATAGAGAAGAGCTTAATTATTTATTTGCTTTAAGAGCCAATTGAAATGTATTAATTCAGGTCCAAAAATGAACCTTTTCAAAAAATGTTTACCAACAAAATGTCTTCGGCATATAGACAGCTGAAAAATACAACAAAAATTTTTTGAAAAGGTTCATTTTTGGACCTGAAGTTACAGAGAAGAGTTTATACAAATATGATTTAGGTACGGCAGCCCCGATAAAGGAAATCCGTAGAGAGTTGATATGTTCGAAAAAAAATCTTCGGAGGGAACAAGTTAGCACAGAACAGTCTAACATTTTATTCTCGTAGAAGTGAAGCTAGAGCAGTTGTAAAGCTTTTCTTGTTTTACCTGTTACTCAGAAACTCCTAGTAAGACCTTCCCCTACCTAATGTACTACATACAGTTGATTTTTATTCCACTCAAAGCAATTCTCTTAAGTAAAAAAACACTCACAAAACACAAGTTGTGGTTGTGTTTTGTTTTTCTGGCATTTCTTTATTTTCGTTATTCATTCATTTATTCCAACATTTAAGTGAAGCACCTAAAAATACTTTGGGGAATTTCATTAATTAATTGTTCGGTTAAACAAAATTTCAACATGAAGTAACTGCATAAATGAAATGATGAATGCGGAGTCAGCGTTAGTGGCCGGCAAATGGACAAGAGGCATACTATAATGGGTAATAGTGACCGTAGAACTAATTAAATATTCTTACTTCAAAATCTTAGAAACCTTGTTATAATTTAACTTAATATAAAGTGTGTATAATCGTTTCAAACTTTTTGAGTAAGAAGTAAGAAGGTCTGCAGTGCCTTTATATCTTAGGATATATTCATTTGTATCTAAAAATAAATTCGAAATTAAAATTTTCTTATTGCATTGAACCTGTGAAGTCATATACTGATTTTTTTCTTAGCCCTAGAAAAAATTGGAATTCATTTTTTTTGTTCGAAATGAAATTCGAATTTTCGAACATTAAATATAGACATATATTTGATAATTTCGTGCAGAAAATTTGTAAGTAAATAAAATTAGACCTTTTGTTGGTAAGGCTCTTAAGTTCGAAAAATTCGAAATTAAGTTCGAAAATTCGAAGATAAAAATATTATTAAATATTAAATATTATTATAAAAAACGTTTTAATTTATAAAGAAAGTAAAAAATTAATCTAAACATCATTATTTTTCAGCTAAAAACCATTTCCGTTATTCAGTCTCTCATTTATTTAGAACACCGCTGACGTTTCAATTTAAACAAAATATTTCCCAGTAAAGCATAACAAGTTCTTATACTATCGTTTAATTCAATACAATTACTAAACATTACGTTTAATACTTTAAGGTTGTTTGTATTTCGCAATTACATCTCATTCAGTTTTAATTCGACTTTCAACGTAACACTAACTTTTAATAAAATTAACGCAAGAGTGAAATTATTTAGAGAAATTAAAACATGATTGAACAACATTTAATAAAAAAAATTACTAAGGCTTTTAAATTTGCTTTATTAATAATGTGCGTTTTTGTCATGATACATGGAGCCATAATGCAATGCCCTCCAGGTTATACTTTTGCTTTGGGCAAATGCCATAAAGCTGTTTAATGAAAGTTATAAAATATTCAAACTTCTTTGCGACACCTTGTTCCCACAATAATAAAGCCGGGCTTACAACGCGGCAGCAGCGTGAATACGCTCTCTAAGATCGGTGGTGGTGATTGGTCAATGGTGATGTGTTCCAGAGAAGAAAGCGGCTCCTGTTTAACTTCTTGTTGGGCATACAGCGGTGTTTTAATATCTTCTGGCTGCTGTAATTGAAGGCCCATTGTGCATGTGTGTTTAATATAAATGAGCGCGAAAATTAATATGAATTTCTGCAATGTTTTATATATTTTAATCGTTGTAATCATTTTGTGTGTTTTAAATGCTTTTTCTTGTTGTTGTTATTTAAAAATAATTTAACTAAGAATCACGTTTGACTTGTTTTATTTCAACGTTTGTTTTTTCTTAGCTTTTGTTGAGTTTGCAAACCGCTCTGCAAGCGTTAATAAACTGGGAATAAATTCATTAATAAGCAAATGTTTTTTTTTAACCATATTAAAAAATCACAAACATGTGAAATTATTTTCAGATAAAAACAAGTAACGACTAAAAAGCTCTCAGGTGAGAGTTTGCTCTTTAAATCAGCAACATATCGATGAGAAATTTCTACAACAAATTAAAATTATGACAAAAAAAAAAATGATGCCAGATCAATCAATGAAAGGCCGGCAAATGTCTAGAATGAATAAGTAAATAATTTTGTGAAACACCAATGAACTGAACTAAACTAAAGCGTGAAGAGTTTCGAAAGTCAATTAGCGTACAACTTCGAATATCAATTCAATCGCACGCACACAAATAATGAGCACAAACACTTGTGTGAAACACCAAACTCATTAAAACGTGCGAGTATGTAAATGAAATAGAGTTTTCTTCGATCAATTTTGCTATCGATACTTCCTTTTTCATGGAAAAATTTTTGTTGCCGATAAGATTTCTGTAAAAAAATGTTGTTATGGGTCTATAATTTATGGAAAAACTCTTGCGTCGAGAAATCCTGCAGAAAAATCTTGCCACCAACACATTTTCTACAGAATAGTTATTGAAAATTCGATATCGATAAATATCAAAAAAAAGTCTACTACAGAAAAACTGTCTATGAAAAATACTTCAACCAGCAAACTGCTCACTGAAAAATATTGCTATCAATGAATATACGAAAAACATTTTTTTAAAAGCCAAGTGTTCTAGAGAAAAAATTTAATATTGGACAGATATCATAATCGATAGTTTTTAATAATAAAAAACAATCTTATCTGTCAAATGATGGCAAAATAATTTTGTTATAGATACATGGCTTATCGAAAAACTTTGATATCGATAATTTTTGTTATCGAAAATTTTTTATTATTCAAAAATTGACTGTGAAAACTATATCAAATGGAAACCCATTTACTGAAAAGTATTGAATTTTTTTTTTCGCAAATTCAATGGATTTAGGAAAAAAAATTTGTTATCGCCAAGTGTTCTAGGCAAAAACTTTACTGTCGCATAAGTGTCAATCGATCGATCGATCATTTTAATAAAAACACCTGTTATCTGCCAAATGATGGCAAAATAATTTTGTTATTGATACATGATTATCGAAAAATTTTGGTAACGATAATTTTTGTTATCCGCAAATTTTGTTATCGAAAATTTTACTATAGAAAAGCTTTACTATGGAATCAAAATTTATAGGAATTTTTTTTTTATTAATAAACTTTCGCTTTCGGCAAGTTTTGCACAGAAAAATTCACAAAAATTGTTTTTCAATTATTGTTAATTTAATATAAATGCATTAAAAAAAAACTTTATTATCGAAAAGTATTTTTAAAAAATATCCTAACTGGAAAACTGCTGAAAAAATTGGTGTCATTGAATTTACTACCGAAAACATACATTATTGATACATTCTTATAGAAAAATTTTGTTATGAAATTATAATCTTTAAAAAAAGTTTCACTAACAAATCTGGGAGAAATTTTGTTATCGAACATTTTAATGTAAGAAAGTTCTGCTATGGAATTATAATTTAAAAAATAATTTTTTCATTTTTTAATAATTTTTTCATTAAAATTTAGTTTTCGACAAGTTCTGCTCAGAAAAATTATCAAAAATTGTTTATCGATTATCATTCAAAAAATCGATTATTATTAAAAAAAATCGATTATTATTAAAATATCTTTATAAAAACTGTCCATAAAAAACTTTTCAACTGAAAAACTCCTCAAAAAACGGCTATCCTTGAATTCACAGCAGATAACATTTGTTATCGATACATTTTTTATAGAAAACATTTGCTATCGAAAAGTTTTCTTTAGAAAAATTGTGTAGTGAAATTATAATTTATAAAAAACAGTTTTATTAAGAAATTCTACAAAATATGTAGCGAAAAGCTTATCAATCAATTAAAATTTTATCGATTCTTATTTAATAATAAAGCTGCATTATCGAAAAATAGTCTATAAAAAATCGTTGGATGGAAAAAATTGCTATCAATGAATTTAATATAAAAAAATTGTTATCGATAAATTTTCTGTGGAAAAAATTAATGAGTGGAAAATTTTCTATGCAAAAATTATGACATGGGAAAATCTTCGATTAAAAAAAAATTTCGTTCATGAAAAATTTTTCAAAAGAAGTGAATTATTTCAAAAATTTTATAAGCAAAATTTTGCCATGGATATATTTTTTTTTTTTTTTGGTAAAGAAATATATTTTCAGAGCAGTTTTGAAAGAATAAAATTTTTCAACTTTATAGACGAATTTCATTATTTTTTAGATCTAAAAACAGACCTCATTAATGTTTTCTGTCTTTTTGATTGACTCGAAAAATCTTAATGGAATGTTTGAAAGCCAACTTGTCATTCCATAATTCCCAGGATCAAAATTAGAATCAGAAATTTTCAAAATAAATTTTTTTGTCTTGCAAGTCTTTTACTTTTCTTCACAACTTCTTTACAAAGAGCTTCCATCGGTTACTACGATTTGTATTTTAGAGTGTATCAAAAGGCAAAAGTTCTTTCAATATTCACAAATGAACTTAATTATAAGAGCTAACTGAATTGTATTACTTTAGGTCTAAAATAATACATTTCAATTAGCTCTTATAGCAAATAAATAATTAAGTTAATTTTTTTAGTCGAACTTTATAGTTATCAATTCTTCCTCAAAATGTTGTTACTGAAGAGTTTTCCGTTGAAAAATCGTTTTTGAAAATAATTATTTTCCAGAACAAATTTCTGTAGAAAAGCTGTGATATTAGAGAAAATTGTTATAATCTTTCCACCATCCCTGGCTCTTGGCTCTCTTAACTATAATTAACCTTATCGATATATTATATCGAAGAGCTTAATTACACTGGATAATCCAGCCTCCTTAATGAAATTAATCGCTGATGCTGTACAGCTTTTATCATAAGAACTTGTGGCTGGCCAACACTTGAATTTAATCACAATGAGTTGAGAGTGGGTGAAGGGTAGTTCGATGGAACGCCATTGAAGTTACGAAGTGTTGATGGTAAAAGGTGAAGCAAGCTCCTAATGTGTTGAACAAACAAAAATTGAAACATGTTACACAAACAAAACCAAAACAAAAAAAAAAAAAAAAAACTTATCATCATCAAGGGTAACATTCGATTTTGTAACATGTCTTCTTTTTTTTATTTTTTGTCTTTCGGAAAACATTATTTCCTATTTTATTTTCTTAACATTTCAGTAAATGATTGGCTGGTTGGTTGCTTGAATGCTACAAAACACATTGCAAATGTGGATGGACACAGATGGTAATCGATGAAAATTGATGTGTTTGCGACATGCTTAAAATGTTGTCAATCAACACACAACAACTCTTGTATGCCACATTGAAACACACATCTAGAGATGCCAAACTTTTGATAACCCTGCTCCCCACTGGCAAGAGACAATGAAAGGAAATGTAGGAAGAAGCAAAATGAGTACAATTTATTAAAGTTCTTTCCACAAAGTGGCCGATATTTTGTGTATTTTACGCTTTATAAATATAAAGGGAAAATACATAACAACAGTACTATAAAGATTTTTGTCAAGAGTATATAAAAAAAAAAAAATAACAGCACACATTTGTAAGGTCGTGTGTGTATATGTGTTTGTGTGTTTAAAAAGGATTTTTAACCTTTGATAAAAATAATAAAGGCGTGTAACGTTGCGTTTTTATGCGTTTAAACACTAAATTGAACACGTTTGTTTTCTATTGTTATTGACGATGCCATTGTGAGGATTACACTTTCCAGGGCTTTTGTTGTGACTGCCGCCATTTACGAAAAAGCGACACCGGAGCAACCATTTTGCCACAATAAAAATTCCTTTAAAATTTTATTATTATGTTTTCCAACAACAAAACGTTGTTATTTGCCTTTTTTAAATAAAATTTTCTGGCTTAAGCCAGATTTGTGCTCGCTTTTTTTTTGTTTTTTTTTTTTTTTGCTTCATTTTGGTATCATATAACACCTGGGTTTTGTGGGAAACCAGAAAAGAAATGAAATTCTGTTTATTTTTATTGTTGTTAAGCCAACAGGAATCAAGGGGAGTATGGTCTTCAGTTAAGCATATTTATGCCATAAATGTTTAGAGGAGAAAATATATTACAGATTTGGTTTGAAATCGTTTTTAGCATTGTCGATGAATCTATTAGATATTAAAATATTTGCTACTTTAATGTTTATGGCATGAGGGCTACAATATTAGTATTCTAGAATTTATTCTTGACTTTTAATAGCACACATTCTCTTTTAAAATGCCACAATATGAGGCATATAACTGGAACGAGATATCAATCAGTCTGCTGTCATCTTTGCCTTTTCACAGCCCTCTTACTGCATGATTGTTTTGTGGAAGTGTTTTTTGCGGGGGTGCGCTTTCTTTTTTTTTTTTTACTTTTGTGTAATTTGCATAAATTAGACTTAACATTCAACTGAAAGTTTACAAATGTTGCTTTGAAAGTGTCTGTTTAATTTCCGTTGTATTTGCGGTTGAGTCTCAATTTGTTGTTGCTTGCTACTTGCTGACTGCCTGCTGTCCATTATTCCGTGTTTTCAGCTCGTATGCTGCTGTACTCTTATCGGCAGCGAAATGGCAAACTCAGGTTAGGAATGTGACTTTCTTTTTTCTATTTCTGGCTCCAAGCTCAAGTTCTTTTGTGCGTGGCACTTTGCCTCAAAGTCGTGCTGTAACACATGCACAAAAGCTGTGGTAATCTTTGCAAACTTATTGTAACCATGAGTAACCGAATACATACAATAATTTTAACCGAATACATAAAATAATTTTACATACAATAATTTTCTAATTTGTTTTATATTCCCATCAATTTAATTGATGGAAATATAAAACAGGGAAAAAAGTAATAGGAAGAAGTGTATAGAGAAAAGGATAAAAAAACAAAAATAAGAAAGATATAAAATGAAAAAATCAGGATAAACAAAAAAATTAATAGACAAAAGAGGAGAAGAATGAGAAAATCCTAATAAACAACAGGCAGAAGGACAACAAAAATTTTTCCAAAATTTTCTATAACTTTCACTTATTTAATCACAAACTTCAACAGACGTACTCTTCTTCTGTTCTACAAATAATCGCTCGAATATAATCCTTTCGGATGAACAACTCTATCTTAACAAAACTTTTTTTCAGCCACACATGGATATACATATATTTAAAACACTTGCAACATTTGTAAATTTGCATGCACAAAGGCAAGCAAGTTTTCATATTGAAAATTTATTTGTTACATTTTGCCTAAAACTTACATACAACCTTTTTTATTGCCTCGAAGAAAGAACAGGAAAAAAAAGCACAAACTTTATGCCAACTTGCAACCACTTAAACCCAATTTTAATCAGGTGCATTCGGTTTATTGTTTTAGATTCAACTCTCTACTGTCTCATACAGCTTCTTTAAAATGCTTACCGGAGTATGTGCTATAACTTTGCATACACTGGATTGTATTTTCGCTCCTTGCTTGTTTGGTGCTTGCCATTCGCTTGAAAGTATGTACGTTTGTATATATTTGAAATATTAATACGTTGGGTATGTTTTGAGAAGTTATCCATACACACATACAATACAACCATGAAAGTTTAAATGTGTGGAAAATTTTGCATTCGTTACACTCCAAGGATAATATGATTTTGTTTCAGGATAAGAATCATCCAGCTTGTACAACAGAAATGAGAGTATTATAATAAAAAAAAGCAACAAAAAAAGCAAACATTTTTGAGGAACAAAAGAATCAAATTTTGCGGTGTGCGTAAGAGGAAGTTAAGCTGTTAAAGCCGGTGTTAAAATGGGATTGAAGGTGTTTGGCAAAGAAATGACTACAGGAAATATACATTTTTTAAACAGCATAGAAACATTAGTCAAACCAACCTTTCATTGGAGGTGGGCCTTAAGAACACAAATTCTTACACGGAGCTTAGAACTTTAGTTATTTTTGTAATTACGTAATTAGGTTTTGTATTAGGGAAAATTAAAAACAAACTAAGAATACCCGTCATTTTCTTCTTCTTCATTAATCTCCTATTTTCTCGTTTCTTCACATTGTTTTCTATTCACTTCTGTGACGTAGTCTTGACCGCCCTAGTATTCTTCTCTCCTCTCCTCTCTTCTACTCTCCATTCTTCTCTTTTCTTCTCTTCTCTTTTATTCTCTTATCTTCTCTTCTCCTCACCACTCTTCTCTTCTAGTCTCTTTCCTTCTTTACTCTTCTAATCTATTATTTTCACTTCTCTACTCTTCCCCCTCTTCTATTCTCTTCCCTTTTATTACTTTCTATTACTTTCTCTTCTGTACTCTACTCTACTCAACTATATCAACTCTACTCTACTCTACTCTACTCTACTCTACTCAACTCTACTCTACTCTACTCTACTCTACTCTACTCTACTCTACTCTACTCTACTCTACTCTACTCTACTCTACTCTACTCTACTCTACTCTACTCTACTCTACTCAACTCTATCAACTCTACTCTACTCTACTCTACTCTACTCTACTCTACTCTACTCTACTCTCTACTCAACTCTGCTCTACTCTACTCTACTCTGCTCTGCTCTGCTCAACTCTACTCTACTCTGCTCTACTCTACTCTAAACTTCTTTTCTCTTCTCTCTTCCACTCTCTCCTTTCTTCGCTGATTTATAGTTTCTTATCTGCTCCTTCCTTCAATTCCATCCTTTTTTTTCTTTTTTCCTTATCCAAAAATCTCTTTTTTTCTCACTTTTATATTCTTCTGGTCCCTTCTAGTATTTTCTGTTCTCGTGTCCTTTTTCTTCTCCCTTTCCTTATCGACTAGTTCTGCCTGCCTCCTTCCGCTTTCCTTTCTAACTTCCCAATACTATACTTTTATTTTTCTCCATATTTTGTTACGCATATTCTTTTCTCAAATTTCCATTTACATCTTCCCTGTTCTTTTGTTTTAATTGCTTCTCGTCGGTTGTCTTTTGTTTTGTTCTATTATTAATGTTTCATTCTTTCTGCCTGCTATTCGTTTGTCATTTATTCCTCTTCATTTTTGCTTTTAAATTCTTTTCACTTTCCCTCTAAATTCTTTTTCAAAATGTTGGCTTTTTTATTTTTAGTAATCCATCATCTATTCCTCTTGTTTTGGTCCATAAATTGCCGCTTTGGACCATTTCGGTGCCAAAGTTTTGCCACCGCTGAGCAAAAGTGTTGGCATTTGGTAAGCAAAGGTGCTAAAATTAAAAATAACTCTTTAGAAGCAGTAGAGTACTTGTTTTACATCTGATTATGTTTAGTTTTTATATTTTCGTCAGTTGTATAACTCTCAGTATTGGGAGCATTGCTGTGAAATGCTTGTGAATTTTAACAAATTTTATGTTCATTTCTTTGTGTTGTTGTTTTTGCTTCCTTCGAACCTGAAGAAATTTTGGCTTTTATATTATGGAAAATTCCCTCAAGAATTCTGAGGTTAGAAATGGAAATTTTTGTTTGCTACTGAGGTTCGTTAGGATTGCATTACCCCAAACAAGTGAACGTTAAAACTGCAAGCCTTAAGATGAACATCCCAGCCATCCCGGCAAGTGAAATAAGTTCTTTGGCTGAATGAATGTACGAGACCTTGTGGGTAACTGAATGCTAAAACAGTTTGCATTATTTGAAATTTTAATATGTATTAAGAAAAGCAAAACTAAAAAAAAGGTACTGAATGCATGTACTTGTATTCCAGCAACAGCAGTTGAACAATAAAAAGTCTTCTGACGCTTATAATTTCAACAGCAAACACAATAAATATTTAATATTTTAATCCTTTTAAAAACAAACTCTTATTAAATATTAAAATAATTGTATGTACATAATGAAAATAGAATTTGTTTATATGTACCTGCCATGCGCCATAAATAGCAACTTGTTTAAATTTTAAGCCGTTGCGAACGGGGAATCCCCCAAGCATCATATGGTAGCGTGGCCGAGCGGTCTAAGGCGCTGGTTTAAGGCACCAGTCTCCTCGGAGGCGTGGGTTCGAATCCCACCGCTGCCAACTTAGCTATTTTTTGTATTTTATTTTCATTTTGCCTTTCAGCCATTACTGAAATGTGTTGTCAGCCATTTAAAGCATTTAAACTCTTACCCCCTAATTCATAAAAATTTCTTATTTCAGCTTATAAGCTGGTAATAGTTATCATACACTAACAGTGTTATAAGCAACTCATAAGAAATTCAATTCATAAACACATTATAAGGGTGAAATAACTATTAAACTGTTTTATTAATTTTGTACTTTATTGTTGGCAATACCATGCAATGCTCACTCTCATTTTGTGCCTAGTGCTGCATATATGAGATGTATGTAAGAAACTGATTATGTGGGTAGCTGCGAAAAATGCAAAATATTATTTACTTATCTAATATAATTTTGTTCGAATATGAAATAATTTATTGATTTACCTATTTTTATTGCGAAAAATATGTATACAAGGCTTTGAATTGTAAAAAAAATTGTTTCTAAACACATTTGTTTAACGACTGGTACCAAAAGTAGTCGACTACTTACTCTCTAGCATTTGTTTGTGTAGCACTATAATTATTTGCAAATATTTTTCATGAAAACATAATGAAAAGTGGTAAATATTATTTAATTCGCAAATATCTTTTATTAAAATTATTTTATTGCTGAATTCTTTCTTCCCAACTCTTCATCAACTCAACGAATGTCTCTTTATCAAACGCTTATAGTTAAGTAGAGGCCAATGCGTGTGTATACATTGTAAATACAGGCAGGATCGCTACTGTTGTTTGTGCGTAGATATGTATGTGTATGCAGGCATGCATACATACATACATATGTATGTATATATTTCTTTGTGTATTGTATCGATACAAGTAGTCAAAATACTTGTTGTAATTTATGTGAAAACTAAAGAAAAATTTGTTTGATAAAAATATGAGAAGCTTTTTGCAGGGTTAATGTGTCTTTATGAGTGTATATTACTGATTTTTACACCATATTATCACCAGAATTTAACCGACTTACATACATACATATATTCGAATTTTATAGTTTAATGCGTAATGATGATTTGGTGTAAGAAACAATGAAATGCAATCATATAGACACATTCAAGAAGCAAAAATTGATAAATAGTGTTAAAATAAAAAAATCATCAATTCAACAATTTTCACTATTAAACCCTTATAGTTGGGTAGAGGCCACAATAAAAATATCCAATTTATGAGATGGTTATAAGCAGCATAATAAGCTATAAGTCGATTATGAATACACTTTTCGGAATTTTTGCTTATAAGTTGGTTATAATACTGTTATAATGTGTTTATGAATTAGGCCGTTATGTTATAACATGCAAAATTAGCATTGCACAATTTGTAAGCACAAATTTATTTTACGAGCTCCAAAGGAATGATTTAGAAAGGCATATTAAACTGCTGCATTCATTTGTAACATTTAACCAAGTGCAAGAGAATGACAAGAACTGTTCTTAAAAGAAAAATGAATTTAAACAACCTGGTTCTTAATATTAAATTCTGAACGCTTCTCATTTTCATTCAAAATGTTCCTCAGACAAATAATTTAATAATGTAAAATTAATGTGGAATAAAAAGGCTTGTATCTAAGATTATATTATTTAGCAGCTTCTGCTTTATCTATGAACTGTTTGGGAAGCAATTTATGGAACCTATTAAGAAATTAATGTATTTGCTATATGCGGCATATTAGAGACCTGATTTGAGAATCAAAATCCTGATGAGACTCCATTATCAAATGAAATAATTAGAAAGCAAAATTTAACAAAAAAACGTAGAAAATGAGCTTACAAGAATCAGAAAAAAAGGAGAAAGAGAAATGAGGTAAAATTTAGTTGCATGTGGCAGCCAACAAAATGAAATGCTACTTAGTAGAAGTAAATACAAAGACTGTATGCATTTTATTATAATATATTTCAATAATTGTGGAAAATCTAGAGAACGATATAAATAATAAGATATTTAGGAAAATACTGAGATTGTTTTAAAGAAATATTTTCTTGGGATTGAAGAACGCAGCTTAAAATCATTAAAAGAATAGAGAAAACTATTCTTCGAAGTAATATCGGATTAATGAAAGAGAACAGCTTGAAATAAAAAAGGAAGCTATTTAAGAGCATCTCGATGGATGAAGAGTGGTAGAGTACTTTACCAAAATTCCTGAAAGTCACAGATTCGATATCTGTCGAAGGCTCTGGCAGTATCTGCACAACAAGTAAAATACTTAAAAACTCACCATCTCTGGATTGTGAAACTTGTTATATTTGGTCTGACTACATAATATTACCTTTCAAAAATCATGCACAATCGGTATACACTGTTTGGGTATACTATTGCATAGAGAGCGTATGTGGAATGTAACAGAAAAAAACTTAAAGTAACAAAAGTACTAACATTTAAATCACCTCTGGATTATGGAACTTATTGCATTTGTGCTGAAATTTTTAAAATACATATAAAGTGCGTTTTTTTGTTTTCTTTTTTTTTGGTGACCTTTCTCAAATATATTTTGCTTGTGGAAACTATTGAGCAGGGCAAGTACACAAAACTTTCCTCAGTCTTACTTTCACTTTTAACTGAAATCTATGAAAACTATTTTTAAATTATGTTACCAATATTTTGCAGTATTTTTAGCAACAAAAGAAACGTGCTCTGCGCTAAAGCAGAATATCGAAAAATTTCGAGTTCCACAAATACTTTGATGTTTTTTAGTGGTCTATCTCTGAGGGAAATCTTATTAATTTGGCCAAAACTTAAGTTCCACATATTTTTCTATACCTTCTTTACCATCTTTTAATGCCATACCTTTTACACGGTCCTGCTGGTAAATATTTTCGTTACTTTAATAACTCAAGAGGCATTAAAGTATGGTTAATAAAGTTCGTTTAAACTTTGTTTGCTCAAATATTTGTAAGACACCATTTTTCATCAGCATACACATAACTTTTTTATTTCGTTATTTTCTTTACTGCCGAAAAAAAAGAATGAAAATAGTATATAACTAATATTTCAACAGTTGTGAGTAAATAACTGCTGACTGAAACAAATTGCATCTATTCAAAATTAAAATTTTTAGAAATGCTTTTGTGAACTTACAAGCATATTAAAATATTTATAGTCTTATGCATAAAAAAAAATAATTTATATTTGCTTAGTTGTTATTTGAGAAACTTGTTTGCAGTATTTGTCAAATAAGTGCCTAGTAAATACGAAATAATTTTTATAAATAAGCCACTAGGGGTTTATTCAAATCAACGGCAAGTAATTTAAGAATTTGAATCGGATTTTAAGTGCAAAGAGCATATTTATGCCGTACGCAATATGATAAGTTTATACAAATATAAATATGTAAACAAAGCGACAGTTCAACGATATCGAACCGGTCATACATACAATTTTGAAATTCATTTGCACTTATGAGAACGAGTTGCCAGAAACAATATCGATGAACTAAGAATATTCTGCAGGCTGTATTTGAACAATGTTACGCGTGTTGCCGGCCACTTGGGTCCTAGAAAGCTTCCGTTGTGATGAACACTCTCAAAGTGAAAAATAAAAAGTAAAAGTTGCACTCAAATAATTTCTGAAAGAACGACCACTGCAAGCTACTTTATGAAACTGCTATAGAAGAAGCTATGGCATTGAAAATTCGAATGAGTGCTGTTTACGAGCAACTAAAACAGCTGCAGAAGTAATAACGAGCCATTTTGTAGACAATTAGTAAAGCACACGTGAGCTATTGGCAGTGGATTGCAAGTGGAATGTAAGTATAAACAGAAGATACAAGAAAAATTAAAGACACAAAACGAAAATCACTGCTGAGTTAAACTTAAATAATACAAATTTTAAGCGTTTGCTCTCCTTTACACAACACTATAAGACGTGGAACGCATTATCCTAAAACGAAACTAACCGCCAGGACCTCGGGACATCGTGGGCGATATCGATCGCCTTTTGATTTACTTGCCAAACAATAACAAATTTAAAATTTTTTTTCTTTGTTCCATCAAACGAGGTTGCGTGACATCGTGGGCCTGGTACTAAATTTTGTGCCTAGGTCATATGACTCAGGGGATTGAACTCATTGAAGAGATGTGCTCGTTTTTAGCTCTCCGCTAATTCAACTTCTTAAGTAAGTGTGTGTGTGTGTGTGTATAAATTTGACTGAGATTTATGTGATCCCTAAATTTATGACTCCATGATGCTGCCACTTGAAACTACTCTTGCTACCAACTGCTACAAAATAACATGTTTGTATATTTACAAACATTTTCTGCACCTTAAAGAAACCTTTTAAAAACGTACATAAGAATATTGAAAAATAACCATCTTTATGTTGTGCTGTTGTGCAAAAGAAGGAAAAAAATTAATTTTTTTTGGAGGGGAAAATAATAAAATTATTTAGGTATGAATGTGTGTTCTAAGGTATTTATATTTTGCTGAGATGACAGAAAAAAATTAAGCTCCTTAAAAAGTTGCCAGCGTTTTGGGGTCGTTTATCATTCTTGGGGCGGCAAACAGTGGAGAAGGGTTATTGATATTGTTTCCTGTTTTATAAATATTTTTTATTTGTTTATATTTTTCACCAATCTCTAGGCGGCGGCCTGTTCGACTGTATTATATTACAAACAAAAGTAATAAAAATAATTTTTATGATTTTGTATTCTGGGGGTTTTATGGGCATAACATTGAAGTATGTTTAACATATGTTTTTGTTTTGTTTTTTGGACAAGTTTTATGTCTAAATAAAACTTTAACCAAATATGTTTTATAATAATTGTTTTTACAAAAGAAAAGGGATCACAAAATTATGTCTACATTAAGTATATGAAAACTCTGACTCTAGGGCAATAAATAAAATGTAAGGAAATAAATGTATACATTTGCCAGGACAATAATTTCAGCCATTGATTTTTCGATAGCTTTTGCCCGGCGAAAAATAAGTTCCACTACGACATAATAAAAAATCAATCATTTTGAGGCATTGAATTTTCACTTTTGGTAGTTTTGTAGGGGAGTTTCCATAAGGAGGCATGGAATGGCCTGGTTTGTTCATACATTTGCTTTGTCTGCGATTGATTCATATTTTCTTCAATCTTGATTGCCCAACACTGTAAGCAGTACATGGAGTGGACCCAGGAAAGCCTACAAAAAGCAAACACATCAAACTTTTAAAAATCAGCAGTCTTCTTGATATGACAAATACCATTCCATCGCTGCAATAAAGATCATTAGTTAAGCAGTAAATAAACGCCATCAAGCTATTTAGGTATCGGGCTCAGACCTTATAACCTACCAGCAAGCTTATACAATATTCACTTCTTTAACTTCTTTTTAGTTACACCAAGCCTCGTAATGGTTTGTATGGAAAACATATTGTTTTACTTCTACTGGAATTGATTTCTTTTAATTTTCCAAGAAATTTAATTTTGAAAATTGAAAAGTTTTCATTTAACATAAAAATCAATTCAAATAGTTTCATATGAGCTGTTTATCCGTTTAAAATTGCTCTCAACTTTTATACATAGTCCCAGCATGTTTGTGCCATCATCAAATTGTCAAACTCTGTTTCACATCACACTACAACCCAGTGTGCAATCACGCAAAATAACCATACACAACAAAAATGCTGGCACCATCACGAGCTTGCGCCTGTATGCTGCTCCCGTGCCCCTTAAGTGAGTAAACAGAAAATCCAATAGCATGAGCTTTTGTGACAGAGTAGCTTAAGCGTGGTAGTACTTAAAATTTCTAAATTTAATTCAAATGGCTGGTGATGAGAAGAAGCGTGGCGGCTTCAAAACAGCAGGTTGTCCTTGTCTTGCTTAGAAATGTTTGCATCAATATTAAGCATAAGGTACTGTCCAAGGGTCTTGAGCTTGATGCTGCTTATAAACTGTTTAAGTAAGATTTTTGAAGAACATTAATGAAAAGGCATTGTGAGCCAGATTGTAATTGCTTTTGCTCAAGTTGGCCAGTCAGTTTGTGGTACTTTTATGTTGTTTTTTTTTTCTTAAAAAATATTTGTTTTTTATTTTATTACAAATTACTTTAATTTAATATATCTGGGAGTGCATAAAATGAACAGTGTATTAATACTTTTCTTCATCACTGTACCTATTTCGTTATATTTTAAATTGAAAAAAAAAATCAAGTACACAATTAAGTCGGCTTGCTCCTGTATTTTGGCTGAAATTCGTTGCAATTTAGTATTCAAATAAAATTAACAGCACGCCAGTCTAAAACTAAACACAAGAAAAAATCTAATTAAATCAATTAAAATAGATTGAAAAGAGCGTTCACTAAACGAATCAATGAATTTTCAAATACACATTTTATGTTCAATAAACTCATGCACAGTTTTTCGACTTTGATGGATTTTATTAACAAAACGTGACGAACTCGACGGGGGCTGATGACGACAATGGTACTCGTAGTGCAGATGGGGGTGGAGATGGAGATGGATACTGTACAGAAACATGACAATAATGGCGCATGTTTGGGGTGTGCCAGGTCAAGGCGATAATTTACTCAAGCCAAAAAAAAAATAATAGTAATAAAATGAGTGCTGCAACAGCAACCAGAGCCAGAAATAAAAACAAATGGGATATAAGTGTTGTTTTATAGTTTTCTTTAATAAGATTTAAATGCGTGTGAGTTGCCATTATGCAAAAAGGCAAGTGACAGCAGTTTTCAAATGGTTTAGCAAATCCAACATATTACCCAATTAGTTGGCAAATTATTTAATGGCAACACACAAAAGCCCTGACTTAAAAACTTTCATAATAAGTGCTTAAAATGTCCTTAAACTTTTTATATTAAATCAGTGTTAATTTAAGTGCCCCTTAAATTATTTAACAACTTCCACAAAGTTTTATACGTTTTCATAATTGTGACTTTTTCATCATACATTGCACGATTATTAAGCAAACATTTTTGAGCAGCACTCAATTGTAGCAATTACGGCAACTTTTGTTGTTTTCCCTTCCTTTTTGTGTGCTTTTTGCATAAAAAGTTTGTTTCGTTTTTTTCCCTCTGTCACTCAAGTGGCGCCACCTACCTGCAAGTGGTTGAGAATTGTTATAATTAAACAAAGCAAACAGGAAACAAACCAGCAGTCACCAGCAGCAAACAATTTTGCATAGAAAACCTGTTGGAAAGAAAAAACTTGACTCAGAAAACACTTGGCTTTTTAATTGCTGCAAAAAAACAAAAGGAAAGAAAAACTTGTCATCACAATGTGACGATTAATAACTTTTTGTAGAGACTAACAAAATAACACTTGAAGCCTACACCCACCCACGCGTAGAGTACAGAGCAGCAAAGGAATGAATTTGATGTAAATAGTTTAAGTGGGGGGGGTGCTGGGGTCAGGATGGAATCCAAAAGCAAAATTTAAAAAAAATGTTGGCAATTTTAGTTGAATTTCAATTGTTTGAGCCTTCTTCCTAAAACTAATGATAATGACATCAGCTGGGGTACATCTAAGTGCTTCAAAACCAACCACACTTCACTTTAGTGTTTATTTGGTTGGAAACGTTTCTTTTTTAATTTTAGTTGAAAGAAGTTTTATAATTGCTAATTACTCTATTGGACTTAAATTCAGTTTTACTTCCCCGAGAGCTTCCTGAGATTTTTTTTTTTTTTGGATAAAATTGTAGTGCTCAACATTTTTAAAAAAGTCAAGAAAAGTAAATTGGCAGGCTGGGTAACATAACATGGCTCCTTCACAGGCACTGCGACAACCATTAGGCAGTTCGTAAGGAAGATTTTGGGTAGTAGGATGAACTGGGTTTCAAGCAGGTGTACACCCGCCTTCTCACATATACGATCCCCACATCTTGGGAGAGACAGCTTACCAGACATATGACAATTACGGGGCATAGGCTGGAGGAAACTAAGGAACTTTGTGAATAAGATGGAGTTTCTATAGACCGATGAGGCAAACTGTTTCACGGTTAAGTCCACGGAGCGCATAACAAGCCTATACTGGGTTAGGTGTATGTCACAAGATATAGACAAACAAACCTCCTCCAATCCACCTAACCTCACCTATTCTTACTTTATTTAACAATACGTGTGAGCTTTTATTATTATTATATTTTTTTTTTTGTAAAGATTTCATTATTTGAAATGCTGGCCAGGTTTTTTCTAAAACAACAGTGTTTTTTTCTAGCATTTTCAAGTGCATTTGTCCTTCAGTTACAAGCATTGAATTATTTCTGTTTTATTGTGTTGTAATTTTGCACTTTTTTACCTTCCAAACTATTTGTTTTTGTGTTAACTCCCCAAGGAGGCACAACTTGTTTCTACTGTATTTTCTAAAATACTTCTTCCTCACAAAATTTGAAAATGGAAACATTTAGAGAAGAAGACCACAAAACGACCTGCATTTGCATAATGTTTATTTATTTATTTATTTATGTATTTAGTTATTTATTTATTTATTTACTTATTTATTTATTTATTTATTTATTTATTTATTTATTTATTTATTTATTTATTTATTTATTTATTTATTTATTTATTTATTTATTTATTTATTTATTTATTTCTTGATTTATTTATTTATTTAATTATTTATTTATTTATTTATTTATGTATTTATTTATTTATTCATGTATTTATTTATTTACTTATTTATTAATTATATAACTTATATATTTTTTTATAATTATAATTTATATTATAGTATTTATATTATAATATATAAAATATAATTTTTATAATTTATTTATTTACTCATTTATTTATTTTATAAGATTTGTTATGCCAGAAAATTTTATATATTAATGGCAACATCTTATTCCTTCCTCAATCTTTTCCCTGAAGAACTATGGCCAAATTGTTATAAAACTCTTTTGGTGGTTTATTGAATGTTTGTCATTTCTTGTGTCGTGTTGGAAGGAAGAAGAAAACATCATTAAATCCTTTTTTTTGTCGTTTTTAACAAATTGCAAATTTTTGCATTCCTGTTGAAAGTGTGCGTTTGATGGTTTTTCAAATGTTAAGTGTTTCCGTTGATGATGAGGAAAACTTGGTGTAGTTTTTTCTTTTGCACTGTTTTATGAAATTTTGTATTGTTGTTTGTGGAAATTTTGTGTTGGATGTCTTAGAAATACGAAAGCGAAATAAATAATGACTGAAACGTGTTTGATGCGTTTAAACGTTGATTGTTTTGTATGTGTGTGCGTTTTCTGTGCTTACATATTATGAGCAATTATCTAAAAAAGAAAGCATTATTTGTTTTAATTGCTTTGAAATTAGAACAATTTATTTTAAGACTGAAGAGGAGGCGAGAGAGGGAAAGGGAGCGAAATTAGTGATGATGATGAATTTGAAATACAAAATTGTATAGAACTTAAATGAAATTTAAGCAGGATTATATTTTTCATATAAAATTTGTGAAATATTGACTCTAATTTTAACAACCAGTGTATTCAATTATCGATCACAGACCCTGAGTCCTTGGGAATTTTTAATTATTTGGTCTCTAAAGGCCTTGATTCAGTATTCTGCTGAATCGTACGATCTGTTAAAAATGACATGTGTGTGTCCAAAAAGTGAGATAGTCTAGACTAAAAGTGTATGTGTCTGAACGAATTTTTCACAAGTCTGTCCGATTTAGTAATCCTTGAACATTTCCAAAAACTCTCCTTTTCTATGCGATTAGACTGGCCTTTTCGAAGTTGTTTACAAAAGTATAATAGTGTAGCCATTTTGAAGCGACTTTTCAAAGTAGAACAGAGATCTAGTAGATTTAGCTAACAATTTTCGGTGAATGAAGCGTACAATTGAATAGGACAGTGTATCATGGCCTTTAACTACATAATTTCTTGAATAAAACTCTCAGTCCAAGAAGAAAAAGAAATTTCTTACTCAGAGAAAAAAAACACTATTCGTGTGAAAAATGTCCACTATGGGGAAAAAAAAGATGTTAAGAAAATCATTCTAAGCCAACACATTTTGCGTTTTATGTATTTATTCAACTTTTTCATGTGTGAAAATGAGAGAAACAAAAAATCTGCTCAAGGAGATTTTTAGTTTAACTCCTCAGTATTGAGAAAAAAATTTTTGTGGCAAAACTTTAAAAATATTTCAAGCCATTTCGGACTTGTTTATAAAAGTATAGTAGTGTGGCCGTTTTGATGCAACTTTTTAGGGAATGAATCGAGTGAGTAGAATAGTGTACCATGGCCTTAAAACGCCACAGTAGAAAGCTGTCTCTTTTAGTCTCAAAATTTATATACATATGTAAATATATTTTCAAATCACTCAATTCTCAAAAGAAGTGGCTCAGTCATCACAGTAATGTTTCCTTGTTTTTCTTACAATAAACACCAGAATTCGATTGCTCAATTTAAAATTTAATTAACTCAATTAGGGTCAAGGTGTGAACAAGTTTTAAATAACTTTCGAAGAATTTCTGTTTTCTTTGTTTTCTAATTCTTGTGTTCTTAAGCTCTACATTCTACGCCAAAAGGTTCAAATTATATTTAAACAAGTTCACTAACTAAATAAAGAAAGTTATAGAAAATATCCCCTGAGGAAGAAAAAAAAAACTGTTTGCCTGTTCCCCCACCAAAAAAAACATGAGTTTACTCAAATATTGTGTTTATGTGCGTATGTGTTAAGGCGTGCGAAAATTTCCATAATTTTACAGTTTTTTTTCCATGTTCTACACCACCAATATGAACAAACTCTTTAATATAATTTTTTTGCTAACAAATTTTTTGTAAACATTAAAGTTTTTTCTTTTACCCCAGCGCATATGAGTCTTGACAAAAAATGTTGGAAAACATTTGCTTTTCTTTTTTGTTTCTACGTAGTCGCTTTACAAAACTTGCTAAACTTTATAAAGTACACATTTGTGCCCTGGTATGTTCTTTAAAGTTGTGACGCTGGTTCACCTTCTCCGCCTCCTCCTTTAACCCCTCCCCAGAGCACACATACAGCCAAGCGTACTCTGCAGGAAGTGTAAGTGCGTTTGTATGATGTGTTTGAGAAAATATATGCAAAGACATAAATAAAAGTTTTATTTTTTTATGCCAAATTCTAGACACGTTTTTTAAAATTGCATAACGCCATAATTTAATATAGAGATGTTGTCAGCAAAGTATAATTTTTTTGTAAAACAAATTTTTGTCTATTTGTGTTGCCAAAGGAAAACTTCACAAATGAAGAGTTTATATGTGAGCACAACACAGAAAAAAAGGTGATAAATTAAAACAGCGAATGTTTAAACTTTGCAACCAAAATTAAATTACTTTTGCTAATGATTTTTAAAGAAAAAATAAAAAAAAAAAATTGCTCATGGCCGTGGAGAAGGTAACCAAACCTTTCAAACATTTCATGGCTTCCAAAGCTTTAGGTCCTTCGAACCAGTTTAGTTTTAATAAGCTCGCATACATCACATCGCAAC
The DNA here is from genome assembly GCA_963662145.1 of Sturmia bella. NCBI lineage: Eukaryota > Metazoa > Arthropoda > Insecta > Diptera > Tachinidae > Sturmia > Sturmia bella. The sequence continues at coordinate 62,069,086 of OY759172.1, forward strand.
ATTTTAAATTTGTCTATGGTTTATCAGTTTTATGTTGCTTATCCACAAATTTCTTCACAAAGTCATATTGAATTAAAGTTTTCCATCTTTTTTAAAGTTTTGTTTCCCCTGTCCAATTTGTCTGTGACTTTAATTTATTTCTGCTTTTAATACTATTTTAAGTGCATGTCGTAAGATATGTACGAATTTTTATTTTAGACAATTCCCATTTTCATATGCATGTACATGCCGTCATTTGTTCTCTCTTCGTTTTGGCTGTTGAAAACGAATTTCATTAATTATTTATTTATCACCAACATATTCATGTGCAAAAAGACTTTGTAACTGTTGCCCGTAAATGTACTTGCAATTTTTATGGCTGCAGAAAGTACTAAAATAATGTACAAGCACTACAAGTTGTGGATGTAGTAGCCATTCAAAAGCCATCATACAAACTAGACACGTGACTTTTGCCAGCTGTATGTATATTACATGTATACATATGTAGGTATGTGTGGAGAAGGAAATATTTAGAGGTGTTTGGAATATTCTTGAAGCAAAAACAGTAGTAATTGAAATGCTGCTGGGGTACATAATTTTTTTTCGGTTTTGGATTTTGGAATATGTTATGAAGATTATAAAAGTACCACAAAATTGTTCCTATTATTCTTTTTATGAAATTCCTCATTCTTTCTTTGCTGAAAATTTATTTTCGGGAGTAAGTAGTTAATCTGAATTTTTCTTTTATTTCTTCTTTTCTTCTCTGCGCTGCTCTCTTTACTATCTTTTTCTTCGATTCTCTTCCTTTCGCTTCCACTTTGCTTTTTCCTTTTAATTTAATTTGTTATGCTCTCCTATTTCCTTTCTTCCATTTTGGTTACGCTTCTCCTCTCTTCTCCACAGAAAACTTTTTATTATCTCTTTCTTTTTACTATGTTCCCCTCAGTTCTGTCTGTTCCTTCCTTTTTCTTCCTCTTTTAGTATTGTATTCTTGTTTCTTCACTCCTCATTTTTTTCCGCCAGCTATTTCCTTCTTAACGCCTTTTCACTAACCCTCTATTCTATATTTTCTCTGAAATGTTTTTCTCCTCTCTTATTCCTTGCATTCTTCTCTTCTATTTTCTTTATTTTCCTTCTCTAATTTCACTTAATTTAATTTTAATTTATCTTCTTGTATTTTCTTTCTTTCTTTCTTTTCTTCTATTTTGTTTTCATCCTGTTGGTCTATCCTCAATCCTCTTTTGTTTTATTTTTTTCTGTTTTCTGCTCTCTTATTTTTTACTTTTGTGTTTCCTCTTTTGACTTCGTTTCTTCTCCTCTTCTCTCGTCCCATTTTTTGGCTTTTTTGTCTTCTTTTCTTCTCCTCTCCTCTCTCATCTGTTCTCTTGTTTCTGCCCATCTCTGTCCTTCTTTATCCTTCTCTTCCTTTTCTTTCTCTTTTTTATCTTTTCTTGATTTTCTTCTCGTTGCTTCTGTCTTTTTTCTTCCATTTTTATCTCCTCTTCTTTTCTCTCTTTTCCTTTTCTTCTTTTATGTTCTTTCTCTTCTTTCTCTTTTTTTCTTTTCTTATTTTATTATATTAATATATTATTTTTTCTGCCTTTTCTAATTTTCTTTTTCTCTCATCTCGTTTTTTCCTTGTTACTCCTCTCTTCCATTCTCTTTTCTACTTTATCCATTCCTTTCCCATTTCTTATATCTATAATTTTCTTCCTTTAGCTTCTCTTCTCTTGTATTCCTTTCTTTTCCTTTTTTTATTCTAGTGTTCTTTTTTCTTCTCTTTGTTTATCTTTTCTCTGCTGTTTTCTTTCCATGTCTTGCCTTTTTTCTTCTCTTTTCTTCCTTCTTCCCTTCTTCGTTCTTTTGTTCTCTTCTCTAGACATTTTCCTTTTCCTTTACCTTTCTTTTTGTTTTTTTTTTCTTCGCTGATCTTTCACTGACTTGCACTTCGATCCAATTTTCCTTAATTTTTTCAGTTAATGTTCAGATCCGCCAACTTTATCAACAATATTTCTCTACTGCTGGGTATGTACTAGAATTCCCTTGTGTCTACAAATTTCTCCACATAATAGTACTCATAGTAATCATGGAGTACTTCGAACCTGAAAAGGTATGATGCACTTCAACTCCTTTATGGCCAAGGATAAAATGTTCATCCTTTTGGCATCACAACCAACAACATTCGTTTGTTTGTGAAAATGTATTTCCACAATGGATGAATATTATTTTAAAGTGGTTTGAAATATTCCATAAAAAAAAGCGAAAACTACACATGTAACAAGCGTTTTACGCATACAAAGTGTTTTAAAGTGCAAATTATCACATAAAAATTTTGTACTTCGAAAAATATAAGAAAAAAAAAATGTGGAAACAGTTTCGCATCTTTTCCAGTCACCGTTAAGAGTGGAATAGCAGACACGTCTAGCATTTTATAAACTTATTTTCATTGCAACATAAAGAACAATATAGAGTTCAAATTGATGAAACTCAAGAGAACAGAGTGTTATTAATAAATATTTTTTTTAAACAAAACAAATAATAAAAGTAAAAAGGAATGTGTATAGAGAGCAGTGTTGCCAGATCTCCATACAAGTTTGAAATTTATGCTGGAAGAATCAGAGCAAGATAATATAAGATTTTGACTTAATTTACTTCTAAACTTGTACATCATTGGATCAGTGATCCACGTCTGTTTCGCAATGTCGAAGTCGTGCGATTGTTTGCTTTCTAAGCGAAAAAAATTGTTTTGGGTTCATCTATGAAGTTCGTTTATTCGAACGATAACTCGATCGACAAGTCGAAAAGACGTAAGTGTTTTCATATAAAATCCGATTGCTCTGTATAGATCATGTTGTCAGCACTGCCAATACAAATGTCAAAATCAAGCACTTGATGTTTTGCTATCGAGTGAGATTTTTATAACACTAGAAACCCCCACATATTTTTAATTTTTGTCTTAATTAGTAAATATATTTAACAATTATCACAAGTATGTATGTAGTTTTCCTAAAAAGTTCTTCTTGTTCGCTGGATGGAAGAAAATCCTGAGTTTGCCAGAGGAATACCAGTACTCAGAGCATCAAAGTACTTATTAAATGTCTATGGAAAAAAATACTTTTAAATTTTGAAATACCACAAAAACTGTTTCCACACTTACAAGATGTTTGCTTTGTTATTTTGTGCTTATTTATGTATGTATTTGCATTTGACTTGTCAGATATAGCTGACCATAAAGGCTTGTATTTACACAAGAATAATGTAGTAGTTATTTTCAATACTACAATAAAAAATGATCCAAAATTTTAATTTACCGATCTGGCATCTCTGTGAAGTAAATGCCTAAAATTTCATGACGTAAGCCCATGCGAATGCAAGCTGTCGACATAGAGGAACCCAAATTGACTCGAAATCGAGCGACTACATTTCAATCGCTTACATTTCTTGCGATATTGAGGAACAGGCAGAAAATAATGCAACAAGAAATTTGAATGATTTTTAAAAAAGCCCCTGAAGGTATGCTAGTTATATTTCAGAGCGACACAGTGATCATGGCGGTACAGGGATGGAAAGATGGCTACAAATACAAACTAATTTCCTTCCTTTAAACACAGTACTGCGAACCTCCATAGTCTAAGTCAAGATGAGCGCCCACGATCTTAAAACGGTGGTTACAGCACTCTTGGCATCCCCTTAAGCAACGCAGCAGAGCAAATCCTGTATTATAAAAGTTGTAGTGATTTTTTTTCTTTCAAAAATATGTATGTGCACATATATACATATTTACTGACATTTAAGTATGCATTATGCAGTTAATGCACAAATAAATTTTAATGCTGCCATAAAAGTTACTCTCCAAATAGTTTTATAATAAACATTAAACATCAAAAGTAACGCTCCATCGAAATTATTGGTTACTGATATTGCTCGCTTTCATATTTCGAAATTGAAACTAAAAATTTGTTCTTTTTTTCCCACAAAGCAACACCAAAGCAACTGAAGTACAAATATACTTAATGCCTTGATTATATGCTTAAGCATGTATGTATGTATGTACGTAGCAGATCTTCCAAGTTTTTGTAATGACATGCATACGTTGCTCGTGCATATTTTAATTTCGGCCACAATTCCTTATAGAACAGCTTTATTAAATTAAACCCCAAACACAATAACAAGCGGAAAATGCAAAACTTTCCATATCATTTCTGTTTTTTTTTCTTCACCCAGGGTGAAACAATTGCGAGTTTTTGTTGGTTTTTTCTTTAAATTATAAGAATATGATTATTTTTCCATTCTAATATGTTTTTTTTTCTCTGGTTACCGAATAAATAATTTGGGGTGTTTGTTTTTGTGCAGTTTTAAATAGAAAATATTCATATAAATGTTATTTGGTAGTTTTTTTTTTTATATATATTTTAAATTTTATTTTGTAGTTTTTGCGTGTTTTCATTTCGTCATACCAACAGTATGCTGTGTAATGTTTTTTATTACATTTTCTGTATACATACCTACCTATATCTCTTACAGTTGTTTTTGTTTGCCACATATTGTTGTTTTCTTGGCATTTTAATGAAACCGCAGACGCAGTCATTCCAGTTTTTGTTTGTTCTCTAAGTTGCAAAAAAAAGGACCCTTCAGTTTTCAGAGCTCAGAGAGGCAAACACAAAAAACTAATACCATTTTGCATATTCGTGCAAGAAATATATTTAAATATCTTTGGCTGATTGTTATTTTCTTTTATTGCAATATTTTGTTTGGTAGATTCTTTAATTCAGTGATATTACAAAATATCTTTCAATATGTGAAAGTGTGTAAAAGGGAGTGAGTTGCTATTGATGTACATATGTATGTGTGAGTGTGTGTATGTGTGTGTGTATTTTTAAATAAACTCACTCAGTCTTAGCAAAAGAACCTTTAGACAAGGGCGAGAATACTCGTAGGTACAGGTTGTTTTGTTATTTTAAAAATATTTTATTACTTTCATAGGCGCACAATTGCAGGCATGTTGTGCTCAGCAACAACCCAGTTGGAATTTTATTCTAAATAAATTAGAAAGCCAAAGCCAATAGCTATAGGAAAGCCAAGTACCTATCAAACTACAAAAATAATTTCTGAAAACTGTGAAAAGTTTGAAATTTAGAGCCAGCATCATCATCTCTAGTATCTGTTTGACAGCCATTAATAGAAGACAATCTTCTAATTTTCCACAAAATTGGAAAACAAAATTGCGCTAGAGTAAAGTCCAAAATATTTACCTATTAAGGTTTTATTTTACTGACTGAAATTTCCTATTGCATCTTTAAAGTGGTTTTCATATTTTTACTCTATGTTTTTATTTGCAATAACAAACATGAGTAAGGAAAAAAATAGACACCAGAATTGGTTAAATGTTATTCTGTTTTTTTTTGCTGTTCATTTCTACTTGGTTTTTATTACAATTTCTAATTTCACTGCGCCAAACGTTACGTTACATGGGTGAAGGCAATAAAAAATGCAAAACAAAACAATAAAAATAAATAACAAGAAAGCTAAGGAGTAAATGATATACATATACAGTTAGTGTATGCATACACATATGTATGTATGTATGTGACTATGCTTAGAAAAGCATATTAAACAAATTGCAATCACAAGCCACGAAATACATATGTATAAATAAATTCAGTCAAGTACGAGGCTGGCTCTTACACTTAGAGTTCCGTGTGTATGTGTTACTTTAGGTTGTATGGGGACACCTAGTAGTTTTCGATTTGTTGTTGTTGTTGTTGTTGTCATTTGTTGTTGTAAGTCACCGGGGAATACATACAGAGTGCGAATTTCGACTCTCTATCTCTTATGGCTCAAAAGTTATAGCTAACTGTTACTTTACGTTGTTAAGGGACACCTGGTAGTTTTAGAGTTGTTGTTTTTTTTAGCATTTCTTGCTATGGAGCATATGTGAATACATATAATATGCAAATTTCATCCCTCTGTCTCTCACGGTTCGAGAGTATTGGCTAATTGTTACTTTTCGTTGCATGGGGACATCTGGTAGTTTTCGACTTGTTGTTGTTTTTAGCATTTGTTATTTTAGGACATATGGGAGTACGTGTATTGCGCACACGTACTCATCTCTCTATCTCTTACAGTTTGGAAGTTACGTCTAATTTTTAATTTACGTTGTATAGGGACACCTGGTAGTTTTCAACTTGTTGTTGCTTTTAGCATTTGTTGTTGTAGAACATCTGTCAGTACATACAATGTGCAAATTTCAGCTCTCTATCTTCTACGGTTCGAAAGTTATAGCTAATTGTTACTTTTAGGTGTATGGGGACACCTGGTAGCTTTTGACTTGTTGTTGCTTTTAGTATTTGCTGTTGTAAAGCATCAGTAAGTACAGTGCAAATTTTAGCTCTCTATCCCTTACGGCTTGAGAGTCATAGCTTATTGTTACTTTTCGTTGTATGGGGACACCTGGTAGTTTTCGACTTGTTATTGTTTTTAGTATTTGCTGTTGTAGCGACAAGGTGCAACAATATTCTGTGAAAATTTCAGCTCACTAGCTCTTACCGTTTCAGAGAATGGACGCTGTGACGGACGGACGTAGAAGACTCTGTAATAGGGTTCCGTTTCACTCTGATGAGTACGGAACCCAAAAAAAGACAAACAGGAAAACATGTTTAGGAAAAAGTTACTGTTTCGTCTGTAAACTAACACTATTAACTCTTTTCACCTTTAAACTGGTTGAACAATTTTTTTGTTTTACTTAAAATTAAAAATTTCTGTGGTCAGTAATCTGTGAACAAACATATTAAAGCCGCAAGTATACGGATTCCCTGCAATCAGAGCAACTTTAAGAAGAGAAACAAAACATGCACTTTCTTCCTGTACAACTTCAGAAAGAAAACAATCGAAAAGAAAGAGTTCACAGTGATTTGCTGCTCTAAAGATTTTTCAAAGTCAGCTGATTAACGGCACGGCTAATGAAGCTGCCTGACTAGTTGTGTCACGCTCGCATCAAAAACACGGCGATTGTTTTAACTTTTCCACCGCACTGACATTAATTAAAGAAAGAGGTCCTGTCTTTTCACCGCCCTTTATGCTTATGAATAATTTTTCTTTTGTGGTGAACACTATTTGTAATGCGAATTTAATTTATTTTTCCATGTTTTAATTTACATTTTATTATTTGTAATAATAATAATATGCTTGCTATTTTCTTTAGCGTTCAACATGCATTGTTTTATAATTTTCACTTTTTTTTCTTTAGCATTTATGTTTTGTATGTAGATTTTTCCCTGCTTGAATTTCCAGCTCAAGCAACCACTCTATTTATGTTTCTTTTTCTAATGTAGAAAATAAAGTTATTTATATGCTGTCAAGTGAAAATTACTTAACAGCAAGAAGAAACAATACAAATTTGTATTGTATAACACATATACTCTGTATATACATAATATGTAGGTGTTTATGTATATGGGTAGATGGAGACAAATTGCATGCATAAGTTAATAGATAACAGAATCATTATTTCGTTGGCTAAACTAAAGTAGAATTTTAAACACATGCACGTACATACACCTACAACAAAACTATTTTACGTTTTATTTACGCAATTTGCCAAGCAAAGCAAAGTATCTATATGCCATTTAAAATTAAACTAGTAAGTTTGTTTGAGGATATTTATTAATTTTTCATTGATTGATTAATTTATAAACTTAATATACATAAAAAAAATTTTAAAAAAATTATAAAAAAATAAAAAATTCATTGGCAGCGGTGGGATTCGAACCCACGCCTCCGAGGAGACTGGTGCCTTAAACCAGCGCCTTAGACCGCTCGGCCACGCTACCATATAATGCCGTTATGTCTAATGCTGTTTTAAGCCTATGAACGAGTTTTACTGTTGTTGTTGCTGGCTGATAGAAATAAAACCACAAATTGACGGCGTTGCTGTCAAGCGGTTCCATAGTGTAGCGGTTATCACGTCTGCTTTACACGCAGAAGGTCTCCAGTTCGATCCTGGATGGAACCAGTAGAACATTTTTTATTAAAATAATTTCTTTGAAATGTGATCTTACTAACATATTAGTGGCTTGGCGTAGAGTTAGATATTAGTGTACCGAGTATTTCGTCAGCTAAACTTGAAAAGGCCGTAATTAATTGTAAACGTTTCACTTTGAAAATCTAAGACTTGAAGACCGAATTTTAGAATTTAGTCTCAAGAATTCAATAGGGATTTGGTTTAATAAAAGAAGAACACACTAAAAAGTACTGTCAGCAGTTTATTTTAGGTCTAAATATACAGACAGACAGGTATTTTGAGCCTTATATATATGCCTCTGACATATACCCAGAAAACAATTAGTAACATATACGTATTTAGACCTAAAATAATACATTTCTATTGGCCTTAATAATAATATAATTATTATGTGACAATAAAATAATTATTTAATAAAAAAATAATTAAAATCACTTTTGAGTCCGTCCGTCCGGTTTGTTTTTAGTTGTGGTACTTAGAGCCATTTCGCATGGGGTGTTATTTTGTTTTTGCTGAGGCTGCTGTTCCATTTCATTTGGGGGCTGCTTTCATATTGATATTGGCGTTTTACTCCTCAAAAAAAATAAAAAAATATCCAAAACTTTGGGGGGTTATTCCACAATTTTTTTGGGGGGCTTTTTCATGCCACCAAAATTTCTATTGACAAATTATTAAGCTTAATGTGCTTATTAACAGATACTTATGTATATTAAAGCAGTAATAAGATTTTTTTTTTACCAATATATAAGTGTTAGAACACTGTATTGCTTTACTTCTGGCATATTAGCATGCAGAAAGAAAAATCGCGTAACGATTTTTATCCGATTGCCACCAACGGGGTTCCATAGTGTAGCGGTTATCACGTCTGCTTTACACGCAGAAGGTCTCCAGTTCGATCCTGGATGGAACCAGCTGGTATAATTTTTCATTATATTTTTATTTATTTATTTTTTTGCATAATGAGCGATGAGGCTCAATTCCACCTCAGCGGGTATGTGAACAAGCAAGACTGGAGCGATCCACGAGTGATGCACGAAGAGCCATTACACCCACTCAAAGTGACTGCATGATGCGCTGCTCACGCTGGAGGAGTCATCGGATCATTTTTGTTCGAGGACGCCACTGGTCAAACGACAACCCGTTATAGGGTCGTGTTAACCGAGTTTTTCCTGCTGAAATCGAACGAATTAGGTCTGGAGGACATGTGGTTCCAAAAGGATGGAGCAACGGCACACACTGAGCGAGCCACAGCCATAAAATGCTCTGCAAATTGAATATTTGCACAGCTACCATCATAAAATGGGGGTTTCATAATGGTTTTATAAGCAAATGATCATGAATACAAATGGAACTCCAATTTTATTTCAAAAACGGTTAGTTTTGCTTTGTTGCTACAAGTTTTACAATTTGCTTATCAAAAAAAAACACAATCTTTTGGCTTAGTGATAATTTCTGGTCAAATCTGAAGAACACAAAAAATTCTGTCATCTCATTTACTATTCTAAAGTTGCTGTTCTTGTTGGTCTCATTAATTATAAAATGCATTTCATGTGGTTTTAAAACGATTTTTTTTTTTGGTCACGTACATACACTGTCATTATTACTTTAATTACCTTGATTGCGTAGTTTCTTCAACCCAAAAAAAAAAAAATAAATATATATAAAAACACAAGACAATCCCAGCACAAGTTTAAAAAATGTTGAAATTTTTTTCACACCTTCTACGACTGCAGCAACTGGCGTTTTCATATCATAATTTCCCAAGTACGAGTGTTAAAGTCTGTCTATTTATACGTGTAATAATTTGAACTTTCACCATTGTCATGTAGCTCGTTATAATCTGTACAGAATGGAAGTCCAAAGGAATAAGCGATAAAAAAAAAGAAGCGAGAAAAAAAGGAAAAAGCAGAAAAAAAATACATGCAAGCGCAATAGACGACTTGCAAGTACACCAATTGTGAAAAAATCTAAGCGAAGCTATGGAAAGACTAATTTTTTTGAATAATTGGAGAATTAATTTTTGGGGTTGAATCAGGCAATTACAGCCGATTTTCTTTATTTCAAAACAAAATATATTTTCATTGATAAGTTGACGCTAATGGCTCAAGACGGGAAGAGAGAGAAAGAAAGAGAAAAAAGTAAGAAATTAATTCCTAAAGTCCAGCTTAAATCGAGTTGTTGATTGACCTGATGGCGGCAATGTAGGGTATTCGCTGAAAAAAGAAATCAAACCACAGATATTCACATTATACACCCAACCGTATTTTAATGGCAGCATTAAAGTCAAAAATTATCACTGACATTTAATGAGTGCCCAGGACTTCAAGGCAGTTTACTAAAAGAGTTCATTGATGCTATACAAATAAGGCCAGGGCGATTTGTATGGACAAACATTTTTCGATATTGTGTCATCGATTTGTCGATAACTTTGGTCTTGAGCAGAAAATGGCTCCACTACTACACATCAAAAAAATAATTTTCGGGAAGTACGATTTTCAATCTTTTTTGAAAAGTTGCCTCTAAAAAATTATTTAAAAAATCAAGTTTTATATACTTATATTAGCTAAAAGTATGATTTTATCGATCAGAAAAAACAATTTTTCATTACTATAACTTCTCTTTAACAAAAAGTGAGCGTTAAATTATCGGAAGAATAATCCAACTGGTAAATTTCCTCTGGGCTTATCTTTTGCGTTTACCACACTTGGTTGTGTCTTTGCTATATCAAACTGAAGGGGCTAATTCATTGGAAAAATTTCCCCGAAAAAATCTAATTTTTAACACGTTTACTCTTCCTCCAGACTTGAACCTTTCAAAAATATTGCCACAAGTCAAAAAAAAAAAATAATAATTTTTCTTACCGGTAAGTTTTAATAATTATAGTTTTGTATTATCGCGCTTATCGCTCACTTCCATTAAAAGTACATTTAGCTTGCAAATTTTACAGTTCAACCTATTTCATGCATTTTCTGAGGAACTTAAATACATTTGGTACACTAATTTAGCTTGGACTGTTAGAAAAGCACTGACCGGAAAAAATATCAGAGAAGTTATGCTTAGAAAATTTCTAGATTTTTTCTTTTTTGATGCAGTGTTTCTTTTAAATGCCTGTTAACACTGAGAGGATTACAATGATAGGAAAAGGCCAGCCATTGCCATTATTATGAAAACAATGTTTCAGGTCATACAATACAAGTAATGAGATTGTTATTGTTGTTATTGGTCTTGATACCAGTCGCATGCCGTATGAGTTTCTATGTGTTAAACAGCAGGAAGAGGTAAAAGGAGGCAACCAACTTCATATGTATTGTATGAAGTTAAGTAGGATATTGTAATTTTTTTTTGCTGTATTATATTTCACTAGTAAAACAACGAACAAAAGAAAATTTCCACAATATCATTAAAAAAAAACTCGTACTCTGATATGTTGTGCGGTAAATGACAGTTATTTGTATAATATTTCAATTATACTCACAATAGACATACATACATATATACACACTTTATTAAAGCAGGAGCCTTGGTTAAGCCAGGGAGTTTGGAAAAATATTTATCTTACATTTGATTTCATTCGGAATGTTGGACTAACTCTTTTGACCAGTAAATTTTAAATTAGATATAGGTGGTTCCATAGTGTAGCGGTTATCACGTCTGCTTTACACGCAGAAGGTCTCCAGTTCGATCCTGGATGGAACCAACTAAACTACTTTCTTTTAAGAAGTTCCAAAGGAACAGTTTTTAGTTCTAAATTTTTTTTTTTAATTTTCGGCCTTTTGTTTAAATATTAGTAATCATTTGTTGAGCATGAGGTTACCTCAGTTATTTTGATACCTCAGGAAAATTCTTTACGTTTTATATATAAATTTTATAAAATTTGCGAAACATAAAAGGGGTACTGAAACATTGAAAATTACACCAAGTAAAATAAAGTTGATAACAGTGGCCTCAAGTTCAACAAATCATTATTAATATTTTTAGTTTTAGCTGAAAAAATTTTGGGCTTGATTTCGAAAAAAGAGTTATAGTAAAATCTATGGCAAGTCAGAAAAACTGTATCTTATGTTCGACAGACTTTTAAGTATAACAATAAGTACATATGTATGTACATGTTAAAGCTAAAATGGGTGGTTCCATAGTGTAGCGGTTATCACGTCTGCTTTACACGCAGAAGGTCTCCAGTTCGATCCTGGATGGAACCAAATGTGAATTCCTTTTTATATATGTTATAACCTCTGATACCGTATTTGGATGGACGATTATCGCCATTATGGCGCAATACGCCATGTAAAAAGTCGATAGGGCCGGGCATACCCACCGGTTCAGTCGACTTCTCAGTAAATATTTCATTCTTAAAGTATGTTAAAATCCGGAAAGGGCGAAATTTTGATATGACGACTGTGACGTCTTTTATAATGCAGGGCTTCGATTTGAACAGCTTCTTCAGGGCAATAATGTAATATTAAAGAAAACATTTTTTTTTTCTTAGCTCTTGTAAAATGCAGCTTTTGTTGGTGTTTATTAGAGAGCCTTAGCTGCTTTTCCCTACCAAATACATTAAGTTAATGAACAACAATTGTTTGCAGTTTGTAAGAATTTTTCATTATGTTTTGTGATGAAATTAAACAATGACCTTAAATATTTTCAGTCACTATTTCTGAGCAATAATGGTATTTTTTTTAGAATGTTTTTAAAGAAATTTGTACGGGTTTGATGGTTGCCAATGGCATAAAACGCCTCTTAATTGAAATTCAATGAGTGTTTTGCTCTTTTCATTTCCGTTCTTAATTGTCAGCCAACACACACACACACACACAATTGTCAAAGTTCCAGCTGTTGTTAAATGACAAGAAGAATTTCTCTTGTACTTTTTCTGGACATTCATTGCTTGTAATCGCCGAGAATAGAAATTGTTTTACAAGAATTTTTGCAATTTATAGAATTAGAGGTAGAGGTAGAGGTACAATGTTGTGTTAAGTCTATTGTTTGTCTCATATTGTCTGGTTGTGTATTTTTTTTATTAAAAAAAACATTTAAAACAAAACCGTTCTCTCACTAAAAAAAATTTAGCAATTGAAAATGAAAATAGAAAGAAGATAATACATATTTAGTTAATCAAATGAAGATGATAAGGAACAAATCTCTATATAATAATTATATTTTTTTAATGCTACGTCAAGCTTAACCTCAAATTGTTCTTGCCGAACTACAACGGTTACCTGACTCCTTTGGCGGCTGCTCACGTAGTAAAAACTTTCTAAAAACTAAATAAAAAAGAAAAGAGTTTGCCGCTTGGTTCCATCCAGGATCGAACTGGAGACCTTCTGCGTGTAAAGCAGACGTGATAACCGCTACACTATGGAACCAGTTAACCCTTTGATAGCAAGTACATATTAAGTATGATCTTCTCTATAGGCAACATTTTTTGATAATTTAAATGCAAAATGAAAGTGAGAATTAAATTTAGTTTTCTCAAAATATTTTATTGCTTAAATAATGTCAACTTGTATTTGCTTTAGAAATTTAGCACAAAAAAAAAATCAAGCTTATTTTGTGCCTCTAGGCTCATTATTTGTTTTCCAGTCAACATTGCTCTATACAGTACACCTATAGGGGTTCTAAGGCGGTAAATATTCCTATAAGCAACACAAAAAATGCTATTTGAGCACTTGGTTCCATCCAGGATCGAACTGGAGACCTTCTGCGTGTAAAGCAGACGTGATAACCGCTACACTATGGAACCCTTTCATGAAACTACTGAAAACCAACTTCATTTCAGATAAAATTAATTTATAGTATTACGACAAAATGAAACTTAGTTAATTTTCTTATGGCTGAAAGAGCAGTAGAAATTAATTTCTTAGTCTGGTTTAATTTACATTTAAGCTAGTAAATCTTTAAATCGCATTTAAGCGAAGAAAATTTTGCGTTTAGGCTTCAAGCCTCAAGCAGAGCAAAATATCAGCTGTTTGACATTTTTGCGACGTTGCCAAATTTTCATCTCCCAACGCAATCAGCAATAACTTAACTCCTTCAACTTTGAACTGCATTCAAATGATAGAAAAGGTTGCTTAAGCTAGATTTTTAGCTCCAGCTTGAACATATGTATACTTATGCTTATATTGGGAAAACCTTGATTTAATTAAGGATATATATTGTTCTTGTAAAACTCTTTTAATTCACGAATTCTTTTTTGTTACCCAGCAAAATTGGACATTAATTCACATGTATGGGTAGCGTGGCCGAGCGGTCTAAGGCGCTGGTTTAAGGCACCAGTCTCCTCGGAGGCGTGGGTTCGAATCCCACCGCTGCCAGGATGTTTTTCCTTACAAATTTTTCTTTTCACTGCAGTGCCGTGTTCTTTTTAGTATTTACAAGTTTTATAATCAATGTTTACTGCTTAATTTTAATATACAAGTTAAACAACTTTTCAAAGTTCTAACAAACTTTAGTTGATTTGTTTAAACATCAGCTTTCCTGTAATCATTTTATTCATTTGTATCCACCTAAATCAAGAAAACTTTTTACAAAAAAAAAAAAAAAAAAAAAAGAAAAAACAACCATCTACTTAATAACAAGAAAACGCAAAATTACCCCTTAAAATATGTTTTCAAAGGTAATAAATATGTATGTAGTTACGTAAAAACAGATTTTTATTTAAGTTTTTATTTTTTGCAAAATGCAAAATTAAAAAGTTTTTCCTTTTCGACTCATATTGCTTGCAAAATAAAATAAATAAAAGCATAGAAATCGAGTAGTTGGGGTATGAAAACTTTTTGGCAACACAACAATATCATTATGATTTGAAGGAATGACTCCAACACTAACAATGACTAAAAGGTATGCAAAAATATTTGCTTGCAATTTAATACTTACTGCTTGGGTACTGAAAGTTGCTACAAAAATTGCTACAATATAAATAATAATGTTTTTCCACAATAAATAAACTTTAGTTTTGTTTGTTGCAAAGAAACGTATTTTCAACTAAAGTACGTACAACATTAATTTCGATTATAAACTATAACAACTGCAATAAAGTACTAACATTTTGTATTTATTATGATGGCTAGAAATGAAAAGAGAAACGGAATTTGTCATTAGAAAACAGAAGTTACTGAAAGCAAAGAAAAGCATTCACAAAACGTTGCACAAACAATGTATTTTAAGTTTTCAATATTTTATTTGTAAAAAATGCTAAAATTTTAAACTAAAAAAAAATTTCTTTTCAACATAACCAACGAAGAAGAGCGAAATTTTGAAGAGTGAAATAGAAATACTAAATACTTTACAATTATTAAATTATTTATTGAAGCTTTAGATCTTTGTTTTTTTTTTTTTTTATAAAAAAAAACAATAATTTGAAACAATTATTTTTATTTATTTTCAATATTTTGCCAACAATTTGTTATAAAATTTTTTTCTTTCCTGAAGATGCTAACAAATTATTGGCGAAATATTGAAAATAAATAAATGTAATTGATTCCTTTTATGGTGTCCAACCAAAATGGGCTTTCAAGGTCATTAGTTTATATTTTCATTTAAAAGAAAAACTACATCTTTTCATGTTGAAAGCCCATTTTGGTTGGACACCATAAAAGGAATCAATTTATCTAATCTAAAAAGGTCGATATTAATAACACATTTGATATAATAAATGTAATTGTTTTAAATTATTTTTTTGTTATAGAAACCTAAAATCTAAGGCTTGAATAATTAATTTTAATAATCTCAAGATCAAATAATATAAAAATAAAAACTTTATAATAATTATCAATTACTTTACCGTTCTTTAGTTCGATTTTAATTCTTCTAAAATGTGAAGAATTTTTTCTTATGATAAAATTCTAGTGATCAACATTTTTAAAGAAGACAAGACTTATTTTGGGTGTTTCATGTCCACCACGAAACTCATCAGCAACCAAGTTGCATCGAATCTGGGTTATAACAAATTGCATACTGTTTCTAAGCTGCAGACATTGTGGTGCTACCTGAGCTCTCCATTACTGATTATCTGCATTTAATTTATTGATCAATTTTCAATTCTATTCAAGGTATCTTGATACCTGATAACTACATCAAGCATAACACCAACAAACACTTCACGTATTTAGATGGTAAAACTCTTTTAAATCTGGTCACCTATTTGTTCACGTTTGTTTGTTTGTGTTGTGTATTTTGACAGTTCTTCAGGCTAAAAGCAGTAATCAGCTGGACTTACAAGACTACCTGATATCGAGGTACCTTGGTTCTTTCACTGTGTTTTTCCGGTGATTGGAATAAACTGTTATACTCTCACCAACATCCAATTGATTTTCATAATTCAATAGCAGCACTTGCTGTAGAAGTCGGATCAGACTAGTACAAGGAGAGAGAGAGGGAGAGAGAGAGAGAGAGAGAAAGAGAGAAAGAGAAGGGACAGAATGTAAACAGTGGCCTTTTTTTATGCTCAAGTTTGGAGCTCAAGTATTTCTTGCGTTTAAACACTCAATTACATATAAATGGCAATTCACATTCAAATTGAAAAGCATTTCAACTTATACAAATACTTGGCATGGACTTTGTTTGAATGAACGTTTCTACGTGCTACGACTTTTATGCTCAAAAAGTCAATTAGAGTTCAAACTCTAGTCTAAAAAAAACCCTTTCTGTTATTTAATTACACTTTCAATTTGCCTGTAGTAAATCGGAGGACCATTTATTTTTGATTATAATTCGAAATAGAAACTTGGCAACGTTGCGAAAAATATCGAACAGCTGATGTTTTGCACTATTTGAGGACTGAAAATTGAACAATAGTGTATTGAACAATAGTAAATTGAATTTAGTTAAAATGATTGCTATAAATATGACATTAATAATAACTAAAAAACAATTGGCAATGATAAATAGTAAATAATAAGATGTAAAATTGTGACTTAAGCTGTTTCGAAGCCGCTGCGTCTCTCAGTTGCACCCATTTGGGACACACAGTTTTTGCCTTTTCTTGCTTTCAGTCGTTTGTATTATTATCCAAATTTGAAGATGGTTTTTAATTTCCTAAGAAAGTATGCTTGCAATTTTTAATTTTCAATGTGTTTTAAAAAATTGTCATTCATAAAAATTAAATATTCCTATAAAAAAAACACACATAAAAGCAGGTATGAGTAAAAATTTTATATTTTTGTATTTTTTTGCAAATTTATAATAAATATTTAAATATGAGCTTAATTATTTATTTGCTTTAAGAGCCAATTGAAATGTATTAATTTAAAAAATATTTGCTGTCTTTTTCAGCTGTCTATACGCCGACAACATTTCGTTGGTGCTAATCAACTCATCAGTAGACTTAAAAAATTCTTAAAAGTTTCTTTGAAACTTAACTACTTATTCCATAATTCCATAATTTACCTTTTTTAAAAAAATATTTGCTGTCTTTTTCAGCTGTCTATATGCCGACGACATTTCGTTGGTGCTAATCAACTCATCAGTAGACTTAAAAAATTCTTAAAAGTTTCTTAACTACTTATTCCATACTTCTCATGAACAAAATGAGAATCAGAAATGTTCAATAAATAATTTTCAACACGCAAATTCTGAAGATTAACTAAAAATGGTTCGAAATATATATGTAGATCTATAAAAAAAGGAATAAAGTTTTATTTAAAGTATCAAGGGGAGGCAACACAAAAGAAAATAAAATGTTTCTGTGCTGCCTTAAAATAATTTTTTCTTTCAGAAAAATCTTAGTTCTTCGTTTAGCTATATTTTCCCACATGTTTTGGGATAAAAAAATATATATGTATACATATATACATAGACCGCAACCTTGAACACCTTTTTAAAATATTCCCCTGCTTCCATTGACTAATTTTTAATTTAAATTATATTTTGCATTTTCATAACTTCATCATCTGTCACGCATTGCACAAATATGTGCGCCTTGTTTTTTTTTTTGCTTTTTTGCTCAAAACAAATTTAATGAACTTTTTCTTTTTCAGAAAGGAAACAAATTGATATTCTGTATTCCATATTCCATTTGCACCTTCAAAACTCACGTACACACGAGTACGTATGTCCTTTTAACAACAACCAAACCAAAAAAAACTGAAAGAAAACTTCTCTGTTTTTAACAATTTTTCATGTTTTCGCTGTCTTTTTTTTTTTTGAATTTTATTCTGTATATTTTTGGTTGCTTGCTTTTTTTCCGGTTGCCAAAAACGTGATATGAAAAAGTAAAATTATACACCTGCCTCATAAATTCACATGAAATGGAGGCAAAGAAGTATCTTAGATTTTGGAGACATTTTGTTACATGTGATAGAAGTAATTAATTAATATAAGACTTAGAGTATATTTTCAACTCTTTACTCTGCTGACAAGGGTTTTATAAAAATAATCACCAAGTGGCCTCTTTGGCAGCGCTGTTGGTTTGTAAGTCAAAGCGTTGGCTGCTTGAAAAGGATAAGCTTTTTCTTTTTTTGCAGTTCTTGCCGTTCTTAGTATTCTTGTGTTATTAAAATTAATTAACAAAATAAAACAGGTTTTTATTTTAGTATTATTTTCAATGATTTCAAAACTATAAGAGTCTTTTTGTTAAACCTCACGTTTTGTTTACTGTCATGAGAAATAAAATGTCAGTTCTTTTTCGTTATGCGATATTGCGAAGTCAAAACAATTGTTTAATTATAGCTAATGTGTATTTTTATTTACAAACAAAAAGAAATAGAAAAAAAACTTGTGTTGCAAAATATGTGGACCTCTGGAGATGCCCATAGAAAAAATGTTATCGCATAAAAAATTTTATCCCATAAAAAAATTGTATACGCCTCTCTGCAAAGCAGCAAAATTCTGCTTAAATGAAGAACAGGCTGTCAAGCTCCAGCGGTTGGTTGATTAAAGACTGTGTTTTGTAAATTCTTCATTCTACCAGTAGCACCTGGTTTGTAGAAAGCGTTTCCCTTAAAAATTCTTTTTACAAACTCAATTCTTTATACAAAACAGTACCATCGATTCATTGATTTTTTTTCTAGGGCGAACTTTTTGCATACAATTTTTTATTCGTAATCTTATTCTTCCTTAATTTATATTAAATCTAAAACAATACGGGTAACAGGTCTTCACTGTCTCTTAACTTAAGCACGATGTTTGGTCACTACACGGCGCACAGCCTTGTAGCGGTAACCGTCCTCGGCGAGCCCCGACTCCACAGCTGGAGGAATGTAAGCATTTTGCGGTTGCTCAAATACCACTGGAGCAGCTGGAGGAATATAAGTGTTAAGGGGCTGTTCTACGTGGATCGTTGCTGGTAAATAACTGTTATGGGGCTGTTCAACGGGAAGATAGGTGTTTTGTGGCTCTTCAAGGGGTGGAAGGTAGGAGTTTTGTGGAGCCGGTTGCGGGTAGTTGTAACCCAAGTTGGAAACATCAGCTAAGACGCCTGCTACAAAAGCCAAGATGATAAACAATTTCTAAAGGGTATTAAGAAATAGAAGTAAAAGTTTCGGAGTTGAGCTTATTAGATTAGATTAGGTATGAAGAAAAAATTTACCATTTCTGATTTTGGTATTGATTGATGACGGGAGTTAATGGTGCTTTGAAAACTACAAAGTTATTGATATATTAACGCTGCAAGTTGGGCGTTTTTATATTATTTTTTAAGTTGTTTGAATCATTAGTAAGATTTGACCCCAAAAACTCAATTTAATTGAGCATGATTTAAGCATTGTTTCATTTCTCAACTTCATTTGCATACAAATTGAAGATGTATTTTAATTGCTTTGTTTGGCATTATATTTTTGACAGACAAACATTCATCATCATATTAAATTTTATAAAAAAATAAATGCTTTTGATTTGGCTTGTTTTGACTACATATAGTAGTCAAGTGACTACATTTAGTAGTCAAAGGTACGGAATGAATATTTTTCCAAAACACTTGGCAACTTTTTTTTTATATTGCGCTGGCAGTGTCACCTCATTTTGCGTATTTGGAATACCCCCAGGCAAGTAGTCTCCTTAAACAAACTAAATTGTCCTGAATGCGGCTCAAATTAAATACTGGTATAAATATTTGCTTGTGCTAATATTTAAAGTTCATCCTCCAAATACCGCCTGACACATCAAAAGATTTTCCTCTCTTAAGAGCTCTGATTAACATTTACAAATGCAAAATAACAAAATTACAAACTTTCGGTTTTAAATTTAAATTTTCTTTTTATCACCATCTTAAGAAATGGTATTGTGGCAGGAAAAAAGAATTACTTTCACCTGATTACTGGGCGAAATAAAAAGTAAAAACTTATTTACACTTAATCTATTTGCAAATAATTTTCATTTCTTAACTTTGGCTGAGATTTGAAATGAAATTTTTATGTTTATTAAAAAGTTTACATTTTCGATCTCGTTGCTGGGATATTTTTTTGTTTTTTGTTTTTTTGTTGTTGTTGCATTGTAACAAAAATACTTGTGTTGAATGACTTGAATTTTAATAGCGTTGGATTTTCACTTGGAATTATACACCCAGGTAAACAAGCTGCTTAAAAATGTGTGCAAATGGTAGCAGGAAGTTTTGCTGGAGGATTTTCATATTTTAATTTCATTTCGAATGGAACCCCAGAGAATTTAAAACAATAACAATGGCAACAATAATAAGAAGCAGCAAGTAGCAACCAGCGTAGCAGCAAATAAAAGAAATCAACAAAAATTCTTATTCACAAAAGAAAATAATTTTGCCAAAATGATGGCAGAATTAAATAAATTATGTCTGATATAAACAATTTAGCAACAAATTATGTACATTTTGAGGCCAAGATTAAATAGCAGCCAAAGCTGTTAAAAAAAAAGAAATGCGGTCGGGGGACCCCCGTTGGGAACGAAGTTCCTTACGTTTTTTTTCATCTTTGAATGTAATACAAGGTGAAATCTGTATGTTTTATTTTGTGTTGTTTTTGAAATTTTGAAATTTTATGACTCTTTAAATTTTTGGAACGTTTTCCAACTAATTAATATTTATTGGTAGGTGTCTCCGCTGCTGTCAGTGTAGACACCGCCCATCATACACAATTGCTTGTCGACAGTACACCAATACATATAAACAGCTCACACGCTTTCGTGACGATTTCTACTAATTTCCACTACCAGCAAGCCGCGTTAAGGAACTTCGTTCCAAAAAATCTTAAGAAGAAATGATATGTATTTAATTTGAAGAAGTTTAAAGCTGGCTGTAAATAAGTCCAAAGGAAATTTAAAAAAAATTATTTTATTTGATTAATTAGTTCACAGAATTGCTGTAACAATAGAAATAACAATAAATATTAGCAAGTAAAATTAAGATTGAAGCAGTGAAAAAACAAGCTGTTTCAAAGCCGCTACGCTTGTCATCAGCACGTATTTTGACCTGAAATGTACTTGATTCAAGATTTTAGGATTAAATACAAGTTTTTTACTTCTGCTAAAAAAGTGAAAATTACTGTAACTAAAGTAAAAAGAAACTAAAAATCCTGATAAAATTATTAATAATTGTAAATCATATGTGGGCCAAAAGAAGTCACCCTATTGGACGATTCTCTTTTTTCTGCAAATGTTGGCCAATGTCAAATCCATTTTTAAATTTGTAAACTAGACGGCTCTAGAATAAGAGCAAACAAGCCTTGAAGCGATATGATCTCCAAGAACGTGCAACAATCGTGTCTATGACAAAGTGGACGATTTTTCAAGTTAAGCCAAAAGCCAAAAACCACTCACTTGCACATCTCTAGTAGCAATCTTTCACCCTTATTCTATCAAATAATTTCAGGTATATTGAGCCCTTATTTAACAAATTTTGCCAAATAATAGTTTAATAAACCTCAAATATTTGTTGTGTATAACATCTTTTGTCTTTAAACTATTTATTAATAAATTCTAATTCATGTGCGTTTTCTTACAGTCATCTTGGATATTTTTTTATACGTGGCTTTTTCGCTTTAGTTCGCAGTCAACCGTATTGCTATTTATGCTACCCGCACTATATTGCAGTTACTGCCACAAATCCAATTACATTTAAAAATAATAAACTTCAACCCCTACTTTGTCCTCCTCCAGCAACGCCACCACTAGCCAACCATTAAATTGTAAACAAAAGTTGTCTTCAAATTATGCGTGTTTGTGTGTGTGTGTGTAGCCAGTTCCATTTAGACGTTTCTTTTTTCTATTTTGCTTTTCTATCAACTGTTGATAGACTCCCCAAGGAATTGTTCCTTCTCAGCCTTTGCTGGGAAGTGTTCTGTTATCTTAATATTTTCTCTGGTTGTTGGTGTGCTGGAAATGTCCTTTTTGTTTGTTTGGTTTAAAGAAATCATTGTTGCTGTTTTCTCCATTGTTAACTTTAAGCATTTTTGTTCATTTTTTCATGCTTCCTATTTGTTTGTTTTTTGTTTTTATGAAAAATATTTATTTTTTCTTATACCATCTACACAGCTCATTATTTTCTATTTCCCAGCAAATGCAAACAGACAAAAAGTTAAAAAAGAAAAACAAAATAAAAAATATGATGGCAAGTGTGGGGTATTTTTAAAGAGTGTGAATGTTTGTAGGGGGAGTCACAAACCATATAAGATTGATAAGTAATAATTACAAAAAACAAAAAATATATCAAATATATTATTCCACGAAAGCTCAGTTTCATGCTCCACTGAAACCTTTAAACTAAAGCCCGTTTAGTCCTTTTATCGATGTCATTGTCTTTCCAAGTGTTAGGTGCCCTTTAAGGAAAAAGTTGATTGCAATGTTTATGTTATCAGCATAAAGTATATGAAAACATTGCTTTGGCAATATTTACGCGTTTTTTGTTTTTGCTATTAGTTGCAGTTCTTAATGTCGTTGTTGATGCTGCTTGCTGTATGTGTGCAGGGTTTTTGTTTTGCTGTCACAGGGGTTGCAATTTCTTATTGAATATTGTTTTTGTCTGTCTGTCTGTCGGTCTTTTATTGTATAAAATTGGTTGGTTTGTTGTTTGTTTGACAGGCGACAATGCATATCGCATGTACAAGTTAAGTGCATAAAATGAATTTACAATAAATGGTATGTTTACTTAAGCAGTAGGATGCCAGATATTGGAAAGAAAACAAATTTGCAATAAAGTATTACTGTTGGTTTAATAAAAATTCAGCTGGCTGAATAACATTTTATAACACTAAGCTCTAGTATTCAGCCAGCTGAATAGCTGAGTAATAGTGTCTTGCTAATAGAGTCTTAATAATGGTGTGATATTCAGCTCGCTGAATTGATAATCTCAATCACAACTATAATAAAGAAATAGCTTCATATAAAATTTTCTACAAAACTTCAGTACTTCGCTTTCCAACACAACTATTCTTCAGCAAATTTTATAACATAAACCACATAAAGAACCTCAAGCGGAATTTTTTATTATAATGGTGTAATATTCAGCTGGCTGAATATCTCCATAAATATTTTTTGTTCGTATTCAGCCAGCTGAATAGCAAAAAGTTGTGTTTTGCTAGAATTCAGCCACCTAAATAACAAACATATTGTTTTGTTTCAATTCAGCTGGCTGAATATCTCAAAAACTACAAAAGTAAAATGTATAAATCATGTGCTCAGTAATATTCTTTGCTAGCCAAAGCCCTGCCAATAAATATTGATATTTTATTGAAATTCAGCCAGCTGAATAGCAAAATAATGACAAATTGGTTTAGTTCAAGTAGCCGAATAGCTTCGAAAAAATTTTTTTGTTGAATTCAGACAGCTCATTTGTCAAATTAAGTTAGCTGAATAGCACTTTCGCCCATGAGACTGTTTCTAACCTGTGGGTTTTTTGTTAATTCAGCCAGCTGAATAATATTTTGCTTCTAGATGAGGTATTTAATATATAGGGTGATTCAGCTATCTGATTACCTCGCTCACTTGTCAAACTATTACCTATATTTAGGAAAAATCTGTTTGGCTAGCATTCAGTTTGCAGTATCATAATTTTTCTTGTCGAACTTATACATTTTTATCTCTAGGTTCAATATTTGCAGGCCTTTTTGTAATTCAGCGAGCTGAATCGATTCCACTTGCTTAAAAGAATGCTTAACATTTCCGCAATATTATGCTGAGTAATAAAATTCGAGCATGGGGTCGTTTTTTTAGAAAACTAAATTAATCTCAATTATTTGCACTTTTGTTGTACAATTATATTTTGTATTAAATTTGTGAATAATTTTATTAGTTTGATTCTACTTTCTCAAAATTTAGAAAATTTTTTAAAGAAGACAAGTAAAGTAAAGTTGAAGAATTACTGGCTTGTAATACGTGTATTGGGCTTTAGTTCATTTTATATTGTTGAAACAGGACAAAGAAAACATCAAAGACTTTTAGTTGGGGGACAATTTACATCTCTGTAGCCGCTACATTTCTCGTCCTGAGTTAAAGAGAGGGTTATGATGAGAGGTGTGGCGGCTTCGAAGCAGCTGATTGTGATTTCTATGATTGAAATTATTTGAACAGGATGAAGAGAAAATCAAAGACCGTTAGTTAAGGACAACTAGTTGTTTCGAAGCTGCTGCACTTTCCGTCAGCAAACGTACTTGAGTTCAAGAAGCGAGGTATGGAAGCTTCGCAGCAGCTTGTTAGTCCTAACTAAAGGTCTTTCATATTTTCTTCATCTAGTTTAAATAATCTGAATCACAATAATAATAAAGAAAAAGCTTAACACAAAATTTTCTACTTTCTACTTCAGTACTTCGCCTTCCAGCACAAATATTCTTCAGGAAATTTTATAATATAAACAACCTTAAGTTGGATTTTTATTTTAATCAAAAGCCTAGTTAACACCATATTCGAAGGTTCAATAAAGAATTTTCACTTTTAAAAGGTCTGGCATCACTTTCCGTTTATTTATAATCATTGATAAACAGAATAAAAACCATTTAATATGTTGTGTAAACACAAGTCATTCTTGTAAAAATTATGAGCTGGAAGGCAAAAGAAAAAACAGCACACACAATATGCCAAGAAACAGCTAGAATTGAAAATCAAAAGGACTGCAAGTAAATTGAATATCTGCCATACAGACACATTTGAAATGGAAAAGTCAAGCCAGTTAATGGCAAATGGCTAAATGGCTTCTTGTCCAGCGCGGTTGACACACAACATAAACAGTAAATTTCACTTAATGTTTGAGCACCCAACAAAAAAAAAAAAAAAAAAAAAACAGGAATCTTATTGAAGAAGAAAAATAATAAGGAACTGATAGAAAGGACTCTCAAATACAAAAATTTAAATGAGATTCTAAAGAAAATCAGATGCGAAAGATTTTTAACTAAAAAGGAATACAAAAAGATGCCTTTTAAATTTAATTACATGAGAAACTTTCTACTTTTTTTTTTGATGTTTTTTAAATAATTTGGAGGGAATTCGTTAAAAAAAAGTGGTGATCATTGAACTAGCGGCGCTTTTTGCTGAGGTTTCGACAAAAAAGTAATACAATAGAAATCCGGGAAAATTTTTAAGCTATAAAATATTTGTGCTGACTGCCTTCTTGGGCTGTTTGTGTGACCACCTCTGCTTTTCCTTAATAGCTTGCTTGGTATTGGCAAAGAAAATGTGAATTTCATTCCTACACAGCCACATTTATCACAAAATTTATTGTGCGGAATAAGCATTGATGAAGTGGAAATACGCAGACAAACAAATACAAAAAAGAAGAAGATGAAGAAGAAGTAAAAGCAATGCCGCATTTTACTGCAGTTGGCAAAAACTCTAGTACTTTACTTTGAAAATTAAGCAGTTTTCTTAAAGCAATAGACGACATTCATTGTCTTGCCACTTATTTTTGCCGTTAAATAAACAAAACTAGTTTCTATATCATTTATGTATATGCGAAAACTGCGGATAATTTGTTTGTCATTCACTTTATATGCATAATTATATGAGCTAAAATTTATTTATTTTTTTTTTAAATAAAGGTTTAATTTTAATTACCTGTCATTTTCTATGCCACACAAAAATTTAAACCATTCAATGTCAGTGTTAGCCACAACACAAACAATGAAAAGGATTTAAAAATTATTACAATTTTTAATTAAAATTCCTCCACTGTTATTTAAGGCAAACAATTTAGAAATGTTTGACAGATTGAGTTTTGTGGGAAGTCATTTAATTGGTTTAACTCTAATAGGAAATGCAAAAAATTAAAACTGATTAAATTCCGCTATTTTTCAAAAAAAAAAAAAAAACAGTGTAATTCCTGCAAAATATTTCTTATTTATCACACCACTTTCAATCTCAATAATTTTACTCTTCAAAAACAATACAAAGAAGAAAAAAACATCCTTTTTAATGATTAAAAAAAATAATAATTACATATACAACGAGAAAAATTGTTGACTACATTTTGCAATTTATTGTGGCAGTTATTGCACCAACAACAGTCACTTGAACCAACACCAACCTGACAACAAACTGCAGCAGCATTAATACGCTGTGAACGGGGGGGGATTAAAAGAGTCAAACAAACGAACGAACGTAAAAAAAAAATAATATTAAATTACCTTTATACAACAATAAATTGACCTGGCCTTCATGGTAGTGTGTAAATAAATGACTTCATTGTCGTTTGCCGTAGGAAATTTCATCTCATAAAGAATGTGAACTATAAAAAAAACGTACAAACGTACAAACTTACAAACTTATAACATGCATATGAGTGTAAGCTGAAAATTTGAGCAACTACATACATACATATGTATGTATGCAACATATAGCAATATATTTCACTTACATACATACAAGCGCACATACTCATATGTAAGTGAAGAGCCAAGCCCTTCAGTTCATTTGCCAACTCGGCCTTTTGCTGGTGTTCAAAGCATCAAGCTGCTACGGGTTCGTGGCCAGTTGGCTGCTGATGAAAGTCGTGGTGGACGTGAAACTGTCGGCAGGTCTTTAATATTGCTTTTCTGGTTTTCTTTCAAAATGTTGTTCATTTTAATCTTGCTACCAAAAAAAAAAAAAAATCTATCTCAATTATGAGCAAGTAAAATCAAACTAACAACCAGAAAAATTTACTTAAGATTTACTTGAAATCTTTAAAGCATTTCTACTACATAAATAGTAAAAAGTGAACATTTAATTGGTGGATTGCTGCACGGTAACACCCATAATTGTGAACCATAAGATAGCGGCTTAAAATTTACACGGTATATGTAGTGGTCCGACCTGTACAAGGGCAAATACTAAAAACCATATAAATAGAAATCCAAACGGACACCCTATACTAGGAGTACCCTTTGTCTACCATACGAACCCTTGGCACGGTAATACGGAAAGTTTGCTGTGCGAGTCCGTCTCGTACTTGCCTAAATTTATTTATTACTTTAGGTCTAAAAAATAGAGCTTAAAGCTTTCTGTCTTTTTTCAGCCGTCTATATGCCGCCGACATTTCGTTGCTGCTAAACGACTCATCAGTAGACTTGAAAAATCTAAAAAGTATCTTTGAAGCCCACCTACTTATTCCATAATTCTCATGAACAAAATGAGAATCAGAAATGCGATCAAGAGAATTTTGGAATAAATAGTTGGGCTTCAAACATACATTTCAAGTCTACTGATGAGTTGTTTAGCTCATCATGATAAATACATTTTTTCAATTGGCTCTTAAAGCAAATAAATAATTAAGTTCAAATTACTTTTTCTTAAATTTTCTGCTGAACGAATTTTTATCACTAAGATTTCTCTAGAAATTAGTAGATACTCTAATCCTTGTGCTATTGTAGATATAATTTTTTTCAAGAGAATTTATAGTAGTGTAAAATTTGCAAAAAAAAAAAGTGATAACACTTGAGGGAAAAAAGTGGCGGTTAATATTTTCTCTAGAAAATACATCAATAGAGAGTGAACTGCTGGGCTTATGGCCGGCACAACACGTTTATTCAAACACGTTTAGTTGAGTAATTATGCATGTATGCGAAATAATTGCAATTTTTATAAGTGTGAATTTTATGTCGTTGTGCACGAGAATATCTCTGCATATGAATCTCTCTCGCTCTGCAGCCCCATGAACTTTTCCATATGCATCATTATGTTGGGTCCCTGTCTCAGTCAGTCAGTCAGTCAGTCGCAGTCGCAGTCCATGTGTGTTTGTGTGTGTTTGGCTGCATGTTGGCCTGTGAAAGTATCAAGATATAATTATCACGATATTGTCAATTTGTAGTCAATATGCCATAAATGTTAAAAGAAAATAAATGGAAAATATACTCATATAAAAAAAAAATAAAACAACAACGAAATGACGAAAAAATTGGTATTGAACAGTATCGAATAATGTGATCAAGAGTTGGTTGGTTGAGAGTTGATGTGTATGTTCATACAGATGTGTGTGTATATTTGTAACGTTTGCTGAGATTGTAATTACGCTTGGCTAATGTTTACCTGTTAATTAAGAACAGTTGTAGCGGGGGGTTTATGTTTCAAATTCTGTGTATTTTTTTCAATTAAAATACATTATAGTCTTGATCTAATTTTTGACATTTACTAATTCCCAGCCGTCCTTCTATTTACTCTAAGCTTGAGGTCACTTAAATCTTTGATTTTTATTTTCTCTTTTTTTTTCCTCCCCAATATTGCAACACTCTTTTGTGTAGCTTCTTCAGAAAAAGTTTTTGATTTTTTCTGAAGAAGACACACAAAAGAGTGTCGAAATATTGAAGGAAAAAAAAAATAAATATATTGAAGTGCCTGACCTCAAGCTTGAAGCATAACTGGTAAATTATATTTCAAATATGTGATAAAACTTTTTTGAAGAGCACATCATTACTTTTAATGTGATTTCATATTCTCAAAATAGATGTCCTTCTCAGTTGCAAACACTAATTGAAGACCCTTAATACAAAAAAAAAAAACGCAAATTTTTTTTTCTTTGAATGCAAAATTGCCCAGTTAAATGTTAAATTTTTGCAAATGTGTTAAAATGCTTTGCGATTTGTCTGAGGCACATCGGAGTGTGTGTTGCTGTATTTATTGCATGCGTAAATAAAACACCGTAATATTGACGCCAAAGGATATGACGCCATTTAATAGTTATTGTCGTTGTCGTTGTCATTTGTATTTGTTCATTATTGTTTTTGTTATTGTTGTTGTTACTGTTTGCATCAATTTATGGCACTTGCAAGTTTGTCGTTAAATGTTGAAATGTACCAAAAATATTTGCACATTTTTGTTGGTTTTGTTGTGCACAATTTCAACTGTTCACTATTTGTCATTGGCACTCTTTTTTAATGCAACTTTGTTTTACCGTTCACGTTTTTCACCACGTTTCGCTGTAAATTTCTGTTAATTACTTAATTGGCTTTTGGGAGAAATGTTGGCAAAAAGAAAAAAATAAATATTTTTTGTTACATTATTGCTTTTAAATTTGTGTTAGGAAATTATTTAAATTTTTATATTCTTATATACTGACTAAGCATTAAATTGGGCTTAAACTCAAATTAAAAAAAAAAATTAGTGTTAACTATTTTATCGGGCTGTTGGTTCGATTTTACTTCCTCACAATTGAGAAAGAGTTTTTGTGATAAAACTGTAGTAATCAAAATTCTTAATGGAGACATGAAAAGTAAACTTGAAGATTTTCCATGGCTGTTTCACGCCCACCACGGCTCTCATCAGCAAGCAAACCGCTTCAACCACAGGCCATGACTAGTTTTAAACTAAATTTTAATAAATATATAATATTTATTTGATCTTTTCAATTATTTGAAAAACTAATTTGTACAGCTTCAGATCGTTTTAATATAAAAATTTTTATTAACAATATTATTCAATATTTGTAATCCTGAAGATGATAACAAACTGTTATCGAAATATTGAATAATATTGTTAATAAAAATTTTTATATTAAAACGTTCTAAAGCTGTATAAATTAGTTTTTCAAACTAAGTTTTAATTTATTTTTTTTTTGGTTTTAAATTTATTACAAAATATTATTTGAAATATATTGAAATTGAAGTTTTTTTTCTAGCTTAAATTTCTTTTTTTGTCTAAGATTTGTGGTGTTAGTGCTTTCCAATTTTTATCTTTACATTGTCTTTGCTATCAAGTATAAGAGTTATAATTTTTCTAGTAAACTTAGTTTAGTTAATGTTTGGTTAAAGAGTTTTGAGTCCCTTGTATTGCAGTGTTCGACTTTTTTGAAACTTTTTTCAAGCAGACAAAACCTTTTCTATTTGGTTGAAGCGGCAATAATTTGTTGCCAACCAGGCGAATAGTCAAAAATTAGCAAATATTTAGTAGTTTGTTATTGCTTAAAACGTGCAAAGTTGAATTCAGCAGCAGCAGTAAAGAAGATTAATTAAAAATCCAGCGAATAAATAAATTGCAAAGATTTGAAACAAAAGGTTTCCATTGTGGTCATGAGCATTTAATATACACATATTTTAGGTAAAACAATTGTTAAGAGTAAAACTAAGCATTTATTTAGAAAGTAGTGTGGGCTGGTGTTACTTAGACTCGATGCCTGTAGACCAGGCGACGCACAGTCTTGTAGTGGTAACCATCTTCAGGGGTTTGTTCAATTTCTTCAGTGGGGGCAATGGGCTGTTCGGGCGCCGCTGCTTCAGGTGGCACGTAGCTGCTCACAGGTTCCTCTGCATGGGGAGCAACAGGTTCAGGGGCCACATAATTATGGATGGCAGGCTGAGGCTGTGCTGGAGGCACATAACTACTAATGGGAGCAGGAGCAGGAGCGGGAGCAGGCTGAGACTGGGCTGGAGGCACGTAGCTGCTAATGGGAGCAGGGGCTGGAGCAGGAGCAGCAGCGGGTATATAAGACCTCTCCGGTTCTAAGGGCAGAGGAGCTGGAGCTGGAGCAGGAGCAGCTGCAGGTGCTTGAGCTGGAACGTTTCCATGGTAATTATAACCCAATTCAGAAACATCGGCGCAGACGCACACAACAAGAGACAAAGCCACAACAAGGAGTTTCTTAAATAAGTAGAAAGGTTGATAATTTGTTTGAACGAGTTTTTTATTAATATTTTTTTTATTATTTAGTGATTACCATTTTGAAGAAGTTTACTTCTTAAGTCTGTTTGCCGATGCTGTTGTTAAGCAATTAATAGACTGTATCTTCTGCACTTTCAATCTCAGTTATTTATAGTCACTCGTGCGTTGAAACCCAAAACTGATTAACAATTTTAAGACAAGGCCGTTATTGTTAGTTTTTGCTTATTATACTACTAATATTTTTTTTTAAAAGTTGTTAGAAATGAAAAAAAAAACATTTTTTATGCTTTTTTTTTTTGCTAACAAGCCTGTTTTTCATTGACAGAGTTTGAAGGGTATAAAAATAAAAAAAAGCAAAACTAAAAATAGCCATGTAAAATATTTTTAGTTTTTATTTACGTATGTAAATCAAAGCTTGTGTTAAGGCTTGCATGTAATTAACTAATGAAATTTTTTTTATATTTTTCAGAAATATTTTTATTGTCATAATAAAGGAAAATAAACTAGCAAAAATTAAGTTTCGGGTTTCGGCAACCCTAGTGCTGCAGCTCTGTTGTAAAGTTGAACATTTTTGAACTTAAACGCACTCAGAACGTTTTGAACTACGAGCGCTATTGTTTTTTTGTTTTTTTGGACTGGGACCAAATATAAGCAGTGTATTGTACTGGAAGTAGGAAAGAGGGATTGGTGGGTGAAAATACGAAAATAAAGAAGTGTTTGATTAGGAAAAAACAGTGTGAATTAAAAACAGAACATTTATGTTTGCAAAGCTGCATAAGTCAGCATTAACTGATTTGCTGATTTGCCTGTTTGTGTAAATTATATAGCAACTTAAAAGGTTCATCTTGGTCCAAAAATGGAGTTAAATCGTTAAAATTTTCGTACGATTATTTTGTGCAACTTTCGATGTGGATTAACTCACCGAGAGTGTATGGCTGATCTTAATTAAATTTTTAGCCATCAAGCTCCAGAAAGGACCAGTGCTTATCGATGGTATGGTGAATTCAATTGTGTTTGTAGTTCATTCCAAAATGAATTTCGCAAAGATCAGTTTTTGTTTCGCACACCATTGATTTTGTGCGTGAACTGATATTGCCAGATTGTCATGTGACCTGTTGTGGGATTGAGACAATTTTAAGCATTAATGGGACCAGCATACACTCAATATTGCATAAACATTTGACTGGCGAAAAAATTTGTTCGCATTGTTTCTGCCACACAATTTGGCAGGGGTTCAAAAAAGAGGGCTGGTGTCGTTTGGCCGAAAGAAATGCTTAAAAGATACAATGGCGGCGCTTCGAAAAACTCTCATGACATTGTGACAAATGGCGAATTGTGGATTTAGGCGTAGGAGCCAGATATTAAGCAGGAGTCACTTACAGTCGAGCACTACCAAGCAAATTGTTGCCTGTCTTTTTTTTTCGGAAAAACTGGATATGTCGCATTTCTACCATTTAAACGGCACAGAAAAATCAATTCTGGGAGGTTTGCCAGTTGTCTCCCAAGAAATCAGGAAAACCAACCTCGAAAAACGGATCCCTTTTGCACCACAACAATACGAGCTCTCACTCTTCTACTCAAACAACTGCATTTTTGAGCACCCAAAAACATTGATTTGATGGGTCATGCGCCATGTCGTCTTGACTTATTTTTCCTGTACCTAAAAAGCCAACTGACAGGTCAACAGGTTTTAGGACACCTGAAGAAGCAGTTGCGGTCTGCAGAATGCCAATTTTGGAGTTAACTCAATTAGAATGACAAAAGTGGTACGACAATTGGTGCAAAGGTATGCAAAAGTTATTATGAAGAATATTTTTAAAAATAATAAAGTGATATTCAATAACCAATAAGGGGTTTTGTTCTCTAGTCCCGAAATATCTTTTAACCTGCTTAAAGAAATATACTATTTTTGGATGCTCATGATTTGTAACTTACAATAATATTCACGGTTGTGCTTCAGTTATATGTCAGTTGTCTTATAAGAAACATCACCGTCTTCAATGCATTTCTCCATTTTAAGATCATGCATATGATTTTAAATTAAAAATGAATTAATGTTTTATCCCATTTTCAAACAATTGAAATTAATGACCCACAATAGTCTACATAAAGCAAGAGTCACTTGTTTGTGTCGCTAGGAACATAAACTACAGCTTAACAATGGTTTCGTTGGCTGACAACAAAAGAAATCGAACAGAAATACATGAAACAGATAAAAAGCAAAATAATGAAAGAGCAAATTTCAAAGTCAAGGTTTATATAACTTTTACTTCAGACGAATCAAAAAGTATTGGAATACATTTTTTTCTTTTGTAGTAAATGTATGAGACAAAAAACAAAACCACTTAAACGCCAGCAGTCACAATATTTTAGCATGTTTATGCTTTTATGATTTCAAGAGACGATAAAAATAATTATGACTAATTAAAAATTAATATTTTTGTGATTATTCGATAAGATAAAATACATCATGATTAATTACCGAAAGCAAACATGAGACAGCGAAACGTGTAGGCTGAGGCAGCAGTAAAACGGGCCACAAGAAAATCATTTCAAAACAGTTGAAATAAACTGGCTAAAAATAAATTCAAACAAGAGGTAACTTCACGTGACTGTTCGTACAAGATTTCAAAGGCAGCAAAACGATTGAATCAGAAATGAATAAATTAATAAAATTATATAAAAAAAAATTGTTTTTTTTGATATCAATTTTTGAAGGTGGCAGACAAATGAAATTTGCTTTAATTACGAAACAAATCTAAACAAAATATTTTCTCTCCGCAATCATCAATTAGTAATAGTTCGGAAAAAGTGTTGAAAGAAATTAAGACGGCAAAAAAAATTAATGTTTATTGAAAAGAAAAAAACTCTTCTTAAGAGAAAAAATATGCCAATGAAGCTGAAAGCGACTTTCGGGAATCTCAAATATATAATGTCGATGAATTTGGGCCGAATAGAATATACGTTTCAGCTTCCGGAAAAAAAGTGCTGGGAGACACAAATCCCAAAGAAGAGTTTCTATCTTACTTGGAGCAAATTGTGAGGGAATTGGAAAAGCCAAAGGGTCTAAAGGGTTTCAAAAAATTTAACAACATCTCGGATGTTTTGAGATTGGTTTCATAACATATTTTTTAATATCTTTATGATCAAATTTAGCTAAATTTTTGTATAAAAATCAGTCCAGAAATTCGAATAATTCGGAAACTGGAATTTCTCTATAACAGTGGCTCGAATTACTGAGCGTCTAGTGTAGAAGTTTTAAAAAAATTAACTTTGAAAAAATTATCTTTTACAATAATATCTCTAAAAGTAAATACCTTTTAAAAAATTATCTTTTACAAAAAATATTGTAAAAAAATATTATAAACCAAATGTTTGTGTGAAGGAGGGAATTATATAATAAATAACACACAATAATTAATTAATAAACAAGTGTAGATCATAAAGATCAGTTTATTTGAAATATTACCTTAGCAGAAAAAGATTCACTAGTGTTCAACCTAGAGTTCGCTTAACAATTACTCAGTGAACGTTTTGTTTTCATTATATGTATGTGTATTATTAATAACATCTAATTTATTATGAATTAATGAAGTTTCAAATTAGTATGACATTTTGCATAACTTTTGCTGCCATTGATACCCATGTCTGATATAATTTCGCCATAACTTTCAAAGATTATGAAAAGCCGTGACGCAGATTGAAAACAAAGACATTTTGTTTTGCAAACAAACTGCTTAAAGCTTTCAATAATAAATGTTTTGTTAAGACAAACTATTTTCTGAACATATATTTCATTAAACTAAGTCATTAAAATAAAAAATACCAATTAAGAAATTAGTTTATCAGTTTTGTTTTTATGAAGCGTCTGAATAACCATCAGCATTTGATTACTTCCTCAAATTACGGGTGAAGAAATTCAAAGTCATAAAATAATAATCATCAAGTGTGTCTTGAAATTTGATTGATGCTTCAATTTGATGTGTATTAAATCATTTTTAATTAACTCATTTGTAATTTGTTTTCTTTATCATACAGAGTGGGTCAGACTTTTTCCAAAAAGTACTTTTTAGAGAAAGTAATTTTGGGGGAAAGTTAGGTTTGAGTTCTGGTGCAAAAGTCCGGCAGACGTAATAACAGTTCCGTGGCATTTTCTATACAAATACCAAGTCCGGTTTTTACCCTCGCCACTGATCCAGGCGTGTAACAATGATCTAGCTGAAAAAAATTTTAAAAAAAATTTCTTTTGTAAACAATTTACTTTAATACTGTACCTTCTAAAAGAGCATTTTATAAAAAGCATACTCAAACACATGTCTATATAAAAAAATGCCCTTAGAAAAGTACCTTTAAAAATGTAGATGTCTGCTAAAAGTTTTCAATATCTGAATGTGGCCCCTCTAAATTATGAGTGAATGACTGTAGTGCTTATGAAAGAGAAGAGAGGGATGGCAAATTCAAGCCACTGAAAACGCTTCAGCTGATGTGCGTTTTCTTGGCCTCTCTCTCTCTCTCTTTCTCTCTCCCGCTGTACATTAGAAGAGTTCTTTACACAGCTTCTAATTTTTTGATTAGTTTAATGTTTTCTTCTTCATTTAAATTATTGAACATTGAAATCCAATCACTATTGTTTTTATAATTAACCTGCTAATTTAATGCAAATTTAATATTACTTGGCATTATTTCTTTGTGGTAAAAAGTTTTGCCGGCCACGAAATTGCTTTCCAAACAAAAACTCATTATTAACGACTGCGACTACAGCTTAACAGCTCAAGACTCTAATTACACAGCAAATATCGTCTGAACAACAACAAAATAAACTTTAATACTTTGCTGAAATCTATCGTTATTTAACTCAGTTTTTCTTTTGCCACTTTTGCGTTACTTGTTCTTGCTCTTTATTTTTTGTACTTTTTCATTAAATGTGTGTTAGAGTTTGAGCATAAAAAAAAGCGGGGGAAAAAAGGAAGCAACTTAAAATATCAAAACCGACAACAGTTGGTCATTAAAAGTATTAAAGGAGTATTAAGACTAACAATGGTATTAATGTGATGCTTGAAGAAATGTTACCAAAAATATATAAAAACTACAATAAAAATATTCATGCCACAAATCGGCAAGGAGCCACCGCTATTTACATGACTCTTGCCCCGGCCGAGAGACTCGTTGTTCTACACAAACTGTCATTATGGCTCTTTTTCGAACTTAATTGCAAAAGTTTGTGGCAACATTTTTTCTTTCTTTTGGGGTTCCTTCAAATAGACCGGCAAAAAACAACTTGCCACAAATAATATTGGTTTAATATTTAACAGTTTTTGCCGCAAATATTTTCAAAAAGTCAATACAGGCAGCCTGACAGGATGCTGTGAAGTTGGAGGGCAAATGTTTGTGATTTTTTTTTTTTGGAAATTTTTCTTTGCAAAAAGTATTAGATCGAAATAAGTATATTTGAAATTTTTGTGTGTCTGTTTACAGCGTTATAGAATTGCCAATAATTTTTTTTTAATATTTTTTGTTGTTGTATATAAACACATTTTAGATGGCTAATAGCCACAATTAGCGACAAATGATGGTTGACTATTTTGTTTAACGCCAACGAAATAAAATGCAAAAGAGCAAAAATTACAAGCTCATAAAACTTTGTCCATACATTTTATGAAAAACACTTGACTTGGTTAGACGAATTGGTTACCCAGCAGCAGGACACGGAGGAAAATTTTTGAATGGAAAATCTTTGAAGGTGAGTTTTTTAAAATTAATTGCAGTTATAACGCTGCGAATATATTTTTATACATTTTTCCAGTGGCTTGTGTAATAAAAAACCTTGTCTTTCTCTCGATGAAATGCTCCGGAAAAGAATAGCGTTCTTATTAGTGCTGAAACACTATCATTCTCTAGAAATCTCTACTCGATTGTCGGGAACCGCGCACTCTGGAGAAATGATAACATGGTTTTCGATGCAGAACCACAAACTGAAGGCCATAATGAGATTTGCTAATATTCTAGGTCTCGATGTAAGGGCTGAGCAAAATATATTTTGGATGGAAGTGCACGATTTGTAATTGATAATAAAAATATTGTACTTGTAGAAACCTGTATACAAAACACGAGCTACAGTTCGAAGCGAGTGGCTGCCGACTTAAAGCGTTGTAACTGGCCATTCCCCAAAACTGTCTTATGCAATAAAAATCAATCATAAACATTATTTTAAGTTGAAGTTGGCCTGCAAAGAGAAGAAAAGCAATTAAATTTCACATCAAACCTGAAAAAAAAAATTATCAAATTTTATGGCATGAAAATTAAAAGAATAATTTTTTCACATTGTTTAAAAATTTAATTGTTTTTTGTTTGCAATAAAAACTTTAATTTCTTTCAGTGTTTTTAATTATTAGACCATCGAAACTGAATGGGTTAGTAAAACACAATCACACCAATAAATAAATTTAAGCTCTTTTGCTATCTATCTCTCTTTTTCTTTCACTCTCCCTTATTAGTACACTCTTTTCTGTGTATAGAGCATGGGATGCTATAAAAGTTGAGTTTGCTATTCGAAGTTAAGCAGACGTACTGACATTTGTAATTACGCTTGACAGCTGTCAGATGTCAAAGTTAAATATAATGCTGTTAACAGAGTGTTTTTAATGCAGCAACAATTTGGCCAGCATTTCTATAGTATGAGCTGTTGATCATAAGAGCTGGTCATAATTACAAACGTGCCAAAAATAGTATGCTTAGAAAATATTTATTAAGGGCAAAAATAAAGAAAATAAAACACAAAAATGTAGCCTTTGTTTGCTACAAGAAAAATTTTCTTAAGGTGAAAAATTCGGATAACTAAGAAAGAACATTGAAGTCCTTTATGGGTATTTTTCTAAATTTGAGGCACACAAGCATACAAAATTCATATGTATTATAATTTTTGTAAAATAAATTCTATCGAATAATTGCAATCAAATAATTT
The DNA here is from genome assembly GCA_963662145.1 of Sturmia bella. NCBI lineage: Eukaryota > Metazoa > Arthropoda > Insecta > Diptera > Tachinidae > Sturmia > Sturmia bella. The sequence continues at coordinate 62,107,002 of OY759172.1, forward strand.
TAATTAAATATTATCTTCTATCCATTTTGATATCGAAATATCGAATTTAATAAACACTTATAAAAAAAAGCAAGTGACCTTAAGGCTCGTACAATTAAAATGTTAAAAAAAAACTAATATTAATTAAATTCTGCAGCAGGTATTAACAAAAACTAAATTGTAGTCAAAATACGTTTTAGAACAAAATTTTCACATAAAATTTGTTTTTTAAATTTACCTCAGCCACATTTAAATTTTTATGAATACCAGCGTGTAAATTTCATATTTTTAATAAATTTATTAAAACAGTTGTAGTCGATTCGATCAATTGAATATTGGAAAACAAGTATATTCAGTCGATTACTTATAATCGATTAACTTAATTTAAATAACTAGTTTTTCCTTGTGGGAACGAAATAAACTCATACAATTTTATGTACATTTTGAAAGCGAGTGTTTTTGAGGCAACAATTTGAATCGAATAATCTTGGTAGAATTTTGCTTCAAAAACGAAATGGGAAAACGATTGTCAGACCTTTTATTGCAAAAAAAAAACAAATGTGGAAATTTATCACATCCAATTTTCTGTTTTCCTGGTGCAAATTTATTGAATGCAAATTTAAATGCTTAATTAAACCTCAATTTTCAGCAGCGCTCCCTGCGGTATGCTACAGAAAAAAGAATTATATACTCCACAAATTTATAAGACCCCAAAGAAAATAACTTTTGCCAGGGCAATTCAAGGTTTTTTTTTTGAGGTTTGAAAAATGCTTAAATAATTACAAAAATCACATACTACAACAATAACAACAACAACCCAATACAAGCTGTAAACAATTACACTTGCAGCAAAATCTTGTTGTTGTTGTTTTGGCATCACTGCTACCGTTACACGACTACCATTAAAAAGTTGTTCTTATTGAATTAAAATAAGAAATCAACAGCAAACATTTAATGACTGGAAAATTCATTTATTATTGTTGCGTTTTATTAATATTGTTGCTGTTGTTGTTGCTGCTGTTGTTATTTTTTATTGCTCAATGTGGGATTTTCTTTTTTTGTTTTTTTTTGTTGCTGTTTGTTACATTTAAGAATTTTGCCTGCCACACAGCTGGTGGTTGGTTGGCATGAAAAACAAAATCAACATTTTCAAGCGGAAAAGCGCATTATTATTAAAAGGTTTCATTTCGTATCATCCTGTGAACTGGCATAAATACTTATAAAAGTTCGAGCACATAAAACACAATACGTATGTATACATATGTATGCAAGTGTTGAATAAACACACACATTTTAAACTCTCTTTAGAAGGATTTGGCAGCATTAAGGCCGATCAAATGTTTGTGTAAAATTTCTTTTTCCGTTTTCAAAACTGCAGCAAAAATATTCAAAGAAAGTGTTTAGCTTAATAAGAAAAAAAGCAATAGTTAATTTTTAAATTTGTGCTTGATTTGTTCTTTTTTAAATTAACTACTCCCCTAATATTTATCTAACAGATAGATACCTTTGCCATGTTTGGCTGTTTGTATGCGAAGGAATTTTACATGTGAATTTTGTTTTCTTTTGCAAAAAACCATCATAAAGAATGGGAATAAATTGAACAAGTTTGTTTATGTTCACTTTAAGTTTTGTTTGAGTTTGTAAAGATGTATGGATGTTATGGCTTTATGAATAAAAATTGTGGAGGGGCGGAAAAAAACAAAGAATTATATTTTTACGATTGAATTGCTTAAGCAAAAATACATACATACATAGATATATTTTTATGAAATATAGCAAATGAATAAATTTCATTTTTCCATATGAATTTTTTATGAAAACAAACAAGGGCGTAGCACTTGGAAATTTTTGGGTGAAGTAATGAAACTGAAACTTATATTATAATTGATGTCAGTAAGAATTTTGAAAAATTAATTAATATTTTTTTTGTGATATTTTAAGCCTTTGATGTGTTGAACTCCTAAAGACATGTACGCCACAGTTTTATTTTGCAATTTTAGTATATGACAATCTTTATATTCAATACTAATAGAATACACATGAGCATAGAAATGTGCATGTGGAAGGTTGATGTGTATCTTGTTGAAAAGACAGCAAAAAGGATGTAAGAAATAAAAGGAAAAGAACATACTAAACAAATATTAACTACGCTGCAATATGCCTCTAACGTGCAAACAAATAAAGAATATTAGAGGACAGTGGGCTGCCAAAGGAATGAAAAGCGTTTGCCAGAAAAGGAAAAATTAATAGAATTAACTTTCGAGAGCTTCGCACTGAACAAAATTTAAATTTTAGTTTTGGAAAAGGCTTTTAGTGTGCAAAATATTTTTGACTGTACTGTTTACAGCATTAACCTTAACGGGGAACTCAGACAGTTGCCGGAGAATGAAACCCTGCTACCCACAAGACTTAAGCGATATGCACCATCAGAAATAGTCAACCGTTACTAGAAGGGTCATGTTGCTGTGTAAAAATAGGATTTATATACTTATGCATATCTTGTTCTTATTAATATACTATATAAAATCTCTTAGTAATGATGTAAGATATTAGATTACTTATTGTCACTTTGTTGACAGGTGTAATAAAAAATGGATAAACAAAAAGGTGTACAAGTTTTACCTTAAATGTTTATTGTATTTTCAATATTTTAATGTTTTAATTTTTCAATGTTGTAATGTTTCAATGTTTTAGATAATTTATTCTGTCGGAAAAAATATAAAAATCCTAAAAAAAGTTGACAAAAAATCGATGAAACGTCGACGGTGCAACAATAATTAAAACTTTGTTTTAATTACAAAAGATATTAGGCCTTAAAAGCTAAACCAGAAATAGAACAAACCACGTAAGATAAAGAATTGGCCAATATATATTAAAAACACAATTTTTATTAAACAAAAAGATTTGTGGTTAGAGCTTAAAAGCTCTGCTCAAAAAATAATACGTTAAAGCTTTAAAGCTCATTATCTTTAAACGCGGTTAATCTGAAAAGCTCAAAAGCTCTTTTTTCAAACTAATATGTTACAAAATAAAGCCTATTAATTTTTTAAGACTCAAAAACGACAAGCACAACTGCTTTTTTCGAAAAAATAAGCTTTAAGCAGAATACTTTTCATTATGATTAAAGCGAAAGTTTTTCTTAATTATACGTTAGTGTTTGATGCAATAAATTTGGATAGAAAGTAAGTCAAAGGATTAGCTGATTGAGTATTCTACGCAAGCCGGTGTGAAGAAATGCTTAGCCTGGCTTTAAGCTCGCAACGAACTGGATACTATTTATTGTGGTTGTCCCCCAGCTAATAAGTCTGTAAATGTACTTGCGCAGTACTCTTGAAATATTAAATACAGTAATTAGTAAAAAAAAAAAACGTGTTTCCAAGTATGTTTTAAAGGCTATTTATACCACATAACGGGTACGATACGATTTTAAGCTATCTAACCAGCCTTAAAAGCTAAGAAATATTCATTTCGCTTTTTCTCCACTGTTTTCAATCAAATGTTTGCCATAAAAGCAAAATAAGATAGAATGCATTTCAAGGCAATTTATCTGAAGCCAAATTACACAGCCATAAATGAGAAACAAGATTTAAGACATTTTGTACTGCCATCAACTGGCAACTTACCGACAGCAATTCAAGCAGCAGCAGCAACCTCATCACATTTGGTGGCATCTTTAAGTAAACTGGAATAAAAAAGATATAAAGAATATCATAACAATTGCAGAAAAGGCAATATAAGTCATGTAGCACTTTATGAATAGAGTTACAACAGGCACACACACACATGCAAGCAAAACATTGTTAGAACTGCAATGCAGAAACGTTCTTACATATTTACATATTTATGCAAATCACTGCAGAAATCGTAAAAACTGAAACTTTTAGCCATTAAAGTAAAAAAAAAAAAATATTCTTGCAGTTTTATGGTCTTACATTTAATATTTGATCATTAGGAAAAAAAAGCAAAAATAAAACAACAACAATGGCAACTTTTATTGGCACAATGCAGTTTAAGGAGAGGATAAACTCGACGAAAGTCCTTAAATACTTGAAGATGGTGATGACATCAGACTCATAGATTGGTAGATCACTATGAAAATTCTTTCAATTATTGAGGACATTATTGTTAGTAATCTTTTTTCCAACTAAAAATTTGCTTAGTTTCAAGAACAAATTCAAAAACGTTCTTTCCAGCTGTCAAGCCATCTATGCTGACTAAACTGTGTGCACTCCTCATAGAAAATTTTTGTTTTACATTCCATCCACCTAAAATCTCAAAATACCAACAAAAATTATAACCAGGCTTTGGCTGGGACACAGTAAACTTACACACCAGCATTATATAAACAAACAAAATGCATCAAATGCTCCGAAAAACTTACAATCCTTCATATACTATCAAGATACAGGAACCCCTCAATTTCAAACAACCTCCTAAATTCTGCTTAAATACTGGTTATCAATCTTAATAAAAAACATATTCCAAATTATATTCTAAAAGAATTGTAAAAACTAAATATTTATATTTACGAAAAGGACGAAGGCCACAGCAGCCAGCTCCTGATAAGTGTAGTTATTAATATATACATTTTTTTCTGTTTACCTTAGACTTAATATTCAGTTATGCTAGAGATATTTTTCAAAAATAATGAATATATAACATCAAAATTGTATTTTAGAAAGGGCTATTATGCAATTCGAATCGAAAGCAAGGCTGCTCGTAGTTGTTTTGTTTAACAAAATTTTTATTTAGGAATGGAACTATAATTTTCCGTACAGTATGCTGTACTTTTGGAACGATTCCTTTTATAAATATATTGCCTAAAATTTCTAGGATAGATATAGTGAACTAACTTAAGCTAAGTGTTATATACATATAACAATCGTACTATAATTATACGTCCTCCTCAAGGTATGCTTTAGTTTTTTTTTCACTAAATCTATTCGTTTTATAAACATATTCACTAGTTATTTACGCAAAATATAGTAAAATTATTTAAGCAAAGCGTTAATAATATGCTGAAAGGGTTGTCAAGCGTAATTTTATTTCTCCTTCTATACGAAAACAAAAAATATTTTTTATTAAAAAAAAAAAAAAAAATATTTTCATTGAAAAATAAATTTGTTTTTTCTACCAAAAATCTAAAGCCTTGGAAAAGGTTTTGCTTTCGCAGGCTACTATTGTAGTTTTATGTTACTCTGCATTCATTGGTGTGTAAAAATAATTTTAATTGTTTGTAATGAAGTGTGAAATTGCAAAAGTTTTTGTGTTAGCAATTTTGAGAGGGAGAAAATATTAATCCGATTTTCTCCAAAATACTGAAAAAAAAGTGCAAAACTATATAGAACAAAATAATAACACAAAAAGTTATAAGCTGCTGACAAAAAGTAGCAATGCAATTATAGCAATTTATGCTGGCCAATGTATTGGCAAATGGGAAATAAATTTGAGATGTTGTGAATTTTTCTATTAATATTGCCCATATTTATAAAAAAAAAACATTTTAATGACCTTTACCAGAAGTTTAATACTCTTTACTGTTTTAAAAATTTGCATGCTTGCAAGCAAAGCAAAGAATATTTAGAAAACGCCAAGCAGCTACTTTGAAATTTTTGTGCGTCCGTTTTTTTTGTTGCCAAAATAAATCAAGTTAAAAAACAAAGAAAAGTAAACAGAAAGAAAAAGATTATTTTTGAAAAAAATCCATTGATGTCCTGGGTCACGTTTGTCTTGCAGTTTGTATTCTTTTTTCACATGCAGCTATCTGCTTCATGGTTTTATTAATATTGAGGAGTTAAATGCATATTGGCATTTTTTTTTGCTTTCTTAACAACTGCAATAGATGTCGATGGACATTTAATGGCAGCCATTACAAGCATCAAATGTTTGCAAAACATTAAAGACGAAGAACAAGTCAAGAAATTTTCTTACCATCTTTAGTCATTTCATTGCTAAGAAATTTTAGCTTAAGCAACCGAAAAGCCAAGACACATACACAACTGTAACTTGCAGTTTGCTTCATACATCAATGTATGTGTCTACATACTCCTGTTTTTGGAAGGCAGAGCTGCATGATGGCAATAAAGCGGCAACATTTTTGCACGTTTTCAACATTTATCTTCGTTAGACTTTAATAAAAATGAACAGTAGTAGAAGCAGAAGAAATCTTCGAAACCTGGGATCTAATACTTCACATTATAATATTTAATGAGTTTTTTCAGTTTAATGTATGTGCTTTTCGCTTGCAGCTACACCACAATATATTAGAATATAATTTTCATGAATTTTTTTTTTAAGGAATAGCTTAAAAGTAACGCCTTAAAGTATGCCCACAAATCTGCAGAAGCTCTGCAGAGCCCCAAAGTATCTTATTAAAACTATGCAAATTAAACGCCTGAAAGTAGGCAAATTTAATTGATTTCGCTTTCAGTAGCGCAAAGCAAAATGCTTTTAATCAACCTTTGTTAGTTTTACGTACATACATATTTTTCCTACCACCCACCTCATATGGCAAACAAATTTGTGCAGCTGGCACATAGAGTCTTAAATAAATAAAATATAAATTGGACCGCAATTAGTTAATAATTTGCAACCACTACTTAAATGAACTTAAATAACACTTAAACTAACACAAACTCATACCCATTTTCGTTTGATAAACAAACCAACAAACGCAATCTTGGTCTTTTCATGCGGGTTTTTGAAAGTTGAAACTTAAAATGAAAGTTTTTGCCTCCCAAAAAAAAAAAAACAAAAATTATTAGATGTTTAACATGAAGTCATGCTTACGTATAAACAGGACACATACATACATAAGAGCAAACTTTTTCTTAACGTAAATAAAGACACACAGAATAATTATATATTTACTTTGTAAAAGTCTACTCAAAAATTAAAGATGGCAGGAACAGTCCTAATTAAATAAATACTTACATTGTATAAAAAAAAACTTATAGCTCTTCATTTTAGTCAGCATTTAAAATGTCATAAATTTTAGCTCTTTTCCTCCGCAGGTTCATTATAATTCACTGGCTTGTAATTGAAGGTATTCGTTGTTCAGTGTTACTGCATAGATAATAACACAATGTCAAATTTAGCTATAGGCGACTTCGACGACGTTGGCAATGTAAAAGTATTTGCAAAAAATTTTCATATAAAACATATTCCAAAATTATTTTTTAGTTTTAATGTAAAAATAGAAATTTTTATAGAAAAGGTTGCAAAACATTGGTAAAAAACCTTGCGTTGAATTTCATATTATTATACGTAAGGACGAATTACTTCTCCATGTATCCTTTTTTTTTTAATACAACAAGTTAAGCAGTAAAATTTTGACCATTTTCCAAAAAGTGAAGTCAGAGGCTTACAAAAGTGTTATATAAAGTCGTATAAAAAGTTAGTGCTAAAAAAAGTTTGTGTAAAAGCAGCGTATCCTTTCTGAAAAAAAACTATTGAAATTGAGATTTTCAACATAGTTAAAGGATTCACAAAACATAGATCTCTAGAGCAAATTACGCCAATGCAGAATTTTATTTAAATTAAATCAGAATGCTATGCCAGCATGTATGTATATCCTTGACAGTTTTTTTTTATAATATTTATGTTTTTTTGACAGAAATTACATACATATTTAAACAAAATTTCTGAAGGTCCCGGTGTGCAGACAATTATTTTTCGTTTAAATAGCTGTGGGGCATGTCTCATCGTCTGTATGGATAAAATTTCATTTAAATTGAGGCAGGATGCTACGCCGGCACAGATGTCCTTGGCATACTTTTTTAAGCATTTATAAAAATTTTTCTATAGAAATGCGAAACATATCTTAAACGAAATTTTGAAACTCTCGTATGAAAACGAATTTATTTTTAATTTAAATACTGGGGGACATGCTTAATCTTTACAATACATTTATGGAAACATTTTGTTGCACTTTAAGAATCGTAGCAACACCTGCTTACAACTTGTAGACTTGTGCTGCCAATAGCTTCTAACAATTCTAAGCTAGTTGGAGCAAGGACATGCCTGATTCACATATATCCTTTTTTTGAAAAAGGCATTAAATGTGGCCACGGCACAACAAATTTTACTCCAAATAATGGTTTCGAATTCTGCGATGTGTTTCACAGGCTTTACCTAAGCCTCGTCCTTTTTTTAAAAACAGCTAATTTGCGTGAAATTCTCTATTACGAAAATGTCAGCATATGAACTACTACTCGTTAGCTATTGATGTTTAGCTCTGGGAAAATTTTTTCATGCTTGAACTAAAAAAATCGCCCAGCTTTCTAATGTTCTTTGTAAGAAAACTCTTTTTTTGTTTTGTTAAAACCTGAGAAAGTTACCAAATACTTGTAGATTAGCCCAAGAAAGCTCTAGGCTAAATAACAATTTATGAGCAGCAAGCGTTTATCTGCCCGCTAAATATCCTTTATATACATATTTTTTAGTTTCAGCTTAAATTTTAATGGACTAGCAACGTATTTGAAAAAAAAATTAAGAGAACTTGCAGCACTGCTTAAATTAACTCCACGTCAAATTTTAACTGCTTAGGGGCAAGGATGCCGCTGTTCGCCATATACCCTCTATTTCCTGGAAAATGTTTTTAAGTTAAATTTTCATTATTTAGATTCGTAATAACTCGCAAAATTGCTATTTGAAGCTATAATCCTTATGCCATTGCGTTTGCTGCAAGGACATAGCTGGAGCTCATATATCCTTTTTTTTTAAATTAGAGTTGGCTTAAAAATCACAATCGCAAAGTTTGCATTTTGAACTGTTTAGGAGTTTTTTTTTTCATATAAACAGACTCCTTTATAGTCATTTGAATTTTGTATGAAACTTTAATAGCGCCAGTATTTCTTTTTTTTGCATATAAGTCTCATGTTCACTTTGTAAGTTTTCCTAATTGCATGCGCTCATAATTTTCTTGAAATTTTTGTTAGAAAAGAAACACATTTTTATCAGGCATGAAACAAGTGCAATACTTTCGTCTGAAACACGTAAGCAAATGTTGCAATAATATATCGAACCATTTTATGTTTAATTATCCTGCTCGCTACTACACAGTACCACACATGTACATACATACGTACCATTCATTTAAGTCTGCTCTGGTATGTAAGTTAGTAAGTTAGTGTAGGTATAAGTAAATTAAATTGAGCTCATGTGTGCGTAAGTTGTTCGATAGAATTTAATTGCTTCAAACATTTATAACCAACATATACAGAGTTTTATAATGTGTATTAAATAAGCTTATGGTGAACGTGAGCTCTGGTGTGTATGAGTGAGTTACTATTTTCCTGTTACTGTGTGCTGCTGCAGGAAGACTATTTGTGTTCGAAAGTTGAAAATAGCACGACCATGTATGTATGCGTATGTTGCTTTTCTCCTTTATCGGGTTCTGTTTAATGTTTAAAATTGAGTTTTCTAATTTGTATGCGCTTAAGAAGAAGAATCGTTGCTTGGGAAAGTTCTTAAATGCGTTTTAACAACAGCCATGCAAAATGTTGTTAAAGTGTTGTTTAGCCAACTTTAAAAATTAAAAACTTCTTCAACAAAGTGCTACTTTAATGTGGTAAACATTTTATGCCCTTAAAGTTTCAGCTCGAATTTCTGTAGGGTGCCTGTTTTCTTGTTTTTTTTTGTTAGTGGTCTTTGTATCTTAATTCTTTAATTTTTATTTGTGAAACATGCATTTGTGTGTTTTTTTCTGTTTGGTTTGTTTGCTTATTTTTTCCTTTTCCATTTATTTATATTTTATTCGTTTCTTTATTTAGTGAAAATTTTAAAAAATCACATCACGTTGTTGTAGAAAAACAAATACAATAAAAATCTACTGCATTGCGCTAAGAGAGTGTCATCATACAAAATTTAGTTGCACAACGTGAACACGACAAGTTAAACTATTTTTTTTTTGTTTCTTACAGACAACAAAATAACACAAAATTAGCAAAAAATTTTGGTGGTAGAAATTTAAAAGGGAGAAACATTTTAAATATTTGTGTTTGTTTGAAATTCAGTATTCAGTAAAGTTTTAGATTTAAGACATGTATATTAAGGATAATAAGGGGCAGGATTTTGCCAGAGCGGGCAGATTAATGTACAATTTTGCTGAAATTGGCGATACATAATTTTATGAAAATCGCTTCAACGTCAGCATCGGCTTCCAAATGTCCTTTATTTATACTCTTTGCAAAATTATGTTCTGATGGTCCATTATAGTATTTTTTTTAAATTTCTGTCTGGTTTATACTTTGCCATTGTATCCTTTATTTTCGATTTGCTTCTGTTGTCCACGACTTAACGCGAAAATATCGTATATGATCCCCACATTCATATTTAATTGAGATTCTGTGAAATTTAAATTAATTTACAAGCAAGGACAGTATTTACTCCCAGATATCCCCTTTTAAAAAATTCTTTTAATTATTTACTTGTTTTATATTTATTGTAATGCTGAGTGGCATGGTTGTAGCTTTAGAAACATCAGCCCCTGAGTTCAAAGACGGGTGCTGACGAGAAAGTGTGGCGGCTTCGAAACAACTAGTTGTCCACCACTGTGCTAAATGTCATTGATGTTTTCTTTGTCTAATTTAATTAATATCAATCACAAAGATAATATAGAAAGAACTTCAGCCTGATAAACTTAATACTAAAATATTTGCTTTATTTTAGGTCGTAACTAACCTTGAAAACTGTAAAAATTCGTATATGAACGTAAGAATTGTGGGGCAAATCATTGGGCAATTTTCACTAATTTCCAAGCAAGGACATAGTGTTCCCCCATATATCCTTTAATTCGAAAATTATATTTTTACTGATGTCATAGTCTAAATCTGCTTTCTTAAAATTTACTCTGCTATTTTTTAAATTTTGTTGAAATCATAAATTTTTTTTCTTAATATTTTTTTTTTTAAAACTGTGATTTTGTCCACAATTACATCTCAAAACCAGTTTAACTTTATTTAAGAACGTAAGTCCGTTTGGCAAAGCTTTTATAAAAACTTCAGCACTTTTAAAAGCAGGGACATGTCCTCGCCCCATATATCCTTTATTTTCAAAAATTATTTTTACACATTTTTTTATAATTTTGTGCAAGCAGAGAAGTTAGTAGCTTGTTGTAAAGAAGAGCAAGCCAGCCTTGTGAGTGTTTGGGTAGATAAATGTTAAAAATCAGAAGACCTCTCATTAAATTTTTTTATAGAAACTTAAATAATTGTCTAAAAATAATTACTACGGCACAAAACAGTTAAGAGCTGTTATATAAAAATTTTGCTTTTGAGGACATATTTCTGTATATTTCTTGAAATTATTGTTAACAAACTCCTGATAGGAAAGCCGCTAAAACGTTATTTAACATAATAATAATATCATAACTTGTGTATAGTAGATGGTACTCATCAGTTCTGCTGGTAAGAAGCTTGAACTCAGTAAAAAAACAAGTCTACATCCATGCCTCATATTCCAAAGAAGAATCTAGCTTTGAGAATCTTTTGAAAAATTTAAGTGTACGTTCCCCAGCTCATAACTCTTCAACTGTACATTTCTGACCTTCCTGAAAAATGTTGACCACCACAGCTTCATCAGAAAAATATCCTGCTCGATTTTGAGAAAGTGAAATTGAACTAAAGCCTAATAAAAAATTACCAATACTAAAATTATAAACTGATAACATGTGAGAAGGCACTGGCCAGCTGTCATATATCCTTTTTTTTTTAATTATTAAAGAAATTAAAATATTTCGACTGTTTCTAAATATCATTTTTCTTGTTTATTTTGGCCAATTTTTTTGTGTGTGCCTGTGTCCTCGACTTGATATTTAAAAGTCAATTTATGAACAGTTTTCAATACTGCGATACTGCTGTTTATTTTGCTCGCCTTCTGTCGATTTTTCAATTTCTAAAATTTGGTATTTTTACAAACGTGTTTGTTATGTATGTTACAATGTAAAGAAACCAATTTTTTGTGCACATTTTCATATCATTTCTTTTCCTCTATTTTTTTGTGGGGGGTTTTTATTTTATTTGCAACTCCAACATCATCATCAGCCAATTGAATGCAAGAAAAACAAAACATTTGTTTACCAATTCCATTGACCACGTTCGGTGGCAATTAATTGGAAAAAAATCACAAAAATTCACACAAAAAAAATATCAAGAGGGAAAAACCTAAAAAAATAACATGGCTTTACAATAAAATTAAGAAAAAAAATTGCACAAAAATATTGTTTGGGTTTTAAAGGTAGAACGTACAGAAAAGTAGTATTGAAAAAAAGAAAGGTAAAACAAGAGTTTGACTCGTAAAACAAACACGAATGAAAAGGATGACACAAAATTAGTGACTCTATTGTTTCAGTCTTTGCGTTCTATTTTGGCATTTTTCTTTTTTGGGCCAGTTGGTGAAAAAATCGTAAAATGGGAAAAATAAAACAAAAATTAAGAATTTTCGGTTTCCTCTTTTTTTTTAAATAAAAATATTTGCAAAAAATCACAGGAAAAATATTGAAAAGGTATAACAAAACAATGAATTTGATTTGCAGAGTTTGTTAAAAAATTTTTTTTTTGCGGCAAGTAAATATTGGCATATAAATAAATGACAGCTGAGTTAAAGGTTAATTTGGGTGTGTGTGTGCTTTTTTTGTGCTTTATTAAATAAATAAAAATTAATATTTCATCAAATATTTAAAATGCTCTGAACATTTTTAATCGCATCGGAATTGCTAGGACAAAAAAGTATGCTATGCGGTAAAAATAAATGAAAGTTTTGAAAGAAATTATTAAAATTCCAATTGGCTTCAATGCTGCATTTCATGGGGTATAAAAATAAAATAAGAAGAAAACTCTAAGATCTGCAAAGAAATTGAGCTTAACGAAATTAAGAATCAAAGTAGTAAATGCGATATATTTCGCAGGAGAGGTGGTAGAGCCCACGAATATTTTTGCAAGAAAAACGATATTTTTAGAAGATTTAGCAAGTCTTAATAGTAATTACTAGATAATAAATAAATTTTATGGGAAAAGGAAGCAGGCTCTACACTTGCATCAAATTAAATGAAATTTTCTATACGATATTTGCAGAGGATTTTACAAGTTGTAGCACTAATTGCTTAACAAAAACTATATTTTATAAAAAAAAGGATATATGCCAGAAAGCCATAATCTTAAATTGAATGATCCCATATTCACTCTGTAATATATATAGAAGCTTCAAAAAATTTTAGTAGTATTTGCTGAATAAAAAGTAAATTTTATGAAAAAGGATATATGGTAGCACGAGTTATACTTGCATCAAATGAAATAAAATTTGTTACCTGCTATTTTAAGCAGGTTTTACAAGTTGTACTACCAATTGCTAAATAAAAGCTCAATTGCATAAAAAAAGGATATATGCCAGCAAGCCATAATCTTGCACAGAATAGTCCAAAATTCATTCTACTCTATTTTTGCAACACTCAACAAGTTTTAGTAGCAATCAAGGGACTAAAACTGAATAATTTAAAAAAAGGATATATGGTAGCAGGCATTATACTTACACCAAATGATTTCAAATTTTCTACACCATATTTATAGAAGATTGTACAAGTTGTGGCATTGATTGCTAAATCAAAACATGATATTATAAAAAAAGGATATGTGCAGGCGGGCTTTGCACTTGCACCAAATTAACTCAAATTTTCTATATGACTTTTATAGAAGATTCTGCGAGTTGTAATGGGCTGAGGTTCTTAATTAAAGAGAACGCTTAATTTTAATGCTATAAACCCAAAATTACGTCCTTGCACTAATTGATAAATATTTTCCCATTGTCCAGAGTCCAATGTTTGCGCAAGGATTATTGCAATTCACACAAATGGATTGAGCACGGTTTCTTAATTTTGCTTTATGAAATTCAATTTGTTCAATTAGAAACTTATTAGCAAGCTAAGCAAGGCAATTCAGGGGTACAAAGAACACGGGGTATGTCTAGATTTCGTGGGAAGGGTTGCACCAGGTCGTAAATTTTTCATTATTGTTTTGGTATACGTTTTTCAAACGTATTTTGTTTCTGATCTTTTAAGGAATGAGTTGAAAAATTTACTTCAAATAATAAGAACGTCTTAGAAATAGATAAATAATGCCAAACCACCAAGTGTACCACTTGTATTTCAAGCTTTGTAAAGCGAACATAGACTCAAAGAAAAATCATTGCTGTTGAACAAAATCTAGTTTGTTAAAATGAGGTGGAAACTATTTCGAAATATATACTAATAAGGTAGTGTTAATAATCAGCTTGAAGTTTTATGTCTGAACAAATAGCAAACAGTGTGCCATTATTTCATTTGCAGCCAAATGAATATTTCTAATGCTTTAATTAGGGGAAAAAATGTAACAGTATGTAGTCCTTAAAGAGCATAATAAACTTTCTGCTTGCATCCCTCATTTATTTAGTTTGTTTATCGGATGCTTAAGACAGTTGTTCTTCCCAAGCAGACTTTATCAAAAATAGAAAAAAAAATTGTCTCAATTATATTTGCAGTCATATTATCACACAATCGAAATGAAATCACGTTTGCTGGGCGTAATTAGTATTTTTTTCTGTGCTCTTAAATATGTGCATGCTGAAATGTGACTGCCCCCAAATTATACACTAAACATGTGATATGTAATTAATTAGGGTTACATGAAAGTTTTTTTTCTCTTTGTCTGCTGGAAACTTGAGTCAGATGAAGGCATGATCTAAGCTTGTGGTTTTATAGAAGCTTGGGCTAATGAGCAACGATAAATTTCTGAAGGAAGTTTCTAATGTTAAAACATTGTTTTGTTAAATTAAAAATTGTTTAATAGTTGAAGGATCCATCGAATCACAATGCTCAGTTCACCATGAGGTATACTTCTCAAGAATCCAACTTTCGTTTTATTTTCTTATCTACACCTGCTTTTCAAACTGCTCTTATAATGTCATTTTAATCCTGCTTCTCCCCTTCTTCATTTATATTAATTTGTTTAAATCCTGGTTTTCGATTTATTTTATTAGTTTCCTTCAGCTGAAATGTATGACAACACAGGACTCATTTAATGCGCGACTGAAGATTTCTAAGGAATATCATTAATAATTATGAAGGAATATTTAATAATTGAAAGCCACCTTGACAAAGGAAGCGAAGACATGTTAACTTCTGCTTTTCTTGCTAAAGCACAAATTAGTATCACAACTAGAGCACCGAAACAGCTGGGAACAACATTAATTTTCCACAGCAGCCTCTTTTATATGTTTTCAATACCATTCCAAACAAAAAGTAAACACAATTTACTTGCAAAAGTTTTTGAAAAATTTCTTAATTATAAACACAATAGCTAAACATAAACTGTTACGTATATTTCCGACTATTTGAACCAACGCACGCACTTGGCCTTAACACTAATGACTTCAGTCTACCGTAACAGTTGCAGAGTGCTTGAGCAGCATGACTGCTTGTTTTCCTTTGAAGACTATCAGGCTGACATTGACATAAAATAAATAAGACTTAATGAAAAATTAGAAAATAAATAAATTTACTTGCTACATGTAATGTAGCATTTAATTAAATGAAGGAAATTTGCATAAATTGTAATTTGTTCTAGTGCCTGAGAAAGAATTTGTGGCATAAAAAAATAGAGAAAATCAATGCTGCCGCCGATAAATGAAAAGAAACAAGAAACGATTTTAAGCCATTTTGACATGTGACACCTGTTTATTGGTTTGGCTTAAGTAAACAAACTTTTGACATTTGTTTTTAAATCGGGTAAGATTTAAAGCTGCTTTAATCCTCTAATTATTTTCTAAAGCCATCAGTGACACCTTTCTCTACACTGTCATCATCATCATCATCATCATCATTAACGTCATGTTTGTAGCAAATGCTATTGCTGGAGTAAATTTCTTTTAAGTATTTTCATTTTTCTTTTTTAACAAGCCAATTAGAAGTTTTATATACCTCCACCTCTTGTTCACTTAAAGATTAGCAAGCGGTCATGCTGAAATGTTAAATGTGGCACTGGGTTTTTATTGTTGTTGTTGTGTTTTCAACCCCGCTTACAGCAAGGACAACAGCATTAGTGTCATCGACTCCACAACAACAAAATAAACTTATTATGTATTTTCAATAACTTAAAATTAACATAAGAGATAATTTCTCAAGCAAAACAGTGGGCTAAAAATAATATCAAAACTATTCTATATGCTGGGTTTTTTAGCCGTGTTTATGTCGCCGGCATTTCGTTGATGCTACTCAACTCACTCATGAGTAGTCTCGAAAACAGATAAAGAAATATTTAAAACTTTACTATATGTACTATTATTTTCACAAAACAAATGAGAATTACTAATAATCCAAAAAAAATTTTTTGATACAGAAAACAACTCTAAAAATCTCAAGGTGGTTTTTGGGGACCCCACATAGTGCATAAATGATAATGTGGTTGTAAAACAAGCTTCCCAACTCTGGCTTTAAGATGTTTCCAAGTTGGAGGATGGCAGTGCAGGCGCTGCAGTAGTTGAGCCTTAGTTTCAGAAGGCAATTGAAATAGGGAAAGCAGACACAGTTTTTTAGGTGCGAGTCCACGGGTGAGAATACTTGCCAACATATGCATCTTCTCTGAGAGTCAAACAGCTCTAAAAGCGCTAACATCTTTCAGTCAATACTAGTTTGGAAATGTTACCAAATTCTTTAGACTCTATCTTTGAGGAACA
This sequence comes from Sturmia bella, assembly GCA_963662145.1. Lineage (NCBI taxonomy): Eukaryota > Metazoa > Arthropoda > Insecta > Diptera > Tachinidae > Sturmia > Sturmia bella. Next base: position 62,123,685 of record OY759172.1, read on the forward strand.
GATTAATTCTCTTATGGAAACTGGTTCGCGAAGGATATGAGGGCAACAAAAGGGTGGACTGCTTAGACAAACGCGGCACAATAAGGTCCTTAGTGGGTCCTTAGCCATTCTGCGGCATTAACAGCAGTTTTAGGGACAGTATTCTATGACAATGGGAGGAGAAAAGCCTTGCTGACTATTGGAGAACCATAAAGGGCATACCGATGATACTTTTTATGAAACATGCAGAAAAAAGGTAACAGTGTTGCAAAACGATAAAATGTATATTTTTAGGTCTGCAGGTGAATTATATTTTTGGTTTCTGCCTTTTTCAGCCATCCATATGCCGTCGATATTTCATTGATGCTAAACAACTCATCAGTTGACTCGAAAAATCTTAAAAGAATGTTTGAAACCTAATTACTTATTCCAAAATTTGTTTGAACATTTCTAATTCTCATTTTGTTTATGGGAATTGCGTAATAAGTAGTTGGGTTTCAAACATTACTACAAGATTTTTCGAGACTGCTACAAGCGATTGAAAACATTTCAAAAATTTTATTAAATTAACTTTTGATTAAATTTAAGAGTTGAAATTTTTTTCCTGCCTCTCATGATAAAGTCAGAACTTAATTCTTCCTCAAAGACATCGTCTAAACTGATGGCAGCTGTTGCCGCACTATCTCCTTATTTACTTTCACTAAACTCCTTTGTAATTATAGTAGATGTCTAAATAATTTTTTTTTTGCTTTTGGCATTAATTTACCATATTTTCCCACTGTGTCCAAAACAAATTGCGAGATTCTAGCTTAAGCTCTCGGCCGGAAGGTATGAGTTGTATGGTGGCATTTCCTCTGCATGGCATGTTTCTTTATTTGTTTAAAGGTTACAAACTGGCTGTGGCAAAAGAATATCTAATTTTTTCCAGCAAAATTTCACATTTTATTTACACTTGATTTCGTTATGAACACAAAATCATTAAGACAACAAAAAAAAAAAAAAAAAAAAATAAAATATGAAACAATCATACCGCAACGAGGGTGACAGAAAAGAAACTTCAGTAATTACAAGTTTTACTTTGAAGCCACCCTCAACTGATTGCCCCAACATAAGTTGGGGCAATAAATAGCTAATTTATGATTTCGCTTTTCAAAAGATCTGTAAAATTGACAAAGAATGTTTATGTGTTAATACATATTAAAATAAGGATTTTGATAGACTCTCAATCAAGTCATGTTTATCACAAAGGCGTGCATAATTGCCAGGGAATTTTCTAGGATTGCTATAAATAAAAAGAACACGAGCGCCCTGATGCAAATAATGAATAGTTTTGAAAACCTCTAATGTTTTATTATTTATTTATTTTATACTTATTATACTTAAAATTTCAATAAATTTTAAGACTAAAGCACTAGCAACAGTGGCTATCGGCTTAGAACTAATGTTGTTTTAAGCAAAGATGGTGGTGAATATGTTTAAAGAATTTCAGTGGCCGACCACATATCTGTCGTACAGCCAGCCATAATTCCATATCAGGCTTAGAACTTGGTCTAAGTTTTTTTTTTGCTGCAAATTTCAATGCGGCAAAACATGAGTTTTGGTTCCTTATGTCCTTTTTGTTAGCCAGCTTGAAAATTGTCTCATAAAAACCTTTGCTTGTCTGCAATCTGGTAAATAATTCTGACTTTACAGTTCGTTATGTTTTCTATGTAGGAAATCATATTTATCTATAACGGCCGAAATTCATGTCATTACAGAATCACATTATAGCAGGTTTTTTTTTAGCTCTTTGAATTTAAAACTATCCTTATATGTATTTCTTTCTTAAATTGTGGTATTTTTCTCTGTTTCCTGCTCTACATTTATCTGAAATGCTCTTTGAAAATGTTAGTAAACAGACAGTTTTTATTTCTGTGACTTTGAAAGAGTCAGAGAAAAAAATTACAGCGCATGTGCTTTAAATAAATTATATAAATAAATTGTGTGCTATAAATAATGTTTGTGCAGACATGAATTCGGCTGTTTCTGATATAAAACAATAGCTGTATTTTAGGTATTTTATAGCTGGTCCCTTATAAATAAAGGGAATTTTATATTATATGTATATAACAATGATTGAAACAAGAAGGGAATTTATATGAATATCAGCAGCTAAATATATTTTACAAAGCAAAGTTTTTATTTACAAAATTTAGGAAAAATTTTTTTAATGAGAAGAAAATTTTTAAGAAAATTTAGTGTTAACAGAAAATTTTTTAATTGTTAATTATTTTAGCGGGCTTTTTACTTCCCTTAAATTGAGAGAGATTGTTTGTGTGGTGAAATTGCAGTGATCAGCATTTTTAGAGAACATAAAAAAAAGTAAAACTGAGGGGTTATTGGCTGGGGAACATACGCCTATGCTGTATCGCGAATTTCTGAGCAAAAATTTTAGAGAAATATGATTGCAAGAAGAGAAGGCAAAAATTAGCTATAGAAACATAGTCCATCACTGAAATGGTCTTTAGTAAATTAATCGAGAGTAAAACTTTTTCATACAAATGGCAAAAAAAAAAAGAAGGAATACGTCACTTTAGAAAATTAAGCGTCAACGAAAATTCCCATTAGAAAATCTGACAACCGCAAACATTTTTCTAAAAAAAAAAATTTTTTAATCATAAAAGTAGTATTAAAAATTTATCGATAATGTGTTTTTATAGCAAAATTATCGATAGCAAAATTTTTCTATGAAAGCCTAGTGGATAAAAAAAATTATCTATAAAAATTATTTGATGACAAAAATTTTCGAATGAAAATTTATCAATAAAAAAATGTGATAATTAACAGAAATTGTTAAAAAAAATGAATTATCGTTGGCTAAAATTTCTCTCTGGAAAAATATGATCGCTAATAAAAATTGGCAACAAAAAATAATTCTATTCATTAAAAATGTATTGCTAGAAAAAATTGTTTGCAGCAGAATTATCGATAACAAGTATTCCCTTAGAAAGTTTGTCAATATCAATTTTTTTAAGGAACTGTAATTGAAAATATAAATTGGTAACAGAAACTATATAAAAACTTTTAAAAAACTGTAATTGAAAACACAAATTGGTAACAGAAAACCGGTTGATAACTAAACTAATCGATAACAAAAACTGTCTATAGAAGATAAAATATTAACAACTAAAAATTAATTGTTAACAAAATTTTTCTATTAAAAATTGTTCGCAAACAAAATTATCTGTGGACATTTGATTCACAACAGAAATTACTTACAGCAGATTAAGCGATAATAAAACTTTTCCATAAAAAAAGTTGTTTGTGGCAGAACAATTAACTGATCACAAAACTTTTTTACATAAAATTAATCGATAATAAATAGGGAAGTGAATTATTAACACAGCTGTTTATAGAAAATTTATCGATACCACAAATCAAAAAAATTCGTTAAAAAATTCTACTGGAAAGTAATAAATAAGAAGAAATTTCGGTAAAAACAGAAGATAAGAAGAATTGTTCCACAAAAATTGCAAACAAAATTCATTGATAACATAATTGCCTGCAGCAATGTGATCGATCACAGAAATTTTCTACAGCAACTTCATCGATAACAAAGTAAACTCCATGAAAGATGTTTAGGTAAAAAAATTCTCTATTAAAAATTAATCCAGTAAAAATAATAAATATAAAAAAATTCTTTTTATATTATCTTTGTGATTGATATTAATTTAATTAGACAAAGAAACCATCAAAGACATTTAGCAGGGTGGACAACTAGTTGTTTCGAAGCCGCCACACTTTCTCGTCAGCACTCGTCTTTGAACTCAGGGGCTCATGTTTCTAAAGCGACAATCATGCCACTCAGCCATCTAAGTTATGACAATATACATCAGAAAAAACGCAATACAATACAAAAGAAGAATTATTATAAAAAAAATAAATTTTTCCTAAAAAAATTTCTGGGCAGCAAAACTTGCCTATTGGAGGGAGTTATGCGATAGCAAACACTTTTTATAGGAAAACACTGGGGGACGAACGTTTCGCAAAGAAAACTTATTCATAACAAAGTCTACAAAAAAAAAAAACAAAGTCTGCCACAATTTATTTCCAGAAAATGTATGAACTTGAATTTTCCATGAAAAGTATTTCATAACAATAACTTTAATTGCACATTTAGCGATACCGAAAATTTTCCGAGTTAAATCAATTCATAGCAACGTCTTTTAAATATAAAACTTATTGATAAAAAAATAAACTGTAGCAAATGCGTCGAAAAAAATTGTAGAAGAAAGTATTAGATAGCAAAATAAGTTTATAGAAAAAGTGTCCGTAAAAATCGTTTTAGAAAACTTATCTATAACATAATTGGCGGCAGGTATGCGATCGGTAGCAGAAACTTTCTACAGCAAATATGTCAGTAACAAAACTTTTGCATAAACGAGTTTTAGATAGAAAAATCTCTATATAAAAACGAATAATTATTGTTCATAGAAAACTGGACGATTTTAAAAAATTTTCATAGAACACCACACTTGAAATGAAACATTTAGCAATATAAAATCTATTTTTATACATTTAATCAAAAAAATAGAAACAAAAAACTGCCGCCGGGACACCTCGGCGGACACCCTGCAGTTAGCATAGACGGATGTTTTCATTTCTTTTTTACTTGACTTGTTTATATGTACGTTCGAGTGACACGATTGATGTCCTAATTTATGTTTCTTAAGAAACCAACAGAAGAAAGTAGTTGCGTTATGAAATATGTTGTGCTTAAAAGGATCTTCTTGATCAACTACTGAATTCATTTTGGAAAAATAAGCCATTCGATTTTTTAATATTCACCGAAAAATAAATTGTATAAATAAATAAATAAATTACTAAATGAAACATGTTCGTATGTACATATTTATGGCTTTTGCCACAAATCCCGACAATTCGACAAATTTATATATTTCATATTTATTTATTTATTTTTATTATTGGTGTTTTTGTCACCTCGAACATCATAAATTACCAGCATTTCTTTTCAAGTAGCGAAGGAAAAAAATATATAACAAAGTTTACTTGTAAACATGTTAATTATGATTGAATTGTATAAATAAATCACCAGCAAAAAAAAAAAAGAATAATAAATAAATTTATAACAAAATCATTACGAACCGAAACATGAAGAATCAGAATTGGAGGAACGAACGGGAAAGCATGAATAAAATGAAAACAAAAACTTTTAAGCAGAAGCACTCAATAGGCGCCACTTGCAGTGATAAATGTTCACATACACTCTGCTGCTGTGGCAACCATCATCACTGCGACAAAAGCAACAACACACACACCCGCACACATTTAGTGAATGACCAGTTGACGCCACAAAATATGCTAATTTATCACAAACGCGTAGTCGTTTGTGTGCGAACAAAACAAATCAAAGTGCGTGTGTGTGTGTGTGTGTGTGTGCGAGTGTCAAAAAATGCATTCTTACTGCGATTTAATATATTAGCGGATAAAAGCTTTTCAATTCGGAAATCAACAGTGTTGCACAGAACTGAAGAATGGCTGAATTGCGCTTAAAAAGTGGGTTTAGATTCATAAAAACCGACTAATGCCCGTATGACACTACATTTTACTTGTATTGTTTAAATTTTGGAGAACAGTGCAAATATAATGTAATAGTAGAATTTAGTATGTGCAAAGAGTTCATCTATATTAAGATAAATGTAAAACTGTCAACATTTTCGTTGAAGTTATCGATAGAAAATCAGATTATGTAAAAAAAAAATATAAAATTTTTCAACTTAAAATTGACATTTCAAACTTGAATGTTGCTGAATGATTCAACGCTTCTTTTTTTAAAAATTTTTACTTCCTAGCGCTTTTTTGAAATAAAAAGAATACAACTCTTAAAAAAAAGATGTCAGTTTTGTTTACGTTTTGTATATTTGGTTCTTTCTATAAATTCTGTATCAATTAATGAAAGAAATATGAAGCATCATACGGGCTTAAGAGATATAAATTGTGGCAAAGAAAGTTGTTTAAGCTGGGTGTTATAAGAGAACGAGTGCTTGTCGGAGTTTTTCTATCGACAAAAAGCAGTGTGGCGAAAAACTGAAACTAAGCAAAGCTTCCACGATTAAGTTTTATTACTTCACGGTTGGCATCGTGACTAAATAGTGGCCATATAGTAGTGAAACTTGCTGCTGATATCTGTTGCTCAAGTTTGAAATTATCAATGAGTTGGAGAACCAGATAAATAACTATAAAAAAATCTTATCACCTACGAGGTAGAAAAACTGTTCTTTTGACTTCGGCGGGGGGAGAATATCGCCACAAAGTGAATTCATAATTGTTCAGCTGAAGAACATTTTTAATCCCGGGAAATCTTGCATAATTTAATCTTAAAATAAGTGTTGAACTCTAAGCTTTAGATTTGATTTCTGAACCAAACTAGCTGACAATATTTTCTTTTAAAGCAACGTTGTCTAAAGCATTTTTTTGTATCTCGTTGTCTTCTCAGCCACTGTAATGGTCCAACACTTGTTTTGCCAGCATGTGAACATTTTTAATATTGTGCGTTTATGAAATCTAAAAAAAACACTTTAATTTATTTGCAAATAAAATTAAATGAATGGATATTATGCGGGAATATTATTTTTTAATTGCTTATTTCATTAACCCGTTTTTTTCACTAGCATTTTACTTACAAAAGTCCAAAAAAATTTTTGAAGGATATATAATGAATTTCTTATATTTTCCAAATGATCTTAATGCAAAAAAAATTTCAAAACTTAAAAAAAATTTTTTTTGGCAATGAAACCGATTTTCTATACAAAAACTATTTCACTCTTTATAGAACATTTTTCGTACACTGTTAGCAAAAACATATCGGTTCTTATTAAATTTTAGGAAAAAACGGTTGCTATCAAGAGTTTATTTACACAAAGTTTTTGTTTTTAATTGGTAACAAACTTTCCCTAGAAACAGTCGATGAATTTTCTATCGAAAATGTTTCTAGAATAAAATTTTTATACAAAATTTTTGATGGACATGTGGAGGAATAATGATTTTTCGAACTCTGTTTCAAATAAGATTTCTTAATATTTTAGCTTAAGGCCACTTTTACGCATACAAAAAATGTTGGTCACTTCAATTTCATCAGAAAAAAATTTTTTTTTTCAATTTTGAGGAAACAAAAATCGAACTCAAGCTTGATAAAATGCAGGGTATCCGACAGAAAGGTATACTACTTTATTTGTTTCTAAATTTTGATTAAATGAAAAAGAATGGGTTTTACATTGATGTATGTATATTATAATTAATGCAAACAATTAGTTATAAAATACAATATCAGAGAAATGTGCGTCTGCGAGCCCTTTTGAGCACATTTTTCATTACATTCTCACATCACGAATATTTTGTTTGAGTAGCTTTATTTCTGCTGATCCAATTACTTCTGCTGATCAAATTTGAAACCCAGCTACTTATTTTTTAATTTCTATGAACTAAATGAGAATTAGAAATGTTCAAATAAACATTTTATGCTAAAAACATCAATAAGGTATATTTAAAATAACACATTTCAGTTAGCTTTTAATGCAAATAAATAATTAAATTCCTTTTATTCAAATTATTTAAATAAAGTTTTTTTGTTGCAAATTTTCTAAATTTTTTTATATTTCTATTAAAATTATATGAATAAAATTTTTGCTTTTTAATTTTTCCCATTCAGCTGAAAATAATGCGCTCCGCAATGGTATAATTAATTGTTACTCGCTATTTTATTAGTAAATCAGAAAAGTTTAGGTTTCTGTGGTTTTGTAAATTTATTGTTTAAACAAATTTGCAACATGTTGGCAACAAATTATATGAAACTTGGGGATTGTTAACAAATTATAATTTTTTAAACGTTTGGTTTAATATTATTGCATTTTCAGTTTTTTTCTATCATCCACCCACAATCGATACTTAAATAAAAGTAAAGTGGTGAGTTAAAAAGCAGACAGAAAAAAATGTATTATAATAGTTGTTTTGGCAGTTAAATGATTAATTCGTAGTTTAAAATAGCAACTGCACAGAAAGTAAAGAATAAAAAAAAATCGAAATTTTTGAAACTTTTCTGTAATGTTTTTCGAGTTTACTGGCGCTGATGCTACTCAAATCAGTAACATGTCGGCTAAGAGAAGATATAAAACAATTAATAAGGTCTATTCTTAGAGCTAGGGTAAAAAATTAGAATTGAATTCGGTGCTGGTGGTCGGTGAGTTTCCCAGCTAATAAGTCTTTAAGCTTAATTCTTTTCTCTTTTCTAAAAACGTTGATCACAACAACTTCTCAATTCTGAGGAAGTAAAACCAACCTAAAGCAAATGAAACATTTAATAAGCTATAGCTTTCTTTTTTTATACAAAATTTAAAATAAATATTGCACAACAAGTTCAAAAGTCACCCAACTGAAAATGGCAACATAACTGTTATGGACCTAAATAAATAATATGTTATTTTAGGTCTAAAAATAAAGCGTGCCACTAATTATACATAAAATAAATTCTGGAACGTTCTAAGTCGAGAACCAGCTTCAATGCCCAAAGATTTCTTCTAATGACTTGTACCTTATCAAGAGACAAATTAATCGCGAAAGTTCTAAGACCACAACTTTTGTGCTAAAGCTTAAGATGTGGCAGCATTTTTCGAGGTCATGCTAAACCAATCGGTAAACGACCGTTATGTTTCAATGGCATGGTGATGTTTTCCTACTCTTTTACAGATATCGCATATTTAACGATATTTCGTTGATGCTGCCTACTTTGAAGCTTTACTACATATTTTATTATTCCCATGAAAGCAATGAGAATTACAAATGTTCAATAATACAGAAAACAATTTCATTGCTTTGTTCGGTCTACTTTTAGACTTAATATAACACATTTCAATTGGCTCTCATATCAAATAAATAGATCGATTCATTTATAAATGAAGATGGTTAAGAAAAAAAAAAATAGGCCACTCAGTAGAGAATAGTTATAGATTATATTTAAAAAGTTTTACTGCATTTTATTTAATTTTTATAAACAAGTGTATAGAATACCAAAAAAAAAAATAAAAAATTTTTAATTGAATAAAAATAATCACTGCAATCCATCGGTCTCTAAAAATTTCAATTTTATATATTTTTAGTATATTTTAAAAAGACTTTCTCAAATTAAATTAAACCCCAAACACGAAACAATTATAATCCTCAAATATTTTCCTTCTAAAAGACATTAAGCCGACCACTTTACTATAAAAGGGTTTAATGTATTTCGTGTATAAAAAAAAAAGAGAAATAAATAATTTTTGATATGTAAATACATGTTTCCAAATGTGCCTTCACTTTTTACATGTCAAATCGCTGGGCTGGGCTCTGGGCTGCTCTGTGTGAGTGTATTTGTGTTTTTTATTACTGTGCAACAACATTTATATTTAAGTTAAAAACTCATTCGTCAATTAAATGAAAACACATTCATCAAAACAATGGCTTTAGTCGTCACTCATCATACTTTTACTTGCATCTTTGGCAACAGCAAAAATATTTTAACATTCCCACAAACACACACACACACACACACAGGCAGACAGACAACGTGCAACAGCAATACAAGTGCAATTTTAATGTTGCAAACATGTACAGCTAGAGTACACAAAAAAAGAAATATTCTTCCATATTTATGATTTTCTGTGAGTATTTGCATGTTATTTGCCTCAATGCTTCAATGTTTTATAGAGAACTGACTGACAGTCTCGAAGTCATCTGCTTCAACAGGATTTTTTAAAGGAATTTGCAGTTTTAAATGCAACATTGAACTGTTAATAAAAACAATATCACTTTGTGCTGTTTGTCGGAACTGGAAATTATAGCTGTGTTTTTATATTTTAGGCCGGCAATGATTTCTTTTTTTTCCCGGCTTATTTATTTAATAAGTAAAACATGAGTATATAGTAAAATTGAGGTCAGAAAATATTTCACAAATTTGTTAATAGTATTAGCGGGCTTTTAAGCTCGATTTTTACTTGCTCCAAATTGAGAAAGATTTTTTGTGACACCACTGGAGCGGGTTCTAAGCAATTGGGGGGCGCTGATGAGCGACGTGGTGGTAGTGAAACAGCCATGGTATGTACCCCAGCCAATGAGGTTTCAACTTGACTTTTTTTTAACTTCTTTAAAAATTAGTAGATATTTTTTAAAAAGATATAGGACGTGTATTAAGGCGGATGATATTATTGTAATAAAAAATTCTATTTCCTTGACTGACTTTTATTCCAATAAACCTAAATTAAACTAGATCAAGATTTTTCATTATTTTTATTAATTTCTCCTTACATTTGCTGACTTTGGTAAAAGTGGCTTCACCAGCTGTCGCGCTGGCTTATGGCAACCAAGTCCACTGTCCATCTCGCTCATCAATTTGTCGTAGAATTAGGAAGCTACCAAGACTACAGATGTTTCTACTAAAACTTATACAAGTACAGAAGTTTTAAATTTGTAAATCATACAATTGCAGTTTTGACAAAAAAAAAAAAATTAATAAATAAATAATTTAAAAAAATTTATGTCATGGGCAAAAAAAAGAAAATTTCCGCAGTTTGAAGAACAAAATGTTCTTAATTTTTGAATTAGGGACAAATTGCGCCAACTTTTTGCGGAACTTAGTGCAATTTTTTTCCAATACGGCCGGTTTCAACTTTGAGTACAAAAAGTGAGATTTTCTTTGCAAATCACAGTTCGAATTCTTAAATGTAGATAAAAGAAGAATATCAGAAGAATATTGCTAGAGAAAAAGAAAATTTTGAAACCCGACAGGGTAATTATTTTTTCAATATGGTGACATAGATTTTTTTATAATTTTTCTGGGACCAGTTACCACTTGATCCATCACCAGTCTTCGTTTGGACGTTGAGTTACCAGAAACCCTGTATATGTTTCTTTTGTTTTGAATCATTTGATCAAGTTGGTTGGTTTTTTTTTTTAAATTGGTAAAACAAAAACAAAAACGAAAACAACTTTGCGAAGGTACCACAGAAATGGGTACCGAAATATTGAAAACAGCATCAAGAATAAATTTTAGCTAGTCATGGCTTAATCCTATACAAGTGATTGAGTAGCTTTGTTACAAGTGATATCTGTAAAAGAATAGGAAAACATCACCATGTAATTTAAATACAATGATCGTTTACCGATTGGTTTAAAATGATCTCGAAAACTTTCGAGATTAATTGGCCTATTGATAACGTACAAGTCATTAGCAGAGGGCTTTAGGCATTGAAGCTGGTTCTCGACTTAGAACGTTCTAGAATTTAAGCAACTATGTATATTTACAGGGGGACAGTCTTATTTTAACTTTCATATCATCAACAGAAGCAGTGAGTCTAAATTTTTACAGAAGTGCTGTAACAGTGTGAAAAGTGTTTCAGCAAGGTGTTCTAACAGAGTTGAATAACTAATAAAGATTGAACTGCATTGCAAGTGCTGCGAATAAAATTGCTGAGAGTGTTATTTCGTTGGCAATTAAGAATCTGCAAAAACCGTTTTTATAATACAGAAACTGTTGAAACAGCTTGTTTTATGTCAGCTTTAAGTGAACTGTAAGAAAGAATTAAAAAGAATTTCATCAACCAAAGTTAAAACGTGCGTACCGAGACTTATTTGCCATCAATTTGACTGCAGTGATTGGCTTATGATTTCAACACCTCAATTATAAGCGTGCAGCTGCGTTTCCTGCATTTTCTTCAACAACGATCGCTCATACATAAATGCAAGCACTCATTTGAAATTTGTCAATTTTATTTTGATTGTTTGGTTTTGTCGTTGTGGCAGTTGCCGGGACTCTGTTTCTGCTCAGGCCTGTGTTATGTTTATTCAACACATTCAAGTGTTTTTAGTGTCAATAAAAAAGTTTTTTTTTTTTTTTTTTTTTTTTAATATTAACAAAAAATGTAGTCACATTCTTTAAATATTTTTTCAGCAAACATTTTTGTTCCTCTTTTTTCGTAGATTTTTTAACAACATGCCTCATTCAATTGTTTGATGACGGTGCAATTGCGTCTGGCTGTATGTTTATATATTGAATATGTGTATGTGTGTGTGTGTGTGTCTGAAGTATTGACTGTTTTTCTGCTGATATAAAATTTATATTGTTGGAATATTTATTAGTTCATTTATGTATGTTGGGACATCAATGTTGCGGTGGGGCATTCATGTTCAGAAGTATTTTTAAGTGTATTTATTTCAAGTATGAGAGTCACATGTAGTACATGATGCATTTACAAATGCAGTGGCAGGCAGTAGGTTAAGTTCTATAGAAAATGTTTAAGCCGTTTATTGACACATTTTTAATTTTCAGGCTTTCGTTTATTAAGCCTCTTCACAACAATACAACTCGACAGCTTTGCAATAAACATGCAATTCCACAAAAAAAAATTAAAAACCAAACAAACAGGCACATACAACTGCAAAAGTAAAAATAGCAACAATAGAAATGCTTGTACAAATTGAAGATTTAAACTTGTCAATTTGATAAAAATCTGAATGTTGCATTAAAAGTGCAGAAAATTTGATGTGTTTATTTTTGGTGTTGTTAAATCATGATTTTAACTAGCAGCAGATTAAAATCAAATAAACACATCAGTCTATTCCTTTTTTTTAATACAAATTCCCATTATCTAAAAAGTTTGTGGTGTTTCTACCAGTTTAGAGTTTTAAATATAGACATTAGAAATTTAAGCACTTGCTCAATTTTTTCATAAAATTTTCCACGTATTTTCCCGTTTAGGGAAATGAAAATGTTTAAAGACATTTTTGGGTTTTCAAGAAAAAACAACAAAGAAAAAAAAAATTATCCAGCTACACAAAGAATATAAATTAAACCACAAAAAGAAAATGTTTAACAAATGGCATGAGTATTTCATCGTACTCAACAAAGGCTGCCGGGTTGCCAAACGCTAAAAAGTTAAGTTAAATTTAGTTATCAGAAAAATTCTACAGAAAATGTATCCTAGAACTGATTGTCTTGATTATAGGAAATGTTTTTTTTTTTTTTTGGAAAGTTATATTAATCTGTATATTTTTTTTGTGTGTTTAAAGACAAACTTAAAAGCTTTAGTACTAGATATGAACTTGCAAAATTAACAGACCTCTGTTATAGTGATAACATAACTCTGTTACGTTCAAAAATTAATATTTATGCCAGAAAAACCTCACCAAAGTCCAACAAAAACAACAAAGTAATATTCTTAAAACATGTTCACCTCAAATAAATATTTGCCATCAAAAAACGGGTGACCACTACTTTCTTGCTGTCTCTAAATTTGATCAAATACCTGCATCAAAACAACAACAATGCCCAGACATTAATGTAAGCACAAAAACAACAAAAGTATATGATCCGATATTAAGCTCAAAAAAAGCCATGTTTTGAAGCTCTATTTGCTGAACCATAAGACTGAGAAGCAAATTTTGATTTTTTCGTAAATAATTTTTACCAAAATGAAAACCTTTGAAACTGCGCCAACAATTATTTGATAATTAAAGATCAAATAAGAAAAAAAAATTGAAATTGCTAAAAAAATTTATAGGTTCTTTGCTTCGATTTTGTTCCCTTAGAATTGGGAAACTTTTTTTTAAATAAAATTTTAAGGCTGATTCACGTCTGCCACGACACTCTTCAGCACTCAAAATTGCTTCCGACACAGGTCATAGGTCATTGCGTACTATTTTTAAGCAGCAGCACCTCTCAGCCATCCCACTACCTAAACGCTTCATTACTGACTGTCTATATTTCAATTTCATCACTGAGTTTTTCTTTTAATTGTAAATATATTTTATATAACTGATTTCCAATTGATTTTTGTATTTGTTTCTATTGTTTTTTTAATGAAATTTTCGACCTTCTGCTTAAATATTAATAATTATTTGTTGAGCTTGAGCTTTATTTTATTTGGCATAATTTCCAATATTTCGGTATCACTTTGTGTAACTTCGTGAGAAAAATTGCTTTCGTTTTCCAAATTTGAGTTGTTTTTTTCAAAAAAGTGCTACCGAAATATTGAAAATTACGCCAGATAAAATACAGCTGATAATAGTGACCTCAAGCTCAACTAATCATTATTAGTATTTGTTGCTATTGTATCAGACATGAGAATACGTTCATGCCTTAAATTTTGTTTTCTACAGGTTCGTCAGAACAACACAGAAAGAAAAAGTTGAAGGAAATCTCATATTTACATTTGCAATTGATTAAACACAAAACTATTTTATCATATCAGAAAGAAAAATACAGACTAGTTCCGCCTTTAAATTGCTAAAATGGAATTCGATTTGAATTCTCTAGAAAATATTTTGTAACGAAGAACTTTATTATAGATCGATTTTCCCCAGAATATTTATTATTAAGAAATAAAAGCCGAGAAGAAAATACGGCCGTTTTCGTTTCTACACAAAATTACGTATTTATTTTACCCTTTTCTTTTTCTAAAAATGCCACTTTTAAGATTTTTGTAAAACTAAGACCAAGATAAAATGTCAACATAGCCATAAATAATTAAAAAAAAAAAAAAAAAAAATTTATAAAGCGAAGTCCTTCAGAATTTCGGTTGCCATATAAAATTACAATTTTTGCCCTTTGTGGTAGAAACGAAAACGGCATAAATTAATGATGGAACACTATATATATTTTTAATTTTTTATTAGATATTTTTCAGTAGCCCTAAATTATAATACCGGTATTCATAAAAAATAAAACGTTGCTCAAATACATTTTAGAAAAAATTTTATTAGAAAAATTTGTCGTAAAATGTGTTTCAACAATGTTTTATTTTTTATGAATACTGGTGTAAATATCTTACATTTTCTTAAGAAAAACTTTTTTTTTAATTTTTTAACTTTGGCAACACTGGCTAAGGCATACATTCACTTAAAAAGCTGAAACAAGACAAAAAAAATGCCACAATGAAACCATAAAAATTTTACCAAAATACAAAAAATGCCTAAAAGTCTGCCACATTAAATACTCACACTTAGATCTCTTGTGAATCGAGCGAGTGTGTGTGTGTCAGTTTCTTCAAACCCATAAATATTTCTATTTCTAGTTCAAATGTACTTTTGAAAATTTAAATTTGCTTTGTTTCGCTTCGCTTCGCGTACGTATTGTGAATTTAAAAATGAAAATGTACAAATTGTAGTTAAATGTTTTAATACTCTCATAAGTTTTTGCTCATTTTTGTAAAGTGTTGTTTGTTGTGCTGCAAGTATAAAACAAAAGGATAATTTTTTAAAATTTTTTGGATTAAAGCCAAACGCGACATTTTCAAAATTAAATGGAACTTGAAGCGAAAAATAGCAGAAAAATGATGACATGAAGAAATAAATTAAAAAAGAAAAACAAAAAAGCAGCAGCAACGAACGAGTTTAATTAAAAACCCGCTGTACTAAAGTTCAACTTAAAATGTTGAAAAATGACAAATGGAGATGACAACAAAGAGTTATAAAGTCAGGCAAAAATTGTGCTACAATTAATGAATGGAAATATGAATGTGTGTAAGTATGTACATATGTATATAAATGGTAATTGTTGTATAAAGAAAACAAAAGGGCAGAATTTTGTTTAACATCATTAAGAAATTTTTTTTTTGTAATAAATCAAAAAAATAGATATTTAATTAGTTTTGTACAAAAAAAAAAAAAAAAATAATAATAAGAAATTGTTTCCCCTTAATATATATTTCTGAAAAATATCTAAAACAATTTACTTTGTTTTGATGTTTGCATATTTAAATATTTCTCTTTTACTTTCGGTGTGTGTGTGTGTTTTGTTTCTTTTCTTTGATAAGAAAACCTCATGAAAACCACAAAAAATCATTTAATCTTATGCCATAATGGCTTAAGAAATATTTTTCTTTTCCTCTTTTCTCACATTTCTTATACTTTCTTTTTTAATACTTAATCCTTTTTAATTAAAAATAATTTTCTTTTAAAGCTTAATGCCATTAACTACTACAACATAAATACCAACCACTTACAAATGGCTTTTAAAGTGAACGATATGGTAATTTTGTAGCTTCCCTGTCTGCAACTCCTGGCCTTAAGCCCGCATGCGGGTGGAAAGAGTACATAAGATTTAATGTTGTTAAGTTAATTTTAGTGCTGTTGTTGTTGCTGTTAATTCCCACATTTTATTTTTAATTTTTGAATAAGCCATTATCCCTGGCACGCTTAATGGCAGTTTTGTTGCTGTTGTGGGCTGCTTTAACTGCTTCTGGCTCAGCTGTCTGCTTAAAACTTCTGCCTCTATCATTTTTGTGAGGGTTTTCTTCTGGCTTTTATATTTATAATTTAGTGGCAAAAATTATGACGATTAAAGAAATTAATTTTCACTTTCAAACTGTTTAATATGTTTTTTTTTTTTGGTTGATGTAAAATATATGTTTGGGTTGGCAGCCTGGCTGCCAGGTTTGGTAAGTCGGTGAGACTTGTCTACACTGCGTTCTAATAACTCAGATTCAGATTCAGATAACTCAGAAAAAGTCAAAAGCCCATCATTTAATCCTGGGCAGCAACCTTAAATTCTCTTTAATTAATTTTTTTTTTTTTTTTTGGCTTAATTCTTATTCCTGTTTACAAAACGCCTGAAATTCGGTGAAAAATTGGTATGAGTAAGCAGAGAATGGGCATTAGGCGCTTTTTTTAAATCAATTTTTGACATTTCAAAATTTAAAAAGATTATTAAATTTTGCAAAAGAAATTAAGACAAAGGAAAATGTACGGGAAAGTGTAAAGAAAACAAAAGAAATGAATCAGTTATTTTAGTGATGCATTTCAAATCAACACAAAGGTGCTGATTATGAACAACATTCGATCTGTATAATCGGCGAAAAATTTCAACGAACTAATTATGACGGCCATTCGTTGAACAAATACTATGAATATTACAAATATTATGAATTCCGATTATATGGATTATTCATAATAATTGAATTTTATCAGCCGGCCCTTAGTGATTATTAGAAGATATTTGTTTGCAAATTTATGCAAAGTAATATATAATAAATAGAGTAATTGTAATCAGAATTTAAAGGCTCTGACAGCAAATAACAGGAAGTATACAATTCTATTCGCTTTTTTTAATAACAAAATGACCGCGTGTTGCCTGTATAAGAAATAATAGCGGTTCTCACTCTTGATAGTAAACTCGGTTGCAGATTTGGTTAAAGTAGCAGATTTGATTAAAGTACTAGTGTTTACATCACTGCAGCAACAAAATGTACTGAACTTTTATTTACTACGCTGTGATTAAAAAATCAAACAAAAAGCTTTAGTAAACATTGTAAAAAAATTTTTGGGAATCACAGATATTCTGTGCTGTGAATCGTTTTGCCGGCAAAACTTAATTTTGTGTTGAGAAAATAAAAAATATGGAAAAAACAAATAAAAATATACTGGTGAAGAGAAAACGTGACAAAATTCACAACAAAAGGTGGACAGATAAAGAAATTCAGCAAGTTTTAGAATATATGCAAGAACACGCAGACTTTGAGGTAAGAAAGTCACTCGAGCTTTGTGGTAAAAATCGTAGTGAATATAGCAGAGTGGTAAAATTAGTATCAAGAGTGAAAACCGCTAATATAATTACTATTTTATTTATTTGCTATTGTATGTTTATAAATACGAACTTTTGTTCAGGATTAATAAAGCTTCAATCGTTTCGTTGCTAAACTGCAGATGATGTCTATAATAGAAATTTTTATGAACTAGACCTTTTAAAATGTACAAGAAATTGTTAAAGTGTACGCAAAATTTAATAACTCACCAATCGTTTGTATGCTGAATTAACTTCTTGATAAAGTGATAAAAAGAAAATTAATTTTCACTTGATTTCTTTTTTTATTTTATTTAATAAAATTATTATTGCTCTCTGAGCAAACCTTTATTATTTTAATTTTATATAAATATATTCTAAGGGCTTTATTTTTTTTATCACTTTAATGCAATATTATTTTCTTTTTCAATTTATACACACTATTTTATTTATTTTTAATTTAACTTCATGCTTTAAGAAAGCCGGCTTTAAGAACACACTTTATGACACAACCTTAATTATTTTAATTACATAAATATATGTATTTCAGCTGATTTATTTGCTCTTCACTTAAGAGGCATTCACAGGAATATGCACATTTTATTTTATTTTTGACATCTTCACACGCACATCTTTATTAAATTTATTTTATTTTTTATAAATTATTTCATCTTATATTATTTGATTTTACGGGTAGACACTATTTTTATTTATATCATTAAACAACACACATGCAAAAGCATTTATGATGAGCAACTTTTATTCATTTCATACTCCTCAAATTAAAAAAATATATACATATATATTTGTGCTTTTTTTTATTTTAATATATTTTATTTGATTTTTATTTTCAATTGCAATTTATTTTATTTCTTAAATTGCTTGCCTTTTTCTGCACATATGGCCACTTCATTTTATTTATACCTATCGGAAACACACAAGCTTTTATATATTTTACGCCTCTCGAATCAAAAACATATATTTTATGCATATATTTATGCATTATCTTGCAAAACACTTTTGGATTTATTTTTAATTAACTCAATTTGATTTTAATTCTTAATTCTTTTTATATTATTTCCTGAATTTTAATTATTTGGCTTATTTTTACACAAACATTTACATAATTTTTATATACATGATAATACTTCTTATCAAATCAAACTTGCGAAGATTTGTAGCCTTTTTATTCAATATTTAAGCTTTACTACAAAATTTATTTACACATACGTTATATTTCACCACATCTTTGATATTTTCGCTTTTAGAATTTGAGATTTTATTGATAACATTACAAAGATCTTGTATAAGCCGTTGCTTATGGTTATTTAAAAATTTGCGGTATTATTTATAAAATATACTCGGTGTTTATTAAGTTATAATTTGACAAATTTCTATAGAATATATGTTAAATAAGCGTTTAATAAGCATTTAATATATTTTTTACACAAGCATTTATTCCAAATACATGTTTAACTAAATATTTTTTCAGCAACATTTAACGAAATCAAAACTCCCGCCATCAGATTTGGCAACAAAAATATCATTAAAACAACTTGTTGCTTTACTAACATGATACATGTTTATTATTTAATGATACATGTTTCAGGCGTGATTATCAAACATGTTGCATCGCCATCTTTTAGAAAATTTTCTTAGCGTCACCCAAATTTTCCACTGTGGTTTTTTTTCAAATTACCGCTTTAATTTCGAAGTTTTTCAAAAACTTTTAAGTTCATTCCTATTTTATTTTCATATACTTATACCATTATTCATAAAAAATATTTCAGGTTTATAAAGCTCCTATTTGACAAATTTGTATGGAAAATTTGTCAAATAGGAGCTTTATAAACCTGAAATATTTGTTAGGTTTTTTGCTTTAAAGAAATATATTACAAATTTATTCTGTTTGTTGCTGACTAATTTTGCCTAAAATTTTAATTTTGAAAATATTTAAATTTTGCTGGCCGGCTTTATCTGACTTGAGTCAATTTCTGTTCCAGCACAAAACTGTCTAAATGGCTACGAAAATGAATATCTTGATCATCCATGGCGAGTGTCATTTTTCTGTTGCTTTAAGCTCTTGTACATTTAAAAAGCCTTT
This sequence comes from Sturmia bella, assembly GCA_963662145.1. NCBI lineage: Eukaryota > Metazoa > Arthropoda > Insecta > Diptera > Tachinidae > Sturmia > Sturmia bella. The sequence goes on from OY759172.1 coordinate 62,143,352, forward strand.
AGGCGTTTTCCATAAATTGCTCTTGTTGCTGCTGCCTAAAAATGAATTTATTTGCCACTAAATGCTGCACACAATTTTTTGCCTAAAAAAAAAGAAAAATTATTTGAAAAGTTGGCATTTGGTTGTTTTATGTATCAAAAGTATTTTAGTAATAAATTTCTAAACACAAAAAGTTTGTAATTCGTTTCTAAAGTAGTTTTTTTTACAAACGGCAGTACTAATGATTTAAATATTTCATGTGTTTTGTTTTAAAATTTTAGCCTCAAAATTTTCTTTAGAGTATTCTCTATTATTGCAAAATTTTCTTGATAAAATTAAAAGGTGATGGCGTAGAATTTTAAGTGAAATTAATAAAAGTTTTTAAAGTGTCTTGTCTGCTCTTCTGGTTGTGGTGGAAAAAAGTAACAAACTAATTTTTTTGTTATACCAAATCAAGAAACCAAAAGCGAATACATTCGCTTGTTCAAAAGCCATATAAAACCACACCAGAGAAAACTCATTTTGCCTTTTGAACTTTAGCCACAACTTGACATTTTGCGCCGTATGGTCCTGGTCTTTTTTTTCGCCAAATTGTAGCGTTTTAAATCTTTGTTTTATTTTTTCGTTTTGCTGCCTGATATTTGTTTTTCTGTGTTATTAAGATTTTTTGCGAGCTGTAGCAAATAAAAAGTGAATACAAAATACATATTTGTACAGGAGATGGTCGCGTGAGGGTGAGCCATAAAACAGATATTAAACTTGAAAGTCATCTGCCGTTTAGTTTTTAATACGAGGAACTTAAGAATCAGTTGAAAAAATCTATTAAAATTTTCACGTGACCGGTATTAGTGACATCACGGTTCCATCTCTGCTTTGCCCTCAGTGAATATTTTTGCCTTAAATTCCAGCATTTATGTTTGGAAAAAAAATTGTTCAAAGAAGAAAAAAAAAACCTGATTGCGAAACCAAAAAACGTACTTTGGAGAATTCTCGTTGCACTTCGCTGCCAATTGCAACTGTCATTTCGTTTAAGCAAAATTTGGTGGCTTCCACACGAAAAAACAGAAAAAAGAAAAAAACGACCAAAGAATCGTTCATATGGGCAAATCTCTCAATAAAAGTTAAGGGAAAAACGCTTGCAGCTTCCCTGACTCTGGGGTATTGACTTTAGTGCATGTTTGTGTCAAGAAGTTTTCGCTTGTTTTAATATTTTCTTTTTGTTGTTTTTCGCCCAAAATATATTAAGAGTTAATAATGTGATTACAATATCAATAAATCTAGAAACTTTGAACAAAAGCAGAAAAAGTAGCGAATCTCGGCTGAAATGTAATTAAAAGAAATGAATAGGAAATATTTGCAGTGAATAAATATTGTAACGTTTTAGCGTTTAAAAGGTTTCCTTAGGGCCTGTTCTGTAAATCATGTGCTCCCATATCACGCGATTTCAAAGCTCAAAATAAGCATGACTCCAAGAAGATAAAAATTTATATTAGTAATAAATTCTGGAATGACATATAACCCAACCTAACCTTAGAAAAATCATTACAGATTTGCATAAAGTCAGGTTTTCAATGGAATTTTTTTTTTTTTTTCAAAATTACGTAGTTTCAAACCAAGTGGTTTTCTGAGCATACCTGTCTGCAATACTGCGATTTCAAAACGCATATTTAAATAATAATTTAAGCTACTTTCGTTGACTACTTTATGGGACTTTCTTTTCGATTTGGCTTCTTCAAAATTGAGAAAAATTTTCTTTGAGGTAAAATTGCAGTGATCAGCATTATTTGAGTTTTAACTTGATTTTGACCTCATAATGGTATAATAATTTTATATAGACTTCGAGCAAAACTAACAAGTATATAATTGCTATAGTGATCAACATTTTTAAAGAACACAAGAAACTTAAATTTAATGAACCAAGGCTGTTTCAGTACCACCACGAAGATCATCAGCACCCAAATTGATTCGAACCCTGGGCATGACTAATTGCATGCAATATCTAAGCAGCAGTGCTTTTACGTGAGCTCTTCATTGCTGGCTGTTTATATTTAAACAGTATTTAAATATAAACATCATTGGATCTCTTCATCCACTTAAAGGTGGAAGGCGAATTTGTATCCCACGGGGCGCTACGTAAATATCTCTAAAATATCTAGCTATTATTTTGGTCACTTAAAGAAAATTCAGATCTAGAATCTGACAATGTTCTTGGCATAATTCTGCTATTAAATTTATGGAGAAAACAAGTAAACATACATTGTAATTTGCGTTGGCGATTTATTTCTTAACAATATGTTAAATTTGAAAATCTTCTACTTAAGATTTAACAACAAACAACCCTTGTGGCTTTTGGCTCCCAAAAATGGATTCTTAATTGTTTCATTCTGGTAATTCACTTGCAAATCATAAGTTTCAGTACAAACAGGGGCACAAGGTTTGCATTCCACATCTTTACCCAATAAACAATTATTGATGGAAACATTTGCCTCAGTCACTTGGGAGTTGGTGCGAGTTTGTGCAATTGTAACACAATCCACAGCTCTTTTCAAATTCGCCTTGGCAGTACATTCGGCCAAATCCATGTAGTTGTCAAAGCTCTTCTGATAGCTGATCACATTGTCGTTGGTATTTCTGGTCTACAAGGGAGTTAAGTTATATGTATATTTGATTTTTTTTTAATTTTTTTTTTATATATATTATCAGCACAACTTACCACACTGGTGATACAGGTAGTGTAATTTGTGGTGGTTTTGGGAAAACTGGTGCCACATTTCTTGATTTCAGCCTCAAAATATGTATTGAAATAATTGAACATGGCATTTCTATAGTTTTGAGGATCTTTCATTAAATTGGGCAGTTCATTGGACGCCTGCAGCGTGCAACTGTCCAAAGATGTTTGTGTTGCAGTAACAGTGGGCACTAGATAACGGTATTTGGTAACACATTGATTGCTGAAATCACCCATCAGCTCCAAAGGACTCAAACGTTTATTCATTTTTACAACACTGGCTACCGTCATGGGAATTTGAATTTTCATGGTCTCGATGCGGCCATTATAATACTGCTGGAAGGTCGTCAAACGTCTGTCGAATTCTTTAACATCTCTGGAGTATTGTGCGCGATTCAATTTGATGTAGTCTTCACTGCGCTCAGCACTGATGCTGTAAGTGGCCACATCGTGAACCTAAGAAAGATATTTTCAGAGGGAGTTTCGCAAATAAATTTTTTTTTTTTAGGAATTTTATTTAAAGTAAAGTTTTATGCTTGCGTTTTATTTTACCTGTCCTTTGACTGCAGCAAATACTACACAAAATACTAAAAGAATTTTTTCCATGTTTGAAATCTTTTGCTGGTCTCTTAAGCAAATGTCTTCAAACCACTGAAATCTTGTGCTGATTTTAAGGCTTTTATATGCAATTTTTTAGTTGCTTATCGCAACATTATAAAAACACTATAACTTTATTTTTTTAAACAATTTTGATAAGTATTCAAAGCCGACATCTTATTGCAAACGATTTAATAATTTTTAAGGTGGTTTTTACTTTAGTTATTTACTTTAGTTATTTTAGTTGATTAAATTTTATTGATACATTTCCGGTGCCACCTTAAGTTTTGGGGGATTTTTTTTTGATGTTCTTTGATTTGACTTGAAATT